>CM031235.1:714007476-715234976 GCA_018340775.1 Taxus wallichiana var. yunnanensis | reverse complement strand
TAAATGCAAAATACTGTTCAAGTATTGGGACGTGTTCACATACTGGCCCTTCTCCCCTAGTATTTCTCTATCGGAATAAATACTAGGCAGGCGGAGAGGAGAGAAAAATGGGAATAGAGAAGGAATTGTTGAGACCCGGCAATGGTCCTAAGCCCCGCCCTGGCCAGTCCGTCACCGTTCATTGCACCGGCTTCGGTATTTTCCATTATCACTGCTTTTGTATTTTTCAGAAAAACCCTAACTGCAATCCTCTTGTTACAGACGTACAAAGGTAAAATAGAGAATTCAGTGCAAGCATCTGAAAATTACTTTTAATATTTCACCCTTTGTTTTCTAAGTTATCTGCTTTCATTCAGTTTTTCTTGATTTGTGGTTCTATTTGCAGTTTTTAGGTTTGCGGCAGGATTTGTATGATTGAGTAGGGTTAATAAAACATTGGGACCTATGTGCATTTTTCAAAAAAAAAAATTGGAAACAACATTATATTGCAAATTTCTTTTAAAATAAGCAGCCTGATAGAGACGTGGTTGGCAATCTGTTTCCCCCAACAATGTTAGGATCTATAAAGAAACTCTCCAGACAAAAAAAAAGCGCAGAAACATAGTTTGGTCTGTTCTTATTGTGTTCAGTTTCAAAATGATTTGGATTGTCGGAGATCGGCCCTTCAGACATAGCATCTAAAAAATGCAGTGCACACGTCCTCAGGGACATGTTTGCTAGAATGCCTACACATAGAGAATCAGCCTAAAACATTAAAGATATTTCGGCTTTGTATTCTTGAAAGTACAAGGCAATGTTTTGAGTTTTAGTTAAGGCAAGGTACCTTCAGGCAACCTTTATGACCAGACTTATATGTTACTCTAAAAATACAGAAATCATGAAGACGGGCAGGTGACCTAGGGCTGCAAGAGGTGAAGAGTTGCACAGACGAAAGAACACGCGGATGAAGCAGAACCACGAATAGATTAACAGATGGGATATCTGCCTAGATGAATGCCCAAATCTTAACAAAGACATAAAAACTATGTGAATGAAAAGTTTAGAATGGTGACGTGGAAAAAGAATACAAGTAGGAAGCACCATTATATTACAGAGTTCAACCTGATACATGAACATTGCATTGTGAAAAAGCATATATCGGGACTATTTTAAATGGAGGGAAAAGATCATCGCTCAGTTAAGGACTAGTTCCCACAGACTTAGATGCGAGACAGGAAGATGGACAACCCCTAAGGGACTAAAGCAAAACATGATAACAAATGCACCGACAATGCTGCTAACAAGCAATTTCCCAATGGCTTGTTTCAAGTTTTAAACAAAGATATGCATCTTCGTATGCGACTGTAAGATTGACGTTGACAGGTTGGGCGGATGGTAGTGCACATCTGTGATCTACTTCTGAGTTTAAAATTATTTAATGCATGAATTTCACTTGGCCATGGTTCAACTCCACCAGCCTTGTTGGAGGTAGACTTTATCGCAGATGCTCATTGGGGAACATGTCTATTTATGCCGTATCATCCTGTCAGCCTCTCTCTGCCTATAGCGAGTTTCTCTCACTTTCTCAGAATAGGCTATGAATGGATGTTTAACTTGTGTACATTCCCAGTGAATTGTATGAAATATTGGATGATAACATGTAGCAAAATTTAGCTTCTAATAGCTGTCTCATGCATAAGTTGGTTAATGTAACTTGGTCTGTGATTCTGATTAGTTTTAATATAAAAAATAGTTCTTAGCTTTTGAAGTCTTTACCATGAGGTATTAGTAACCATGGTATATACTTATAGTTAGTAGCATAAAATTGCTATTCTTCATAAAGTTGTTAAGAACTTAGCTATTGGATTGTTCGAATTCAACATTTTTCAGTAGTAACACCGGCTAGGGAGAGAGCCTGGTTCAAAGGCTTGTGTTGTCAAAAGCTCTGGGATTAATCTCTTTTTAGATCCTAGGCAGGATTTGTTTTGATGGCTCCAGTCCTTCAAAATTTTCATCTAAATATATGCTTCTTTTAATCTTTTCTCGTTGTGTATCTTCCTCTGACGAAACTAAAAATAAGAGTCCAAATTCTAAGGCCTTTTCATCCTTGAGTGTGTGGTCTGATGTTAAATTTTGGCTAGATATTTTTCTTTAATCTCTTTTTACATGCTGTGCACACTTTTCACTTCATGTATCTCCCAACCTTGCTGAATAATATCATATTTCTAATGGTTGAAAACCCCACATCATCTTTGAACAGATCTAATGCTTGTCTAATATTTTGATGTTTAATATTACTTATTGATCCTTCATTAATTCAATTGTTGTTTTTTCTGTTCTTTTGGGTATTTGTCCATCTTGTTTTTTCATTTATTCCTATCTCCATTTATCTTTCTGGTCTTTCTTCTCTTTCTATGAGAGCTCTCTAGTGACATAGCTTCTCTTATTGTGTTATTACTTGCTGACCAGTTGTGTCAGAAAATACATGGATAAATATTGTCATGTCCAACATATACTGGAGGTGGGTACATCTAAGAATCATTTGTGCATATTTAATAGCCATTCTAACAAACACAATTAGAAACTTTAGCTTTCAATATTTATTTCCTGTAATAATACTTTATCCAGTCATATAGTTTATATATGGATCTTTCTGCTGAATAAGGTTGTTGATCACACCTTAACTACTCGAAACCCAGTATAGAAAAAGGGCTCTTTAAAGAATAGCATAGAACTCGGTGGAAGAGAAACATTATAAGAAGTGATGTTGGATGAAATGGTGCAGAGTCTAATTTATGTTTGTTCGAGAAAGACCTTCTTAAGATTCCAAATCCTTAAATCAGAAATAACAGACCTTGAAAATTGTTACAAGATGGAATCTTAATCTTACCTAACACTACATAGTATTTCTCCAAACAAACAAGGACAATAGTAGACTGCAATCCCAGTACAAATGAAATTAATTACATGGATATAGAGCTGGCTAGTTCATTTTATTTCTGTTGGATAGACCATTCCTCTGCAATTCTTTTACACAGTATGATTTGAGTCTAGTACTTTACATTTAATTCTATCTGGCAAGGATACATCATGCATACTGATGTACATCATTTTTAGGTGAAGGCCATTTTGTACTAACTGATATTTTCTGTTAGTGGCGTCTCTGAATAATTTCTAGGAGAGCTTGCATTTCCGCTTTTGCTCCTAGTTGCAAAGAGTCGAGTTCCTTTTTGAAGACATTTTTCCTAGATATAACAAAAGTCTGTAAATATGACCTAAAAACACAGTCTCTGTTTTGAGAGGAGCTAGTTCTCCCTGAAAGATAAACATAGCTTGACTATGATCCTTTACCATCTAAGTGTCTTATTACAAAGTACCCTTCCATTTTACAGAGGGCAACAAAGGGTGATCCATATTCTGCTTGTACCCAAAGAGTTATAGCTAGTTTGTATTGCCAGAAAGTGTTTAAGATAGTTTCAATTTCTGCCACGAAGGATACTAAGATTTGACTTCATCAATCTTACCTCGATTTCAAGCATTTGATGAGGAATCCATTCTGACACTTCCTGTTTGAAAGAATGCGCGATTCCCTTATTGTCCTGTACTGCAGCCATCATTGTTCACCCACTTTTGGTTCGGTTGAGGCAAAATAGAGAAAAGCATGACATATTTTCTTACTAAACTCCTTTGTTTGATAACAGTAGAAGGGGTTTCCATTGTTCCAATGCCATTCCCTCTAATGTGAACCCCTGTCTATGAATTGCAGCTCAAACAGGCATTCTGATGGGATTGAATTGCGGAGAGCAGAGTAGATGGGCTTGATAACCTAGTCAATCTAAGAGCACAGTTCAAAGTCCACTAATCATCGAAGGGTTTAGCCCATAGGTCCTTTCCAAAAGAAACTTTCTTTGAAAATATCCTCTTACTGAGGGTGAACTCCAGTTAAGCCTTGCAGCTAAGTTTCAACTTACATACATTGCAAAACTTTTCATGGTTACGATGCAGTTATTAGGGACAAGTTTCCAAACTTGTCATAATTTTTAAGGATAGGTACATTGCAGCTTTAAAGTTCTGGATCCTTCATGAACTTAATAAATGTTGAAAGAAATCTGAAAATTGATATGTAATATATGTGGCCAATGTGATTCTATGTGTGACAATAATCTGCCGAGAATTTTTACTGCTTGAATGATCCATTTTCCTGCTATGGTTTCTCCTTTCCTTAAAAAGAAGTGATGGCAAGCCACTCCATTTCTTTGATCAAAGTACATATGTCTAAGAGTGAGCCTGGATATGCACCAACATTTGTTTTTTTGCTTTCACATTTCTCACATGCAGTGCGTCTTCTTTTCGGTACATTCTATTCTCATTACAGGGTTAAATAATTCTGTTGACTGCTTATGTTGCCTTGTGAATTGGATTGGGGTTACCCTATGATTGGTGTAGCGCCCTCATGCAAAAAGGCTCAACATGCTACATATGTTTGGTTGATTTGTTGTTTCATTCCTGCAAAGTGCTACCATCTTATGCTATAGTAGAGTTAGAAATTTTGACGCAATACAGAAGTGCCGCTTATTTAGAGTTCCACTTCTTGCACACTAAATGTTTCTCTACTTTTGCATAATTTCTTGGGTACTTTTCAGGCAAGAATGGTGACCTGTCGCAAAAATTCTGGAGGTAAGCATTTTCTGTGGATACATTTAAAAAATATAATTTCGTAAAATTGAACTGTGTCTTGAATAAGTGCATTACGCAATAGGAAGTTTTGTAATGTCATCATTGCTATTTGTTTCTTGAACAGCACAAAAGATCCAGGACAACAACCTTTCACGTTCAACATAGGGCAGGGAAAAGTTATTAAAGGTAGAATATTGTTTCTGTTCTTGCTTTGCTCTGGAAAACTCTTGGAAACATAATGATGTTAGAAAGTGAACTTTTGTTTCTTCATCAACATCTGTGATAAATAAAATCACAAGCTCCATAAACATTTTGGAACTTCAGAGTTTAGGAGCAACAAGAATTATGGATTACAGTCAATCACCTGTGCTGCAATTTGTCCCTATCCTAGAATGCTATTGTGCATCTGGCTTCACAGTTTGCTTTCAAACGATAAAATTAGACATTGCTGTTAATTCTTGATTCTTCACCAATTGCATAAGTTTATTCATCAAGTATCATCTTGTCATCCTGGTGAGTATATTAGAGATGGATCAATTCATCTTGCCATCTTGGTGAGTATATATTAAAGATTGTTCAATCTATCATAAATGATGTGCATGTTGGCTCATTCACTTGGTAAATTGATAGATTCTAATTGCTTGTGAATGACTTTGGTCTTTCTTTGTTCCACAAATCATTGGAAGTTTTGTAGCATTGTTTATTGGCTGGTATTTTTCTCATTTTTCATATGCAGCAATAGAATCATAGTAAATGTCATATATGTGCATTTGAACCAAAAGAAATAATTTGAGAAAACACTGAGGTAAAGTGGAAATCTCTGCTTTTTATAGTTGACTATAACAAGGCAATTAATTTGTGGATTGTTGGGATAATTTCAACAGTTTTGGATGTGCAGATGCTTGTGTGCAATAGTGTTATGAGGGCCAATAGAAAGGGCCTAGTTTATTTTTAGAAACATTCCAAGAAAAATATATGATTTGATGAGTTCGACTTAGATCATCTGTTGTTGACATTGCATGTCTAACTTAAATTTCATGGGACTCTTGTTTTGTTCGTTTTCATGCTCAAGAGGATCTTTTTATAAGTTACACCTGCACATTACGCTACGATAGCATGGATGGCAATTTTTGCATCCACAATATACATGTTTTTAGTTAGGAAATATTATGGGCTTGTATTTTGTAGAGAAGACATTGTTTGAAAGAAGTCCATGTATGAAAGACAGTTGAAAAGATATGGGGGCCCAAGTTCTCCCAATTGTTGCATAGATAAGCTAAACTCATTTTTTTAAATAAGTCCAAAGGGAGGTTATATTCTTGGAATATCTTAACAATGACAGCCATCATTAGAATTATCTTCATTCATGTAATGGCTAGTTTTTTTGTCATTGCGTTTAGCCTTACAGAAAGCTTTTGACAATTGCTTGAATTGGGAAACCACAGAAGTGGATGAGATAGTTGCTTTCCTTATGATTAAACCTTATTTTGGACTGTTCTTTAAATATTTGTTTGTGTTTTGTGTTTTACCAATGGTAGTAAAATTACGAGAATTATATGTAATAGGATAGCTATGAATTTTAATAATCTACAAGTAAAAACACATGCAGTGGAATTTGGAGTTTCTAACAAACTAAACCCACTATATAGCATGATTATCGGTAAAACTGTAGCTATTGGCTAAGTTACTAGGTTCAAATTTGAGTTCATGCTCAACTAGGATAAAGTTCGGTTCAAGGTTGCCGATTGATGAAGTTCGAAAATAAAAATGTCTTCAAGTTTGAACAAAGGTTTTTAAATTAAAAATATGTCAGAGTAATAGACTAGGAGAACTTTACAGTCTCTACTTCATTTGGTATATGTAAATATACACATATTTATAAAATAGTGAAAAATCATGTCAAAACATCCCAGGTTGAAGTAATGAATAAAATTTGAGTAAACATTTGACGGGGATAAGTTCGTCGAAGTTCAAATGTTTTCCATAAAATTCATCATACCTCGTGACATAGGCTAGCTACGTTAAAGAAATAGATGTGGCTAGAACTGGTTCCAATATATGCAATGTGAATGATAGAAACTACATATCATAATATTCTCAATTTCCCAATACATTTGAGAAGAGATTCTATTATTAAAGAAGACAATAGTTTGTGAGTAGGAATGTCTACATTTATCATTTTAATGATGTTCACGATCTCTGGAATGAAGGCCCAACTTCACATGGTATAAGAAGTTTTATGGTGAAGATTATTGATTACGAGGATCCAACTCGTACATATGGGATATTGACTACCATAACTAAAACTTAAATTTAATCACACCAAGTGCACCACACCACATACTTGGACAACAGTCCTTTATTAGTGACTTTGTCCTACCATGTTATTTACAATGATGGCAACTCATATGACGATGATACTCTATAAAAACTATGCCCAGGTTTTCCAATATATTTTTGTAGGAGAATGTCAAGGATTGAAGGGGCCTGGCCGGATAATTATAAGGGGGAGCCGTGTACTCCCTCTAGAACCTTTACTAATATCCAAAGCCGATGAGCCTCCGATGCTAGAGAAAAATTTATACTGCGTGTTCTCCATGTCTCAGGTTGTGGATATGGGGAAGGCCCTGAACGCCGAAAGAAAGTCGATCCACTGCACCTGGAATTAGACCGAGTGGGTTGGGGCACTCTAGTACTGACATGCAAAGTAGAACACTGTCTCTCTTATCTTTCTCTCGGAGGTGTGAATCGGCATTATTCAGGAGGTACTTAACACCTCCAATTCTTGTAGAGGGTTGAAAGAGGAAGTAATTACCATGACAGCTCTAGATGTCTGTAAGGATCTACATTCGAGAATAACAACCTCTCAAAGAAAAAGGCCTAGACTCCTCTGATCATGGCACCAAAATGTGAATAAAAATGTTTGAATCATTGTATAAACAGCGTTACCACCCTTGGATCTCATAGTAGACAGGGCACCTAGAAGTAATGTGCTGCTTGGCCTAAACTCCTAGACGAGGCAGCGATGGCTGATCCTGTCACACTGAGATATGGTTTTTCAGTCTCAATGCATAACTGGTGGGAGCACACCCCCAGCCGGCCAAGGGGAATCCTCAAGCCACGTGCCCAATGTTGCCAGAGGTAGCTAGGGTGAATAATGATGCCATTTACAATCAATATGGAAAGTCAACTTGGAGCTGAGTGGTTGAGGAGGAGACATGTTCAAGTGACTTGAATGTATTGTCAGAAAATATCCTCTATGAAAACTCTATTGATGACCTTCAAATGGTAATAAATAAGACATCCTCCAGAAGTGACAACTATTTGCTTGTGCATAATCTTATCACCATGTGTATTAATAATCAGACATTAATCAATATAATATATTGACAGGAACTTATGCACATGGTCAAGTGGTCCGGCCATGCTGTCTTTACCAAAAACGCTGAGCTTAGAGTTAAACCAAGCATGCTAAATCATAATGTTTTCCATTGATGCGCCCTAAAACATATGGTGGAGGCTATCATCAAGCCATAGCTCCATTGCTTGTTATAAAGGAAGGCAAAACCACTATCTTGCCTCAAATCGAAGAGTAATTCAGACATATAATTTCCCCTCTAAAAATATTCACTCTACACCAGCTCTTTAAGATTAATTAAGAAGAAACAAAAGAGAAGGAATATATTAAGGTTCCGAGGCCCTGAAAATTAGGCCTCCTACATTATCTTTCCAATGCAACTTTATCATTAATGGGGAGCTAAAAAAATCTGCGGGGTGAAGTTTTTCCTCCCTTTCACTATATGTAAGGATCCTAAGAGGTATCAGAGTGGTTCATTTCACGAAAAATCTGCTGCCTGGTTTCTATTCAATCACAAGCATTCTTGATCGACCTCATTGACCCTTAATGGCTATAATTTGCTTGTCAGATTAGCTTGTTTCCTATTTTGAGTGTTTCCAATTCCCTCTTCTCCAGACATGACCATAAAAAATTCAAATCAGTATCCATTATAATGTTATCCAGCTTTCAAGTTTTAGCTTCCAGAAGGGTAATATTGATTTCTATGGCTTCCACAACATTGTTAGTATGAGTTTCAGGGTTCATAGCATATAAAAAGAGCTATTCACCTTTGGAGTTCTGACACATCCTCCAATGCTTGTGCATCCTGTATTTCCTTTGGAGGTTCTATCTCAGTTCATCTCCCGGACATCCACCAATCTCTGGGGAAGATTCTGTATCTCCTTAAGTCTCTTTTTTTTACTGACCCCATGAT
This sequence comes from Taxus wallichiana var. yunnanensis, assembly GCA_018340775.1. Lineage (NCBI taxonomy): Eukaryota > Viridiplantae > Streptophyta > Pinopsida > Cupressales > Taxaceae > Taxus > Taxus wallichiana. Next base: position 715,226,049 of record CM031235.1, on the reverse strand, counting down.
GAATTTTAGTATAACAAGCTGCATGTGTTTGTTTTATAATGTCATTTGTGTTAGTGAAGTGGATTTGTTTTTGGAGTTTCCTAATCATAGATTAGTGCTCTAGTCAATGCTTATGAATTCTTTGCATGGAATGACACTACATTTTTTGAGCACCACCCTGGTCTGAATGGCATATGTGGGTTGCATTAAACCATGGTTTTTTAGGGTCTTACTTGATCTTGGCACATTTTGACTTTTAGGAATATGATATCTAGAATGGTATCCTAATAAAAGGCTTCAAACTTAACGTGCAAGGAAAAGTCTTCTGAAAAAAATGTGATAAAATAGTTTTAGAACCTTAAATTATTGTCTCAAAATTTTCGGTAAGATTTTTCCATTAGTCTCCTAATTATTATGTGATTTTGACCTTTTTAAAAAAAATGTGCTATGTTATTTTTCATGCACGGTTCTGTATGTAATTTTTTTGCATGCTTTGTCTGATACAGGTTGGGATGAAGGTGTTTTGGGCATGCAACTAGGAGAGATTGCAAAACTTCGGGTAACCTCTTTTGGCATGCTGTCTTATTTCCTCAACTTTTTCATGCAAGCATCTGTATCATTTTTCTCTCATATTACTAATAGTGTTCAAATAGTGGACATAAATGCACATGGTAATGGATCTTAAGTTTTAACATAACAATTCACTGCAGCTATTGACGCTTGTTTACCTATAGAAATCCTCTAAATGTTCAGACCAATACATCACCATAAATGATCATTCTATCACTCCAAAAAAGCACCACTTTTAACATATAGAACAGTATATGTAATGCAATTTCATTGCATGTGGAAATGGCAGTCTGGTGCAACAGACATATATGTTGCACTTCGATAAGCCAACTAACTTCTTCATATAAGCAATTTGATAATCTATTGGATTGCTGCCTTCAGTGTTCCAGAAATTTGATAATTTTATCTCCATTGCATAGCAATTTAATTTATCCAGCTTTATATATTTATCTTGAATTTTGGCTGTATTTTACATCGACCAATTCAATATTACATTTGAGATAGGCTTGAGGATCCCCCTCAGCCAGATGAGGGTGTGCTCACACCAGCTGTGGGTTGAGGCTGATCATCATTTTCCACTTGGGGACTGGATCTATCATCTTTGCTCCCTCCAGAAGGTGGAGATCAAGGAGCACTACATTTTCAGATGTCCTATTTACTATGAGATCTGAGGGAGATGTCATTCTCTCTATAGAGACTGGGGCAACTCTCCGTCCACTTTGTTTCGGTGCCCGGATCAACGATAGTTGGCCCTTTTTTATTTGGGAGGTTGTCACCCATTGTCACAGATCCCTACGGGGATCCCCTAGATACCCCCCCCGGATCATCTCTTTCTTTAAAGGAAGAAAAGGCATTACCATAAATGATCTCTCTATTGTTCCAAAAAAAGCACAACTTTTAAAATATAAAACAATATATGTAATGCAATTTCATTGCACGTGGAAACGGCAATCAGGTCCAACAGACATATTTGTTGCACTTTGATAAGCCAACTAACTTTTTCATATAACCAATTTGATAATTATGCTGGAGGTATCCTCCTTTGAGAAAGCATTCTCTGGAAAATGTTGTATTTCGGGTGCAGGTTTCCGGTGACCTTCTCTCTGGCAATTTTGATTTCTGGCAGTATGCCTTTTCAGGTTTTGGGTTGGCTTGGCTTTGGCATCCACCATCCTCCTGCACCATATTTCCAGCTCAACCCACAGTTACAGCACATCAGATCCCTGCCGCCGCTGTCGGAAGAACTGCTTATAAACATAGCACTTGGAGATTAAAAGTTTATATACACTTGGAGATTAAAAGATGCTCGTGGAGTTCTGCAAGCAATGCAAAACAAAATGTGTTCTCGTGGACTGCCGTGATTGCAGCCTCTTGCAAGCGTGGACATTATGGGGAAGCATTGAATCTGTTTTTATCAAATGTAGCGGAGGGAATTGAACCCAATGGCTTCACATTTTCAAGTGTTCTACCGGCCTTTGTAAACTTGGGGATCTGAAACAGGGCAAGGAGATCCATGAAGACATAATATAATTACACCTCTCTCCTCAGATGCATGGGTTACCCACTAACAGAAAGATGAATGTTATTCCAATGAATTTAAAAGCCCTAATTATACATTATCCATAGAGAAAGCAAGAAAGAATCCGTTTCCCAAGCAATACACTGCAGCAACGGCCAACTAGACGGGCCACCCTTGTTGTGGAAACTGCAGGAGGATAGTTCGATCTATACCTGTAAGAGGGAGCACTTATTCCCTCGAAGCGAATCAATTCATGAAATGCAGCTTTGTTGAGAAAGGGATCCTCTTTAGATTGAAGATTTGGGACGAATGTTTTCATAGGGAATGCACTTGTTAACATGTATGTGAAATGTGGAAGTGTGGAGGATGCGTGCCAAGTGTTTGACAAAATGTGTGCTAGAAATGCTGTATCCTGGACTGTAATGATTGCTGGCACGGATTTTCAATTATCAGCCAATTGGTTATTTTTTCAATTCTCTCCATCCAATGTTGTAAAGGCCTAATTGTTTCCTGCATAAGAACAAATGCCATGCTAGCCAATCTTCCCCAATGTGTTTGGCTGTCTACTGCCTTCTTGGGCTTTGGAGGGCAGGACCAGAGGAGCCCTTAATAGAGGACCCTGGCTTTGATTTCTGTTACAGGCACATGATAGTGTATGAAAAATGTATTACTTGAAAGAAGTGGCAGTTAAAAAGGACAAAAGGGGATATTTGAGCAATTGAGTGACTTAACCCCTTTAACTGTGTACAGAAAGAATAACAGGTTAAAATATATACCATACGATATATTTCTCAAACAAACAACATATATCACATGTTGAAGATTTGGAAGTGTTGATTATTCTTTGTATTTCCATGAATCTTCTGACTCTACACCAAATGTCTCTCTTCTAAAGATGCGGAAGCATTCACAAGGCATGAGAACTATTTGAAAAAATGCCTCAAAGAAATGTGGTCTCATGGACTGCTATGATGGTAGGGTATGCATCAAATAGGTTTGTTGAAAAGGGTTTTGAAACTTTTAAGCAGATGCAATTGGCAGGTGTAAAGCCAGACTCCACAGTGTTTTCCACCATCCTCCCAGCCTATGCCAAATCGGTAGCCTTATAACAGGGTATAGATATCCATCAAAGCGTAATGGAAAGAAGATTCTTGCCAGATGTTGTCATTTTAAATGCCCTTGTGGATATTTATGCAAAATGCACAAGAGCTGTTTGACAAAATGCCTCAGACCATTTCTTTCGTAGGGAGTGCACTTGTCAACACGTATGTGAAATGTGGAAGTGTGGAGGATGCATGCCAAGTGTTTGACAAAATGTGTGATAGAAATGCTGTATCTTGGACAGTAATGATTGCTGGCACGGATTTTCAATTATCAGCCAATTGGTTATTTTTGCAATTCTCTCTATCCAATGTTGTAAAGGCCTAATTGTTTCTTGCATAAGAACAAAGCCATGCAAACCAGTCTTCCCTAATGTGTTTGGTTGTCTACTGCTTTCTTAGGCTTTGGAGGGCAGGACCAGAGGAGTCCTTAATGAAGGACTGTGACTTTGATTTCAGTTACAGGCACACGATAGCGTATGAAAAATTATTACTTGAAAGAAGATGCAGTTAAAGGCAATTGAGCGGCTGAATCCCTTTAACTGTGTACAAAAAGAATGGCAGGTTAAAATATGCACCATACAATATATTTCTCAAACAAACAACATATATCACCTATTGAATATTTGAAAGCGTTGATTCTTCTCTGTATTTCCACAAATCTTCTGACTCTACACCAAATGTCTCTCTTCTAAAGATGTGGAAGCATACACAAGACATGAGAACTATTTGACAAAATGCCTCAAAGAAATGTGGTCTCATGGACTGCTATTATGGCAGGATATGCATCAAATAGTTTTGTTGAAAAGGCCTTAGAAACTTTTAAGTGGATGCAATTTGCAGGTGTAAATCCAGACTCCGCAACCTTTTCCACCATCCTCCCTGCCTATGCCAAATTGGTAGCCTTACATCAGGGTATAGATATCCATGAAAGCATAATTGAAAGTGGATTCTTGTCAGATGTTGCCATTGCAAATGCTCTCGTAGATATGTATGCAAAATGCACAAGAACTGTTTGACAAAATGCCTCAAAAACATTTCTTTCGTAGGGAGTGCACTTGTCAAACACATATGTGAAATGCGGAAGTGTGGAGGATTTGTGCCAAGTGTTTAATAAAATGTGTGATAGAAATGCTGTATCCTGGACTGTAATGATTGCTGGCACAAATTTTCAATTATCAGCCAATTGGTTATTTTTGCAATTCTCTCCATCCAATGTTGTAAAAGCCCAATTGTTTCTTGCATAAGAACATATGCCATGCTGGCCAGTCTTCCCCAATGTGTCCGACTGTCTACTGCTTTCTTGGGCTTTGGAGGGTGTGATCAGAGGAGCCCTGAATGGAGGACTGTGAATTTGATTTCCATTACAGGCACACAATAGCGTATGAAAAATTTATTACTCGAAAGAAGAGGAAGTTAAAAAGGGCAAAAGTGGATATTTGAGCAATTGAGTGGCTGAACCCCTTTAAAATATACACCATACGATATATTTCTCAGACAAACAACATCTATCACCTGTTGAATATTTGAAAGCGTTGATTCTTCTCTGTCTTTCTATGAATCTTCAAACTCTACACCAAATGTCTCTCTTCTAGAGATGCAGAAGCATATACAAGGCATGAGAACTATTTGAGAAAATGCCTCAAAGAAATGTCGTCTCATGGACTGCTATGATGGCAGGGTATGCATCAAATAGGTTTGTTGAAAAGGCCTTGAAAACTTTTAGGCAGATGCAATTGGCAGGTGTCAAGCCAGACTCCACAACCTTTTCCACCATCCTCCCAGCCTATACCAAATTGGTAGCCTTACAACAAGGTATAGATATCCATCAAAGCATAATGGAAAGGGGATTCTTGTCAGATGTTGTCATTGCAAATGCCCTTGTAGATATATATGCAAAATGCCTTAGAAACATTTGAACCCATGGACTGCGATTATGAACAAAATGTCTTTTGTGAGGATGCTCTCAAACTCTTTGAACAAATGGAGGACTTCAGAGAGCAACCTGACCATGTGTGGTTTCGTGGATTGCTATTCACAAAATGGATTTGTTGAAAAGGCCTTCAAAACTTTGAAGCAAATGCAATTGGAAGGTGTAAAGCTAGACTCCACAACCTTTGTAGCGTACTCCCGATCTGTGCCAAAATGGGAGCTTTAGAGTAGGGTATAGACATACAACAAATTATAATGGAAAGGCCTGTGTAAAAATGGAACTTTGAACCAGGGCATGGACATCTGCCATAGCATTATGAAGAAGGGACTTTCAGCAGATGATTTAGTTGCAAGTGCCCTAGCATTGCTATGTCGCTAGGATACGGGAACAATTACGGGTTCGATACGCCAATGTAAAAAACCCTTGGGTACCATATGTCTTGGATACGTCTATACATACATACATACATACATATACTCATTTTACTCATTTTTAGTCCATAAGAAATACAAAACTTGAAAATTATAGTAGGATCAATGTTCAAACATTCAATATACTTAAGACTTTACATTTTCATTGATCATGTGGCTGTGATACATATGATAAGTCATCGAATATCATGTCAACATGAATACAAAAAAAAAAGATGATTAGCCTACTTGTAATATTAATACTAATATTGATTTAGTATAATAGTTACTATATATACTAAATTAACTTACTATATTAGTTAATTATACTTATTATTATAACTATATAATAAATACTTAATTATTACTATAATAATAATATGTATAGTTATTATTATTATTTTTGACTTTAAAACGCTTTTAACCGGAGCTATGAATCGAAGGGTTGATGGGGCCCCACCCATACAAACACAAAGCAAGCTGAAATAACACCAAACAACACCACACAAGAGCCCAACAATGGCCCAGAGGAAGGGATGACATAAAGAAGGAATTATTTCCCTATTGCCCCTTGGGAAATAATTTGAAATCTTCTGCAAACCGTCCCTTCTTTCCCTTCTTTCCTTTTCTTTTTGACACCTTGTGCCACTTGCCTTGATCTGAAGTAACAACCAACGATAAGATTATTTTCATTTGTAGCTTCCATGCGCTATTTGATAGAATGTCCGACTCTGAGTCGAATTTTCGGGTGATGCCCTCGCATCGTGGCACTTTCGCAACTTCCTTGATATTCACATCTAGTAACTTTTACTCGCTGTTTTTTCTCCCTAGTCTCATTGCTTGCTTTACTCGGATCTTCCTTAAATGTCGTGACCGAAACTAAATCTGGACTCGGAGTTCCCCATCATGAAGCACCCTTCTTAACATTTTTGGTGTTTTTTTAAGTGGCATGAGGCGTGCAGATGACTGGATTTTTGCAAATTCGACACCGAAAGGCGGTGTTCTCATAATCCAGGGGTTGGAATCGCTGCAAATTCCCAAATTTCAGAGATATGTGATCCGCAAGGCTTTACTCAAATCTACTTCAACACACAATCTTGCAAAAGTGCACATTCCCGATTGAATTCTTTCCATATCTTCTTTTATGAATTTACCTAGAACATTTCGATATCCTCTAAGGCATACTAGAGATGCAAGGGTAGGTTGGGTAACTTGACGTAAACCGGCGTTATTGTGGATCGGGTAAGTATTAGGATCGAAATCCGGGAACCACGGTTAAATACAAACTAGCGTTGCCCCAAAACCAAGGGCCCTTAGAAAAACACCACTGATAATCCCCATGGTCTTTGAAATGAACAATGAAAAACCTTTTGAGCATAATGAAATTTCATACTTGGATAGTTCTCAAACACCCATTGATATAAGGCTGAAGAAGAGGGCTGAAGTCCATTAAATCGACCTATGATGGCATCCTCCGACAAAGCCTTGTAATAAGCATCTACTGCTGGATTTTTTATCTCCAGTTGAAGGCTTCCTTAGCTAAATCGACCAAGAAAGCTTGGTTACCGGCTTGACTGCCCCCCATAGACCCCAATGCCTCTTTGAATGAGTTCGGTGAGGGGACGACACCTTTGTTATGTCTGTTTTGGCTGCCTCTAGCTTGAGCCGTCGCCCTAAATCCACCTCCGAGCCGTTTCTGACCTCCTTCCTCTTGCTGCTATCATCCTTGTTTCCTTCACCACCATTCGAGCTAGGTTTCGCCCATTCCTTCCCATTCGCTTCACATTTGGGGTTAGGGTTTCTTCTCTCCATCGTTCGCACCCTTTTTTTATATATAATATATATAGTTATTAACTATATATATACTTATATTATATTGTATTTTAGTATATAGTTAATATATATATTAATATTATTATAATATTAGTAGATGTTACAACCTAATAAACTATAACTATTCTTAATATAATATAGTATGACATACTTATAATATACTAAGTTATTAATAAGCTAGGGATAATGATAGTATTAATTAATTAATTCTAATATATATATATATATATATATAATTATAGTAGTATTAATATGTATATATAATTATATATAATATACTAATAATATATTATAACTATTAGTAATTATATATAATATAATAACTAGTATTAGTAATATAGTACTAATATTATTAATCTAATAATTAATTACTATTCGCTTTTTTGGTCATCAACAAGACAAAAAAACTTTTTTAAAGCTTTTGACGTCCAAACCTCTGGAACGCTTGGGATATGTCCCGATGCACGCCAAAAAGTACCGGGGCGTACTTCTAGCGGATCCGCACTGCACTCGCACATGCATGCGTATTCGCACCGGATATGTATCGTGCGGTACGGATGAACCTCGTAACACAAAATGGTAGATATGTTTGCAAAATGTAGAAGCATGTGAACCGGTGACAAAACGCTTTGTAAGATATGTAGTCTCATGGACTGCAATGATTGCAGGACATGCATAAAATGGGTTTGCTGAAAATTCCTTGGAAACTTTCAAGTATATGTAATTTTTTTTTTTGATAGTTTAATGCTTTTAACTGGTGCTTAGAACTAGGGGATTGGAGGGTTCCCACCCGTTTACAACCATACCATCGAACACCCCTAAAAACCTAACCAGGCCAACTAAAATCACAACGGCCTATAGACCAAACAAGAAACAAAAGGAATTGATAAACTCCAACCACGAGCAAAAAAACGTCCCAGGACAAGAAAAACTATCCATCAACATCCAAAAAGACTACCACCTAAGAAACTCGAACGACTAGGACCCGCCAACTTCCTACCTCCGGTGTCGCACTAGCTCGAGCGAAACTCCGGAGTAGGAAATTATAGGAAAACCTCATCTTTTGCGGAATTGAGCCATGCCTTCGGTCTCAAGAACCACCGACGCCGACAACTCTGGCGCAGATCCAATTTCTTGATCCCGCAACCTTCAAGACCCAATAGAACATGCCCCATGAACGATCGACACGAATTTCATAAGCTCCACATTCCTAGTTGACAAGACAACGATCATGCGTCAAGCATTTGCTAATTCCCGCCCTTCCTCTCCACGACCGAACGACTTTATTTGATCGTATTCTTCCAAAGACCTTGTCTAAATTGACACGATGTTGGGGTTTGATAAAATGGAATGCAATGTCCCCGACTTTGCTTGACCGCCTCACTAGGAGAAACCGAGAAACAAACCAGACGCCACCTCCAATTAACCCTAGCCCTCATAGATACCTCCGGATACTCAGCACCCAAGAACCTTTCAATGGCTTCACAAATGGACCCTGATTCAGCCCGAAAGATGATGTGAATTCGAGCTTTTGAGATACTGCCGAAAAAAGCCATCTCTCGCTTCTCACCCTGAAGAAACAAACTAGGCAGCCACAACGTCACCGCTCGACTTCAAAAACCGGCAAAATGAAGGATAAAGTAATCGCCACCCAAACAAATCAACTGCAACCTACACTTCCTTCTCGAGAAATGATAACATCAAGCTCCTCCCACGCGTTCACATGCGTGGAAATGACATGACCATCTCTCCTTATAATGCCTTGATTAGCTAAATAATCGGCTACAAAATTGGACTCCCTATAATTATGACTTAAACTCCACGAGGGAATCCGACTCAACCAATGAATTATATATTATTAATAAAGAAATCCAAATTCCATGACACCGCTTTGCCTCTACGAACATTGCTAATCACAACTTGGGAATCACCTTTGATGACCAACACATCGCAACCAACACTAACAACTAGTTTGATCCCTTCAAGCAAGGCTTGAGCCTCCGCTTCATTACTAGTCCCATCTTTTAATGGAAAGGATCCCGCAATCGCTAACTTGCCTTCCTCATCTCTAATTAAACACCCTGCTCCCAATGTTCCCCCATTACCTTTCGATGCTCCTTCAAGTATATGTAATTGTGAAAGTGGATTATTGTTGATTTTTTTTTCAAATACTTCATATCTATGTATGCAAAATGTGGAAGATTAAATGCCTCTACAAAATGCCTAAACAAAGTGCCAAATTTGGAGTTGTGGAACTGGGCGTGGAGATCCACCACAAAATATTCGGATGTTAATTTTTGTTGGATGTTGTAGTTGCAATTGCTCTAATAGACATCTATGCAAAATGTGGAAAATTATAGAAGGCTCACAATTTGTTTGACAAAGTGCATAATGCAAATTTGTTCTTGTCGACAGTAATACTTGCAGGATATGCAACATATTGCTATAGTAAGCATGCCTTCAAACTCTTTGATTTAATGAGCTGCTCTGGATTCAATCCTGACCATGTAAGCTTTGTTTGTGTTTTATTTCCATGCAACCATTAAGGCCTAATGGGTAAGGGTTGTAAATACTTCAATATTATGAATGATTCTTAGTGCATTATGGCTGCAATTGATCATTAGGTGTGTATGGTTGACCTTCTTCGCCATGCTAGCTATATTATTTTATAGTTTTTTCATTAAATATTTAATCTGTTTGGTTGGGAATGTAAAATGAAAAGCACTTAAACTCAACATTCACATGGATATGGTTATACTGGGTGAAGGAAGATAACACTTTTTAGTCCAGGAGCCAATTATTTTGTTATATCTCAATATATATTGCCAAAATTTGTACCCTCTTTAAGGAAAAATGATTTCAGATAATATACATTTCACCGCAAAATACAACTTCAACAAACTTAACACTGTTATCCTCCCCAGTGTTGTTTGCGACTCATGTGCAATTGCTAGTGTATGGGATTGCTGCCTCCTGCGTTTCTTCCAGAAATTTGATAAATTTTTCTTCATTGTGTTGCAATTTAATTTATCCACCTTTATATATTTATCTTGTAGGTCGACTGTATTTTACCTCGACCAATTCAATATTCCATTTGAGATAGGCTTGATGGTGTGCTCTCACTAGCCGCTGGTTGAGGCTGATCATCATATTCCATGTCGCCTACACAGCTCTGTGCCATTCTGCACAATGCATGCAAACTCTGCACAACATCAGCCATCCATGCAACATTTGCATAAATACCACACAGCTTAGTCCTTGTGCTGAACATCCAGATTACACATCAGACACATGGACTCGTCGTGCTACGTTTTGCTATGCTAGGTTGCACTTCAGGGCTTGTGTTATGCAAGAGCATCTGCTAGCGTACCACACACCTGATAGTCAAGCCATGTAACCGTTGGAAGGTGAAGAGTAATACATGGAAGCCCCAACCGCTCAACTTCTACAATGGTTACATGGAGGCCCCAACCATTCAACTTCTACAATGGTTATTTAAGCGGTCACGCCTGTGTAATCTATGTATATGTATTTGTAATGTTAGATAGCAAACAAATAGTAGAGGATAAGAAAGTATACTTCAAGAGTTTGCTATGTACAAGATGCACAAATATTTTTAATTTTTTGTGCCAAGTCTATTATTTTCTCCATCCTCAATCTTGTTCATATTGCTTCCGCTTATGCATATAACATATCTAAGTCCTCATTTAGTGTGTTGTCTCCTGGTCCTAGTGCGATCCAAATCACAATATTTCTGAGATAAAATTTCTTTTCTTAAGTACTGATTTTATTCAACGCTTTTGGTAATATGTCATAGCCTTTTTAGGATTTAAGGTCATAAACCAAGTGGGTTCAAATTTGATGTCTTTTCTTGGCTGCTGATAAAAACAATAACAAGGCTGTGGTTTATTCTTACATCTACATTCTTCAGAGGGACTACTTTGAAAACAAGAGACTCTTGGCATCAACAAAAATGAACATATTTGATCCGAGCACTTGGATTCACTCAAGACTACATTTTCATTGTATTAATCTTTTCATTATTTGGACACATAGGAAGTATCTCGCACTATGTTCGTACATAGTGCCACACCACTAAGGCAACAAATTATAGGACCTATGTTATAGCGGCACCACACATTTTGAACCAATCTTTAGTATCAACACTCTTGTAGTCTAGCGCTTCCCTTAGGCAACATCTCAGTCGGCAATCTACTTGAATGGCATCCCCGAGTTCGTGCACAATGCACATTGTATAGACACAGGTTGAGCACATCACCAACCTTTGCATTAGTTTGCGCCATCCCTTTTGGTGCTCCCTTGGTTAGTGCCACTTGTGCTATCTGACTGATATACCTCAGATCCACGACACATTATTCACCCACTTGGACTATTGCCAAGCTGAGTGGCTTGTTTCGTCACATTGCCACTTAAGTCTACTCACATCATTCCGATTGGTTCAATGCGGAATGGTGACTTGCATTAGTACTACTTCAGCGGGCTTGTATAATCTGATTGGCATACCTCAGATCAACACCATCCCAACTGGCTATGGCGCTCAACAATTCTCACACCACCAAACTGCATAGACCTCAACACAAGGTTTCATGATTTTGGACTTCCGCGCCTTTGCCAAACACTTAGGCGCATGTCTCCCCATGATGCCCACCTTAACTTGGATCACGCCAAGTTGCCATGCAACCAGGAAACAAACTCTGTAGGTCAGTATCAATGCCAATTGAACCTTCATGCCACATCACACCATGTCAGACTACATCCCCGAGGCTTGTGTGATGTTACCAGACTTGGCACCTTCATGCACATCTGGAATTCAAACTAACACACCTGCACAATTGTGAATTGTCATCTGTTGCAGAAGTTGAATTGTTTTGTAATCATGTTCTTTTGTAATTGCTTTGTTGTACTTGTATAAATGTAACCATTCTACCACAAGGTCGACATGGTTATGCAAATCAGTTAGGATGTGCTTTCCCCTTGTTGATTGCAAGAATTCTCATTCTCAGCCTTCTAGGCCTTTGTATTTACATGTACTATACTTGTTCATTTCCACAGAATAGAAGAGCATTGTTATCATAGCATAAAAGACTGTTTAACCAATCTGTCATTAGGCTTCTGCTCTAAGAGAATCAATATCAAATCAAGGCCTTGCTCGACCCAATGCTCTTTGCTGAATTCCGACAAATACACACACTTTTCTTATTTGTTGTAGGCATGGGGAAAGCAAGCAAGAAGGCAAACAATAATCTGTTGAAGATGATACTCTTAGAATCCATAGACGACATAGTTACCAAATGCCCTTCACACAAAGCAGAAAAGCTTCATTCTTGTCATGGAGAAATTAAGAGATCTCATTGCTTGAAGTATTCGTATCGCTGACCATATTTTCCAATGTCTCATCAAGCCAAGGATAGATATAGTCAAGTCATGCAGAAGTTGCAGTAGGAGCTATCTGCAGAGGAGGAAAAACTAGCGTCACTTGACAACCAGTCATTAGTGCCATGACATTGCCTAACCGTGACATGCAACACACAAACTATGACACTTGAGTACTTGGTAAAGTCCTTGCCGTTCTCAACATTCTATTCATTATCATATTTGTTTGACAATTTTGAGAGAAACACCAAAGGCATTGGTTCCGAGCTGCTGAAGCAAATGCGCTATAAAGGCCAAGGCTTGGGAAAAGATAGCTCACTCAAACAGAGATGAGACTGCAAAACATCATCTGGGATACACCAGTACCAGAGAAAGCAAAGAAGACTCTGCACATCTCCTGTTTCAATCAAGCACCAACAATGCTTCTACATTGTGCTTTGCATCATAAGGTCTGAGTGTTTATAGTTGTGGACCAATCGGCTTGAGCCAACAACTGCCAACCCAATGGGTGCAAGCCTCTTAGCGGTGCTTTGTCCTTGGGAAAGCACACTAGCCTCTGAGAAACACTCAGCGTGATTCCCTGCGCAACGCCAACACCAAAAACAACATATGCCTAAACCAAACTCTGCATGTCAACAACTGCAAGAACACATGGCTTATCTGCACCCATCACGAAGACACTCCTGACAAAGACACATCACACTCTCCAGTAACATGCAGCCATAGCTAGTACAGAGGTCATGCATCTGAACAGTGTTGGGATCTTCATCCTTGTGGTTTTTGTGGAGGAAGTAGCCATTGCAGGTCTACTTGTTGGTTCTTTGATATCCTTGCACAGAGAATTCATCATTTAGTGAAACTACATTGTGGATGGATTGACCTTGACAGTTGGAGAAGAAGCTCTGCCACACTCCGACATAGCTACAAGCATCAATAACACATTGGGCAATGCCACATTTTTTTGTACGTTTGCACATACATTGAGTATATGCATATTGTACGTTGTGATGTGCACCATCACTTACCATTCCATCAGCCGGTCAACTTCTGAGGCAACATGTCTTGTACATGCATGAGAAGGTTCATAGTTCTTCCCAGTGCTAGAGCACACGAGGTTTGTCAACTGCAATCTTGATCTGTAGAAACTCTCTCTGTGCCAATGATGTTCTACCTTAATCAATATTGGTATCATGTTCGCACCATTTCAAAAGGTGTATGTACCCTGGAACCAACACCACTTCAACTTTAATAGCAAACTTCTCCACAAGCATCTATCCAGGCTACACTCTTGAGCAGAGTTCACAATGTCTTGAGCATTCCACATGCATCATACATGAATATCCTTCTTCTGCAATTGGATCTCACCTATAGGGAGTTTTCACACCTTTGTAGAGGGGGAAACACATGTACACACACACTCCTCTTCTCAACATTAAGAGTATGAGGGTATCACATACATTCCTTGGTATCTTGAGGCATCCATGGCAGGTTCTACAACAAGCTATTGGGAGCAATAGTACAACTCTCAAGCACCTCCAAACTCAATTTCAACAACTGCAGAAGAACGCAAAAAGCCCTACTATTGCATGCAAAGCTCAAGCAACATTAGGGAATAATTAGGTAAATGTGCTTCTTACGGATCTGACATCCTACATTCCTACTCAAGGATTGGATTCATCAACATCACCTATGCCATTGGTCTCTCATACATGAATATCCTTCTTCTGCAATTGGATCTCACCTATAGGGAGTTTTGAATTTTCACACCTTTGTAGAGGGGGAAACACATGTACACACACACTCCTCTTCTCAACATTAACAGTATTAGGGTATCACATACATTCCTTGGTATCTTGAGGCATCCATGGCAGGTTCTACAACAAGCTATTGGGAGCAATGGTACAACTCTCAAGCACCTCCAAACTCAATTGCAACAAATGCAGAAGAACGCAAAAAGCCCTACTATTGCATGCAAAGCTCAAGCAACATTAGGGAATAATTAGGTAAATGTGCTTCTTACGGATCTGACATCCTACATTTCTACTCAAGGATTGGATTCATCAACATCACCTATGCCATTGGTCTCTCTGATTATGAGCTTTTGTTTGACACCATCACCCACGGGTTTAAGAACACGAATCTAAGAGCAACAGGGACCATTGCTTTCTAAGGGCGAGAAATGATCTGAGCATAGGTGGGATGAATCTCAAAATTCTCATTGCAGTACTCTAGTTGTTATTTGGACATGGAGGAAGTTTTCCATGCTAAACTGGTTCAAAGCGATACACTAACAAGGCACCATATCACATTGCTAATGTTACAATGGTACCAAGTGCTCTCAGCCAACCTTTACTGTCAGCTTTCCAGCTATGTATCACTTCCATAATACAACATCTCTGTTGGCACTCTACTTGAATTGCATCCTCACATTAGCACACGATGAACATGGCATTAGCACAAGTTCACTACAACAGCAACATCTGCATCTGTGGGTGCCATCCCTTTCAGCACTCCCTTGGTGAGCACCTCTTTCGCACTTTCTAAATGGTATACCCCAGATCCACAACACATTATTCAGTTACCTAGACTAGTGTTAAGCCGATTGCCTCACCCTGACTCAGTGCCACTCTTGCTGACCCACATCATTCTAATTAGTTTACCCTAGAACATTATGCATTATTACTACTTCAGCGGGCCAATGCCATTTGATTGGCATACTCAAGACTAACAAAATCCCATTTGGGCATGCCGCATGCCAAATCTCATGTGCCAATTGGCATAGACCTCAATACCAAATTTCATGATATTAGACTTCCATGCCATCACTTAATACTTTGACCCACATCTCCTTATGACATGTGATTCGATTGAGCACCCTAAGTTGTGGTGCAAATGTGAAATATACCGCACGTCAAAGCTTTGTGCCAAACCTTTGAGCCACGTTGCACCATGTCGGATTGTGCTCCTGTGGCTCATGCCATGTCAATCTGCCTCGCCAACAACACACACACTCAAGATGAATTGGACGCATCTACAAGGAGAACTGTCATATGTTGTATAAGTTGAACCATTTTCTAAGAGTCTTATTTTGCAACTTCTTTTTGGTTCTTGTTTCAATGTAAGTGTAACCATTCGACGCCAATGGGAGGCTATTGGGTATGGATGACTGATTACCACCTTGCTTATTTATTATATTTTTCCGTTGACATTAGTATTAAGCAACTTGGTGGGAATAATTGTTATGTTTTGTCGTTGAGGGGGGGACTCATGGTACTTTATTGTTATATTCCTTCGTTGGGGTCACTTAAGTCCCTTTGGCGACTAGGGGAAAAAGTAACTTAAGTTACTTTATGTTTATGTGGTTCTCCCTAGAAGGGTCGATTGGGGTCTTTTTGGGCCTCTTGTTGCATGGTGATATTATAAAAGGAGTACTTGAGGAGAGTTATGGATTCATTCTTACACACACTCATATTTTGACATTGGAGCAACTGCTTGTTTGCATTTTCCCTTGCTTGTGGAGTAAAATCCCACAGGAACCCTAGCTTCGGTGGTGAGAGATCCACTCCTAGCTAGTAGGGCACTCTTCGGTGGTGAAAGATCCACCCTAGTTTGCTATTTTGAAGCCTATTCAGAGTAGATATTCAAGTAGATTTTACAAAGATTTCATATAGGGTTTTTAGAGGCTATTTTCAGAGGCTATTTTAAAGTGAAAAATTTCAGAGATTTTCATGTCAAATTATTCCCAACACTGAAGGTGGAGTTTGGCGCAGCCTTTGGAGGTGTTTAGAGGGTTTTCCAGCCCCTTTTATAGGGTGACGTCAACCTAAGTTTCACAGCAGGTTTTATTAGGGTTTTCGGTGATATTTTTCAGATCTTAAGGTTGGAATCTCTTCTATATATTTTGTAGATGTTATTTCCAGAAAATCAGATTTTTATCAATTGTATTCACATAGTTATGAATTTTTGAAGTTTTTCAACAGTTTAGGGCATTCTGAAAATTACTGGCAGTTATCTATTACTCAGAAAAATCCAAAAATATTTTTCTAGTCTTTGTTATCATCTTAGCAAGCTCTCTATAAAATTTTGTGTGATTTGGACAAGTATTTTGCAAGTTATCTTTAAATTTCAGTTCGCTGCCCTAGTGGGTTTAATTCCAGAAAAATCAGAATATCAATTGTGCAAATTTTTATTAAATTTGTCAAATTTCAAGTTATATCCCACAAGGGATATTTCAATGGTATCAAAGCTATTGTTTCTCTAGCCTGTTGGGTTGAGAAGATGGGTGACAGTGAAGATTTCGATGTGGACTTGATGAAACAATTATTTACCAATATGGTTAAGCAACAAGAGACCACTAATCTTTATTTAAGCCAACTCATTGAAAATTAGCATAGGTCGGATTTGAGAGTCATGTTGAAAGAGGAGAAAATAGTAACACGGGGCAAGAGGGTCGAAGGGGTGAAAATAGCAATTCAGGGCAGCACACTCCCCATTCTCATAATACCCATTCAAGCATGCATGAACCCACATTTTTGAAAGATCCGGAAAATACACAAGTGGGACAACAATCAAAATTTTTTGATGAGGAAACTTATTGGTGGAAATATGAATCCTTGAGTGAAGGGTTTAGAGCTAACATGCCTTTTACCGAGTACTCGCAAGATGAAGATCGGTAGTAGGCCCAAGAGGGATCACTCCACTTAGGTTCTAGAATTACAGAGGAGATTGGGACATATCTCCATTCCACACTTCGATGGATCAAAGAAGTGTACAATGTAATCCTGGATTCAGAAGTTGAAGACATACTTTGACTTGAATCCCATGCACGAAGAGGATGCAATTAAATTTGCAATCCTACACCTTGAGGGAGATGCACATGAATGGTGGCATCATGGTCTTATTACATAGGGGCACATATGCATATTAGGACCTATGCGAGTTCACACAAAGGTTGATGAGAAGGTTTGACAGAGAGACCCTGACAGGTATTTCAGAGAGTTGACTCATTTGAGATAGACAAGTTCTTTGGACATGTATATTAGATTTTCGAGATTTCCTTAGTCATGGTTCCTGATGTTTCAGAGATGAGGTTGACTTCACTTTTCATAGCAGGGTTGAAAGATGCACTAGTAGGATTTGTGAAGGCATTTGAGCCTTCTTCATTACATGATGCTATTAGGAGAGCACGGGATTTGGAGTTATCTACTCCAAAGTCGAGGTTTCCACCTCGAGTTCAAGAGGGTACCTCCATCTAGACTAAGATGGTTCTTAGCAGAAGGGCCTCCACCCAAGCAAAATACAACCAAGAAGCCATTCATATCCCGAGAGGATAGAGATGAGTTGAGGCGAAAGAAACTATGTTTCGATTGCCACACCTTGGACTCCAGGACATGATTGTAGAGGTAGGGGAAGGCCCAATTCATTGAGGTCTTTGAGGTAGATGACAGTGATGGAGATGAGGAGCAGGAGACTCAGGGATTGGATGATGGAGATGGAGAGGCTTTGGGTAGTGCTGGTATTGAGCAGGAGGATGAGACATTCCCTTAGGAGACTATTGCCACTTTGTCTAGTACCCCAGAGGTACAAGGCATTCAGGGTTAGAGGAGTTTTGTAGGGTCAGCGAGTAGTGGTGCTCATTGATAGTGGGGCTACCCACAACTTTATTGATGCATCATTGGTTGAGAGACGAGGTTTACAGATAGAGGATTTTGAGGGCTTCAACGTGGTTGTAGCCAATGGAGAGTCTATGAGGTGCACACAACGAGTCCCACAATTGAGCATTACGATGGGTAACTATACAGTTACCGATGACTTTTATATTGTTGGTATTGGAGAGACCAACCTTGTGCTTGGAGTACAATGGCTCCATTCTCTTGGTGAGTTCCAAACTAACTTTCAGACGATGGAGTTGAAGTTCAAGTCCGAGGGGAGGAATGTGATCTTGAGGGGATTATCTATAGATGCACCTAGGGTTGTCACGACCAAACAGATTGAGAGGATTTACAAGCACAACGGGGTGGATTGGGCATGGTGTTTGGTTACGACCAAGGAGTCAGAGGATGGACGACCAAAGTATCACGTAGATGTCCAGGGTCTACTGGACAAGCATAGTGCAATTTTTGGTGATATACCTCCAGGTGTGCCTCCAGATAGGGGATTTGAGCATGTGATTGAGCTTGAGGACAACAAGACTCATGTGGTTATTATTTACCGTCATCCCAAATGGTTTAAGGATGAGATTGAGAGGACTATACAAAAGCTCATAGATATGGGGCATATTAGACCTAGTTCCAGTCCCTTTGCTTCTTCAGTAGTGTTGGTGAAGAAGAAGACATGACCATTCGATGTGCATAGACTACCGTGCATTGAACAAGAAGACAATCAAAAATAAGTATTCAGTGCCACGCATTGATGAGTTATTAGATGAGTCATTTTTTTCTAAAATAGATTTGTGATTTGGATATCACCAGATCAAGGTCAAAGAGAGAGGATGTGCATAAGATGAATTTTAGATGCCATTATGGTCACTTTGAGTTTCTAGTGATGTCATTCGGTTTGTCTAATGCACCAGCCACTTTCCAGTCTTGTATGAACCATGTGTTCAACCGCCATTTACGAAGTTTGTATTGGTCTTCTTCGACGACATATTGGTCTACAACAAGACTTGGGAGGATCACATTAGGCACCTTGATGAGGTATTGGGTATATTAGAAGCTAACTCGCTATACGAAAACTTCTAAGTGTGAGTTTGGTATGACAAAGTTATTATATTTGGGATATGTGATTGGTGGAGGTGTAGTCAAGGTTGATAGGGAAAATATTCAGGCGATATTAGATTGGCCACCACCTAGACATTGACACAGTTGAGAGGGTTCTTGGGGCTATGCACATACTACAGGAGGTTTGTGAAGAACTTCTCTCGCTTGACTGCACCATTGATGATTTGACCAAGAAGGGGGCTTTTGCTTGGTCAGAATCAACACAATACTTTTTTATCACCTCAAGGGGGTGATGAGTTCATGTCCCGTTCTTGCATTGCTAGATTTCTCTCATCCATTCATACTTGAGTGTGATGCATCAGGTGAGGGCATTGGATCAGTTCTTATGCAGGATAGGCATCCCATTGCCTACGAGAGTCGAAATTGAGCCTTGTAGAGAAGGGGTACTCAATTTACGACAAGGAGATGTTGGCCATTATGCATGCTTTGGCCAAATTTAGACAATACCTTGTGGGCAACAAATTCATGGTTTGTACAGATCACAACAGTTTGAGGTTCTTCCTAGGGCAGAAGGATCTCAACAATCGCCAACAAAGATGGGTGAACAAGGTGCAAACATATGACTTCGACATAGAGTACACCAAAGGTAAGAATAATGTTGTTGTTGATGCATTATCTAGGAGGCCTCACCTTACCTCTATGCTTAGTTCTATGTCTGAGATTTCAACAGATTGGAAGGCTCACATACTTGTTGAGTATTCCAAAAATCAGTTTGCATGTGAGATTATGGATGGCATCATACAGGATGATAGATACAGGGTCTTGGATGACCTCATATACTACAAGGATAGGATTTTCCTTGTACCAGAATCCAAGATGAAGGAGAAAATCCTTTGAGTAGTGCATGATACACCTCTAGTGGACATCCTGGATATTTTAAGACCTACAGGTATATCAGGGAGAGATTTGCATGGAAAGGGCTGAAGGATGATGTCCTTAATCATATTAGAGAGTGTGTGGTTTGCCAAAAACCAAAGCCGAGCATTCTTTCCCAATAGGACTACTACAACCTCTTCCTATTCCCGAGTAGAAGTGGGAGAGCATATCCATGGATTTTATCACAGGGCTTCCCTCAGTACATGGGCATGATTGCATATATGTGGTAGTTGATCGGTTAACCAAGTATGCCCATTTCTTTTCTATGCCTAAGGGGCATAAGGCACCATAGGTGGCTCAGATATTCTATACAGGTGTTTTTAGGCTTCATGGTTTGCCTAAAAACATTGTTAGTGACAGGGACAAGATCTTCATGAGCACCTTTTGGCAGAGATTTTCAGACTTGCAGGTACGGAGTTGACTCCTGGCACTAGCTATCATCCACAGATTGATGGGCAAACAAAATAGTTAATAAGTGGATAGAGGGCTATTTGCGTAGTTATGTGACAGACATCAGTGTGCATGGATTAGATGGCTACACATGGGTGAGTATTGCTACAATACCACCTACCAGATGAGCATTGACATGACTCCTTTTTGGGCATTGTATAAGTATGATGCTACGTCATTTGTAGATTTAGTATTATCAGATAGCCGAGCTCCCAAAGCTTGTGATTGGTTATAAGAGAACCAGATATTCTAAGAGCCCTCAAGGAGAACCTTTAGAAAGCACAAAAAGTAGATCTATGCAGATAGGCACAAAGTAGAGAGGTCTTTTGAGGTGGGAGATCTAGTCTTCCTACGTTTGCAGCCCTACAAGCAATCCTCACTTAAGTAGAGTGGTGCCGAGAAGCTGAAACCATGGTTCTATGGTCCATACAGGATAACACGAAGAGTTGGGGCAATTTACATATGAGCTAGAGCTTCCCGAGCACAACAAGATACACAATGTTTTTCATGTTTCATGCCTAAAAAGGCACTAGGACAACATATTGTGCCTTCTACGGAGTTGCCACCATTGGATGATGAGGGGAAGTTGGTCTTGGAACCATAATCTATCATTGAGGTGAGACAGAGGAAGCTCAGAACAAAGTGGTCACAGAGTACTTAGTGCAATGGAGAGACTTGCCTATTGAGGATGTTACTTGGGAGGGAGAGAATATTTTACAACATCCTAGAAGAGGTTGATTGGGGTCTTTTTGGGCCTCTTGTTTTTAGCATGGTGATATTATAAAATGAGTACTTGAAGAGAGTTATGGATTCATTCTTACACACTCATATTTTGACATTGGACCCTAGCTTCGTGGGCAAGAGATCCACTCCTAGCTAGTAGGGCACTCTTCGGTGGTGAAAGATCCACCTGGTTTGCTACTTTGAAGCCTATTCGGGAGTAGATATTCATGCAGATTTTACAGACATTTCAGGTAGGGTTTTCAGAGGGTTTCAAAGGCTATTTTCAATACCAGAGTGAGGAAATTTCAGGGATTTGCATGTCAAATTATTCCCAGCACTGAAGGCAGAGTTTGGTGCAGCCTTTGGAGGTGTTTAGAGGGTTTTCCAGCCCCTTTTATAGGGTGACATAAGCCCTAAGAATTTGCAGCAGGTTTCTTTAGGGTTTCTGGTTGATATTTTTCAAATCTTAAGGTTGGAATCTCTTCTATATATTTCGTAGATATTATTTCTTGAAAATCAGATTTTATTAATTGTGTTCACATAGTTATGAATTTTTGAAGTTTTTCAACGGTTTAGGGCATTCTGAAAATTACTTGCAGTTTTCTATTTCTCTGAAAAATCCAAAAATATTTTTCTAGTCTTTGTTATCATCTTAGCAAGCTCTCTATAAAATTTCGTGTGATTTGGACAAGTAGTTTGTAAGTTATCTTTAAATTTCAGTTCGCTGCCCTAGTGAGTTCAATTCTAGAAAAATCAAAGTATCAATTGCTGCAAATTTTTGTTAAATTTGGTCAAATTTTAAGTGATATCCCACAATGGATATTTCAACCAAGGTCGATAAGAAAGATGATAGAGATAACGTGCATTATGCATTCCAGATAGGCAAATCAGTTTGGAAGTGTTCCCCTTGTTGATCACCGTAACTTTTCGTTGGTAGCCTTTTGGGCCCTTGTATGCATATGTATTATACCTATTCATTTCCATTGAATAAAAGAGTTAGTTTGCCATGTTTTTTTTTGCATGAATATGTAATGGCATTTCCACAAAGTTTTTACATTTCCATTGCATGTTCATTATGACACATTAGATTACTAGATAATTTATTGTATTCTCCCGTACCACCATTGGGCCCCACAAAGGCAAAACAATTTTCCTATAGCTCAAATTTCTAGTTCTTTAATTCGTGTCATAATATCACCTCTGGTTACTTTCTTGGTACCAAATCTTGATTTATGCCGCCCAATGATGGCATTTTTAGTCTTCCTTTCCTGTGCCTCATCATTTTTGAAAATTGATAAGCGATCGCTTTTCATGTATATCATACAAAGTCCTTAACTACTCTTCTTTCATAGCTAACACTTCCTCTTATTTGACGATAGGGCTTCCATGATACATGACCAGTTTTTCCTTTGGCTAATGAAATCTTGAGCTTCAATTAACAATGCAATTGTGCGGTTTGGAAAAGTGAATGTATTATTAGGGTATAATCAAGCAGGCTTTAAATTTTCCTTCAGCTGAGCCAAAATATAAGTTGCCTAATTGAAAACATGGACATGTTCAATACCCCCAAATATAAGGCATAAATTAGAAAGGGACATGCATTTTATTTTGAAATGCAAAACAGTCAGCCCAATACAAACTTGGAAGCATCTTTATTTGCTTATCAAAATGATTTGTCACTTTCACACATTACCCATTTTCTCTTCTGTTATCATAATCTTGCTTGATATGCTACATGGAAATTAGTTGACCCTTAAACATTCCTATAACCCAAGTCACAAGGTTCGTCGAACTTTATAAAAAAAGTTCGAAATTCGGCGAACAAAATATTGCCCCTTGAAGTTCGTTGAAATTCGTGCTTGTTCGTACGAAGTTTGTTGTGTGGGAAAGGGCTGAACGGGAAAGAGATGAGTGAAAGAGTCTATAAAAACCAGGGCAAACAAGCACACCACAAAACGACCGCAGGGGGAAGGAGCTCTGAACTTCAAAGTCGCGGGCTTTGATCTGAGTGATGGGAGAAGAGTTGTGAGCACATAGGCGCTGCACAGCTGCAATTTTAATCATGAGTCCCGAGCATCGATTGTAGAGGGGTAGAGGTACTGCCACTACCGCTGCCCACTCTGTTGTGAAGAGCTCGAGTTGCAAAGAGGTAGGGTTTATTTTGTTTTGGTTTGGTTTGTTTATTTTATTTTTATTCATTTTATTTTATTTTATAAATTCATATTTACCACAAGTTTTATTTTTGTTGTGGTCTTTTCAATATATGTTTTTTTTTTTTTTATGTTATATTTTTAACTATTAGTTTTATTAATTTTTTTCTTTTATTACGTTTTAAAACCTAGGTCAATAATTTTGTTTTTTAAATTTATTTTTAAAGTTTATTTTTTATATTACGTTTTGTATTCATTAGGTTTGTTTTTATAATTTTTTAAAAATGTTAAGTTTATTAATATTTTTAATGTATTTCTTTTAAATATAAATTATAATTATATTAAATATAAATTTTGATGTTTTTTTATTTTTTATATTTAATAATTTTTTTATGTTTTCTAATTTTAATTTTACATGTTTTTTTATATTTTTCTATTATTCAAACTTAATGGCAATTTTTTTTTCGAACTTTATCTATTGGGTGAACTTAAACCGAATTTTATCCTCGTTGAACTTGAATTTGAACTCAAACCTTGTGACTTAGCCGACAACCTTCACTTTCTGCACCAATGGCCATTTAGTGAGAAACTTCAATAACATTTCCAAGGTACCTAAATTCATGGTACAATCTTTTGTTATTAATTCTTTCTTATAAACATAATTGTTTTGTCTGTTCAATATCTTATCTCTCTATCAAGATTTCTTTTTGCAATGAGAGATCGGCATCGTCATTTTTCAGCCCAACATGATTTAGTTTCAATCTCAGGTTTGGTGTCCATGCGACATATCAGGTTTTGGTAACAATTAGACCAAATCTGGCTGATATTTTTTGCTCTCCTGGCAAGATTCAAAGACTCTGCCTCCTTTATCATTTGAATCTGTTGTCTTGGTGCCATTTAACTGATTGACTTGGAAATACCTAGAGGAAGGCACTGCTTAATGAAATGACATTTCCCCTTCCTCTTGGGATTTTTTGTTTTTATCACTCCATCCATTAGTGACCCCAATACATGGCATTATCTGATTTGTTTGAACCAAAGTTAGCAGGTCTGTCATTTACTACTAACTAACGATCATCCCACAACTGGGTCTTTGCCACAGGATATCACCAATAGTCATCTCACTATTGTTGATCTGGAAAAAAATCACCCATGGGCAGCCCACTATTGGTCAATTTGCAAAAGAAATCATTTACAATCTTCTCATTTTGCTGTTTCCCATTGCCTGTCATCCTAAACCCACAAATTGATTCTGTAGTTAGTCAATTTTAGCATCCTACTTGATTTATTTACTATTAGCTAATGTTAGTCTTTCACAGAGACAACTTGATTACTTTGCTTGTTTTTACAAGCTTTGCCAAATTTTGGTCAATCTTAGCAAAACTAAGGCCATGGCTTTCAACACATCTAGTGGCGCCTTATTCAGCTTTCAGTTTTTCTACAATGAGGGAGCTGCTGAAATAAAGAAGGCCTATACTTACTTGGGAGTGCAGTTCATTGGATCACTTTTCAATTTGAAGCTTCCCCATCAGTCACATCCTCGTAAGTGATATGCCTCAGATTCGGTATTGGAGTGTTTCATAATGCATTTGCAGGATATCCCGTCAAAAATTTGCCTCTTTGACGCAGTTACTAATCCATACTTTATGGGTGTAAGGCTTGGAGCCCTAGTTCGGGGTCTTCTCACTATGCTCGTATAGGGAAGGTCTAGGCTCATGCTTCGGTGTATGATTCATTGCAAATGGGCAACTCAGCAGCGCGTCATCTGAATAGAGTCTGCTACCAAACCCTTTTGCCTTGATTGTATTTTCCGGCTCACTTTCTGGACCCACAAACTTAGATCCTTCTGTGATTTAGTTTTAGGTCATGAGAGATACCCATATTTTACTCCTTCAAAGAAGATTGCCTCTTTGGGCTCCACTATATGTCTGATGTTGTTGGTATTTTGAGACCAGTTTGCTCCAATCTGTCAACATCTCTATTGATTGTCTTTCTCAATTCAGCTATTACTTGGACACCCCTCACCCTCTAGAGTTGTTAGAGAGGGTATTTACCAGTAATATGTTCAGGTTACATGGACTTTTCTTCCACAGTCGCTCTGTCTCAAGTTGGATACACCTGTGCGGAGGATGATAAGTTCTTTGTCTCACAACATGTTGATGTTATACATGCTGTAGGAGCAAAGACTATCGACATGAAGGAGCATCCAGGTTCACAAGCAATCTTGCATCGCCCAAAAACAGTTAGGTAGCAGTAAACAGCTTTTGCATGATTTTGTGTTTGGCTTAGTTGCAGCCTAAGTCACCGCATTCGAATTCATGGAGTATAAAATTCGTAGCTAAAAAAATAGAGATAAAATTCGTGATTAAATTTGAGTAAAAGAAATTATGATAAAATAAAATTATAAAAATAAATATTTATGTTTATTGTGATATAATACATTTAAAACTAAACTAAATTAATATTTTTTTAAACTATACATTTAAGTTTTATTTAACTTAAAACTTGAAGTATATATTTTATGATTTATAAATGAATATTTTTTTTAAAGTGAAAATTGAAGTTTTATGAAACCTAAAACTTAAACTAGATATATATATTTTTAAACCACAGATTGAGAGTCGGGAGTGGAGAGTCGGAGACTAGCGGCAGCAGTTGATGCTGGGAATTGGGGTAGTTGGGGCTCGGGCCCATTCAGTCCAGAATTGTAGCAGTTATCCAGAGAATCACAGTTCACAGCCTTTCCAGAATTGCAGCAGGAGCTATCCAGAGAATCACAGTTCCAGAATTGAAGTTCACAGCCTTTCCAGAATCGCAGAACAACTGTTCACAGCCTTGGCATTCAACAGGGTTCTTTACAACAGTCGTGAAACCGTTGGACGAATGTGAAACAAATATAAGCTGAAGCCTGTTGTTTCATGCTACACACATCCCTTTGTTGTGCATATCGATTGATTGTTTGCGTGAGTACTTAAGCTGTGCGATTTAAGACACTCCTTCATTGGGTTCTTTAACTGTGACTGCATCACATGTCTACACATGCATGTGATCTGATCATACAAGGCAAAAACAGAACTAAACACTGAACTTGTTTCGTTTAAAGTATACAGAAATGGAATACACTACGTCGGTACTGTCTTTCAACATAATTAGATCCTCCTTTGGATGGATTTGTTTAGCAGCATTATGCTAATTTCGTGCATCAAATGGTTATTATGGATGTAAACATAAAAGTGCCTTACCTAAGGTTTCCACTTTTCATTAAAGCATCTTTTGCCCTCGGTTTTCTATCTGTAATTGTTCTAAACACGTTATTCAGTATTGTTGCATAGGAACCAGAGAAGAAAATCATTTTGTTTATAAAGCATCTTTTGGCCTCGGTTTTCTATCTGTAATTGTTCTAAACACGTTATTCAGTATTGTTGCATAGGAACCAGAGAAGAAAACCATTTTGTCTTTGAAGTTGGTGAATTCAATCTTCTTGTCTGGATTTCTGAAATCAACATTTCATCTTGTTGCAGTGTTCACCGGATTATGCATATGGGGCAGGGGGCTTCCCTGCTTGGGGTATACAACCAAATTCTGTCTTGAATTTTGAGATTGAAGTTTTGAGTATAGTCTAGTAGATTGTGATCTTTATCAAAGTTATGATTTGCAAACACAATTTGTGGTCAAACTATGATTAGTTGGAAACTCTAATTTGGACATGCATATGGAATATTTATTAAATTGCTGTGCGCTTGATGAATAATATAATATTTCCGAGGAGGATATTTATGGTAGCTATCACAGGAAATTGCTGTTTGACTTGTTTCTGTAACAATTGAAACCATTGTGATGTGGTAAATTAGGACTTGTCTTGCTTAATAGAGTGTGCCAGCATTTGATTACCATTGTGGTGCAAGTGTAGTCAAGAGTTGCTATTGATTTGACATTTAAGATGTATAAGTGGCAATTAATATTTTGAGGCTAGTCATGACTTATGTATGATTGCGATGTAGTTATGAGGATTTCCTGACTTGCATTTGATTCCGATTGCAGTGCCAAAACGACATGTCATTAAGAATTGTAATTGATGTTTAGATTATATGTACAATTGAATAAATACAAAGTAATTGCTATTTTGAGGTTAGCCACGACTTATGCTGTAGAATATAATATGCTACTACACTATATTGCAGGAGTCTTTGCCTCCCAAAAAAGGACCTCACACCTGAAAACATTACACCGGAAATTCTCACCCCATAAAGAATTGCCGGCAAAAACATCTGCAGACAGCAAAAATTTCTACGGCCAGATTTTTTTTTTCAAATTTTTGTTTAAATGTCCATTCGGTTGAAGGTGCTGGATTAGAAGTGGCTGCTTCCTCTGCATCATCCTCGCTTTGATTTTGTTGAAAATCGTTTGTGAGATTGTTTCGCCTGCGGCTTTCTTTCTTCTCGACATTGCTTTAACTAGAGTCGGATGGAAGGAGAGCCTCCTTATCTTTTTCTTGGCATCCAACACACAGATTATATCATTCGGCGCTTCACAAGGATCCTCCATTTTATTCATCAAAACTTCTATAATTTCAGCAGAAGTCATTTTGGCCCATGACTCCAATATTTTTGTTACAACGGGAAACAACGGATGATCTTCAATCTGCAAATAGTTGAAGGCGAGAGATTTAAATTGGGGGAAAGTGCAAAAGGAGAGGAGGATGTGCATGTCCATCCTTCCAGATCTGAGCAGGGCAGGATCGAGCATTTCCTTGTGGTTGGTTGTAAACACAATGATACGCTCCTCTCCGCAGCACGACCACAACCCGTCTGTGAAATTGAGCAAACCAGAAAGAGTAACTTTGCTCATGTTTTCATCTTCTTGACGAGAATTTTCAAGCCCATCTGTTAGATTGGGCGAGCAATTGATGTCCTCAATAATAAATACGGATTTTTCTTTGGTTTGGGTGAGAAGCGCACGCAGATTGGTGTTGTCAATGAATTGAGTGAGTTCCAGATCATACACATCATATCTCATGTAGTTAGCGATGACAACTACGAGGCTTGATTTCCCTATTCTTGGGAGGGCTGTAAAGAAGGTAACCGTGCTTCCATGAACGCCCAATTCATTGGTAAAACTCTCTCCTTTAAAGTGGTCAAGATCTCGTGAGAATGTTGGTCTTGAGAAGGGGATCAAGAGCCAGAGAGGCAAAAGTGGAGGGATGCTTGAAGGGCACTCTGTCCTCTCTTCGCCCCACCAAGCTTCTCTGGGATTCGTATACATTGTCAGTTCATTGTTGAGAGCGTTGAATTCGGTTGTATGATTTTTGATGTGATCAAGATAAGAGCGCATGAACTCTATTTGCCTAGGCCACACTTTAAGGGTAAAGCACCGCCTCTTGTTCATGGCATTGACATCCCCTTCTCCATTGTGTTGTTAAAGTTGGGTGTTGTATGATGACACAACCTCATTATAAGATGCCCTCTCACCAATATAGTATGTCAATAATGATGACGCCCCAATCTCCATCTTTAACTCGAGAGATGTTGTCGAAATTTATAGTAAACATTTCTAGTGGTGTAATAAATATAAAAAGATAATCACACAAACAAGAAAGTCAAAATGTTATCAATTTTCCCAAGTAGACATGATTTGGTGTTATGGTTTTGTTTTTGTTGGAAGCAAGCTTTCGTGGTTTTCACGAGATGGTTAGACATCTCACAAAGGAAGTCCTCATGCAATCCTTGTTAAATGGAGCAACATGACACCATTTGGATTGTATCCTTCTATTGCAAAGGGGACTGTTGTTTAGGTTACTCAGGGCATGGATGTGCCCATGTGGACAAATTGAAACTACCAAAGGTAATTTTTATAGCTATAAATAGTCATGCCACAAAAATGGGGAATTATTTGTGAGGAGAGATGTATACGCTGAAAATTATATGGTGAATTTGGTGTTCGTTATACAACTATTAGTACAAAAATCAATTGTCTTGTCTTAAAATATTTTTTGGGCAAACTAATGGAGTAACATTTTTTTGGGATCTTTTAATGAGGGTTGGGATTTGGTGGAGAGGGAAATTTACCCACCAAGATGCTTGCCTATTTTGATTTACCTTGTTGATCAAAGAGTCCCCCAGTTTCTTAGACCAAATGGTAGGTATATGCTCATTTGCAAAACATGTACATGCTCATAGTCCAAATGTTGTATCCAAGTTTGCCCATACATATTGAGCTTAATTTTTAGGAAAACCTTTTGAAAGATCCAATTCTATGCACACTTGAGCAAAGGTAGTTCAATTATGATTTGTAGTCTCGAGAGCCATAACAAGAATTTTCCCAAGGGAATGATCAATGTCAATGAGATTGGAAGTCATCCAAAAGTGAAGGGGTAGGTTAGGCAACGTGACCCAAATTGGAGATACAATGAAACTTTTAGTGACCGGATTAAATGTTAGTTACCAAGGTTTCTTACACATAATTGCTTTATATCATGCCTAGGGCCCTCTCGAAGAAGCAAATTTCTATCCTCAATTGTGGTGCAAATTGTTCGAAAAATCCCTAGGCACAATAATAATGTAATTCACACTAGAAAGTGGGAGTTTCTAATACTTGCAGATATAGGAATGAAGGTTAACTAGGCTTGTCAATAATTTGTGGAAACAATTAATGATATATTTCAATACCTATCTTAAGCTCTCACGACGTTGGGGCCCAATTCAACCACTCAAATTGTGGAAAGTTTGTTTACATGTCCCTCGATCAACATATCCATTACAAGTTCCTTAACCTTAATAAGAGAATGTAACATAGCGTCCCTAGCCAAGTCATTCATAGATGGGAAGGGAGCATTCACCGGGAGAGAGGTGAAGAGGACCTTCGGCCAATTGGGAGAGGATAGGTAAAATTCCACAGGGGTTCATGGATGGGTTGGAGAGTTGCACTCGCGATGCTGCCCATCGTTGCAATATAAGCCCAAGAGTTAGGGCATGAAACATTTTTAAGTGTGGAGGCAATGACAACCATTGTGAAGAGGATGGAAATTTTCCAATTAGAAATTAATAGGGGATATGTTGCATGTGAAGACATTCATGATAGAACAATATTTGGTAACACGTTTTTTCCCATGGTGCTTGAAAAATTTAGAAAACTATTTTCAATCAAACTACTAATCCCTATGGTAACACGTTTTTTCCCATGGTGCTTGAAAAATTTAGGAAACTATTTTCAATCAAAACTACTAATCCCTTAAAAAAGCGGGGAGGTATATTTAAACTATTTAGAAAACAAGTATAAAGGACGAGCAATTTATATAAAGAATATATGTCCTCGGAGTGAGTGTCGAGGATGCATATCTTTGAACAGATTGAAACTACTAGAGTCATTATAGCATATAATTATGCCAACAAATTTAGAAGCATGCTTATGTGGAAATGTGATATTGCGAGGATTGTGCTCTAGCCATACTTATTAATGGTAAATAAGTTTAATTTGGCTTAAATAAAATGGTATGTTGCTTATGAAGATGTAAGTTAATTTGGTGGCACATTTGTCATATACTTGGAAAACTGATTTTACAAAAGTTTCTCGATCAAAAGTAACAAATTCTATAATAACGGGGAGACTTCATTGAAAAAATAGTTATTTATTCATTTTGAGAACATGAATAATGGGACAAGTATTATAGAAAAAGAGGACACATGCACGAAGGAGATATCAACAAACTAAACGAGCAGTAACTTCTTATGACATTCCTTTGTTTTTTTCATAGCCAAACAATATTTTACACCTTGATGTATTCTTGAGATATTAATTATTTATAACATACATATATAGACTTTGTCCGTGTCATCTAACTTTGGAGACAAATAAAAAGCAATCCATTAATTTTTTTATAAACGTTTTAGGATATAGATAAAGTAAAAAACAAGAAATTAGGAATCCACCATCTGTAATACGAGGCCAATTGAAACATGAGATAATACAAGTCAATTACAAAGTAGTTTTGTGCCCTGCAAAAGGGTTAATGGTAGCAACCTAAACACCGCCCTATGTCTAAAAGATAGTTGTCTCATGGTTGGAGAGTTAGTTACTGTTATACAAAAGCTGAAGTTATTTATGTGTAGAAATGGCCCGTGACAAATAAATGTGTTTACAATATGCTAAGAATTCATTTTTGAATTTTTTGAGGTCTCTATAATAAATTTCTCTTTTGAGAGGAGAAACAAACAATAGTTGAATTTACAAATCAAATCTGAACATTATTGTTGTGTTTGAGATTTTTTATATGATTGATTTCACTTTGATGGACAACTTGTCATCATGCAATGGCTTCCTTTTCCCCTTCTTAATACTCTTGTATTTATAATCATTTTTGGATTTAAAACACATGTCAAATTGCCGTTTTGAATTTTATGTTTTAAAAGTAAACATCATTCATGCAATTTGTAATTTATTTACAACAAACGGCAAGATATTTTTATAATCTTTATTATTCTAAACCATGCAAACCCTATTCAAAAGCACAATGATAGAAGGAATATATAAAATGTAAGCCAATGTTGAAGTGTGGTTTTGAACTTTATGTTTCAAAGTAACGACTTTCACTCAATTTGTAAATTATTCGCAATAAACTCTAAGATATTTTTATAATCTTTATTATTATAAATTGTCGAAACCTTGTTTATAAGCACAATGGAGGATGGTATATATAAAATATAAGACATTGAGGCTCAACATATAATCGATGAAATGACTCTTGACATAATTCATGCTTTGTTTTTGACTTGTTAAACTTATCGTCAACCTCTTTGCTAATTTTTCTTTACTTAAATATGATAGCTTGATTATAAAGTGTGTATTTATACTAACATTGCCAACATGTTGGGCCTCGATTAACATTGAACATGCACCACTATAAATCTAAAAACCTCTCTCAATAATAATGTTTGCTCCTTGGATAAATCTAAACCAAACGAACTTGAAAAACTTGCCACTAGAACTTAATTAGGATTTATTACAAGTCATCTTATTGGGTCTTGAAATTTGAATTGACAAGCCATATTGGGATTTATAACACCAAACCTAACTAGAGTTAGTTGGAGGTTGGCATCTTTTTAGCTTTGCAATTCTTACTTTGACAAGCTACCTAACACTTCCTTTTTGGATTTATAATTCAAACATAACAAGAAGTGCTACGCCCTTAACTTATTGCTTGTATTAGGATATGAGTAGCCGACTTGTGGCTTACCATATCATTTTATTATATCATTTATACTTTCTCATGCTTAATAGGTCGCCCGAGTGATGGCCATAACATATGAATAATATATATATAGGGGATTGTAGGTAGTGGTTCATCATCATTTGAGCATTTGAGTCTTATTATATGGTTTGGAGGTTGCCCCCTCGAAGTGGCGAAGCTATTATAATTGCATGTTGAGATCGTTATTCTGAAATATTGTGTTATTTGGTGTTCTATTGCTACTCATAATTTGAATTATACTAGTAATTTCATTACAAGTGGTATCAGAGCTACGATCTGGGCCAAAATTAGGGCAAAAACCCTAATTTTTTGTTTCTGCGATATATTTCGAATCAGAGCGAATTGGTGGGAGATATTTTTACCAGAGTTGCGAAACATTTCAAGTAAGGTTCCTTGAAAATTTTAGACTTTTTTGATTTATTTTGCACAAGTTATTACAAATTTAAGGTTTTTCATAAAATCGCTCCCTAGGGTGCAAATTGTGGAATTTTTTCAAGTTCTTTACATTTTCGGAAAGCTTTAAAAAAATAGTATTAGTATCTTCTCTGTTTTTTTTTCTGTTTGACCGAATTTGTATCGAAACCCTAAACCCTAAGGTTCGGTTACCATCCACCTTCTATCACTTCCTCCTTGAGGGTGCAACTAAGGTCGAGATGTTGAGGAACACATTCAACATCAACAACATGTTTTGGCTAGTTTGAAGGAGAATTTAGCATTAGCACAAAACAAGATGAAATAATAAGCATATAAACATTGTAGTGAAAGA
Source organism: Taxus wallichiana var. yunnanensis (assembly GCA_018340775.1). Taxonomy (NCBI): domain Eukaryota; kingdom Viridiplantae; phylum Streptophyta; class Pinopsida; order Cupressales; family Taxaceae; genus Taxus; species Taxus wallichiana. The sequence goes on along the minus strand of CM031235.1, from coordinate 715,192,323 downwards.
CATTTTGAAATTGGTGACTGGGTTTTTGTACGTCTCTAGTTTTACAAACAAATGTCTCTAAAGCAACATAAAAATGGCAACAAATTTGCGCTTAAATACTATGGCACTTATCGTTTCTACAAAAATTGGCAAAGTGTTGCTTATAAACTAGAGTGGCCTCCATCTTCACACATACACCCAATATTCCATGTTTTATGCTTGAAGAAGGTTATTGGACATAAATTTGAAGCCTAGAGACGAGTTACTGGGAACTTGATGAGGAAGGAAGAATCATTTTGGAGCCGAGAAAATTCTACAAACACGTACTAAGAGGTGAGAACTAGAGACATTAAGGAATATCTGATCAAGTGGAAGAATCTGAACACAAAAGATGCAACCTGGGAGGATGAAGGTTTTCTACAGCAACATCTAGGATTATTCAACGTTGAGGACAACGTTGGTTTGAAAGGGAAGGGCATGCTACGCCCTTAACCTATTGCTTCTATTAGGATATGAGTAGTTGACTTGTGGCTTACCATATCATTTTATTATATCATTTATACTTTCTCATGCTTAATAGGTCGGCCTGGGTGATGGCCATAACATATGAATAGTATATATAGGGATTGTAGGTAGTAGTTCATCATCATTTGAGCATTTGAGTCTTATTATATGGTTTGGAGGTTGCCCCCTCGAAGTGGTGAAGCTATTATAATTGCATATTGAGATCATTATTCTGAAATATTGTGTTATTTGGTGTTCTACTTTGCTACTCATAATCTGAATTATACTAGTAATTTCATTACAAGAAGTCATTGGAAATTGACATCTAGTCATCTATGAAACCAACACACAAGTCACCTAATATATGAAAGTTACAACTTCTACTATTGATCATATACTCAATTCCAAAAAGAGAACTATTTTCTATTTCCCCATAATAATAGTAAATTATTAAATTTACATGTACCACCCAAGACATCCCGTAGGTTATTAGGATTCTCTACCAAAGAGTTACTTGCCCTCAATGTGATTGCATGGTTTCAAATATGGCCCTTTCGACCCACATTTCTATACTCTAGTATAGGTTTGGTACCATATCAAATTTGCATGGACTAGTTTAGATTGGAAAATAGAACCCCTCCTAGTCTATTGGGTTGCTCTAACATATAACTATGAAGTCTTTGTGGTTAAAAATACGATCATTTTTTACGCTATTTGTAGGAAATCTTTCCTTCCAACATTAATCAAATAGCCCCAATTGTAAGGTATATGAAAGTTGTTAATTGTAACTTTTACAATAAACAATTAAATTTATTCGCACATTTATCTTCTACATCTAGGCATGATAATACCAAAAATTATTTGGAAGGCAATCTTTACATGTAATGTTCAAACAAATCATCCCAAATGATGAAATTGTTACCAAACTCTTCCATTTGTGTTGTACAACCCCAACATTTTTAAGTTAACACTAGTCTCAATGAACCTAACATATGGCAACAAAAGATGCCTACATTCCAGGATTTATCGATTTTTTATTACCCTTTTTGGTTTGAAAAACACAAATTAGTTAGTTGTAGCTTTCATAATATATCACCTTGATACTTTCTTTTTATGGAACTTTTTACCACCGAAGTATTTTGATACTTAAGTTATCGTTTTTATGTGTATCTTTCACGAGTAGTTACATGCCATTCACTCATGTGCATTTGGTAATAATCACAAGGATGTCCTTTCACTCATATGCATTGGTAATAATTACAAGACAAGGGGGCTCAAAAAGGACATTTCATAAGTATCGTGTCGTTAATAACTTTCAACTCTTATATTGGCAATAATCACATCGAAAAGGTACAATGGATAGAAGCACTTCTAAGTGATGTTAGCACATAGAGAAGGATAATACTAACAAATCAAATCAAGAATTTGCACCCCAAAATTCCTTTGTTTTGGATTGACAATGCATTTTGTATTTGAAATGCTCTATATGCCCACCTTATCTCAATTATTATAAATGTGAAATATTCTATTATGATGCAAGAATATTTAGGTTCACAAGCAATCCAAATCAACGAAAAATAATTAGAGTAGTTTTGCATGTTTTCAAACTTACTTTTATTGTGGTACCGACAAAAGATTTTTGAAGGCTCACAATATCTTCTTGATAGTAGAAATAACTATTAGAATTTGCCGAAACATTCGATAGTGGAACATAAAAACCGAGTTTAAGCAATTGAAGGGTTGTGGCTATGAAGAAGTGCTAGAATGCATTGCAACATCTTTCCATTATGCATGCACATTGAAAAGGATGATACTACATTAGATGCTTGGTGAACGACTTGAACACTTGGTGTAAGACTAGGAAACTTCAAACACAAATTTATGTCACCATTGTATTGTGTGCATGGTATTACATAGTTCACATAAGAGGTTTGCATTATGTCTAAAGATACATCTTGATGGCTCGAAGCTGCCATTGAAATCAAGAATCCATTGGAGCTTAATTGAGTTTATGTGCAAGGATTTACTTGGAAAACTTGTGTGCAATCTTTGTTGACAAGTGCACGATCTTTAGGAGACCAAGTTTTTGAATTCAAATTTGGTCATTTGCACATGGAATGCAATCCAACGGATCGACAAAGATCTAAACACTATTAAGTTTGTTGAGTTGACTTGTGTTCTTCGAGTTGTGTTATACTTGTGAAGTGTTAAGGAACATTTGGGCCTTATCTTACATAGTGGAATACAATGCATTTAATATTATAGAAGGCTTCAATAAATGTCATTAATATCGTAAATGGTTCTTGGTTCTATAAGAAATCATCCTTACACTAGACTCGAGACAATTGGGTAGTGCTTCTAAAGTTTCATTAGAATTATATAGTATTGAATTATCAAATGTGGTAGCTCGATCTAATCATATCAAATAGTTGTAATGCAAGACTATAGCTATTTGAGACTAGTCCGAATTGTGTGTAAGCTTTATTACTTCTTTGAAATCAAATAACATGTTTTTTAATCTTAATTGCTTCCATCCGTAAGGCTGCAAGTCAATTAAGAGTTGTGTTAACTTCTAAACAATATCCTTAATTGGATTCATCAATTGTGGTTGCATCATTTGGTGTTAGAGTATGCTATTCCTTGCATGTGGGAATGTATCATATGTTTTCCACATTTGTGAGTATGGGTAGAAAGAGATGAAGACATCTTGTAGTGAAGATTGTTGGGTAGAAAATGCAGAGGTTGTAAGGATCACAATTGCTTGACTTTAATGACAAAGAAACTACACAAATAATGTTTTTATTGCAAGAGTGGTAAGAACATGTTGAGCATTGAAACATGCAGGCTTGATGGAGTTGATGAGAGGAATGTAAGCTCGTTTGGAGGATATGGATGTAATGCCCCTCTCGTTACCACCCTCTCGATTGTAGTTGCGTGGGCTCGAGTCGGTCCTTGGTAGGAGTGAGTTTGTTTTTGAGCGTTGTGCTTACGATATGAAGAATTCATAAAATGAAACAATTAAATGGAGCGTAAAGAAAATAGTACTACATTTTCAATATTTGAAATATTGGATGTTGTTAAAAGATAAAAGTAATTGTATGGATCTTTTATCGTTGGTGGCCATTTTTCCTAAGGTCAAGAGCACGATTATCTTTAATTACGAAAGCTCTAAAATTCAAGCTTTCGAGATGCTTTATCTTGATGGGAGTCAAGTCTCTCGGGATTTATGGGTTATTACCACCTCCGTGATGGTTAGGACTCTTACGACCTTTAACGCGAGGTGCGTCCGCAAATAACGAGGTCACGTTAATTATATCATAATTACCTTTATTAAATTTAATGAAATTAATTACGAGATGATAGTAAATATCTTACCAAGGCGTTGTTGAGGTTCGAGTAATAACAAATTGTATTACGATATCAATAAAGGTAATCCACATAACCTTCAAATAAAGATAGTTGCGTGGTAAGTAAGTGCCTTGGGAGGGGAGCTATTATGGTCTGGTTAAATCAAAATTTTAAAATAATAAAATAAAACATGAAATTCACAATAGAAGGGAGTTTAACTAAATTTAAATAAATCATAAAATATTATTGATATTTCTAAATCCTCCCAATTATTAGAGCATGTGCCAAACCTCTTTCCAAAGAATGAAATAATGGAATTTTGGGTAATTGTGAGAATGTTTTATTCAATGTTTGAGCATCCATGAGAGGATTATGGAGATTAATTTTGGGCCAGGGAATATCATTGCAAGTTCTGGGCATGCATGTATGCCAAAGAGAGATGAATGAGTTGGGTCTGGTTTGAGCTTTCAGTTGAGCTTAGTTTTGTTGCAGGATCTAGTCAAAAGGAGTTGTTCAAAAGCCTGCGAAATCTTTGGAAAATGCATTTGACGGGTGTGAAGCCAAACATTATCATCTTCGCTAGTTTTTTTCGCCTATCGTGCCAAAAATTGAAGTGTCAGCGATTCAGCTAGGAGGACGAACTTTTAGTTTGAATTCCTCATTGGGTTTTGCAAAAGAAATAAAAAATAAAATAAAGAGGGGGATGCTTTGGTTGTAGGATATAAACAAAATGGTTTGTTGGAAATGGATTTGGGAAGTGCAAGCAAATAGTTTTGACATGTGTAAATAGACATCACAACCTGTGCCAACACCTCCCTTCTTCCCCTCTGGCCGCATTTTGTCTAGCGATGAGTTGTGTTAGCAGTGGATGACATTAACATTGTTGTTTTCTATTTTTTTTTCTTGTCTGGTTGCTGCTGGGAAACCAATGCAAGGCATGTTAACTGTTTGATAAAATGCCAAAAAAAAATGATGATCTCAGGGACAACAATGACTGTTGGATACACAAATGATGATCTCAGGGACAACAATGACTAATGGTTTTGTTGAAAATCCTTTGGAAGCTTGCAAGAAAATGCTCCATTGGTATGTATGCCAACGTGGAGGCCTAGGACAAGCGCATGGATTGTTTGACAAGTGCCTTGGAGTCTTCAGAGTCAATGAAATTGACAGGAAGAATGTGTGCAAATTTGGATGCATGTTCAAGGCAAGCGAATTGTTTGTGTAAATGCCACAAAAATGCGGCTCTTAGAAGGTCATGATTGCAGAGTATGCACAAAATGGATCTGTTGAAAAGACTTGGGGTTGTTTTTGGTTGGGCAGTGTTTGTTTTTAGTGCGATGGGATGCGTCATGACAAATGGATGGAGCATTTAGATTTTGGGATGCCATGTTTTGGCGTGTGGGATGTTGTTGGCTTAGGCAGCGCCTTGGTAGGGAGCATGAATTGATTGACAAATGCCTCAAAGAGATAGTCACTTGGACTGTAGAATAAATTGGGATGCCTCAGAGGATTGCATGGCCCCTGCACAAGGACTTTGAACTGTTCGGTTAATGTATGAAAGAAAGGTGGTCTCATTCACAACAATTTCTGTTTGTTTCCATAGTTCACACCTCCCAGATTTGGCTGCTAATGGATTCTTTTTTAGAATCAATTTGGAGGTCGAATTGTTGTGATCTATACTTAAAAATTGGTGGGAACGAATAAGCATGTGAGGAGAATACCACAGTACAGATTTTGAATTCATCACAACAATCTACGGTCTTATGTGGAAAACTGAAAGAGGCCTTTGTTTTGATCTCTTAAATTCACAGATTGTTTTTCTAGAAATGTTGTAGAGGTGTTTTCACTAGATTGAGTTGAGATCGGTTCTCGAATCGACTTCTATCTCGATCCCGTTGGCATTATGAACGACATGTAGTCTAACATGGGAGCTATTGATAAAAACTAGGCATTCAGATGACTATAGACTGAGTTTCGTGTGATTCTTGTACTTCGTCAATTCAGTTACTTGACATGGTCATCTTACCCTCTCTTGCATGATTTTAACGTTGCTTGTTTTCTTAATTTAAATGGAGTTGTAAATCATTATAAAGAAAAACAATTGGTTAGGTGAATTAAACGGGACATGTTATCTATTAGTAAACTTTGCCTCTGTTTTGTACACAACTGGATAAATAACCATGAATGTAAACACTACACTCTTTTACCTCGTAAGATGGTTGTAAAAAACTTTGATATTAGTACCGATTACGGAAGCCACGTGGTTGGTGGATTTTAAACTTGAATGTTAGTCAAAACTACTCCTTGGCGACCTTGTAAAATCTAAATAAAACTTGTTTTCAATGAGGTGCAAAACATCACTGTAAACCCTTAAATGAAAAGAGAAAACTTTAGCCGAGTACTTTGTCATGTCAAGTGTCTAACCAAACCTTGGGTTGTTCCGTGGATGTCTGTTTGACCTTGTTTCGTAATGTGTTAAGGAGCCTAGCAAGCTAGTTCACAACTTTTAACAACTGTTGAAAGTTAAAAATGCAGTTTGGTTTTGACTACTTGTCTTCGCATTGGGTGTCGAAATGGATTTTGACTTCACGTGTACCTCTAATATTTATATGAGACAATTACTACAAACCCTTAGTTTGGAGAAAAACATCACGAAAGCTTTATAGGCCCCCGGTTGTTGGGCGACAAGGCCACTTGGGTGCATTTACAACCGTAGCTCTGGAAAGACGAGTGCCATTTTAATCTTGTTTTCTAGTTTGGGGTTCCGTCAACTTTGAGTGTTTCCCTATATATAGTGGAATAGGTAGGAATTTGTTCCCTTATGTGTTTGAGTCTCAAAGATGGTTTTCAAACATTGATCTTTGAGCAACTTATCTAAATTTGATGTTTTTGGAAACTTGTGACTAATTGGTGAAAACTATCATATGACCTTATCCAAGAAAAATGACGATTGGGAAACCTTGTAAACACAAATACATGACTATAGAAACCTCCTTGACACTTGTTTGAAATATTTTGAATGTTAAAAGAAATGGTGTTTCTCTCTCCTCTCTCTATCCCTGTCTTTTGGCTTCGAAATGAAATGAAATGGCAATTACATTCTTACTCTCCTCAAAATCTTGTTAGGTATTATTTCGTTATTATTGGAAAATTGTGATAACGTAAATCGTGCTTGATAGTAGTTAGATGTCATGCCAATGGTTGTGTTGACCATGCAATGGTTGTAGGTACGTGGGACATGAAGAAATTTGTAGCGTTCTACATGCTTTTGTAATAATGGGTTATCCTTGAATTGCATGTAATATTAAATGGATGTATATCAACACTACAATTATAAACATGAATGTTAGTTTATTGATTATTTTATGATACGTAAGAAATGGTAGTATATTGGTATTCTTGGAAAATGGGCATTCATTTCTAGAAGTGATTTTGATTATAGGTATATATCTTGTTAATGTTGTAGATGTACTTTTAAACGGAAATGAAATGATCTTTCATAGCGTTCTTTTGTGGGTTATTAATGAATGAACTCCTTTGTGTATTTATAATTACGTTGGAATTCGTAGAAGATTTAAAGCAAAACAAAAAAAAACAAAACAAAAAAAAAAAAAAAAAAAAGACGATCTTAGAGTGAGACCCTTGTTTGACACCCTCTTGTGTGGGAGCACATTAGCTTAGAAAACTGAAAATTAAAGGACGAGCCTAGTTTTCTTATCATTCTTTAGCACCTCCTAGTTTAGAGGTAATAAGAGCACAAAATTAGGATTACGTAGATTCTTGTTTCTTGCTTCGACTTTGTCACGAAACCACCTATAGGAATGGTAATGGTTAAGTATTGTTTAGAGTAAAGGGGTTCCTACTAGGAATTATTTTCATGCATGTTGAAGTTGTGTGGGATGCTTTAGTTTAAGGCTTAGAGTCATTTTTGAGACATGTGGGATGTAGGGTCTAAGCTATGGAATTGTAAAGTTGTCTTGAGGCTAAGCATCGAGGGAAAAACAATGAACGTACTTGATTCTTAGGGCAATTGGGGGAATATAAGTTTGTAACATGGAAAGAGGATCAAGCAAACATTCTCTTGTAGTCTTTGAGATTCTAGTGGTATTGTTAATGTGATCATGATTCTTCCCCATGAACCAAGTGGAGGGTCTTCGGGCGTGTGGAGGTGTATTAGTTGCAATGGTTATAAAGGTATTGTGTCACCTTGTGTTCTGAATGACTTGATGTCGTATTAACGCATTTAAGTGGTTGTCTTAGAAACTAAACACCATTAGAAGTGAAAACAATGCAAAGTGCTTTGGACCACAAAGATTATTGGGTTATGTATTAATGCACCATTAAGACACTAATTGTAAAGGAAATTTGTAACTTGCTCTTTGTTATTGAGAATATACTCTTGTGTTATTGGTCTAAGAATTTTAAGTACCATGGAGATTATTCATAACTTTATTAGATCGTTCTTATGTTGTGAAAGTGGATGTGAATTGATCCACGTGAAAACAAGTAATGGAGGAAACATAGTTTCTAATTTGGAAATCTAATCTTATAATGTGTAATGTTAAGTTACTCCTAATTAACAATCGAGTTATACAATTTATTTGCAATAAGATAAACGAACTAAATTAGATGGAACCATTATTCGTTAAGTATTAAACGAACCAAAATAAATGTGGTCTAGAAAAAGGAAAATGTGTGCTTTCATGTTAAGTACTCTTTAAATCGTTAAGGTTAAATAATGAAATATGAGTATGATAATGTTGTAACCATGAAAATGTGGTAATGTGGAAAGTGCCCATTGGTGATATTCATATTATGGTGGGGTCATGGTTTTGTACTTGTTCATTTCTAATAGTGTGGTTTGATGTGCATCTGGTGTCGTCATATCGTTTGTATGTTCTTCATGTTGGTGTAGTCATCTTATGTGATGTGGGGCAATCTCTTGTGAACCTAAGTGGTGTCGCATAGTTGTATCAAGTAAATGAAAGTAAAAAAGTATCTTGGTATTTTGGTCATGTGTTTGGGTCCCACATATGTGGGCATAGGAATCAAGACCGATAATGAAGATGAGTTGTATTGAATGAAGATGCAAAGGATTATGAGGTTGTTGAATTAACGCTAGAAGATCATGTTGCAGAAGAACATATTGAGGAGAAAGAAGATAGATTTTTGTGTGCGATCATGAGAATGGGTAGTAATCCTAAGTTGGACACCCCAAGTTATTCAAGAATTTTGAATCCTTAAACACTCATCGATTGGATCACCAAGTTATAAAAGTACTTTGGATATGAAGTTGTGGAAGATCCCATGAAATTTGCACTTACTATGTTGAAATGTCACACATAACTATGGTGGGAGCATGTACAAATCAAAAGAATGTGAAGAGGTAAGGATAGGATCAAGAATTGAGATAGACTAGTTACCAAGCTGAAAACTAAGTTCTTGCCTTTAGATTTCCAATTAGGTTTGGTCGAAGTTGTTGAATCTATGACAAAATAAGTTGAGTGTAAAGGATTACACTAAAGAATTTTATAGACCATTGTTAGTGTGGGTCATGTTGAAGATGACACCGAGAAGATCTCACATCATGTTAGCAGTTGTGCATATCCGTCGAGGATGAATTTGAGATGACCCAAGTGTATTCCATTGAGAAGCTGATTAGTGTGTGTTGAAGGTAGAGGATATATGTTTAATGGAAAAATTTGATTTGGATTTATCAAATCTGATATGATCTTAGTTTATCACATTTAAACAATTTAATAAAGGCACTTTTCAAATTCGATTGTGTTTTTATGATTTTAGTATGATATGATCTAACCACATGCATTTTCATGAGTTATGGATGCAGGAAAAAATTTCCCTTGAAGAAGTTTGGATGCCCAAAGGAAGGGTATCATTTGGGAGAAGGTTGTAGATCAGTTTGGACATGACTGTATAGAGAAGGAAATGAGAACCTAGACCTTGCAAAGATCGAAGTGCATGCACATTTAAAATGTATACATAGAATTTATTGGAGTTTTGAAATGCTCGCACACGAGGAAAATCTAATCTACACTATGGAGTTTTACCATGCTTGCGCACATTAAAAGTCAGACTTAGGTGGGGTTTTGGGATCCAAAACTCCACATGTAATTTGTAATTTAATTGCAATGTGTCCCGAAAGTTTGAAACTCTGTTGAGCAAATGAAATAGAAAAATATGTATTCAAAGGTTGGGAAGCAATTTTCATGCGAATTGTAGAGCACGCTCTTAAAGTATGAAAGTTCGACTTATACTGAGATTTTTCAATCTTGGCCAAATTTGATTTTCGAAACCTATAAACTTGCATATTTCATTCCACGACTTCAAATAGATTGTATTTCATCAATTTTGATAATGCTGAATTTTCTTATCATAGGATTCATGTGTGATTATTTACATTATACAAATGGGAAAAATTCATTGATGCACGATTAATTTCTTGGGTTGTTATGAATAAATCTTTTCTATAACCGTTGAAATTGCTTTTCAAAATCAAACCCTAGAGGATTGATGGAGTAAACTTGGATATTACTTGGCATGCATGTGAAATGTATTATACTTGTCCATTAATTTAGATTTGAATTAGTCAATCTCTGCACACTTGTATGGTAGGCCCAAATGGCGTATAACAATTGATTATGCCAATCATCATCACATCTATAAATAATTTTATGAAAAAAGTTAATGATTGTTTTATTGGTGGTCTCGGTTTGGTCATTACCTCGAAGACAATAAGGGGCTGAAATTGTGTGTTTGATCTTATATTTAGCACATTTTTTTGACCTTGTGATTTTTACAGGATGAACCATTGTCGATCGAAATACAATCGCGGAAGGAACCTTGAAGCGGGTTATGATATGTGTATCGAGAAATTTGCAAATATCTTCACCAGTAGTGGTGTGTAAAGGGGTATTCTCATCACATTTGCTAAAGTATTCAGTAGAAGTGATTATAAATTTGTGTGCTTCAACCGATTTAGGATTTACCTTGCCAATGAGATCAAAGCCTCACAATAAAAAGGCCACGGGGATGCAATATGTTGTAAGTTATATGCTTTGAGGCATGATGGAGGTTACTTATGGCATTGACATTTATCACATTATTTATCATGGTCTAAGCAATCTCATTCCATGGTAGGCCAATAGTACCCCTACCATAAAGAACATTTGGTCCATAGCCTTTCCACTAAAACGTCCACCACATATGTTATCATGTATCTGAGATAAAACAAGGGGGATATCATTAAGTACCAGTAATGAAGTAGATTACCATTAAGGGATTATTTAAATAAAGAACCACCAATGATGAAATATTGTGTGACATCACGACGAATTCGGCGTGCCTCTTACAAGGATATGTTAGCCGCAAGTATGGCTTCGGTAGAGGAAGTTATATATATTAGTATACCATTCCGAATTGTTAGCACTACAAGTGACAACAAGAACTTATAGAGCCTCTATGTTATAGGGGTCTATAGAGGGACGATGTAAATGATGAATGATGAATGTAGCATGGTCATCATGATGTATAAGGGAATAAGAGAAGCGACACTAGCCATGGCATCAACATGTTGATTGTCCTTATGAGGCACATCCGTAATGGTGTATGAATCAAATGTGGTGAGAGTGTTGGTAACAAATGTATGATAGGGTATGCATTTCTCTTATTTTTTCTGGTATGTGCCATTGATCTGATTAACAATAAGCTGGGAGTCACCAATAGTTTGACGATGACTTATAGGAAGGGTGCAAGCAATAGATAAGCCTAAAATGAGGGACTCGTATTCAACAATATTATTCATGTAAGAGAAATCGAGTTGGTAAGCAAATGGCATATGTTCACCATGTGGTGTGATAAAGACAATACCATATATAACTCGTGGCACATCAAGAGCCGTCAAAATAAATGGTCCAAATATCAACGATCAAGGGTGTAAGTAGTGAAGTCGTCACAAATGGGGAAAGGATCATTGATAGGAGCCTCAACTAATTGATCAACAATTGCCTGTCCTTTAATGGCTTTTTGTGGAACAAATTTAAGGTCAAATTTAGTAACATAACCTAGTGAGCTAAATGGCCAAACTAATGAGTTTGAGAAAGTAAGTAGCGTAAAGGATCAACTTTAGTAATGACATGGATCTCAGTATTGATCATGTAATGTTGTAACTTGTCAGTGACAAATATAAGTCCCAGACACAATTTTTCAATGTTACTGTGATTGCACTCATAAGGGAGTAATGTGCAACTAATATAATAAATGACACGTTCATGCTGAGTCGCATCATGTTGAGCGAGCAAGACTCTTAAGGCATGAAAAGAAGTCGAGATATACAAGAGTAAGGATGATCAAGAATGGGAGGGGTCAAGACATGTATATTAAGTAAATAAGATTTGATATCATCCAAATCCTATTGACAATTGTCATCCCATGCAAACGCAATATCTTCTTTCATGAGTCGTGTAAAGGGTCAATTTTTTTGGCTAGTTATGCGACGAATCAACGTATAACTTGAATTTTACCTTGTAGTGAGTGTAGCTGATGAAGGTTATGAGGGGGAGGCATGTCTACAATATATCATTTTTTTGTGGATCAATCTCAATACCTCATCGAGAGATGATATAACCTAATAAATTACCAATAGTCACACTATAAATGCATTTTTGGGATTGAGGTAGACATTATATCATCGTAAGCATGTGAAAAGTGTATGCTACGTGCTTAACCTATTGCTTGTATTAGGATATGAGTAGCCGACTTGTGGCTTCCCATATCATTTTATTATATCATTTATACTTTCTCATGCTTAATAGGTTGGTCTTGGTGATGGCCATAGCATATGAATAGTATATATATAGGGGATTATAGGTAGTATTTTTGGATGATTTGAGCATTTGAGTCTTATTATATGGTTTGGAGGTTGCCCCCTCGAAGTGGCGAAGCTATTCTAATTGCATATTGAGATCATTATTCTGAAATATTGTGTTATTTGGTGTTCTATTGTTGCTCTTAATCTGAATTATACAAGTAATTTCATTACAAGTGGTATCAGAGCTGCGATCTGGGCCGAAATTAGGGCAAAAACCCTAATTTTTTGTTTCCGCCACATATTGCGAACTAGAGCGAATTGGTGGGAGATATTTTTACCAGAGTTGCGAAGAATTTCAAGTAAGGTTCCCTGAAAATTTCAGACTTTTTGATTTATTTTGCAAAAGTTATTACAAATTTAGGGTTTTTCATAAAATCGCTCCCTAGGGTGCAAATTGTGGAAAATTTTCAAGTTCTTTACATTTTCGGAAAGCTCTCAAAAAATAGTATTAGTATCTTCTCTGTGTTTTTTCCTGTTCGGCCAAAATTGTATCGAAACCCTAAACCCTAAGATTTGACATCATGGCGGGGCCTTCCACAAGAGCAAAAAGAATCCGGTTACTCCCAGGTAAAACCCTAGATAAAGATGGGGTAGTGATTGAAGAGATGGAGTCAGAAGGGGTAAATACAGATTCCTCAACACTAGGGTTTACCTCAATTGATCATAAGGTGAGCCAACTTGAGTATGAGTTGCGAAATGTACAATCTGAGATGGCCTCTAAAGGAGACATAGCCCAAATCAATCATCGGTTGGATGATATCATGCAACATGTAAAGGGTAACCAATATGGCCCAAATCTGGCCCATATCAACCAAGGAGGACCTTCAGTTCAAAATCATGGACAAACTAACCATATTGGATCACTTTTCTAGTCCCATCAAAATCAAACATATTCGCAACCACAGAGCATGATGCCGAAAGTGGATATGCGCAAATTTGATGGTAAGGATCCCCTAAATTGGATAAATCAAATGGAGAACTTCTTTGAGTTACATCAAACACCATCGGAAAAGGTGACATTAACATCCCTATATCTTGAACCCGACCAATTTGTTTGGTATCGTTGGTTATGTGCTCAGAGGCAGAAGAATGGTCTAGGTGTCACTTGGACAGTTTTTACCGAGGAGTTGCAATTGCACTATAGTTCCAGTGTTTCAGAGAACTACTTTAGTCAATTAGCAAAGTTATGGCAAACAGGATCAGTCAAAGATTATGTGCATCAATTCCAAAACCTATCCTTAAGGGTGGAGAATATTCTAGAAGAGAATCTGAATGACTTGTTTCTTGGGGGTCTTAAGGACCACATCAAGCATGAGGTACAAATGTTTAATCCAATCAAGCTTTTTGATTCTATTATCATGGCACGTCGTGCAGAGGAAAAAATTCTTTGTAGTAGGAGGCCACCTTTCATTAACACCAGAGACCGTAGTATCTCTTCCCCTTCATTTGCTAGGCCAATTAGACTGACTCCTCAACAAATGGAAGAAAAGAGAGCAAAAGGATTATGTTTTAACTGTGATAGCAAATATGGACCAGGACATAAATGTGCTGAGAAGAATTTGTTCTATATTGACGGAGGTAATGAGGATGATGAGGAAGCTAAAATTATAGGAGAGGCTGAGGAACCAATAGAAGATGAAGTAGAGGATCACCAACCTACAATTTCTTGCCATGCATTGTCAGGTATTAGTACTCCTCAAACACTCAAGGTTATTGGCTATCTCAAAAATAGAAGGTGACAGTGTTGATTGACTCGGGAGTACTTATAACTTCATAAATAGTAAGTTAGCTACCCGCCTCAATTGTTTTATTTACCCAGCTCCAAAAATGCAAGTTATGATTGCGGATGGTGGGATAGTCAAGTGCACAGGAAAGTGCCATAGTATCAAGCTTTCCATGGGAGACTACATGTTAGACTCACCTATGTTTGCTATTTCTATGGGAGGGGCAGATATTGTTTTGGGTGTCCAATGGCTCACAACTTTAAGTACTATTGAGATGAATTTCCAAGAATTGTTCATGCGATTTCATTCAGATTGAAGGACAATACAATTGAATGGGATGGTGCTAAGTCTCCACAGATTATTAGCTCTCATCAGATGCAGAAGGTTCTCAGAAAAGGAGTGGATGGCTTTATAACAAATCTATTTTCCATAGAAGTACAAAATACAGAGTCTTCAATGCCACCCGATCTTCAGAAGATTGTGGATGCTCACTCATTTGTTTTTGATGCAATTCCAAAGGGACTACCACCAGTTAGGGATCATGATCATGCCATTCAGTTGATTCCAAGGAGCCAAACACCTAACATCAGATCATATAGATACCCATATTCCCGGAAAAGTGAGATCGAGAAAATGGTGGAGGAAATGTTGAAGGCAGGTATCATCATGCATAGCCAAAGTGCATATTCTTCATCAGTGGTCATGGTACGTAAGAAGGATGAAACATGGAGGATGTGTCCAGATTACCGAGATCTCAACAAGTACACCATCAAAGATAAGTTTCCTATTCCAGAATTGATGATTTACTTGATGAATTGCATGGTGTTATTTATTTCACAAAATTAGATCTTCGTTCGGGTACCGTCAAATTAGGATAAAAGAGGAAGATGTTCATAAAGCGGCTTTCGGGACTCATGGGGCCATTATGAGTTTTTGTAATGCCTTTTGGTCTTACAAATGCGCCCTCAACCTTTCAAAGCTTGATGAACACTATTTTTAGGCCTTTTTAAATGAAATTTGTATTAGTTTTCTTTGATGACATATTGATTTACAGTAAGACATGGGAAGAACACTTACAACATGTAAATAACGTGTTGGAAGTTTTGGAGAAACATACTCTGTATGCAAAGCCATCCAAATGTTCTTTTGGTGTACAAGAGGTAGAGTACTTGGGTCATATTGTATCCCATGAAGGCGTCAAAGTTGATCCTCAGAAGATCAAAGCTATGGTGGAATGGCCAAGGCCCAAAAATCTCAAAAATCTTCATGGGTTCCTAGGACTAACAGGGTACTACAGAAGATTTGTGCGGGGATATGGTAGGATAGAACCCCACTCACTGCATTTCTAAAGAAGGATGCCTTCCATTGGGCAGACGTAGCCACTAAATCGTTTGAGTAGTTTGAAGGAAGCCATGTGCAAAGACCCGATTTTGGCTACTCCTAACTTCTCAAAAACCTTCATTGTTGAATGTGACGCTTGAGATCGGGATTGGGAGCGGTTCTAATACAGAAGGAAGACCAATTGCATTTGAGAGTCGCCAATTCAAAGGAAAAGATCTGCTCAAACCTGTCTATGAGAAAGAAATGATGGCTATTCTTCATGCGGTCAAGCAATGGAGGCCCTATCTCATGGGTAGACACTTCAAGGTAAAAACTAATCACGATAGTCTCAAATACTTTTTGGAGCAAAGGTTATCATTTGAGGAACAACAAAAGTGGGTAACAAAAATGTTGGGTTATGATTTTGAAATCATATACAAAAAGGGTAAAGAAAATGTAGTAGCTGATGCGTTATCTAGAAGGGATACATCCGCAGATGCCTTACTATGTGGAATGTCCATGTTGACAGCCGATTGGGTGGATGAAGCAAGATTGGAATGGAATCAAGATAAGGATACACAATCTCTAATACATAATATCAAGCAAGGATCTATGACATCTAACAAATTTGAGTGGAAAGGTAATGCCCTATGGTACAAGGATAGGTTATACTTGAGTAAAGATTCTGAGTTGAAGCATAAGATTCTTGCAGAGCTACATGCCTCACCTGTTGGAGGACACTCTGGGTTTTTGAAGACATATCATAGAATAAAAAGAGAATTATTTTGGGAAGGACTCAAGGGGTGAATGATATCTTGGACATTATGGCCAAGTACTTAGTTAGAGAAACCATGTCACAATAAATACTTATAACTAATGTCATATGTTGCATAATCAAAAATAGGTGAGGTAGAGTGATTTTGAGGAGTGGGTGTGCGCATGATATACACCACAATATCACAAAAGGTGAAGGGAGATGGATCAACCAAAACATCATATACAACACCCTCATGGAGAAATTTGACTTAGGCATGTAGGGTGGAAGGGATGACATGCATAGAATGTAACCAAGGACATCCTAAGATGAGATTATTAGGCATAACATGACATAAAACATGAAGATTACATGGGCCTATAGTAATGGGTAAAGAAATTTCACCTAATACTTGCTTGGGTGTATTGTTAAAACCATAAATACATAGAGTAGATGGAGTTAAATCGACAACAAAAATCCTAGCTGATGTAAAAAAGAAATATTACATATATTAATGACCAGACTCATTATAAATTAAGGCACATTTAACTAGTACATTATGAATATGAACATGAATATACAATGGAGGTACATTATCAACAATTGTTTGGGAAGGGATATCAATTGGAGTAAAAGTAATATGTTTGTTATTGATTTCCGATAAATGGATACTCGATGGTTAATGTAAATAGGGAAATTTCATAGTGGATGAGAGTATGATCCATAGTGTGTCGTAAAGCATGTACACATTTAGGATGGGATTTATAAAATTCAGTCATAGATATATCCATTAGAAAGAAGCAAGAGAAAGACCATTATAAGGACCCTATGGAAAGTTAGGGTTCGATCAAATAAATGGGTTCACCAAATGATTTAACAAAAATAAATCTTAATCAAAGGACTAAGATCAAATAGATATAATAGTAATGAGCAAGATCTATCATGCAAGAAACAAACAAGTGTAAGCAATAGTGAGATAAGAGTGAATTAGCTTGTATTCAAAGATTTGGACTGATTTTGGGCTAGAAACTGGGTGGAACATGCTAGATTTGGATTGAGTAAGCTTCGTGCTGAAAAGCTGAGTATAACACTCCTTCGGACATAACCACCCAGATAAGGACAGGATTGCTTGTGTGCCAGGTGTTTGAATTGTGTGTTAGTGTCTAAATTGAGCACTAGTGTCTTGGTAACAACTTTGGATCTAAATTTTTAGGTCCGAACTCGTCTTCTTCCTTTTTCTATTTGTCACATCCACTTCGCTATAGGTTTCTTATGTTGCACAGACACTGAACCTCGCAAAACAAACCCTAGCTACATGCATAAGGCTCAAGGAAACATTATATGAAACAAATAATGCATATTCTTGAGAAGGCAGACTGACTGGTGGTCAGCCCAATATAATTGTAACCGAGCGTTGCATTACATTTCATACTCTATATAGTTCTAGTGTGTGTGTGTTTGATTGAATCATGTCCCTTGAAGCTAGGTTTCCTTTGTGCTAGTCACACAAAGATAGTGGGATACAACTACTTTTCCCCTAAGATGAATGTGTGAGATGGAATTCATAAATAGCCCCTCATATGCATGACTAATGTAGCCCAAATGCGAGTATTTGAATATTGCTTTTTGCCCAAGGTAGTAGATAGGAAGTAATAGCCCAAATTGCCCAACCCCTAATAATAGTAAGTCATGTATATATATGATTCCCTTGTTTGAATTTCATCATTAATTATTATAACTATAATATTAAGTGCATCATAATATACCGTTTATATTTAAATAATATAGAATAAACTATATTCATATTATTTAAATATATACTTTATATTAGGGGTTGGTTAAATTATTTAATCAACTAATTAAATCGGGAGGTGTGCCCCGTCACTTAATAAGGTTATAACCCTTCAGTTATTTAATTATGATCTTAGGTCATATATTCATTGATCGATGCATAATCGGGAATAATATTCCAATGTGAAATATGAAGGTTGATCCTGGTAAAAATACAGGGAATAGAAGTGAGGAGTGAGTTAATGGGTGATGAAAGTATAAAAAATTCTCTATAGTGGATTATTCTTCCGTGGTTTTTACCCATTTAGGGGTTTTCCACGTTACATGTTGTGTTATGTGTACAATGTGTTTTATTTAATTTATTTATGTTGTAATGTTTTACTTTATAATAATTCATTAATTCATATAGTTGGTTATTACACCTTTTCACCCCTCATCCTGACATGGTACTAGAGTGGGATTAATTTATTAAATTTAATCCTAATGTAACCTAAGGTTATAACAGTTGGGAAGGTAGTTGAAATATTTGAAATATTATTTAATTCTCCCCCTTCCCGTTCCGCATAGTTGGTTGGTTGGTTGGATGAATATTGCACAGGTGAAAAGGCATTGTGGATTTTTCAACTACGTGAAAAGAATTCTACTTCAAGAATTACCGGGCCCTGAAACTAAGGTAAGGGTTGTAAATTTTTTTGAATTTTTTTATATAGCTTTATATTGTTTGCAGAATTCGAGAAATTCAAAAGGGGAAGTAAAAAAATCTAAGTTAAAATTCGAGTTTACAAGGAGACAAGATTCGAGAAAATAGGCTTTTCTATTTTTTTCATTGGCCAAGTAAATTTCTTGTCCCCTGTAATACATTTGTTTTTCGAAACCCTTATTCATGTCCTGAATAGGGCCCCTATTTTTTTATCCTATAGTTTAATTCAACTATAATAGTTGAATGTTTTTTAAATCTTTTGTATTTTATAAAAATACAATTTATGCATACATACATACATACATACATACATACATACATACATACATACATACATACATACATACATACATACATACATACATACATATATATATATATATATATATATATATATATAAAATCTAACATAAACCTAACCGAAGCCATATATTTAAAAATATATAAATATAAAAAAAAATATAAACCTTAATGGGGACGGCACCTCTATACCACCCCTCCTAGCTTGGTGCCAAGTGGTAGCCACTTGCTCACAACATGAGCCCCCTTTACGCACCCGCCACACATCCCACGGGTCCTTCCACTACCAATGACCCCAACAATGACCCCCTCCTTATGTCCTGGGTTTAGTCCCACATAGGGGACGCTGACAAAAATGGGGAAGGCTTTAAAATCCTTCCCGCAATGTTTCGGTGGTGTGACTTAGGTCACACGATCCCCTTGTTTGTTAGCCCTTCGCGGGCACGGTGCTTGGTCTATTCAAGCGGCTTGGCCGCGGGTTTTGTGCACAATGGTTTGTTTGACATTGGCATTGACATTAACATTCAGTTTAAATGGTAATATGGTTTGCATTAATATTCAATACATAATGGCTTGCCGAGTTGGTTTGCAATATAATATGGCTCACCGAGTTGACAAGAAAACTTAAAGGAGCATGAACTCAAATTATTTATATATATATATATATATATATATATATATATATAAATTATATTATAAATAATTTGTTTTTTTTTTTCAAAACAAAAATATAGACAAATTATAAAATCATTTTTGTAAAAATAGTGAATTTATCATTTTTATTTAAAAATGATATATTCCTATACGACGACAATTTTTCGTTGTAATTTTGTTACAAAACTAAAAAAATCACTCACATTTCAATTTTTTGATATCATTCTAACTTTTTCGTGTATAGACTATTTAATTAACAGGACCTCCTTTTGTGGCGTAAAATTGATCATGATCGATTACGAGGATTAAAATATGATAGGGGGAATTTCTATAAAACTCTTATTTTAATCCTTGTTTGTTAATCATTTCTTTTATCTCTATTTTACGCAAAAATGGGGTCTAATCAATTTTCAATTGATAAATCTTAGATGTTGAATGGAAACAACTATAACATTTGGAAGATTCGATTAAAAACAAAATTCATGGCTCACGAACTCCGGAAGTTGTAAATGGGATTGAGAGAGCTCCTACCGAAAGACATGCAACTGTTGATAATGTCGCCACATATCAACATAAATTACAAGAGGTGATGTCTATTATTTTGCATTACGTACATGATGAATTTCTACTTCATATCAGAAATCTAGAGAGTCCTAATGAAGCTTGGGCACAATTGGAGTCGATGCACGAAGGTACATGTTTGTCAAAAATTATTAAATTGGTTTTAAAGCTTATGACAACTCCTATGAAGGGAGATGAAAATGTGATTAATTATTTAGCAAAAATAAAAAATATTAAGTCACAATTAGATGGATGTGGCAATAATTTGATTCAAGATAAATTGCTTTATTTCATTGTTCAATTGAATATTCATGAAAAATTTAAAAATTTCATTTCAATTTTGAACTCTAAATATCAAACAGAACAAGACATTCTAGATTTGCAAACCCTTAGTTCTCTTCTTATACAAGAAGAACAAGTAATGTCAAATTTTGATTCTAAGGAGAATGCCTCACAGGCACTTCTCACTTAGAAATCAAAAGGTAAAACCTCTAGATTCAACAAAAACACAAGCAAACTTTTAAACCTCCTAGCAAGGATAAGAAACCTAGAAATCTAAGAGTTAGATTTGATGGAAAATGTCATTATTGTGGTAAATTTGGACATAAGAAAGAGGATTGTAAATTTAAAAATAACAAAACAAATCCTAAATTTCAAAAGGGTAACAAATATGTTCAAGACCAAAATCAAAATCAAAATCAAAACAAGAATAAGAAAAATAACCAAAAATCAAATGTAATTGCTTTGTATGTCGCTTTTGTCACTGCAAAAGAAAATGAGTGGATATTAGACAGTGGTGCCTCTAGGCACATGAATTTTAGATCTGATATCCTATCTGAACTTAGTGAATGTAATGAACAAATCTACTTAGGTGATCATTCCATTCTCGATATTTAGGGTCAGGGAAAAGTAAAAGTAACAAATGGTTTTATTAACAATGTGTTGTTAGTTCCTAAACTTAAAATGAATTTTCTTTCTTGTTCTTAGTTAACTCAAAATAACTATAGTGTTACATTGTTAAAGGATAAATGGTTTATTAAAAATGAACATGATGTTACTATAGTTGAAGGCATTCAAAGAGATGGTTTGTATGTTTTTTCTAGGTTTTCCTTCTACTTCTTGTTTGACAACTCAAAGAAGTGACTTGCATTTGTGGCATGAGAGGCTAGGTCATGTCAACTTTAGGAGCATGTATGACATGTCTCGACTTAACCTAGTAACTTTTCTACCACCTATTTCCCAAAATCATGAAACTTGTGAAGGATACTTACGTGGTAAGCAATCTGCTAATCCTTTTCACAGTCATCATGATGATAACTCTTCTGAACCTTTAGAGCTTGTCCATAGTGATGTTAGAGGACCCCTAGAAGTTCCTTCTCTTAATGGTTCTTTGTATGCTATCACTTTCATTGATGATTTATCTCGTATGATTTGGTCATATTTCATTAAAAAGAAGATGTCTTGTCAAAATTTAAAGAATTTAAAGCTTTAGTCAAAAACTCTTCTAAGTATAAAATTAAGAGGCTTAGAACTGAAAATGGGGAGAATATGTGAGTCAATATTTTGACTCATTTTGTGTTGAATGTGGAATTCAAAGGGAACTAACCACTCCCTATTCCCTCAATAGAATGGGATTGCGAAAGGAAAAACCACACTATTCTAGAAATGGCTAGGACCATGATGCATTCTACTCAAGTTCCTAAGTTCCTTTGGGTAGAAGCTATGAACACTGTTGTTCATATCTTGAACAAATTTCCCACTAAAGCCTTGGTAAATTCAACTCCTTTGGAAAAGTGGTCAAACCAAAAACCAAGTATATCTCATTTGAGAATCTTTGGTAGCCTGCTTCCCTCTTCGTTCCGAAATCAAAATGGAAGAAGCTTGATCATACCTCCTTTCCTTGTATCTTTGTAGGATATGGTATAAAAACTAAAGGTCTCAGGATCTTTGATCCATAAAAAAGAGAAGTTATAGAAAATAGGAATGTTAAAATATTAGAATTTTTTTGGTTCTTCTTCTCCATCTTCTGTTATTTATGATGTTTCTAATGAAAATGAATTTGAATTTGAATTTGAAAATTGTGAAAATAATGTAGGTAATGAAGAAACTAGTGTTGAGCCTATGAGATTGTCCCTAGTAATTCTATAACTAAAAGACTTAGTTAGATGGGATGAGTCTATTATTCAAGACTCTAATTCAAGAAACCTTCAAAAATGACGAAAGATGGTTAGATGCTATGAAATTTGAGTACATTGCTTTAATTAAAAATCAAACATGGGAATTAGTCCCTCCTCCTGAAAAAAAAAGTATAGTCGGATCTAGATGGCTATACAAGATCAAATATAAAGTAGATGATAGTATATATAAGTTCAAAGCTTGAATTGTAGCTCGAGGGTTTACTCAAAACCCGATATCGACTACGTAGAAAATTTTGCACCAGTTGAAAAAATGATCACAATAAGGATGTTGATTGCCTTAGCTGCTAAGTATGGTTAGGAAATCCATCAAATGGATGTAAAAATTCTTTTTAAATGGTGATTTACAAGAAGAGATTTATATGACCCAACCTAAAGGCTTTGAAGAACCAGGAAAATAATTGTATGTTTGTAAATTGAAAAACTCCTTGTATGGGTTGAAACAAGCTACTAGAGCTTGGTATTTTAAAATTAATAGTTTTTAATGAGGTTAGTTTTTCTAACTGTTCATCCGACAATGATTTATTTGTTAAAATTGAATATAATGTTATTATTCTCATTGTATTGACGTTGATGATTTACTTATCACTAGTAATTCTAACACTTTACTTATGAAAATTAAAGGAAAGTTAATGCAATATTTTGAGATGAAAAATTTAGGATTATTGCATCATTTTTTAGGCATGGCTATATTTCAAGATAAAAATTATATTGTAGTATCTCAATCACAATATGCAACTAATTTGCTTAAAAGATTTAATATGCTTGATTGTAAACCAGTTTTTATTCCTATAGAAGTAGGATGTAAACTTGATCCTAAACTTGTATGTGAAAAAGCTAATCCTACTTTGTACAAGCAACTTGTAGGTAGTTTGATTTATCTAACTATTACTAGACCTGATATTTCTTATGCAATAGGGATTGCTTCAAGGTTTATGCAGAACCTTATCAAGATCACTAGAAGTTAGCAAAAAGAATTTTGCATTATGTAAAGGGCACTATTAATTATGGTTTACATTATATTTCATCTAACAATGCATATTTACATGGATATTGTGATTCTGACCATGTTGGTGATGTGATAGATCATAAATATACAACTAGATATATATTCAAGTTTGGTGCAGGTGTCATTACTTGGAGTAGTAAAAAGCGCCGATAGTTTCCATTTCTTCTACTAAGGTAGAATATAGAAGTGCAATGGAAGCAACAAAAGAAGCCATGTGGCTAAAGAGGTTATTGGAAGAGATGCACATGGAAGTTAAAGGAAGTAATCCTCTTCTATGTGATAGCCAGAGTTGTATTGATCTCGCTAAAAATCCAGTTCAACATCAAATAACAAAGAATATCGAGATACATATGCACTTTATTCATGATAAGGTTCTCAACGGTGATATAGATCTCTAGTATTGCTGACTAAAGATCAGGTTGTAGACTTGTTCACTGAGCCATTGTGTGCTGCGAAGTTTCGCAAGTTATGTGCAATGCTTGGCCTTTCAGAGTTGTCGTTAAGGAGTGTGCATGGAAATGCCACCTCCTAACGATCGGCTGATTGATTGACTCCTTCTCCTCTATACTTCTATTCTAGTTTAAAAGCATTGTAAAATATCTTGTATGATCTAAAGTAAACTGATAGAGTTTATGGGAAAAAATACAGTCCAGTGTGCATCTATTTGTAAAGGAGAACCTTGTGTTATAAAAGGCTCCTAGAGATGCGGTATAAGAATATTTCCATGAGAAACAATGAGATTTAGTCTCACAAATACATGTGCTAGCCTAAACCTTTAGGGTTTATGGATTTGTAAATCTTGTTGTATAAATAGGTAATGTTGGCATATGGACCCCACTTAATATTAAGGGGAGTGTTAGAACTATAATATTAAGTGCATCATAATATATAGTTTATATTTAAATAATATAGAATAAACTATATTCATATTATTTAAATATAAACTTTATATTAGGGGTTGGTTAAATTATTTAATCAACTAATTAAATCGGGAGGTGTGCCCCATCACTTAATAAGGTCATAACCCTTTGGATTATTTCAATATGAACTTAGGTCATATATTCATTGATTGATGCATAATCGGGAATAATATTCGAATGTGGAATATGAAGGTCGATCTTGGTAAAAATATAGAGAATAGAAGTGAGGAGGGAGTTAATGGACTGCTAAAAGTGTACAAGTTTCTCTATAGTGGATTATTCTTATGTGGTTTTTAGCCATTTAGGGGTTTTCCACGTTACATGTTGTGTTATGTGTGCAATGTGTTTTATTTAATTTATTTATGTTGTAATATTTTACTTTATAATAATTCATTATTTTATATAGTTAGTTATTACACCTTTTCACCCCTCGTCTCTGACATTAACAACAAAAAAACGACCTAAAGTGATGGGTAGTAATTTAGAAAAGATAAAAATGATGTGGCATTTCAAATTTAAGAAAAGGAGGGAAAAGGACATAAGCACCCAAAGGGAGCAGTGAGTGCCTAGATGCTCATATTCCTATGGGTGGTACTATCTCGAGATGCTTGGAGGATATAATAGAAAATGTAGAGTTGGGTCATATGTTTGCCAATGTCCAAAAGTAATGTATTCATTCGAGAAAAGAAAATTACAAGAGTATCAAAAGGATAAAGCAATGTAAAAGCAAAACATGTGTTGTTAATGTCTAGTATTCTTACTTGGGAATCATGCATATAACGACATACTTAGAGGTGTGTTGTAAATAGTAAGTACATGATTTCATGTCTACTGAGACATGTATTTATAAGCATGATGTCACACAAAACTTCATATTTGTATCTCCTTATCTAGGACTTAACCATACATTATTTAGTCACAAAAAGTTGTCCCTTTTGCAATCATGAAACTTTTTAGGGATTAGAGTGTGTAATAATCTTCAACCCCAAATTTTCCACAATTTATCATTCAACTAAACTTAAGTACTTATATTGTCTACTATAAACTTGCAGACTTTTCTTCCCAATTTACATGCCATCATGAACAAATTCTTTCTTTGTTCTATACTAACTTTTTCTTATGTTAGTTTCAACAATACACACTTTAACATAAATGCCTCTCCTATCGCTAGGTATACTTGCTTAATTGATGCATCATATTTGTTGGCTTATGCAATGTGTGCACTTACATTCTTATGTTTGCCACCATTCTAGATTGTAGGCATTCAAAAGCTCTATGCCCTATTTCTCTACACTTATATCTTGTGCTACTAAATCCATAACCTCTTCCCCATATAAAGGATACTCTCACCCCGTATGTATTTCCTCCTCCTTTGGGTGTTCATTTTTGGTATATTTTTAGCCTCACCTTTATGTGCATATTTTCCTTTCCACCTTGTTTGTGGAGTTGTGTGGCCTTTGCTTTGCACGATGATTTTTATGCTTACTCGTTATCTTCTCTTCTCGCTTTGGTACATATTAATAGACATCATTTACTAACCATACTTGGATAATTTTAAAGTCATTTTAAATTGTAATCCATAATGTAGTCAAATATCAAGAGATATTACAATGTCATCTTCTACATGACCCACTTGAATGGTGAGTCGATAAAACTCTTTAGTGTATTGCTTCACATTGAGCTCTCTTTGTCATATATTCTACAACTTCTTGAACATGTCAAGTTAGTAGTCCATGGGAAAAAAATTCATTGAACTTTCCTACTATCATGTCCCATGTCTTGATCTTTAGCTTTCCTCTTTGGACTCTTTTTTTTTTATATACTACCACTAAAGTGATGCATAACCTTTGAATGTTTTGTAGGAAAATTTAAAGTTCTTGGGATCTTCCATGTCCTTATACTCAAAATAATTTTTGGGTTCCATTATCCAATTGATGAGCTAGTTTGGTTTCAAAATTCTAGAATAACTCGGGATATCTAATCTTAGTTTACTCTCCATTATACGAATTATTTTATAAAAGTATATATTTTGGTTCATCAACTTACACATATTATTCTTCTACATTTGTGTCTTGCACTATTTATTACACTTGATTCACTTTATTTTCACTATGATCCTCCACTACAAAGCATTCATGTCGTGTGGCCTCAATATCCTCCAAACATGCTTGCATAGTTTTCATTAGTTTGGACAAGTCCTCAAGTGTCGTGCCTTGATCTACATGACCTAAGATTACAACATTTATTATGTGTGCCATTTTGTTTCATCAAAGATGTCTACAATGACTTTCTTCCACACTCAAAGCAATGTGAAAATCACCAATGTTTTCTATACAACCCTCACACCTTTTACCCAAAAATCACTTATTGGAATATGCCCACAACAATTTTCTACCCACACTCTCAAATGTGGAAAATTACTAGTATTCATCATGCTTCAAATCACAAGGAAATAAAAACTTGGTATGATAATCTTGAATGATGTAAATGTGGTTAGGGATCCCAATAAAGAGCTACCTTAGACTAGAAAACCTTAAGAGATTCATGTGGAATCATAAAAAAGTTGTGTAAGTACAAATATTTGAATTAAACAACATAAACACAATATTTAATGTATTGAATCAATTCATATGTAAACCACACACATAAAAAATAATCGCTAATGATGTAACCTCAACAATACATTTAGAAAATAATAACATACCAAAGTTTGCATCCGATCAAATATTTGACTTGCAGATCAACTCTAGCCGATCATTATTTCCCTTCTAAGAAAAATGGGATTTTTTTATATAAGTGTGCAAAGCCAACCAATTTTTACCTCAAAATTAGCTACATACTACGAAAAACCCTAAAATTATGGAAAATTACAAATATAGGTCTCGAAGGACCCATCATAAGACTCAAAACATAGCTTCCCGACTTAACGAGACCTTTGCAACATCATTGTGTCTTGTGAATTTATGACATTTTCACAATTCATCATTAAGAGAATTATTTGGAATACCATGTGATAGTTTAAAAATTTGACGTTTGGTAAAATAAATAGACCCATCTTCGGGAGGAAAGATTATGAATATTGTGAGATAAAATTATTTGGAATATTGTGTGATAGTTTAAAAATTTGACGTTTTGGGTCGAAAAAATTCATCGTGTCTTGTTATTTGTGGCATCCGATTGTATTTTTTGTCTTATATTATTACTTCATGTCTTCCAACATACTTATAGTATTTTATGGCTTCTATCGGTACTTTGTAGCTTCAAATAGACTTGCAATATTCTGCAACTTTCTCTAGTACTTCATGGCTTCTAACATACTTGTAGTATTCCATGACTTCCTCTAGTACTTCATGAATTCCAACAATGTCCAATATTATTCCATGAATTTCATGGTACTTGTAGACTTGCATGGATTTCAGGACCCTTACTCAACACAAAATGTTACACAAAATGATCTTAATTATTTTTTGATTAATACAATATTTCCTATGAATTTGGATGCTCTTACATCAATAGATTATGCCTAAGTCACAAGTATAGGCCCATCATCAACATGATAAAGAGTACACCCAATTTATGAAATTAATTTATTATTGTATTTATTAATGTAGGCTCAACTAGCCTCACTTGTGCAAAATTAGAGGTTAATAAATACAAGAGGAACTGCGACACACTAGAATTTTGTCTAAATATTTTACTTCATTAATGTACATGTTATTAATAGCTTGAGGTAAGGTGTAGTTAGTAGTAGTGTCCACTACAAGTTAACGACATTGTCAATTACGGTGCATACATTAGAATGTATTAAATTAGCTAGTAAAAATTCTATGGAAACTATTAAAATACATTAGGGGTATGTCGTGAAAGTGATGGTTGATAGTAAAAGTAAATATTTATTTTAATGGATCATGGTAATGTCAAAATGTCAAAGTCATGGTAAGTAGGTAACTAGGGTCCATGTGGACATTATTATATTTATAACGATGAAATAATGATGTTGTATATCTTTTAAAATATTTTATTAAGATAAGTTCTAAAAATTTGATCATATCATAAGTGATAAGGTGGATGTCTATCGTATCGTAAGGGATAAGCCTACATGTAAAGATGAGAGTTGTGATATGAATTGTAATTGACTACAAGAGGATTCCTTATATCTTAGAGATAGGGTGGATACACCTTAAAAGACCTTTAAATATTCCACACCCTCATTTGGGACATAAGAAGGTGGTGAGGCTTATGATATGCAAGTAGTGATAGTCTACACATTTTTGCACGAGTCTCATGAAGCTATCAAGAAGCGTGTTTGTGAAGTTTATCCCAAAATATTATTGGAAAGGAAAGTGAGTAGAGTCCATGTGGAGTTAGTAACACTTGATGTACTTTTTGGATGAGATTGTAACATTTCCTTGATAATTAATATAATTATTGGTTGTACTCCATTTATGCTATTTAACCTTTGTATTATCTTTTGGGTTATTTGTATATTATGTGTGTTGACGTGTTTTTAGATTCATACCACCATATTTAAAGTTGTGCATTGCTAATACATTTGTAAAACAAGGAGTTTCGGTGAAAGTTTCTCTAAGTGTTAAGTTTGGGTTAGCATTTTAGTTTCATTGTCAGGCCATTCCTCGGTGGTGGTTATTTAAGAATGGTGGTCCCAATTAACCAAATGTTACTTGCATCATAATTTTGTTTTTACCATTAATAGTATTTACCACAGTAAAGTATATTTTTACCATGTTCATTCCTTTCTACCGTGGTAAATCCAATTTTACCATGAATAATGTTTACCATAGTAAATTTATTTTTACTATGGTGATTCCTATTTTACCATGAAAAGTCCTTGTAAAAAAATCATTTTCTAATATGATAAGAAGCCATATCACTTTGTACTTATCATTTGGTACTTTATCGTGGTTACTTTTTTCTTATGAAAAAGGGTGGGTAACATTCATATTTTCTCAAAGCACAATCTAATAATAATGTTTTCTCTTTCATGCAAATATTTTAATAGAGTTTGAAATATCATGCATTTGTAATGGGCTCATCAAGGGGGAACAGTGGGATGAATGTATTCCTACATTTTCAACACTTAGGTGGTTTTATATGTTAAATGATAATGTTAAAAACTCATGGAATTTTCTTACTAAAAATTAGCTTGAAGAATTTGGTGCACAATAGAAGTATTCAAATATCATTAGAGAGATCAAAAATCTAGCCTAAGGAGAGAAGTGAATGATAAGAAACTAGCATACATGATTTTTGAGATTAAGAGGAAATTGGACACCCAAATCCAAAGTGCAAGATTAATGTATGGGCTAGTGGTGTGGATGAGCTTCTTTGTAAGCATTTCATCATTAGGATGAAACTAGAAATCAAACAATGAGAAAAGTAATACTACCCGAATACCCATGACCAAACAAAGAAAATTTTTAGAAGGTAAGAGGAAAACATAGAGAAAGAGCCCAAGAAAATTGGTACTTGAAGTTGATCCTACACCTTTACCTATGGTGTAAGAACTACAACCATTAGTAGTGAGCACATCTCTTCATTCTAGTAAATCAAGTGATCATGATGATATTGCTAAGAAAATAGGTCAGCTAGTTATTCATGTTGTTTGAGGGAGGAATTTTAGTTCCCAATAGTCCCAAAGAGGATATAGGGGTTAAAAAATAAATTTGTATGAAGTTTTGTGTCACAGTGTTATAAAAATAGGCCACTATTAATACAATTGTCCAAATAGAGCATCTACATTAGGAAAAAAAAAGATAATGATAAAGAAAAACCATGTAAATTCAATTGATGTAGTGAATAATAATAATAATAATAATAATAAATAAGATGTTTTATCCACTAAAAGGAAAAAATAAATATATAATCAAGATGTTGAAGATCCTAAGAAAATGAAAGCATATAATAGTATGAAACATAGGATAATAAAGTTGGGTGTGTAGGATTTTTGATTTCATAGGGGCAAGCACCATACTCCATCCTTTAATATATCTCCCAGTGTCCTCGTAAATATCACATACGACCAACTTCTCACTATGTTTTCTAATAAGAGGTGTGAGTTGCATAGTGGATTCAATGCTCAATAGAAGGAGGATGAGGTCCCAGCTTTTAGAAGAACAGATGGATTTTTATGATCTACAAGTAGTGGTATTGTGTAATGGTATCACGATGTGATGTCTTAGAATATGATAGAGATGAAGTCAATGCAATGATTAAGTTTTTAGTGAACATGTTAGGATTTCAAATCGATCACCATTCAAAAATGATGTTCGAGATCTTTGAATAATGAAAAAACAAAACCAAAAGGTGTTATTTCATATGTAGCAATTTCTATCATGGGTGTTTTATGTGTAATAGGATTCTAGGTATTAAAGAATGGAACTGTTGCATACCCAATGTTGCAAGGAATCCATAGTTGAGGAGAGTTCATGTAAGGAACTTTATGAATGAAGGTTTCATGAAGCTTGGTCATGACAAAAAAAGGTGAAAATAAATGTGATTCATCAAAATCATATGACTAGATATGTGGACTCAAGAAATTAATTTGATTATTGGACGTCCTTAGATTACTCTAGCACCAAAGTGAGGTAGACATTGGTGATGAAGAGAGTGAGGTGGATGTATTATTCATGTACATTATTCCAATCACAACAATTGATGTGCTTAGATAACTCACTAAGAATGAGATGAAAGAATGAATTCAAAAATACAAACTGGCGTTGTGGTGGAAAAATAAATATATGAATACCTCTAACTCTTTGAAGGTATGAGAACTTGTTCACTTTTGATTATAAGGAGCTCTACCAAATAAATTGGGTAGAGTGTTATATTTAATTACCGGATGATGTCAAGCTAATGAAACAAATGTCATAGATAATGAGTCTTAATTTTTCCAAAATTGTTAAAGAAGAAATATATAAGTTTCTTTATGCATGATTCATATATTTTTGGATAATTCGAATGTGTCTCTTCCATTATGATATCAAGAAAGAAGAATGGGAAGCTATGTGATTTTTTTGATGATATGACTTTTAACGAGGAAATGAAGAAGGATCATTACCCCTTCCATTCTTGGACTAGATCTTGGATGAAACAACTAGAAAGGAATATTATAGTTTTTCAAATGGCTATAGTGGGTAAAACTAGGTCTATATAATTGAGAAATATCAACTAAATATTGTGTTCACCACTCCTTGGGAATGTTTTCTTATAAATTCATGTCATTGGGTTTTCAATGGTCCTAAAACCTTCCAATGCCTAATGAACAGGGTGTTTGAACCCTATATCATAAGCTTCATCAAAGCACATTTCTAGATGATTTTTACATCTATGGGAAGTAAAGTGGACCACATACACTATATGTATAAGGATATTCAAATTTTATATGAATTAAAATCCTCATTAAATCTTACAAAGTGTGTCTTTGGATGCTTTAAAGGTATCTTGTCGGGGCATGTTGTATCTACATATGGTATTGGTATTGATCCAAATAAAGTTTCAAAGATTACACAATTGCCATTCCTTATGAATAAGAGTAATTTGGGATCATTTTTGGGCCATGGCGGTTACTATAGGTTGTTCATCAACAACTTCTCAAAGATTTTACAAACATTAACATAATTCTTAAAGAATGATGAGCAAAGCAAAAAGGTGTTTGAATCTTTTGAGCAACTTAAGGAAGCCTTGGTGACTTCACTTATTTACAAACCCTGGATTAGAGCAAGCCATTCATTGTATATACTTATGATTTAGATGCATCATGGGGGAGTACTCTAATCCAAAGGGATGAAAATGGAAATTATCAACCAATATACTTTAGTAGTAGAAAAATGAGCAGTGTTGAGGTAAATTAAATAGTAAATAAAAAGGAGGCTTTGGTCATATTTTTTGTTATAGGAAATTTAGTAATGATTTGTTAGGTTATAATTTTAGAGTTGTGATAGATCATTAGGATTTAAAATACATTATAAATAAGTCCAACCCATTAGGAAAGATAGTAAGATGGATAATTTTACTATAGTAGTTTGAATTTGACATTGTGGATAGGCTCGAAAAGAAACATGTCAATGCAAATTCACTTTCTCAAGGTTGTGATGGTTTTTGTTCATCTTATGATGATGATGGATTTCTATATGTATCCTTATTATCCATTAATACCATTCATGTTGAGTACATACATACATACATACATACACACACACACACAGATATATATATATATATATATATGGAAATATATAAATGATTTCAAGTTTTCTTATAGTCTAATGCAAAAACTAAAAGGAATATTTTCCCAAACAAGTCCTCCCTATTAAATTATACATAGAGTCTTATTTTAGATAGGACATGATGGAAGATATAAGAGGAAGTTGAACAATACAAGGGAAGAAAATAATTTAAGAGTTACATGATGGTACATATGAAAGACACTTCTATGAAAAACTAACAAGGATAATCCTTGATATAGGTTATCACTGGACAAATATTTTTAAATATTGTTTTTTATTGAAAAGTGCACTTTTATTAATATAATAATATATATTACAATGCTAATCACACAAGAAATAGGGGTGGAAAGAGTCGCACCTCAAAATGATAATCACATCGACAGAAAGGGCATCGAGAAGGAAGCTAGTGCTAGTATAATTATATCATCATATGGAGAAAAAGTGTGATTTTATTATTAAAAGGTGTAGAAAACTAAAGCACCGTAAAACAAAGAATAGAAAAAGAAGCAACATAAAACAAAAAATAGAACAAAGAAGCAACAATGAACATGGCAAATGATGGAGGTGGATGTGGAATATCGGGTTTATCCCCCAACCGTTAGTACCATAGGGGTGAGTCATGTATGGGATGGGCTCTCACCCATCATTCTACTACTACTCCTCTTCTTCATTATGGTAAGGAGTAGAAATGGATAACAAAATGTAGGAATTTCTCCTTGGGGGCATCCCAACCATTGCCAAAACCCCCATCTAGATGGTCATACACACCACCGTGATGGGTGGGTGAAGTGAATAAAGATATGGGTAAAGAGAAATGATGTCAGGGGAATAAACTCTACCTAATACTAGAGTGACCTTTGTGAAAATCTTGGCCACGACCCTAAGAATGAGTGCGACGACATGGAGAATCCGGAGGCACTGGATGTCGGTTAATGTAGAATTCCCTAGTAAGAGAGGAGGGACTACAAATGCTCCACTTATAAGTGGACTTTCTATACTTGGACCTAGATCTAAAGCAACACATTAAAGATCATTGTAACTATATTATTAATAGATAAATCTCTATCCACAAAAGTGTTGTTAAAGATAACATAATTTATCTTTCAAATATAATAGGGAATATTAGCATGATTTTTCCAATAATCATTGTATTTTATATATGAAGCATAGTTAATTCCCGTAAGAACCATTTTCCAAATAAATAATTCAAGTATGAAAGACTGGAAGAGGGTATGATTCCATTTCCACGCAAACTAAACATGGAGGCAAAACCAAAAAAGGTGTTTGCAAGACTTGAGTTGTTGGCGTCGACATGTGGGGTTCAAAATCCCCATGTGCTTAAAACTAACCCCAATAGGAGACCCATATAAATAATACACCAAAGAAAGTGGTATTTTTAAGGCTCGATATGAGCTTTCCACATATTAGCAAACCCTCTGGTCCAAACCACATCCCAAGATTTAAGATTTAATGGTGATTAAGAGTTTCTACCGAACATGTTGAGGGTGATAATTTTATACCTGATGTGGGGTTTGTACCAGTAGAAGGGAGTAACCATAGGATAATGAAAGTCTCTCCATTAGGGCACACCAAACAAAATACTAATTTTGTGCGTGCATTCATCAGTATGGAGGTTTTAATTTTAGAAATAGAGTTTGCATCTTCAATCTTAAGATAAAATTTAGATTTAATCATATCCTATGGAGTCAATTCCTAGAAGATTTACAAAATATGTCATCACTAAATTTAATTCCCTTTCTATAAATCCAAAGGCTTGTAATCCAGGGAACCATAGAAAATGGTTTATGAAAATTTAGAATGGGAGACCACCATAAAGAAAGACAATTGAGAGACAACCTAGACCCCAAACCATCCTTGACCCAAATGAGGCTATATTTTAGAATATATCATGCTTTATCAATGATTTTAACAATAAAAGTTCCATTATTCTTAACAAGCACATGCAAGAAGTGGATACTCTAAAATCTCACATCGTTCCAAGATTTTGTTCTCATAGGATTCCCTTGAGTGATGAAATGACAAAGCAATAACTTCCAAGCTTCACACCCTTCCAAACTTAAGATTATCCATTTGAAACTTAGTGCATACCCTTAAAGTTTGATATCCATCAGTCTTATCCTTCCTAATTTTTTTAGGATGGAAACAAATATCTCAAAAATATTATGGAAACCCATGTGTCCTTCAAAATTAGCCCATATAAAATCGTTGAGGAGTTTTCCCAATCTAACATAAGTAGCCTTGGAAGGATCCCAACATGAAGAATAATAAACATGAGTGGCTTCCAACACTTTAGAGAGCAAATTTGAAATTTCCCTACAAGAGAAAGATGTTTAGTAATCCAAAGAGGAAATTATTTTCTCAACCCTTTGAACAACATAAGGCCAAACCTAAGACGTTGAATCGTTGAATACAAAAGGTATGCCCAGGAATTCAAATTGTGCACCTAGCTCAATCCATTTCCATTGATATCCTTCCAGCCAACGAGGTTTAGGGGAAGGAGATTGTCTATAACATTGATTATTTTTCCATTAGATAGGATAAATAAAAATAATACATGATATATACATGCATTACATGGCTTTATTTATATAATCTTCATCTTCTAAAAGAGCGAAAAAATATTCTACATAAAAATTATCGTTGATGATTTTTTTATTAGAGTGGTCGAAAGATTCCTTTCACCAAGCCTCGAGAAGAGTAAATTTCAAGAAAATAACTAAATCCTTCTATAGAAAAACATAAAGGGATGGGGGAAAGGGAACCCTTGTTTAATAGATTTGTATAACCCAAACATCATAGATTGATCATCATTGGTCATAATACAAGATCCAACATTTTGAAATAGTATATTGACAAAGTGAGGACCAAATCCAAGAGCTTGTATCATAACAATTATAAAATTCCATTTAATCCTTTCATAGGATTTTTCAAAGTCAATCTTTAAAAAAAGGGCTTTTTGATTTGAAACGCATGCCCATTCCATACCTTCCAAAACAATAATGACATTGTCAATAATGTACATGTGTTAGACGAAACAAGCTTTCTCACTTCTCAAAATGAGGGGAAGAATATGTATGAGTATGAGAGTCAATGATTTCAAATGATTTTATATGAGACATTAATAAGAGTAATAGATCTATAATTGGAAATCTACTCAAGGTCTCTAGCTTTAGGAATGAACTTGATATTTACTTGATTAATGAAATCTCCCAAAGTGTTGGACAAAATAGCTTCAAAATAGACTTTGTGCAGATTAAGTCCAACATTATCCCAAATTACTCGGTATAATTAATAGGAAAATCCTTTAATTCTAGGGGCCTTATCAAAATCCATTTACTTGACATTCTCTTTGAGATCATTAATAGTCGGGGTTTGTCACAATTGAATCTCTAAGCTTGGGAGAGCTTGCATGGGACTTGGAGAAACTTAAAGAGGGTGTCTTCTCTTTTAGGGGAAGAAGGTTGAGTAACAAAAACACCATGGTAATTATGCACAAAGGCTTACAAGATGTCAAGTAGTTTGGTAATTTTTCATTGGCATTTTTAATGGCTTTTATCATGTTAGCATATTATTTCAAATGGAGGTGAAAAACAATATGTATAATCTTTGTCGTCAACCCATAACCATTGATATATGGCTCAAATTAGAGGCCCTCTTGCTTATATGCTTCTTCAATTTTGTGTTTTTGTTTCCATTGAGAAACTTGGTTTTTCAAGGAAATATTAAGCGACGAGTTCTCGAATCTCATATGCAATCCTTAAGAATTCATTTTATGAAGCCCAATGAGATTGTATGTAGATGGTGGATTTTTTTCCATAGAATCCAAGGAAGGTGGTATTCATACAAATAACATTAGAACATGACTCAATCCAACATGTATCCCCTGTGGTCCTAAAGACAAGATCCCAAATCCACTTGATTTCCCCAAGGTCCTTTCATGCATAAGGTGTGTAGTGTTGAGATAGAACCAAGTTTTATTTATTTTGAGGAAAGGAGTATTCCACATAATACAAAATCTTATAGGATTATGATTTGAAAGAATGTCATTATCAATCACAACAATAAGTATGGTTGATGTAGAGGAGAAGGATAATAAATCTTTCTCGAAACAAAACATGATCCTATATTTTAACAACTTTTTCCTCCCAAATATGAACCATACAACAATAGTATTTTCTACGATGATGGTTAGGGCCGAATAGGAAAAACTTGTCTTGTAAAACAAAGTTAGACCAAGTGAACCATGTAATAGTATTATTTTCTAAGATAGTGGTTGGGATCTAATAGAACAAGTTTGTGCCACATGTAAAACAAAGATTCCCCCTTTCCTTCACACAACCGCATAATTAAAAACATTTTTTGTCTTTATTGGATTCCACCATTTTAAAATATCCACATAAAATATAGTGGGCATATGGAAGAGATTCTCTAGTCAACACCACAAAATGGACATTTCCATGACATCATTAGAAGCATATACAAAATCTTATAGGTTGATGATTTTGAAGAATGACATTCTGAATCACAAAAAAATATGGTGGATGTAGAAGAGAATAAGAATATATATTTCTAAAAAAACAAAGCATGATCTTATATGGTAACAACTTAGTCCTACGCAAATATGAAGTTAGACCAAGTGAACTATACAACAATAGTATGTTTTGTGATGATGGTTGGGAACAAATTTGAAAATCTTGTGCCACATGTAAAACCAAGCTTCCCGCTCTCTTGCACACCTTTACATAGCCAAGCATTTTTTTGTCTTTATTGGATTCCACCATGTTAAAACATCCACATAAAATCCGGTGGGAATCTGGAAGATAATTTGCTAGCCAACACCATAAAAGGGACCTTTCCATGACATCATTGGAATCATATAGGTTATCCAAAATGATAATGCGCCTCTCAAAATCAAAGAGGGTCCATGCAGGAATTTGAAATTAGAACTAGACTGAGCTATTTCTAAAAAATTGTTGAAAATAAGATAACTTGGATTAATTAAATTGACAAGTCAATGATACCGATCTATTTGAGTGACTTTAAACTTTATTTGTAGATAATTTCGTTTCTCTTTTTCATTCCATACAACAAAAATATCCATTACATGTGGAGATATAGTGACCTAGCTTCAACATTTAATTGGGGGTGTCATAGTCCTAACACTTGGGAGTTACAAATTGTTGTTGTCTACACTTGTTTTTAGTTGTGATGGAGTATTCTGTCATCAAGGTCATCAATTTATATTCCTTAGGGCCTTATCGATTGTGATTATAAAGGATGATTCTAAAGAGCCTAATTTTCGTAGGGTAGGAGCTATTTTTCTCAAGGTAGGCATGGTTGTTATCATTGTCATAATTTGTTAGGACTAAGACTTTGGCCAAAGACAAAATAAGATCCTCTTTTTCATCATATTTCTCGTCATTTTAGTTTAATGATTTTGTCATTTATTACTTTAGGAGAGGATTTCAACGGTTTAATTTGATCCTTGACTTCAATATAAGTACTTGGAGTACTAAGAATTATAGAAGGTTAGGATTGTGATGTTGTGAATTTATTAGCTTTGTCTATGATAAATGTTATGATGGACATCACAAGAGCAATTATGATAGGAGGAAACTTGGGTAGTCTAAGGAGGAGTTTATTGTATTTTGGGTTCCATATTCAAGGTGGACCTTAGGGCAGAGGCCATATAAAGATTTGATTTGGGGGAAAGGTCATTATTTGACCTAATCTAAGAGAAAATTTATTATCCACACCTATGGTGTGCATAAATTGGATCCCCCAATATATAATGACTAACATCAAATGAAATTTATAAGCATTTAAAGAATCCATATCCACATGCCTTGTTATAGGATTGTGAGCATCCTCGGTCAATATACACATTTTTAGGATGATTGCGTGAAGAAGCACACCATCTTAAATTTGCTCCTTTTATGAAAGGTGGACCATTAACCATGCATTGTTAATTTCCTACTAAGTTTTACTCATTTCTTCTCCCAAGCAACAAATTTGTAGTGATAAACATATATTTGGACTTGCTCGCCAATTGCCAATAAATGTGCTAGGTGTAAATTATTATAGGCATGAAATTTCACACTATTAGATTGTTGTCTCACACCTAAAAGCTCACTAATAGTCTCACTCCTTGCAATGTGTCAAGTGTATTGTCTTTGACGCACATTGCTTGGCATTTAAAATTTTTGGATTCACAACATGCTTCAATTTGGATAGAGGGAACTCTCCCATTCTCATCATACTTAGCACATCAATTTGTATTTAAGTGTGTATCATCATCATACACTAAAACTATTTTCTATACCTCGTAATTTTCATGCTTGGCTTTCACTTGTTGTCTATTGTTTGAATGAGTTCATCTAGCTCGACACCTCAATAACTCACCTCATTTATGAACTCTTGATCCAAGTTAAGATTGTTGCCCCATTCAGTTGGGCTTCAAATCCTTTATGGTGATATGGTTCTCTTTGAATTGATCTAAAATGCCATGAGTTTGGATCCTCCTCTTCACTCATCATTATCATCTTTTATAGGCTTAGCTTTCATCAATCATCATTTTCACCTTTTTCCAAGCATTATAATCATAATGGTGGTTATAAATAAATTGATAACCATCATAGAGTCATGCTTCTTCATGTAAGACATAAACGTCGATGATGGAATGATTTTTGTGCAGTCACATCCATGGTCAACTTATGGATGGTATCTATTTTCTAAGCACAACACAACATATTATTTTAAATTTTCTCTCTATTTTTATGATTTTTGTTCTTGGTTAGGAATTCATTCATGTTCATGGTTGTGTAGGACAAGGTTGAGGTGTGTGTTGGGCGATGGTAGAAGCATGAGGGATTTAGACATTTGCAAGCTTACCTATTTACATGTCATGCGGTGAAGGGGGTGTTGCAAATGCATCTACCTAGTCCCCTCCTCTCACGGGCCTACCTCCGTAGCTTGGACACGTGTTTAAATACATCCTCTAGTTTTTATTTTGGTTGCAATTAGGGGAATTGCGTGCGCGTGCGCGTGTGTGTTCCTTTAATGCTTGTTAAAACAATATTTATGTAAGTTCTTGGGGTAGTGAATATGTGTACACATGTTTTTTCTTCTAAATCTTTGAGCAATGAATGTCAAGATTCAATTTTATAAAGGTTTCTTTAGCATCTTTTCTTATATAACCCCCATGTATATTTTATTAATAACTTTTAAAGTTATGGATTTTGTTGCAACCCTTATAATGTGTTGAAATTTATTCTTAATATACCATGTTTATTTTGTTTCAATTATTTTTATTTTCATTAAGTTTGCATTTTTTATTAGTTCAATGCTTATGATAATTAAACACATAATAATGTGATTATAGTAAAAACACGATCCTTTCTAGGTTGACAAAAAAATTAATAATCACCAAAAATTGTATTAAATAGGACAATATGTTACTATATTGTCTTGAAAATTATTTGTTTACGTGGTCTTCAAGAGATGGAGGAGAAGGGATTGAGTTGTTTACTTTCAACTAGGATGACAACCAAACATTCTTCTTATTGAAATTTTGGGTAGAAAATACTTGGCCGATACATCTTATCGTATGATTTGAGGTCCCACACTAAAATGGCAGTTCCGTACAATTTCAAGTCCCTTATTGAAAATAGCTCAAGATGATTTCAACTCCCATGTTTGAATGGAAACCAGTATCATGAATAGCCACAATAATAATGAATCAATTTTTTCATTTACTATTAGAAGGAATAATGTCAATATATAGTATATCGATCATTGATCTCAGTGTTAACATATTTTTCCATATGTCCTCTTGTAATCTGCACCCCATTTAGCCTTTGAGAAGTTCACACAAATGACACGTAGTCCATATGTGACTCACCAGAAGAAATAAGATGATCATAAATGGAAAATGAGGGATTTTTAATTTTAGGGAGGTTTCAACTAGGACGACCATCTCCCTTGGATCTGTTTATCAGATCCCCTTCAAATCCACTTATGTTGTTCATGCCTTGTGTTGTGCATTGTAAGCTTCATTTAAAATATAGTCCAAAGTGAAAATTCTCAAGCATTTCTCCGATGAATTTCTTTCCTTTTATTGTTGAATGTTCCCAAAAATGTTGGTTCTTTCCTTGACGGATTGACATAATCACAAGAAACACAATCGACACGAGCTAATAGTAACCAATTAAGATTACTATGGTAATACCAATTAAGATTTGTTAATCAAAATTGATTGCTATGGTAGTACGTATTTGACATGAGCTCATAATATTGGTTTATTTGAAGTGGCTAATTAATAGCTCAAGTTCCTCCTCCCAAGAATAAATATAATACATCATTTTATGATAATCTAGAACCATTGACATGTGAAATTGT
This sequence comes from Taxus wallichiana var. yunnanensis, assembly GCA_018340775.1. Lineage (NCBI taxonomy): Eukaryota > Viridiplantae > Streptophyta > Pinopsida > Cupressales > Taxaceae > Taxus > Taxus wallichiana. The sequence continues at coordinate 715,151,010 of CM031235.1, read as the reverse complement.
ACCTTAAAATCAAATACAAGCTACAAAACTATATAAATGTATTGGCATTTAATCCATTAATATCAATAACATTGTTGAAATGAATACTATGCATGTATAAATTCCTAGTTATATTAAAAAAAATAAAAAATTGTCAAAATTATAACCATATACTTGATTGCTAAAATTCGAAAAACAACGCAAAATAATTCCTAGATATATCATGCACCTTAGGAACTTTATTATTTGTGAACTATTGACAATTTGTTGCCAACATCTTGGCAACATTTAACTTGACTTATTTCATGAATTCATATTGAAAATGCATATCCTATTCTCTTAACAAATAAGTGGTGGCTTTTATCATATCTTAGGTTTGCTTATAGTAGCCACATTTATTTTTAAAAAGAAAAAAAAAAGGAGAGATATAGTATAATACCTTTAAGTAAAATAATTTAAAACTAAAATGGGATACAAGTTTCAAGTGAGAGTATAATCATGATGTGTAGCTTGGTTGAGGATTATCACCTTAGGAAAATAGATATATTATAGAGACAAAATTTTTGTAACTTGTCCTTTGCAATGACAATTTTGGATTTGTTCCTTTATTAAGATAAATGCTCACATTCTAAGCTCAATCAACACATCTTTCTATCTCTCTCTTGACTTTCTCACCTCCACACTTTGCTTTGTCATTCATTCATGAAATATTAATTAACCAAAGCAATCATTTATCTCCAGACATCACTCTAGAACTTTTGATTTTACATCATTATTTGTCTATCCCAAACCGTACATATTGGGTCCATAGTGGACTATGGTCCTAGCTGACATGTGTACAGTCTTAGAACCTCTTATATAATGATTTTTTTTTCCAATTTGAATATCTCATATGTGTTGTTTCATATTCCTAGGGTCACCTTAGCATGAAATTTTTCTTATGGAAGCTTTGTATAAGAAAGTCAATATCACTTCATAAATCACTTCACACTCTCATGATATCCTATTGCAAATGTCAACACTAAAGCACCCAAGGCTATCAAAATCACTCTAAATCGGGCTTACACTTCAATTAGATCGGTCACTAATATAGATCTCAAGCACCCAACCATGTCAAAGTGTCTAGCTTCCTCTTATTTCCAAGCATTTAAAAGGTCCTAGAGCCATGTATTAGCAAGGGAAAAGTCACTCTAAGAATTTTCAAAGGTGTTTAAGGTACCAAAGGGTTTATTCTAATACCTAAACACACCACATCATATTAATACAATGTTGAGTACATTCTATACTCTATATTTAGTCTCATTATCTTTGTGTCAAGAGACATGAGGGCACACATAGGGGGTTGGATTAGATTGTATTCACACTTGCACAAAACACTAGGAGAATTACACGAGGATTTATCTTGCTTGAGGGGATACATGTTGCAACACTTGGATTGGTTCAACAAGGGTTGACCACCAAGAGTAGTCCAACCTCACTCATACACCGATTTCTAATTTGTTATCTAGTACTTTGATGAAAGGTATTAAGAGTATTTAGGGTTTCCACTTGTTTTAGCTCATCACAGGTGATGTCGAGGCCGTGAAAGCTAGAGTGACATACGATGACACATGTTTTCATATAAGTGAAGTGTATGAGAACTTATAAGACATCATCACAAGCAAGTCCAAAACTGTATAAAAGAGGGAAAAATCATATCATAGTCCAAACAAAGTTGTATAGTCCCGAATTGAATCAATTTCATATTCTAATTTTAGAATTGAAGTATCTTTAGGTTTAAATCAACTTATTTACCCAATTTACACATCAAGATCTCATTTTTTCTACTTTGTAAATCTAAGTCTTCATCTCCTCTTGTGTTTTTGAGATTTTTTTGTATAAATTATTATTTTTGTAAGTATTAATTTAATGTGTTATTATGATTGAGTATGGTTAATTATAAATTAATTAATTTTGAATAACCCATATATCAAACCCTTACATCTTATATTGCATATTACATCTTATATATTTTTAGGGTGTAAACATTTGGTGAACCTAACTTGAGATTGACTCCATTACTTTTCTCAAACCCCAGTGATCCTAGGGTTTCTCCTTATTTTCTTGGGGCATGATCCTCTAATAAACTCTAGGTTTTGTCTTTTTTTTGTCACGTCATGATAAATCCTAAGCTCTTTTCTAATTTATCTCTCAAGTATAAGGGTTATGTCCCTTGATCTAATATATTAGGGTCCATACTCATACTTGGTGTAAAGAAAGGGACCCCTACATTAATTTGTAGTCATGAAATCACATACTTTCTATTTACATCATGCCTAAGTATTTCATTGTGTACATGATTTCTAAGCAATATGATCTGGAGAACAATACGGAGGAAAAAAGTTTCCTAAATATCCTAGGATTGCTACAAATGACGAAAGATCACTTTGAGAGATTTTCGATGACTATCTCGAACGTAGAAAACAAAGTTTGTACGTGGAAATGGTGGCTAGTCAAAGTTGGGTCAATGCTAGGATGGACCAACGGACAAGTCACCACAAGCGGAAAAAACACAAGATCAAAGCTTCGACACACGATTCGCTCCTACACACGAATCACCACAAGATCGAGCTTCCTTTGTTCCTATGGCCTTCCACCACTTAATCACCACAAGATCGAGCTTCCACACACGATTTGTTCCTATGGCCTTCCACCGCTTAACCTAAATTGCCACATTTTCCAGCTCGGTCGAGCCAAGAAGCGAGCTATTTACCGAGCGATGTTACATTGCAATGGGATGTATTCACGGGCGATTTGACCTTGTATCTCGATAAGCTACTCATATTACCTTGGCCACAAAGAGCATTTACAACGTGGCCCAAGCCACGTACTCATTAGGCAGTCGAAAGCATTAAAAAGGCTTGTCTTATCTCTTCCCTGCGAGATGTGGGATATTACCTCACACCCAAACCACCTGAAAAAATCTTGGGCTTGAAGCCAACAACGTGAGGGACCACGTGGCAACGATTGGTGCGGCAACAGAGTTACGTGGCACACCCACCACACAATGCTCGACGGCTAGTTCAACGACTGAACAAAACAACAGAGGCCGTTACCGACGTGGACGGGTCACAAAGAGGACACGTGGGCACCACTGGTTACGTGGCAACAAAATAGCGATAGCGGGCTTGGCAGTCCGTATAACCAATAAAACTAATGCGGGGGCGGGGAAGTCGAATTCGTGACCAACCCAGTCAACTTAGCCAGCGAGTTGGTTGGGGTAAGATCTGGAGGATGTGGATTATATCCACAATCCATGGACTCCCTAGGCCTATAAAAGGCCCTTCTCATACCCTCACTCAACAACAAAGAAGGCATTAAGCAAGCCAATTCAAAAGGAGCCTGAGGGGAATAAAATGGCTTCCAAGCTATTCGAAGGAGGATTGAAAAGCCTTATAATTAAGAGGCGAGATTATAGTGACTGAGTCCTATTAATTATAAATAGCCAAATATTATGGGAGCTAAGTCCTATTATTTTAAATAGGAAAATATTTGTAAAATTGGGAGTATTTATAAACTCACCAATAGGCCAATTGAGCCACACCTTAATCGTGCGACCGTGGAATTTTGATCGAGGAGCCAAAGGGTATTGTGTCATGGAGGAGAATACTGGGATCGAATCAACTTCATAAGCCGGGTAGCTTCTCGGTGGTCGTGATAAAGGTTCATGCCCCTTTTGTATTCAAATTTATTATAACTTCTATTGTAATTTGTACTAGAGTTGCAGTTAACAAGTGGATAATAAATTAGTTTGATTAACGAACCTAGCAATATAGACATTTCTGTTGAACTCCGTTATCAACATGTGTGCACTGTGTTTATCATTTGATGTGCATTTGATGTAAAGTTGATATTAAATGGGTTAATTTGGAAAAAGTAAATTGCATATAGGGGTCCGAGGTCACTGGAAAATTTTGACTCGTATTTTTGGATCATAAGAAGACTAGACATTAACAACATGTATTTTACTCTTTCATTGCTTTTATCTTTCCCACACTCTTGTTATTTGCTTTTCTGGAATGGCCACTTTACTTTTGGAAACTGAACGACATGTGACCCAACTCTGTATTGACTATTACATCTTTTAAGCATCCAGACACTACCACCCATTAGGGACGGGAACACCCCATGCGCTACTATCCCTTACGCGTGCTTTTGCCCCTTTCCCTCTTTTTCTTGATTTTGAATTACCACATCATTTGGTGTCTTTTCTAGAGTCCCTTTTATCGCTTTGGGTTGATTTTTCAGTTGTTAATGATGAAACTCAAACCAAGGAATCATATATAATGCATGAATTATTAGTATTAAGAGAGGTCAACTCGAGGCTAATACTTACTATCTACTACTTGGGTAAAGAGAAACATTCAAAGACTACATTTAGTCTACACCATTCACTTCATAGGAAAGGACATTTCTGAATTCCATCTCACACATTCATATTAGAGGGAAAGTAGTTGTATCATGTTATCTTGGTGTGACTTGCACAAAGGAAACCTAGCTTCAAGGTACATAATTCCAATTACCTACACATGAGAACTATATAGAATCTAAAATGTAGTGTAATACTCGAGTAGCAATCACATTGGTTTGACCGCCGAGGTCAATCTGACTCAAGCATATGCATTATTTATTTCATCTAATGTTTACTTGAGATTTGTGAGGGTAGCTAGGGTTTCTTTTACAGTACATGTGCAATACATGTACCCTACAACAAATTGGATGCAACAAATAGTGAAAGGAAGAAGCTAAGTTCGAACTCAAAAAGACCAAAAGTAGAGTTGTTGTAGGGACACTAGCACCCAAATCAAACACTAGTGCTCGAGGCTTTCCTATCCTAATACAGAGCTCGTATCCAAAGAAGTCACAGATCTCGGTTTTCTAGTTAGATCTCACACACTCCAGATCCATCCTATTCAATTCATCTTCCAACCTAGAATCAACCCATATCTCCCGATACAAGTTAAGTCACTCTTATCTCCTATCTTACATACTTACTTGTACTTTACATGTTAGATATTGTTTGTCATTGTTATATTCATTTGATCTCAGTCCTTTGATAAAATGTTTAAATTTATTTAAATCATTTGGTGAACCCATATTGTGATCATGCACCAGATCCCTTTTCCTTCTTCTTCATCTTCTGAGGTTATGGATAATTCTTCCTCTTTCCTCCCTACTCGTGTTTATTCCCAAGTGTTCATACAAACCGAGTATATCTTTTCATTACTCAAAATCCACCTCGCTTCACAACTACCTCTACTGCACCCCACTTTCAATGCCATCACTACTCCCTGGACCAAACAACCTTTGCAGCTTCCTACTTCTTTTCTTCCTCCTCTCAATGCACTACTTCCTCAACCTATTGTTCCATCCAAAGAGTATGATATCATTGAGCAATTAAAGAATACTCCTGCTTAAAATATATCTCTTTGATCTTCTACGTAAGGCCCCTAATTGTCGTTGCACTCTCAAAACTACCTTACGAGATATTCAAATACAAAGTGATGACCCTCTCATTGCATTTGTAAATCTAATGGAATCTTTCAAGCACATTAGCAATTCTATTACATTTACTAATGAGGATATTTCACATGAGTCATCTAATGATTATCCTCCTCTCCTTATCATGGCTTGGATTTAGGGTTTCCAAATTAAGCATGTGCTCATCGATAATGGTTATGCATTGAATATTTGTCTTTTATCCATCCTAACCCAACTCAATATTCCTCACAAGATAATCGAGAAGTCTACCATTGTTGTTTGTGCCTATGATGCCACCATTTGTGCATGTGTCAACATTATCAAATTAGAATTGCAAGTGGGGGACCTCGTAAGCTCCTTAATCATATGATATAGTTGGGTGACTATTGCATCCTCTCAAAGAATTCACAAACCAAATACACAAAGAATAAAGGTACATATAATCTAAGAAACAAGTTCAAAATCATAATTGGGCCTAAAATCAGTCCAGGATAGAAGTGCCCAACATAAACAGGACCGATGGGTGCTAGTGTCCCACCTAGAACTCCCGTCCAACGGGCAAAAAAATTACAATACATAATTGATGGTGTTCTCGGTGACAAAATTTCCAATTTCTAGCAACACATGCTCGGTTACAAGTTACTATCAGTGGCATGTTACACACTTTGTGCAATAAAACTAATTACTTCATATGGCTCAATGACTAGTTTCTATTGGTTTTGTGACCATCTGCAGTGGATATTATCTGTGGGGAAGCATTAAGGGTTGGAGAGAAAATATGACCGCTCTCCCAATACTCTTCCCTTGGCGGTAGGATTCCCAAATCCAAAGTTTAGCAATAGGACACTCAAATCTAAAGTTTAGCGACAAGATGCTCAAATCCAAAGTTTAGCGACAAGACGTTCAAATACGAATTTTGGCAACATGATGTCCAAATCCTTAGTACTATTCTAACCATCTCCAAGGTAGAAAATATATAAGAACAATTATATCTCTTCTCTCACGAAACACATGTGTATGCTACCCTTGATTCACTTGTTTTTCAACATATATTTCTATTTTAACATGTACTAGGTTAAAGTTAAATTTAATTTATCATAAGAATTGACTACACTAATTTTCTTTTACAGTCCAACCTTACTCCAACAAAAAGGATAACACATAAAATGGAACAAGGAACAATTTCAAGCACAACGATGCTCTAAAAAATATATATCTAAGGAACACATGCATAAATCACTTATACTATACATGTAAAGGTCACCCCTAGGATCCTTATCCTCTTCTAGATTTCACGATGCACATTTCACAATCTCCATTTGGCACGATATCAAACATATTTCTCATCCGGAATGTTATCGGTTACAACATCCTTCGAATCTCCACAAGGTACACTCTTCTTATCTACTTTATGTTATCAAATATTCATTCACCAACATAAAGTAGGGAAAATGTAGTCATGAAATCACACACTTTCTATTTACATCATGCCTCTAAGTATTTCATTATATACATGATTCCTAAGCAAGAAGACTAGACATTAACAACACTTATTTTACTCTTTCATTGATTTTATCTTTCCCACACTCTTGTTATTTGCTTTTCTGGAATGACCACTTTACTTTTGGACACTAGATGACATGTGAACCATCTCTGTATTGCCGTTATATCTTTCAAGCATCCTAGACACTATCACCCATTAGGACAAGAGCACCCCATGTGCTCATCGTCCCCTAGAACTTATGTCCCTTTCCCTCCTTTTCTTGCTTTTAAATCACCATGTCATTTGGTGTCTTTTCTAGAGTCTCTTTTATCACTTTGGGTCAGCTTTTCAGTTTTTAATGATGAAATTCAAACAAGGGAATCGTAGATATACATGACTTACTCACTACTATTAAGAGAGGACAACTAGGGATAATACTTACTATCTACTACTTGGGCAAAAACAACATTAAAAATTGCATTTGAGTTGCATCATTCACTTTGCATAGGAAGGGACATTTCTAAATTCCATCTCACAAATTCATCTTGGGGGAAAAGTTGTTGTATCCTGTTATCTTGGTACGACTGACACAAGGGAAATCTACTTCAAGGGACACGATTCCAATCACACACACACACACACAAGAACTACATAGAGTCTGAAATGTAGTGCAACGCTTGGTGACAATCACATTAGGGTGAACGTTGAGGTCATTCTAACTCGAGAATATGCATTATTTATTTCATCTAATATTTGGTTAAGTTTTTTTATTGTAGCTAGGATTTATTTTTCAGGTATAAGTGTAATACATGAACCCTACAATGAAGTGGATGCGAAAAAAAGTGAAAGGAAGAAGCTAAGTTCAGACCATGAAAAGACTAGAAGTATAGTTGTTGCGGGGACACTAGCGTCTAGATCGGACGCTAGACTTTTTGGGGTGGTCTTGTTCTACTACGAGCACTCATGTCCAAAGAAGTCTCGGTCTTATTTTCCAAATAGAGCTCACACATGTCCATATCCAACTGTTCCAGTCATCTTTCACCCAAAATCAACCCATATCTCCCGATACAAGCCAATTCACTCTTATATCCTATCTTGCATATGTACTTGTACTTTTCACACTATATCTTGTTTTTCATTGTTATATCCATTTGATCTCGGTCCTGATAAAAGGTTTAAATTTATTTAAATCATGATTATGTTTGTGTTAGTATAAACTCGACACTTTGTGGTCTTTAATACTTGTGAGTGCACATATTCTACATTTGATATTTTTGTTCATTTTGTCTTAACTTTTTCTTTGAACATATACAAGGCGAGGGCTCCCATAAATAATTTTATAATCATGGACTTCCCAAAGATGAAGCACACAAATTTACACCTTTTTGTAAGAAAATCCTAATAATATTGATGTTCTTCTCTACGTTTCCCAAAATCAACTGAAGCATACTTTATTATCCTCAATGACTGAACCTATTCTCACATCATCTTCTATGCAAACATCTACTATTCCTTATTCCGTTAGGGAAACCATTGTCTATGCCTATTACCGCTACTATTCCCGATACATATCCTATTTATAACCATAGTGATTCATATTATTATTGTTCTATCCCGCGAGCTCTTAAAACCCTTGTTCATACTTTGTAAGATCAAATCCTATTGTTCAAAAAGGTGCATTTGCTTCTTCTCATGTCATGGATTATAATCAATTGCTTATATCTCACAACGAAAGTGGATACTCATCCTTTTTCTCTTAGGTTTATTTCTCCTAAGATCCCTATCTATTATGGAAGGGGTGGTCTTGAAGATCACCTTCATACATTTTGTGTTGCTTGTTTGAACTACGCTTACAATGATACATTACTTACTAGGCTCTTTCCTCAAAGTCGTAAGGATTTTTCTTTCCAATGTTTTTATGATCTCCCCATGTATTCTATATGGACATTTACTCTTTTAGATAATCAATTCCTTACACATTTGTCTATCAATATTGGGGACAAAGTTTCATATGCTCAAATGTCTAAAATGCGACAAGGTTCTAATGAGCACATCAATGATTATATTCTACGCTACAAGACTATGGTTAGAAATATGAACAACATTTTGGTCGATAGCAAGCTTTAAGGTCTTTTTACATAAAGTATTTTCCTCCTTGTAACTATCAATTATGTTTGATAAGTTTCATATGTTTCATCATTTATGTCATACATGAATAAGCTCAAATATGTTGTTAATTCTCATAACATATCTAATCATAAGTTTCATGGAAAATCTACTTTCAAAGGAAAACCTAATGATGATAAAATTGAAGCTAATACCATCATCAACATTGTATCACAACCCACAACACTACAAACTGCAAGCTCCTTAGTGGAAATTCATACAATTGCTTTCAACCCTCATCTATTACTTAAAATTTACTTAAGTACACTCTTGTACCTATCCCTCCACCATTTGAGGTTAACACAAGTAAGCCTCGTAGTAATAATTTTGATCCTAATGCCTACTACGATTATCATAGTTGTGTTAGTCATGCTACTATTAGGTGTTTTAGGATTTTCCATATTATGCAACACCTTATCGATGTTAATTCTTTTGAATGGGTTGTCCCCATTGAATCCAACCCAGTTAATAATAATGCAAATCTCAAAATGTTTAATGACATGTTTTTTTATCATAACACTACTAAATCTACTTTATAAGTGCACCATGCTCATCATGTTATACCACCTCTACCTTCTTATAATCACCCATTGGATATTGTGGTTGGTATTATTACTACTATGATAGCTTCTAAACCAATTATTACTTTTAATGATATTGATATGACTTGTGATTTTGTTTTGGATACACTTTGCATTTGTGCTTTAGTTGATCAACATCCTATACATATTGTTTTAGTTTATAGTAATTATAAACATAGTATATGCACTTTCAAGTTACTTGATTCTATCGAGTATATTGAAACGTAAGTAACATCCAATACTACAAAAAAATTGGGCATATTGTTCTCCTTGTCATAGTTGGCTTTGCTACTATGCTTATTCCATTTTCGGTTGTATCTTCTATTGGCTCAAGTGACATGCGTCTTGATTTTCCCTTGGCTATGTGCTTTTACGACTATCTTGTCTATATTACATCAATGTGTTAAGTTTATTCATGATCAACAAGAGGTTATTGTTATGAGTCTACCATTTGAGTTGCATATACTTAAGCAATTTGGCCGAAAAATATATAGTTACTACTCATGCTCCTAGTATATCTTTGTATAGGTCTTTCAATTCACATGGTACTTGTAGTGGGCCACTCCCTCTTAAGCATCCTAATATGCATTCTAGTTTATATGCTACCTCTAGTGGGTCACTCCCTCCTGAGGCCTCCTCCTAGGTCCTTATCTATGCATATGACTTATCACGAGTCTTTCCATCATAGGTCTCTTCTATCACATACTATGACTCATACACAACTCATACAAAATATTCTTTATTATCTTATGGAATTTGTGACACCAAAACCTCCTTCACCCTATGGGTATGTCCCACCTCCCGATGAGGCTCCTATCAAGTATCCCTTGTGCTACCCAAATGTATTGTACATAGTTATTTCCAAAACATACAACATTCAAAATAATCACATAATACAAAAATATTCACAAATTTGTAAAAATAAAAAATCAATACATGTTCATAAGTCGGTTTGTTAACTAGTTACTTAAAATATGTTGTTTTTCATGTTGGTTTGATAGATAGAATAGTTTTCTATATTTTATTTACACACATGCATTCATGAGGTATCTTGAGCTTGATGCAGGACATATAAATGTATACACAATGATGTGTCGGCCGTCCCTTCCCAATGACATTAATCTATAGGGGCACCTTCTACACTATTCATGTGCTTTTCTTTCATTGCAATTATTTTATACTTCCTCAAGTATGCTCAATTACTTATGTTGTGTCTATGGTATCTTTTAAGCTAACAAGGCTAACCTATGTGTCTTGATCAGCACTAACTTATTTTTCTCTATGATATTTTTTACTACTACTATATGTTAAACTTGACTAAATTGTTTTCTTAATCTCTTGTGTTAACTATTTGACTTCTTATTACATGCAACCTAAACACCTTGATTGTCTTGCGACACCTTGGGTATCTCATGTTTGTGGCTATATGCCTCTCTTGTACGCACTTGCTTCTTTGTATATGGCTTGAGTGACTTTTATGTGATTATTTGGTAACACTATGAGTGTCCCATGTTTACGGCTCTATACCTTGATGTGCTTATTTTCTATGTTTTTTCTTATGTTAGCTTGATTGACTCTTGCATCATTGTTGTATTTACTTTATTATATACACATGTATTAGATATTGCATTGTTTAATTGTGTGTTGCGCGTTTCTTTCATTCTCGTCGTGGTTTCTAACATGCAAAGCCACTTTTGCAAGAACATGATCCCAACGGTGGAAACCATTACAACCTTCTATATTATCCAACGCATATTGTTATACTTATCTGACATGGGTACACATATTTTCTTTTGAGTCGTGTGCTTAAATGTTTTGTCACACATGACTCAAAAGAGGGGAATTTGTCGATATATATTCTACATCTACAACTAGTACATGTAGATTACAAGACATAAGAACCAATTTTTACAAGGTACATATCCTCATAAATAGGTACAAATACGAGAAAAGTAGCATAAATCCACATTGGTCAAAATGGTACACTTCAAGTCTAAATTGTAGTACGTTCTAGACCCTATTGGATGTTCCCCACCGAGGGAAAATACATAGAAAGTCTCAATAGTTTAAAAATTTAGTGGCATTGATACACTTTTGGTACATGTTCATATACATATGACATAGTTCATAGCATTATATAGGGGGCATGAATACTCCATTCCTTCTCCTTCACATTACTCATATGCACTTCCAAGAACAAATTTTTGGGGCATAGGCCTTCTTTTCCTTTGAATTATTCAACATATGCATATTTAGACTCAGTTATACAACAAATAGTGGGGGCATGGTGCATCCATTTCTTCTCAATCGTGTGATATATTAACAAAATTGGGCTTAGATCCGTCTACAACAATGTGTTCCATGAGGTTTTAGAAGGTATCAAAGTAGATAAGTTCTTCATAGGTTGTCCTTCCTCTTCTCTTTCACATTTGTGGGGCAAGATATCAAGGTTACTAAATATTCATATACACTACTCTTACCTCTTAATGGGGTGCTTCAAGACTACCTCCCCCCTCTCTCTCTTATTCAATGTTGGGTTCCATGCACTCAAAACTTTAGGTTCTCCTTTTGCACAATCGGGGACTGATCACCCCCAATCCTTTGACAGCTCAACAACATATCAAAATTTCTAAAGTATAACAAGAATGAGAGACCCGCCTCCACAAAACGAACATATGTATTCCTTCCATGTTTTTACCTCTTTTACTTTAATTTGTACAACTTCAATTTTACAAAGTTACAAGAATTGTTTACATTTAAGTTACAATTCAATTTCTAGTATGGACATTGACTACGCTTTTTGTTACAAGTTTCATCATGGAGCATGCCAACACTAAGCACATCGAAAGACAACTATCGAGCAAATACAAAGTGTGTGTGCACTCATGTATGTTTTACTTTTAAGTGTGCAATTTTCAATTACACACTTGAAGTTGGGGAAAATGTAGACACTCAAATTTGGTAACTAATTTTTTGGAAATAAAATGTTTTATTATGTTCCCTTGCTAAGATAAATACTCATATCCTAAGCTCAATCAGCACATATTTTTATCTCTCTCTTGAATTTCTCATCTACACACTCTACTCGATCATTCATTTAGGAAATGTTAATTAATCAAGGAATTCATTTATCTCCGACATCACTTTAAAACTTTTGATTCTAAATCATTGTTTTTATCCAAAACATATATATTAAGTCCATAGTAGACTACGGTGCAGGCCAATTTGTATGGTCTTAGACCCTATTATCTAACAACTCTTTTTCCAATTTGAATATCTCATATGTGTTTTTTTGTCTTCCTAGGGTCATCCTTAGCATGAAATTTCTCAAGTATGTAAGTCTATATAAGTAAGTCAATACCACTTCATAACTCACATAGCTCTCTCATAAGATCCTATTAAAAATATCAACAATAAAGCACAAAGGACTCTCCAAAATCACTTTAAAGCAGCTTGAACATCATTTAGAGAAGTCATTACTACAATTATGAAGCACTCAACCATGTCAAAGAGTTTAGATTCCTCTATTTCTAAGCACCGAAAAGGTCCTATATCCATGTCTTAGCAAGGGAAAAGTCACTCCAAAAATTGTCAAAGGTGTTTAAGGTACAAAAGGGATTAGTCTAGCAGTTAAAGCAAACCACATCACACTATTACCACATTGGGTGCATTCTCTACTCTATAGTTAACATGTTATCTTTGTGTCAAAAGACACGAGAGCACACATAGGGGTTGGATTAATGATGCGGGGGCATCCAAGGTCTAGAGAAATCCTGTAAAATTTTTAGTTAAGTGTGGGCACGTACAAGGATGGAGAGCACATGGAATGAAGAGAGGAGGTGCAACAGAATGAAAGGGTGATTACATGGAAGTGTGTGAGTACTTTGCACAATGGCTAACAACGAGGAGCGCAACATGTGTGGAGTGCACAATAGAGGAGGGTGTGTAATAGTGCATTGAAGGTTTGGCAAGGTGTGGAGGAGTGGAGCATGCAATAGTTTTGCAGAGTAGACATGGAAGAATATTTGCAATGGTGTGCATCGTAATTTCAGCACCATAGTGATATTTGGCCCAACCTAGTTGACTAGAGGCGTGCAAGGATTAGAAGGAGTATTGCAAAAGGAAAAGAGTGTATAGGCGGCGTAGGAGGATAAAAGAAGGAATTGCACATTATCTTCAATTGTTAAGAAGGTGCATGGATGTTTGCAGGCCCTAGATCCCCGAGGTAGTGTGTGGAAGAAAGGTGAAGGTGTAGCTCAATAAGGCCGATGTGAACAAAGAAGATGTGTGGCAAAAGATTACAAGAAAGGACCACGTGGTAGAGTTGGTAGTTAACAAATAAGATAAAAGAACATGTCGGAAGGTGTCCGAAAAGGAGGATGATTAGGAATAATGGTCGTGTGAGATCAACGACCAACACAACGTGACATAAGTAGGTAACGTCTAGATGGAGGTAGCTTAGAGCATTAAAGGAGCTCAAATTCAAATTTGAATTTGAGTAGGAAGATCAAGAAGTATCAAGAAGGGACCAACCCACCCAAAGAAAATTCAAACAAGGAGAGAGAAATGGGAACATTTAGATACAAAAGGAGGACAAGCTTGCCATTTTGAGGTTAGCAATAATTAGTGCTAAGTTAGCATAGGTGGTCAAGAGATCCAAAGTTGAAGATATTGAATGTGCATATGGTGCAAAAAAATCCAGTTGAGAGCAGCTAAGACATTGTAGGCCCTTAGAGTCGGGTTGAAAGTTAACTAGTCTAGGTTAGGTTCTTAGGAGATACACCAGTCTTTAAGCTCCATAGAGAAAAATTGCATGTAGGTGTCATTAAGGAGTGAATAGAAGAAACCTTTGAGTTTCAATTTGTTGTGTGAGCTCTGTAACGGATAGGGATCATCTCAATCCCTATGTCATTATATCAAGTGGTACTAGAGCAGATATTTTCTTGCAAGTGAGAAGAAAGAGATGGCGGAGCGTTGAATGTGAGGCAACTAGCGAAATTTGTGTTTTCCATTGTGAAGAAAAGGTGGGTAGAGAGCACAAGAGAATCCCATAGTGCAGCAATCAAAGGGGTTGGAAAGGAGACAAGATGTCACCCAAAGGAGGTGAAGCATACCCTAGTATGATGAGGATGTTAGAGATAATAAGGGAGATCAATGGTGTAAGGACTAGACTAGAGGAGGAAGATCGTCAAATAGGTCTTAAAACTCACGACGTAGTGAGGGAGAAGAGATAATGCACAAGAGATCCATGGATGAATCAACAAGGATTCAACGGCATGAGAATGTGAAATGCGCATAGAAAGTGTAATAGATGTGTGAGAGGAGAAAAGAATCGATGGAGAGTCGACCACACAACAAAAAGGATTACACGGAGAATGCACTAGTAGTGCGCAAAGAGAAGAAGGTCAAGAAGAAGTCTCGTGGTGAGGAGATTGACATGCGGTATTTGATGGATGTTGTTATGTGTGCAAAGAGAGAGGGCATTGAGAAGTCGAATGTCCCACGACGTAGCGAGGAGATAGCTAATGATGTAGCATTATGTGCATAGAGAACACACGAAGGAGGGAGGTGCGGTGCGAGAGATGTGAAGAGTGCCCAAAAGAGGGTAAAGTATTGGGAAAACGTCAAGGAGGAGTCACAAGGAGATAGGAAACAAATATTTCACACAAGGTGCAAGACCAAGGGAGAGTGTTGTGTGGTAATGGTCGACAACGGGAGCACCAATAACTTAGTGGCGGAGGAAACGGGTAATAAGTTTGGATTGTCATGCAAGAGGCATCATAGCCCTTACATAGTGACCTAGTTGGTGCAAGGTTAGGAGGGCATTGTGTGTAAGCAATGTGAAGTAGAGATGAAGAATGCAAGGTTCACCGCTTGAGTGATGTGCAAAATTCTATCGAAAGATGCATGTCATGTCTTGTTGGGGAGGTCATGGCAATTGATAAAGAGATGCTCTATGATGGAAGAGCCAATATTGTGAAGGTGTGCAAGGATGCTAAGACATTTCGTTATCCCCGTTGAGAGAAGAAGTTGCGGAGCACCAAAGCCACATGGAAATTAACAGAGGAGATAAGGTAAGGTGGTTCACGAAGAACACAGAGGACATCTTGAGAGTTGAGAAAAGGGTAAAGGGAGAAGATGGATTCACTTAGGAATGTATGAAAATGACGGCACAACAAGAGAAGTGCAAGTGAGTGCATTTCATTTGATGGCGATATGTGAGACTATTTTTTCGGAGGAGAGGGAAGTTGAAGAGAATATGGTTGTTAAAGGCCATGAGCACACGAGAGATGAATTGATGTCATGGTTAGAGTCCATAGAGAGAGAATGGAAAAAATGTGCAAATTCTAAGGAGTGGACTAGAGGATTGCATGCCTACATGGAGAAGAGTGTGTAGAAGGAGTCCCAACATAAGGACTAGAGTGCGTAGTTGAATTCGTGGAAGGAGAATAATCCCCAATAGAGGGAAAGGAGAGTGTAAAGGGTGATTGTACAAGAGAAGAAACTCCGAGTAGAGGAGTTGAAGAACACAAAGACAAAGGTGTGTGTGGAAATGGGAGTACCACACCTAAGGAAGTGGAGAGAAAAGAAAAATAATTTGCCTCGAAGGAAATAAAAACAAGGCATTCCCTAAAGGAGATTGTAAGAGTGCATGTGAAATAGAGAAAACTAGAGATGAATGTGATCAACAAAGATATCAAGGAAAAGTGTGTAGAGGATCGCGTAAGGAGTGAAGAGCACAACAATGAACTATGCAAAGGAGAAGAATTTTCCTTGAAGGAAAACAAGGAGCGATTCAAGGAAGAGACTACGGGAGTGAGCAATGAGCAAGATGCAAAAGAGGAGGATTGTGCAAGCATCGTAGTGTGCAACAACAGTGAAGGAACGCTACACGGAGAAACAAAATTTTCCACGCATGCAACATGAGGAAAGGAGTGGTGAGGAATAAGTTGCACAAGTTTTCACAATGAACCATGCGCAAAGAAGGAAGTGAAGAAGGCATAATGCGCAAAGTGAAGCTTCCCAAGGAAGAGAGAGGATATTCGGCCCGTAGCCACAACAAGAAATTGTGTGATGAAGAAGCGGGAATGCGGCCAAAAGAGACGGCACATAATAGAGTACACAATAAATGGAGCACACCAGAGAGAAGAAGATGACAGGGGAAGCCATGAGGAAAAGAAGAAGATTCTGCGAACAAGCGGATGGAGGCATGTCGGTGCACAAGACGAGTGGAGTGAATAAGAGCCAAGTTTTGCGGAGTTAGATGGATCACAACCCAAGTAAGGATTAAGAGAAGGAAAATACGAGAGAATCCCACAAGGACATATTGGGCATGAAGATAGGGAATACATGGAAGAGATGTATAAATGAGAGTACACAGAAATCAAATGCGTAATGGAGAAATTCCCCATGTAGAAAAGGACAAAGGTGGATAGGAGAGGTTACAAAAGAAGGGTGACAAGAGAACAATAGGAGAAGAAGACAAGGTGTGCCAAGGAATCCCACAAGGAAGATGAGGGCAGGAAGAAAGAAGATGCATAGAAGGGGAAATGCACGAAGGAAAGACACGTGAAAGATAAGAGCCCAGAGATAAAGTGGGCAAGGAAGAAGAAAATTCCTAAAGACTTTTGGTGGAGGCGGATGAAAATATGCAAGCATAGACTTGCAAAGGAAAAGGCTAAGACAAAAATCCCTAGGTGGATGTGGATGGTCGGGATGAGAAAAGACTAGCATTGGTCCAAGGTGAGTAGAGACTCGCAGAGGCTCAAGGGAAAAGATCTATTTGGAGGTGGTGGTGCGTTCGTGGTGGGTTGAATCTCGCCAAAGTGCATTAGATTGCATGGAAGACTCAAAGAGAGGTGACAAGGACCTGGAAGAGACACGAAAAGAAGCGTTGAGGTCTCGAGAAATCCTACACAAATTTTGGATAAGTGTGGGCTTGCACAAGGATGGAGAGTGTGTGGAATGAAGAGGGAGGCACAATCAAATGAAAGGGGAATTACATGGAAGTGTGAAAGTACTTTGTGCAATGGTTGACAATAAAGAGCACAATGTGCATGGAGTGCATATTAGAAAAGGGTGCACAATAATTCGTGGAAGGTTTGGTGAAGCTAGGAGGAGTGGAGTGTACAATAGTTTTGTGGAATAGGTGCAAAAGAATAATGTGTGGTGGAGCACGTGGGAATTTTAGTACCGCATAGGATTTGGCCTAACCTAGTTGATTGGAGGCATGCAAGGATTGTGAGGGAGTTATGTGCAATGGAAAATAGTGCGCAAGAGGCACATGAGGATAAAGGAAGGGATTGTGTAATAGCTTGGATTGCTAAGAAGGCGTGTGAATGTTTTGGAGGTCCTAAATCCCATAGGCAATGCATGAAAGAAAGGTGAAGGTGTATCTCCCATAAGGCTATGTGGAAGAACAAAGAAGAGGCATGGCAAAGGATTACAAATAAGGAGTGCGCGACGAGTTGGTAGTTGGTAGATAAGACAAAAGAAGATGTTTGAAGGTGTTTGAAAAGGACATTAACTAGGATCAACAAGTTAGTTGAGCCCAACAACTATAACAACGCGTGGCATAAGCAAGTAACGTCTAGACGAAGGTAGTTGAAAGCATTAAAGCAACTCAAATTAAAATCTGAATATAAGCGGAAGATCGGGAAGCATTCGAAGGGACCAACCCGCCAAAAGGAATTCAAACAAGGAGAGAGAAGTATGAATGCACAGCTACAAAAGGAGTTCACCATTTCAGGGTTAGCAGTAGTTAGCAGTAAGTTAACATAGGCAAAGAAGAGAGCTAGAGCCAAAGTTGTTGAATGTGCATATGAGGCACAAGAGTCCATATGAGAGTAGCTAAGTCATTGTAGGCCATTAGAGCCAAGTTGATAGTTAACCAGTCTAAGTTAGGTACTTAGGAGATACACTAGTCTGTAAGCTCCACAGAAAGTAACGACATGTAGATGTTGTTAAGGTCATTGAGTGAATAGAAGAAACCTTTGAGTTTCATTCCACCATGTGAGCTCTGCAAACAAACCGGGGTCCTCTTTATCCTTGTGTCATTGTATCACTTAGATTGCATTCACACTTGCACAAAGGACTAGGAGAACTACATGAGGCTTGCTCGTGTTCAAGGGGATGTAGGGGTTGATCACCGAGGGTAGTTCAACCTCACCCACACACTAATTTCTCCTTTTGTTATCTAATGCTTTGATGTAGGGTATTGTTGGTATCTAAGGTTTTTGCTTGTTGAAGATCATTACATGTTCTATCATGGTTATGTGAGCTAGAGCGACATACAACAACACAAGGTTTTAAACAAGTAAAGGGAAGGAGAAGTTATAGGAGCTCATTGTAAGCAAGTCCAAAACTATACAAAAGAGGGGAAAATCGTATCGAGTCAAGAAAAAGTTGTACGGTCTTAGATAGAAGCAATTTCCAATTCCATTTTAAAAAAGCGAAGCATCTTTAGGTTCAAACCAACTTGTTTACCCCGTCTACACATCCATATCTCCTATATTCCACTTTGTATAGTTATGCCTTCAACTCCTCTTGTGATTTGCACTATCATTGTATCGTTTATCATTGTTGCAAGTATTAATGTGTTATTTTGATTGAGCACGGTTAATTGTAAATTAATTAATTCATAATAACCCCGTGTAAAAAAATTCATGCATCTTATATATTTTTAGGTGTAAACACATACATTTCCTGCAAGCCTAATGGTAGTGGTCATAAGGGCTAGCCACTATATGTTTGTGTAAAAATTCCCAAGAAAGAATGAGATATATGAAATGCAAAGTTCTGGGGAATTGATTTTTTTATTTTGAGCATGTGGCGCTTAGGAACAATGTTTGCACCGAATTATTCATCCTTCTAGTTCGAGCATTGATTGTTTACAGAGTTACCTCCAAACGTGCACTACCGTTGTGGTCACATCCAACCTAATTGTGATCTAGTTGTCTAAGGATTATGTTAACACGTGAACAAGTACAGGGAGAATCCACCCCATGCACCCAAAACATGTGCCCGGTAACATCCATAATTACCATCACCTTTGTGTACCCTGACAAAAAGGTTTGCCCTACCCAATTAGGTGTTGCCTCATTGAGAATATGTAAAACCCCGAGAATATGTAGCCGAGGTTGTTGCTTTTCCTATATTGCCTATGTACTCCTTTGTGAGATAGTCTTTGGCGACGGGTATGAGAAATGGAGGAACAAATGTGGAGAGAAAGTAGGGAAGAAAGAAATCAATGATACAATTCTTTTTTAGATCTCGTATAGAAAATCGAGTAAATTCTTACACTTGGGACATGCAAGTGATAGTTGTCACCATATTTTCACATAATTTTCTTCAACTATAGAGAAAATAGAGTAACTTCGTACACCCGGGACACACAAGTGATAGTTGTCACCATATTTTCACGAAATTCCACATGCACTTTGAAGGAAATGATCTTGTCATAAATCAAAGGGGTAAAAGGAAAGGTTTTTTTAAGGTGCAAGAAGTTTGACACCTTGCTTTACATCTAGAAGGTAGTTTATAGCATATGCGACCTCCTCATAATCCAAGTAGGTGTAGATATTAATTATACACATCCTACTTATTGCAAGATGTTAACTTGTGACATCCCTACAATTTTCGCATTTTCTCGGAAGGAAGGCGATAGTAACACCTCAGGCTTTCATGACCATTTATACCTTAATGCTGATGAAAAAAACTGTTACAACACCTAATTGAACTCGGCCAGCTGAATTCCTAGAAAACAAAGAACAAAATAAAGTAAAAAAATCATTCAAAACTACATTATAGAACATAGGATGGTCAAGGTCCAACAATTACAGTTCTTATTACTTAATTATGATCCTCTAAAGTTGCAACTTGCAATGGCTAACAACATCTAATTTAATCGTTCACTCTTAGTTTTGTGCTTCTGTTTCTGCAGACTTTGCTGTTGTTGTATACTGCTAACATCTTCACTATATTATAAATAAATAAATAGATAGCGCATATAGAAGGTACAAGATTTTATATTGAATGTAATACCGAATGTTTCATCCAGGCCTGGTTTGCATTTCCTAACCATTTCCCTTTTAACTAATTGGAAATTGTTGTTAGTTACAGTTTTATCAACGAAGCTTAAGTTAAGAGAAGCCCCTCTTAAATTAATCCAATCTGGAACAGCAGGGCATAATTTGTTGCCTTGTGATCTCTTTGAAATTAAGATCAAGAAAAAACAGTGCAAAAACATTAATGGAGGGCTTTTTCAAAAGATCTTCTTCTGCGCTGCAGTTGAATTCATAGAAAGATGGGTACACCCAATGCATTGAAACATGCTTCTCCATGCATGGTTAATGCAAATAACATCATAAAACATTTTTAAGATGGAAATCTCTGATGCAAAATGTCATGCAGCAATTTCCCACCAAGATCTGAAATTGAGAGAATCCCTCTAAAAAAACCAAAAAAAAAAGTGGGTTCTCTGACACAGTCTTTCTCAGAGATTTCACACCAATTATTCAAAAAAATCCACTAAAAAGTGAAAATTGAAAATTTTGACCTCATACAAAATGTATCAAACACAAATGCCGACACCATTTGCGTCAAACCCTATAAAGAAACCCTCCGCTGAATCCCTAATGCTCAAAATACAAATGAGCATCAGCCAAGCCACACAATTTGCATTAGTGTCAAACCGCGGGTTAGGAAAAAAATGAAAACAAGTTAAATTTCCCTTCGATTTTATTGCATCGTATGATATTACATTTGATCAATATATTAAAAAAACAAATTCAGTTGTCATACTGGTGTCTATGTTAATATGTTAATGTTGCTCATGAATTGGAAACCTTGCATGTTTCAAATTTTGATCTTGTGGAGCGATATTTGGTTTGGGTTTTATGAAAATGGGATTGATTTGGAATGTGAACAGAGCAAGTTCATTTCTTCTTGAAGCCAAGCCCCGTCTTTTGCACGTATCGATATTTTTGCATGAAGTTGCACCTAGTATATAAGGGCATTGCCTTTGTTTCAGTTAGACTGCGTATCAATTTTCGTATGAATTGTTTTTTCCCGGAAGGAAGGAAGACTCCTGATGTAGATGTGTTATCCTGTGACAAAGATGGATCGCTACCAATGTATTGTTATGAATCGCTGATATGTTGGAGGTTCCCTTTCTCTTGTTTTATAAAGAACATTTGATTTGAACATGGTTGTGGTGTGGTTGAGGCATTTGGCTTGTAAATAAGCAAGGATATTCTTTGTGGTAATGCAACCACCATAGTCGTAATCAAGTCTGGAATGTAATATGCAAGGTTAATGTCTCTCTTTTCCTTTACCATTGTGTGACTAGAACATCGACACTGTGGCCAAGAGAAAATAGGTCCTCTACTCTTGGCAATGGTGGCAATGGTGGCAATGGTGGCAATGGTTTAACATTCTTGGGTATAATGTGTACATTAATGATAATAATCATTTGAAATCCTCTCTACAGGACTATGACAGTCATTAAGGGATGAGAGAGCATTTATTTTACTCTATTAACATCTTGTCTGGACCCTGTAGCCATATTTCTTAAATGCGCTAATGTCAGCCAAACAATGTCTGCTACTCACAATGACTTGTGCACGCTATAAAAGAGCCATAGATCCTGCTAACTAAAATAGATGGACATGTTTTCAAATAATAGTTGTGTACACTTTACCCTCGTGAAAGTTGGATGAAGCAATTTGTTTTGGAGAATTTGAGTGTAAATAATTTCAAAGGATGTGTATGGTCTGATGATTAATGGTTAACATACTGGGTTGGTATAGTCTAGTGGAAAGGCCACCTTCCACCCACAAAGTTGTCTATAATGTTCATGAAGACTTGGGGCAACTCTAATAGGCAACTGACTTACCTTGTTGATCATTTTTTTTTTGCAATTAAAATGTCGAGTAAATAAATGTGTTATATCTTATGTCACTCTTAGCTCATTATAGTTGTAACTCAGTCACTAAGTAGCATAGACCAAAAAAATGCATTAGGACACTCTTCCATCTCCTTGGCCAAAATACCCTAACATGCCATGTAATTTAAATATACATGAAATGTTGAAACTATGAAGTTCCTAAGTTAATAGTTATGAGACTGTGCATATCTAGATGAGAAGTCAGGAAATTATGCAAGTAGATTGTCGAGAACACAATGTGGTTAAGTAGACGCATTTTATTTCAATGATCCCCTCATATCAAAGGAGCTTCAAGAAACCTCCTACTCCATACACCTCATGGATCACCGCATCTTGAAATGGGCTGCCCACACCTTGATAATGTTTGGCAAGGTGGATGACCCGTAAAAAACAATGACTAAGAAATTTTCAACAAATACAAGGTTTTGACTCCACAACTCAAGCTAAGTTGTTTGATCTGCCTTTTCCTATGTAAAGGTGAATGACTTCCTAAAATTCCTCACTTCAATAGCTTTAGTATATCGAAAAAAGTTGAACATGAATTTAGAAGCAAGTGCACTTTGTTTCAAGATTAATATTACTTAAGCTTTGTGTTATGCTTATTAAAGCTTGGTGGAGAGAAGGGACTTGAGATGTATCTATGTGAGCAAGGTCCCGTGGAGGGGACTACGATCGTAATTTCATTTTGCAGGTGGTCCATGACTTGCCGGTATGCTACTACAAGAAAAACAAAATCTCTTGCAACAAATGTTTAGCTCCTTTGTTTTCGGTATACACAGTTTGAGCAAGGTGGCGAGAGGGTGTTGAAAATTTCCCTAATCTGTGACCATAGTTTAGGAAATTTTAGTGTCATCTGATAGCAACAAATGTTCTAAAATTACTTGAGAACAATTTCAAGTCCTAAAATCTTGTAGCAGATCTCGAAACAATCCATGAGACCATTTTCCTACTAAAATGTTCCCTGATCTTCTCGGTGGCACCCGCTCAATAAACCTTGGAGCCACCCTTGAATGGACCACTAGGTGTGAAACTACTTTGAAGAATTCAGCTCTTGGGATATATTCCCTTTCAAAAAACAAGCATTCTCTAGTTTGCTCAATAAGTAGTGGGCCTTCAATAATTCCATTCTTCCCGTGATTTTGTATCCTTTTGAAAGTACTCACCCAGGACCTCAAAATTCTTTATACACAGCGGATTCCCTGCCTTTTTTTGACCAAAACAAAGATTTTCAAACTAAGAGGCAAACTACTATAGATATCTTAAATACATATATCTAAAAACACGAGACATCAATCTCAAAGTGCCTATATTGGATTTGTCGTATACCCCGTTGATTAATAATTCCATTACTTTCTCCTTGATTTTACAATTGGTCGATGATATGATGCAGGAGCATCCCGGGCTAAGGTAAATCATAAAAGGAAGTGTGCGTGAGATTCAAAGGTGCGTAGGAAAAGAGAAGACGCAGGATCTGCATGGCAAAGGAGAGCTTTACAAGAAAAAGGAGAAGGGTGGCATGAAGCCACGAAAATATAAGCATGCGCGAAAAGAATGCATAGCAAAAAAAGAAAAGGCACTATTGTCCAAAATAAGCGGCCACACTATTTTGACAACTTCATTCAAGTTAAAGACTTGGGCACTTCTTGTTTGAAAATCCGTGGAACAAAGAAACTTAGTGTTTTGCGGGTTTGCCTAACCCGCATAACAAAGGGACATCACCGTGGGGATATATGCCGTGGAACGAAGGCTTAAACCATGCGGCGGTGTGGAGGAAGAAAGGGAGGTGTGTGCGAGATAAATTTTAAAAATCCGCGGGAAATAAGTTGCGTAAGGTTGAAGGGTGCGAAACAAAGAAATTCCACACAACAAAGAAGCTTTAAAACAAGTGAATTCAAACTCCCATGGTACATGGCAAACAAAATCTGCGGAACAAAGAGTCTCCGGTACAAAGGAAATGTTGTGCGAGTTGATGGATTCCGCGGAACAAAGAAAATCTGCATATCAAAGGAACACGCTAAACAAAGGAACGGTCATCGCGGAACAAGACAAATACAAAGTCACATAACGAAGGAGTCCGTGATATAAGGAAAAGTGTCGTGAAACACAAAAGACTACGTAGAATGCAACATAATCCGCGGGAGGAGGAAAGATCAAGCCACGGGTGGTAAGAGGAATTGTGGAGTTAGAATGTTATTTGTAGATCAAGGTGGAAGTCAGTAAAAAAGTTGTGGAAGACATGATCGAGGTGGCGGGATATCAAAAGTCTGCGAAATATAACAAAGCCTCACCTAATCCAAACCAGACGCCCAACCACTCCAACAACCAGAATTTAATCTTGAACGGCGTCATCCTCCTCCACTGGTGATCTAATGGCGTGCGATTGAAGCAAAATGGGGCACCCATACCTGGCCTATGAAATCGATGGCGATTAATCCTTGGTACAGGCAAGGTAGTTGAATTCATTGATCGTTGGATGTGATTGTTTCCCTCTTCTTCCTCTCTCAATTTCTATATATGTAAGTATGAAAGCACATGCAAAGGGTTCACTTTTCTATTAAGTCTGAGAGCTCTGCCCTTTTGAGCTTGAAGCTTTTGCTCGCAAATCTCTATAACATGTCTGTGAAGACTTCGTGCACCTCCACTTTGTTAGCTTGTAAATGGATAAGTTCTTGATATTGTGTACAAGTGTGATTTCTTTCTTTTGAATACATCAATGTTTAATGGGAATATTTCAATCCTCTTGCTCGCCTTTACTCTTATTTTGTTTATTTCTTTCAAATTTTTGTGTGCATTCCTTGGATCTTTGTATGTATTGTTATATTTGTGTTCCCGAAGCCAGAATCGAACCCTATTCTAGTTTGGTGCATCACCTCTCTTTATTTCAGCATTTCTCTCTCTCCCCGTACCTTGGAATACTTAGGATAGGATTAGATAATAGTAGTTTAGTGTTGGTTAGTTAGTCGCAATGAGCTAGGATAGAAGGAGTCAACCTTCTCTGGAGATTAACCTCAAAAGGCATCATTGTCCCACACTTTGGAGGTCTTTCCATGTTTCACTGAGGTGTTGAGTCTAACTTCAAAGAAAGGGTGCAATTTCGGTGTGACAATAGTTTTTGGCACGCCCGGTGGGACAAGTATAAGTCATGCTCATTAGTTTTCTTTCCCTAAGATTGGTGTGTCTTAGTGGATTTCAACCTTTAGAGGCATCTTTCTACACATCTAGCGACTCCCAAATTTATATCTACTATTTTCAAGAAGTAAATACCCATTTTTATGAGAAGGATACAAACAAGACAGAGTGTAGCAAGAGGAGAATCTTTTGAATACCTGCAGCTCTCACCCAGAAGAAGAAGAGAAAGATCAGTTCAGAGGTCTCCTTCACCTCCCAGTAGAAGTCTTTCCACTCCTCCTGGTAGACCATTCTCTTTCTCCATCAAAAATATAAGACCTATTACCTTCATGGCACATCAAAGAAATTTACCTTTTGTAACCTTTAATGGAGGTAGTCCTTTAGCCCTAGTGGCTCATAATGATATCCCAATAGCTTCTTTAAAAGTATTCCATTCTTTACTAGTGATAATCTTATGACCCCCATAGAGCATATTCAAGATATTGTCGATGTATGCGTGGTCCATTATGTAATTAATGATGATGTAGCAATCAAGCTCTTAGCCTCATCTTTCAAAGGAAAAGCATTACAATGGTATAGGAGTCTGCAGCCTGCTTTTATTCATACATGGGATGAGCTAGGGGAAAAGATTTGCAAGCATTTTGGAGAAAAGATGGATAATATCTCTTTGTTTGAGCAACTTACAACAATCAAAAGAGCCCCTTGTGAGCTGATGACGAACTTCAACTTCAGTTTCAAAGGACATGGGACAGAATTCCACTCCTCCTAAGGCCATTTCCTCAAGGTGCATTTTTATATTTTTTAAGAGCTCTTAATTTTGATATTGCAGTAATGATTTAGTCAATGGGAGCTATGGCTTTGCCTACTACTTATGAGACAGCTTGTTCAAGTTGAGAATTGTTTGGTTCAAGCTAGAAAAATAGCCCCTAGACCCCCAACTCCTCTTTTCCCAGAGTTTCCCCAAGAAATTTGACCTTCTCTCTTGCCCTAATCCCTAAGTCTAAAGCTAGTTCATCTACCCCTACATCTAATTCTTCCAATGAGATAGATGATCTCAAAGCCTTGATCAAGAATATGTCAAATGAGATAGTTTCCCTCAAGAAGCAACAAACCCAAGCTCCTAGGCCCTACAAAAATCAGAATCAAGGGTATCAATAAAGGAATTACTATCTAAATCAAGGGTATGGGCAGAATTACCAAAGAAAATAGGTTTCAAGGTGCAAATTTCTAGCTTGCCCCTTCAAGTATTACCTCCTCCACAACATGCACCTACTCCTAGCTTGAGCAAAGCTATTGTTCCAATTCAAAACAATATGGCTCAAGGAATTGAATGGTGTTTCCCATGTAATCAGCCCCATAATCAAAATTCTTGTGAAAATGGGGTGAAAGGTCAGGCTCTCATGGTGCAAGGTTCCTTCAATCAACACGAATCAATGATGGAAGTTCCAAATACTAATGTTGAAGAAGCTCAAGAGGTTGCCCCTAAAGCCAATTTCATGTTTTTGGGTCTAATGAGTTTTGTGCAATCAATCAAATTGTGGGCAGCTCCAACAAACCTCAAATTCATGATGTTGATAATACAAGGTCTAAAAAAAAGCAATGGAAGGTAATGTTCTTCATGAGGTTGCTACGTCCTTAGAGGTTTGTCCCAAGGAGCAAGGTCCCACACCTTGGCCACATTTTGTAAGAAAAGAGAGTTATTTCTCCCAACCAATTAGTGGTTTTGTCTCGAAATGGTTTGAGACTAGTTATAGTAGTAGTTTAGGTTTGTTTTTAAGCAAAACAAATGCTTGTGCACACTCAAAGCATGTCTTCATTTGGAGCATGTATGATTTCTCTTTTGTATATAGTTGTTTGTTTTGTTTCATTTCTTTGTTGTTGTTGGAGGGTCCCTCCTTTTGTTGTGTGGTGATCACTAATCGAGTGCCTTTTCCTCAATCCTTGTGGTGATCATTTGAATAAGTGCTTTGTTGCACAAGTGTTGGTTCCATTTGCATTCTTTAGGTTGGAGGCCGTGAAGCAAAGTGAGAAACCGCATCGTAATACAATGTTCCACATAATGAAGTGGCAAGTAAATTGAGAGACCATGTGTAGTGCCCACATTTTTATAGCTCCAGTTATCTGTTGGTTCCTTTATTTCTAGACATGTTTTGATTGAGACTCTGATAGACTTTGGACATTTTACTATGATATTTTATCCTCTTGGACATTATGGCATTTTGGGCGCGTAGCGCCAATTGGATTAGATTCATATACTGATATATTTCGTATGATGTGATGACACTAACAGGGTTATATGATAGACTTATCGGTTAGATGTTAGTCTCTTGTGGTTAATTTGATTGATGATATAGTGTTTTGGATTTAATGATGGTGATTTTCATGCTAACCTAAGTATATGTCGTTGCAATTTTAATTGTGGATGATTCATGGCAAACTATGTGGATAATTGTATGCATTGCACTATCAATTGTAAATTATGTTCGGACATTATAAGTTTGATTGATATTGTGATGTATAGATGATGTTTATTATATTGGACAGATGCGGTTAATGTGTGCAATGAGTGTGCAGGTGACAGGTATAGGAGAGCATGGGTTTCAGGGCAGCTACGCAATTGTGCACAAGCGGCCCACGGGCTGAGTCCTAACCATGCTAAATGTTTGAGGCCTTAGAATAGATGTATTTAATTGGGCACCATGGGTGAACCCCTCAATTGTAATGTAATATTGTTTTGTAAAATTAATTAGGTTTAGGGTGTGTTTTATTAAGTAAACTAGCTTAGGGGTTTAATGATATTATCTTAAGTTAAATGTTGGTTTTGGGAAAGTGTGTGTGTGTTGGTAGAAGGGATTGGGGACCACATGTGAACCTTGGGTGGACCCCACACCCTCTACCCATGTGCCCAAGCATGCCAAACCCGAAATTGGGTTATTTTGGGTAATTTTAGGGACCCCTTTTGAGTTTGGGGGTTCCCTTAGCATGAAAATGGGCCCTTGGACCCTACCTAATAGGTAGGGGGGCCTATTTCCAAGGTTTGGAGGGAGTTTCCCTCCCATTTAGCCCTCTTTAGTCACCATCCATGTAAGATGGTTGGATTGTGTGAAAGTGTTAAAAGTTGCTCCACTTTGTTTTATTTTAGTTTTTGGTATTTTGGGTGAAAAGGGATAAAAGGTGAGTTTACTCTTACTTATTTGGTTTTTGGAATCTTTGACTCTTGAGAGGAGAGGAGGTGACACTTGTCACTTTCTCATTGGTGAGGAAACTTTTGGGTTCCTCTTTTTATTCTTCCTCATGTGGAAGGAATGGGTCTTCTTGGTTCATTTTTTTTTGGGGAGCACTTGGAGAATTTTGGAGCTTGGAGGGAAGCTTGGACAAAGGGGAAAAGCTTAGAGTTTTGGGAAAGCATATTAGAGGTAGGGTTCTTAACCTTTTTCCTTCTTAGTTTTGTTTATCTTGTAAACTATGCTTGATCAATAAAATAGTGTGTGAAATGATGTATGGTGAATGTGGTTGTTTGTTTGTTCTTGTTATTTCCTTTGTTTTCTCTCCACCATCATTTGGAATGATGGTTTTTGGAGAATGTAGGGGAAGAGAGAGGGATTTCCCTCTCAAACCTCATGGTTGTTGGTCAAGCCATGAAGGTCCCTTCTCATCCCCTCATATGGTTTGAGGTGGGAGAAATGTTCATATGGCTTGAACCTTTCCCCATTCTTGGTGAGGAAACCCTTTTGGGTTTGAAAATCCTCCCAAGAAGGATTTCTATAGCATAAGGAGGAATAAGGAGGATGTATGATTAGGAGGTATAAGGAGTTTTGTATAATTTATTGGTGCTCCTATGGTTGGACACCTTGATTTGGGCATCCTTCTTCCTCTCTTCCCCCTTGTGAGGTTGACCTTGTTCTCCTCATGTTGTGGTTTTCATTGTATAGTAGGTCTAAGTGGTTGAATGGTCTTGTGTTTTCTCTTGTTGTGTGTTTAAACCCCATTATTACTTGTGCACATTGTGGAAGCTAGTTCCTCTCTCCCATGGGCTTGGGGGAGGCTAGCATGACTTCCAACCATGGAAAGGCATGTGATGATGCCTATTGGTTGGGTGGTAAACAAGCCATATTCTCTTGGAGTTGGAGCTCAAGTTGGAGATAGTAGAGCCTCTTGCCATCTTGGCCTTTCTCATCCTTGGAGGACATTGCCTTCACTTTGTAAATGAATGTGACTTGTCAAGTCTATACACTCTTGTAAATCACCATTATTGTAATTATTGCTTCTTGTAAACATTGGTCTTTACTAAGAGAGTTGTTATTTTTATTGTTGCTAGAATCTTGAAAGATTGTCATTTGAGTTTATAATGAAACTAAGAACTTTTTATTTTCAATGCCTTCTTTTGGAAGAAATGTTGTTTAGAAATATGCAAAATATATAGTTATGAAATATACACTTGAAATATTTAGTTGTGCATTACATATAAAATCAAAAAAAAAAATTAGTGTGCTTGCATTTTATTTCAAAAAAAAAAAAATATGGCATTACACCACGGATAAAGGAACGGCTTGTTCTCACAAAAAGTTTATAAGTTGTATGTTGACTCCATGCCCAATTGATATATGTCAAGCTACTAATCGACCCATCTAGCAAGTAGATGTTCCCCGAAAGTCGTCAAACTGTTGTCCAAAATAGCACCCATGTTATTTTGACAATTTCATTCAAGTTAAAGACTTGTGTTTCTTGTTTGAAAAGCCGTGAAATAAAGGAACTTAGTGTTCGTGGAAATCAAGAACTTAGTGTTCTATAGGTTTTCCTAACTCGCGTAATTAAGGGACATCACTCAGGGGGTATATGTTGCGGAACAAAGGCTTAAACCATGTGGCATTGTGGAGGAAGAAAGGGAGTTGAGCGCAGAAAGAAAGTTAAAACGTCCGTGGGAAACAAGCCACACAAGGTCAAGGCCACAAAACAAAGAATGTCCATGCAACAAAGCAACCGCAAAACCAAGTGAATTCAAAATCCCACAATATATGGCAAACAAAATCCATGAAACAAAGAGTCTGCAATACAAAGGAAATGTCGTGCAAGTTGATGGATTTTGCTTGAACCAAGAGTCTCTGAATACAAAGAAAATGCCATGCAAGTTGATGGATTCCACGAGAACAAAGAAAATTTACATATCAAAGGAACTTGCAAAACGAAGGAACGATCATCCCCTAAACAAGATGATACAAAATCCACGAACACAAAAGACCATGTGGAATGAAGCATAATCCGTGCGAGGAGGAAAGATCCGGTTGAGGGTGGTAAGAGGGATTGTAGAGTTAGAATGTTGTTCGTGGATCAACGTAGAAGTCGATAACAAAGTCACGGATCGTCTAAGGTTTGCCAAGTTAAACAGAAAGTCACGAAAGACATGATTGAGGTGGCGGGACATCAAAAGTATGTGAAAAATAACAAAGCCGTGCTTAATCCAAACCAAGCATCCAACCACTCCAACAACCAAAATTTAATCTTGAACGAGACCGCCCTCCTGCACTGGCAATCTGATGGCATGTGATTGAAGCAAAATGGGGCGCCCATACCTGGCCTGTGAAATCAATGGTGATTGATCCTTGGTATAGGCAGGGTAGTTGAATTCATTGATCGCTGGATGTGATTGTTTCCCTCTACTTCCTCTCTCAATTTCTATATATGTAAGTGTGAAAGCACATGCAAAGGGTTCACTTTTCTGCTAAGTCCGAGAGCTCTGCCCTTTTGAGCTCGAAGCTTTTGCTTGCAGACCTCTAAGGCACGCTTGTGAAGATTTCACGCCCCTCCACTTTGTTAGTTTGTAAATGGATAAGTTCTTGATATTTTGTGCAAGTGTGATTTCTTTCCTTTGAATACATCAATGTTTAATGTGAATATTTCAATCCTCTTGCTCGCCTTCAATCTTATTTTGTTTATTTCTTTCAAAGTTTTGTGTGCATTCCTTGGATCTTTGTATGTATTATTATATTTGTGTCCCCGGAGTCAAAATTGAACCCCATTCTAATTTGGTACATCACCTCTCTTTATTTCAGCATCTCTCTCTCAACCTTGGTCCCTTGGAATACTTAGGATAGGATTAGATAGTAGTAGTTTAGTGTTGGTTAGTTGTAGTGAGCTAGGATAGAAGGATCTAGCCTTCTCTGGAGATTGACCTCAAAAGGTGTCATTGTCCCACACTTTGGAGGTCTTTCCATGTTTCATTGAGTTGCTGAGCCTAACTTCAACAAAGGGTGTGATCTCATGTGACAACAAGCACCAAAGGAAAGAAGATGGAGAGCAACCATTAGAAGAGGGTCGAAAGCAAAGGCATGAGATTTTAGCACACGAGTAAGAAAGTACAATGCGCCGAGGAGTGAAAGGACGCATGAGAGACTAGGAAATGAGGAGAAAAGAAGGTGAATGACGT
This sequence comes from Taxus wallichiana var. yunnanensis, assembly GCA_018340775.1. Lineage (NCBI taxonomy): Eukaryota > Viridiplantae > Streptophyta > Pinopsida > Cupressales > Taxaceae > Taxus > Taxus wallichiana. The sequence goes on along the minus strand of CM031235.1, from coordinate 715,118,782 downwards.
GACCTCGGTGGAGCGAAAAGTGAAGACAAAGGTGCGAAGAGATAGAAAGAGTGCATGATGACTTTGGAGAAGCCCAAAGTGAAGGCAAGGGAACGGAAAAAGCATGAGGAACAAGGCCCGAGGAGATAAGACACAACGAAGCTAGCAAAAGGATGATAGATGATAGGTCAACATGGTCACGTCGGCGACGGTGACTAGCTAATTGAGAGATGATCCGAGAATCCAACCATTAGATGACGTGGTGCGACGAGAGTGGCCAAAGAAAGATAAGGTGGATAAGAGCATTTATGAGCCTGGATTCAAATTTGGATCTAAGCAAGAAAGTTAGAGGATCCAACATAGAGGGAGACAAGCGGGAAAGACCAAGCACACACAACTATAAAGGGAGAAAGAGTTAACCATTATGGGTTGGTGAAGGTTGGGCTAGAAGAGAGGTTGTTGGTGATTAAAACCGTTGAGGGTTGAAGTAGTGGTCGTGGGACCGAGAGAAAGGTCCGCATGTAGGCCTTTGGGCCAAAAGAGAACAAAACAGTCTAGGTAGGTCCTTAGGAAGCTTCGGCTTTTGTAAACCTCGTTGAGAGGCAAGTTAAGCTCTGTTGAGAGCAAGCTTGTAGATGTCGTAGGGCACCTTTTCTTATTAATATGAAGTCTCGCAACTTTGATGCAGCATGTTGTGTGACTCTGTAAACTACGGGAGTCCTCGTTGTCGTCATGATAAATGGCCTTAATCTAGTTACTACATTGCGTTGGTCTTGGAAAAATATTTCTAGGAAAAATTAAAATGGGCTCCAAAGTCCACCATTTGGCCAAGATATTACAATTTTTTGTTTGACTTCTCTGAGCAAAAAGACAAAATCTTTTAAGTGACAATCAAATGGACGTCTAATTTAAGGTTACAAATTAATTGTTAACAACCAAACATCACAGTCCACCACCATCCCTGGCTACCATTATAGAACACCTATGAGCATAATACACAAGCTGCTTCTTGAATCCCTCACTCCCTCCTTCCCTCCCTTCTTTGCTCCCTTATGGATGAATGTCATGCAATAGTAATGGACTAGCGTAGCTAAAGAGCATTTCTCAATAGTCTCGGTTGTGACTAACAAGATCAGGCATTATTATCTATTCGAACACCACCAATATTTTAATTTAAAAATTAATTTGGGCTCTTTTTATCAAGGAATTAGGTCCATGGGTTGCAAATTCCAACGAAACATGGGACATCCTATTGCATTTCTTAATTAAGAAAGAAAACATAGAACTTAGATCTTTTTAGAAGAAAACTACACCGATAAAATAAATTGCTAAATGTGCTCCTTCAGGTTTTCCCAGCATCCCATGCACATCAAAAGGTTAAACTCATAAAAGTTGAATTTAGTTCAACAAATTGCTAGAACTTACTAAACAGAAGAAAACTACAACGATAAAATAAATTGCTAAATGTGCTCCTTCAGGTTTTCCCAGCATCCCATGCACATCAAAAGGTTAAACTCATAAAAGTTGAATTTAGTTCAACAAATTGCTAGAACTTACTCAACAGTGAACACTGAATGCTGTTCAGTATATGCCTTACAACAAAAAGCAGAAGTAAGAACTCAGCTGTAGGGAAGCAGGTAGGATACTTTTATACAGCATGCCCTATACCCAAAAAATCAGATAACACATCTTGCAGTTGCGGCGATCCCTTACTATCTTAGGCCATCTTTCCAGGTGAAACAAGGAATTTGTAGCACCCACATGGGAACAAATAGAGTGGACTATGGATTGCTCCTGATTCAAAAAAAGATGCAGGTCCCTTTGGGCATAAAATTTCTAAGCTCCAAACCATTTTCTGACGGTGATGTTCATTATGCTGGACTTTAGAGGGCTATCCCTCCAATAGATTCTAATGCTTTATTTTACCATTTTCATTGGGCAACCCGTCAAAAGATCAAATGGTTTTCTTTATATGAAAATGCATTTCCTAGCATGAGTGCAATTCACATTCAAAGATTCAAACTTCAATGTGCCACCTTTTATTGATTTACAAAATACAATAATTATAATCTAGTGAATCATCTTTCAATAGCTGATTATATTACCTATTCATGTAATAAAAAATCTTGCTTATCATCTATATGTCATCAAAATGAAAAACAACGAGAAAAATCAACAAGATGCAACAACCAACAATCACCTCCTTTTTAATGGTTTACTGTATTGAGAATACATTCATATGACAATATAGACAAGTTTACAGTACTGAGAATAGGACAATATAGACAAGATTACAGTACGGATAACGTTCAGAGGACTATATAGACAAGTCTCTTATACTGAGAATACAGCTCTCATGAACATACTACATTAGAACCAGGATCTCAAGTCTCGACAGTTAAATCCTCCTTGGCTGTACAAAGAATCCCAAGGATTGTATGCCTGCCCGAACTTATTCTCTCAATATTTAAATGCCTTTCAGATGGAGCATACTGAAATGCAACCACAAAACAGGCATGAAAATTACAAAAATACAGAACCAAAATTTGTCCTGATGCTAACAATACAACATTAACAAAATATGAAGTATTTCAAAGGAGGAAAACATGGGGTAAATACATGTTTTTTCTTTTCCAAGATAAAGCTTTTGCTCTCCTTCCTCTATTTCCATTGGCATTTAATCCCAAGAGGGGTCCTCCGACAGCAGTTGAGTTCTACAAAACAGTCAGTAAACAGTCCAAAGAAAGCTTCTCTTCTGCATGCTATGCAAGGGTCCTCTGACGGCAGTTCAGTTCTACAAAACATTCAGTAAATAGTCCCAAAAGCTACTCCTCGGCATGCTATGAAAAAAACATCAGCATCAAATGCAAAGGGAATGCTTGTGAATTCTTCTTCAAAACCAGCTTCAAAATTCATCAGTCTAGGGAGTTGCACTGTTCATAGTGTTTAATAGTGTTGCATAGCACTTTTTCTGCTATCCAGGCCACTAATTTTACGGGCAAAAATAAACTTTGCATGCATCTGCTTCAATAGCTGCTTCCGATAAGGTATAAGAACTGTTTTAAGACCTGTTTCAAGATCCAAACATCTCTAGCCAGTCAAGAAATGAAATGGTTTTTGGTATCTGTATTTTTATCTAATGAAAAAGAACTGGCAATAGATGGGGAAAAAAACTACCTGTTATACACATTGATCTGTATGCTTTAGCTGCACGAGAATTCGCATTATTCAACACCCAAGTTTTTTCCAAGCAATCAAGAAAAGCAATATCCGCTTTCAACATCTCACCTTGATCATGTGTATCATAGCCAATATCATGACAGTAACAGCAATGGTCTAGCAAATCAATTGGTTTTTGTCCCAGAGAAGACTTCCTCCGTCCTTTGCACTTGACCAATTTGGTCCACAATAGTTACCATACCGAGGAAACATCTGAGAAAGGAAAGCCCTAGGACCTGTATGCCAAGGTAAGCTGGCCTTGTAAGGCGTGAATTTAGGAATAGCATATCCAGATCCCACTATTTCAAGCTCATTTGTTTCCACATTTTTGGCTTGTTCGCCATTCTTAGCATTCCATGGAAGATTCAACTGCTGGATATGTTCTAACATTCTGAACTTAATCGGTCTAGGCTTATTTTTCTCTATTTTTCCATTATTGCTGTTTTTTTCTGGTCCAGAGATACTTGTGGTTTCATTTTTGTTTATCTGCCAGAAAACATTCCAAACACCAAACCTGTCCTGCAGCTGCTTCTTGTTCTCTGTTTTTTCATTACTGTTAACCTTATCTGATTTAGGGATGCCTGCTGTTTGATTCTGATGTATTTGCCAGAAAAGTTCCCAAACACCAAGCCTGCCCTGGGGAGACCTATCCAGCAGCAGCTCAGTGTTCCCTATTTTTCTATTATTGTGATTTGGTTTATGAAATCGTGCTCTTTCTGTGTGATTTGTCCACCAGAAAAGTTCCTGAACCCCAAAGCTGTCTTGCAGAGACCTATTCTTTTGAGACTTTGTGTTCTCGATTTTTCTATCATTGCTCTTATTTTCTGGTCTAGGGATGCTTGATGTTTCAGTCTGTTTTATCCACCATAAAACTTCCCAAGGAGGCCTATCCTGTTGGCACTTGTTCTCTACTTTTCCAGTATTTTTATTATTATATGATTTAGAGATGCTTGATGTTTCAGTTTGAGTTATTGACCAGAATAAATCCCAAACACTGAACTTGTCATGCCAAGCCTTATCCTTTGGAGGCTTACTGTTTTTTATTCTTTCATTATTGCTCTTATTTTCCAGTCTGTGAATGCTTGGCATTTCAGCTTGATTTATCCCCCAAAAATCTTGCCAAGGAGACCCCTCCCATTGGTACTTGTTCTTTACTCTTTTACTGTTGGATTTATTTTCTGATCTAGGGATGCTTGCCATTTCAGTTTGATTTATCCACGAGAAAGGTTGCCAAATACCAAGCTTGTCAAGCCAAGGACTATTCGGTTGAGGCTTCCTGATCTCTGCTTTTTGATTATTGTTATTGTTTCCTGGCCGAGGGATGCTTGCTGCTGCAAATGGACTTACCTTCCATGAAAGGTACCAAACACCAAATCTCTTTTGGGGAGGCTTAATAGCCTCTGGTTTTTTTGAACTGCAACGGTTTTCTGGCCTGGGAGTGATAGCTTTTTCAAATTCCTGTCTCTGCCAGAATTGCTCCCAGATGCCAAACCCAAATCTGGGAGGCTTACACCCATCTTCTTTTTCACAATACTTGTCATTTGATAGCCTGCAAATGATAGCTTTCTCAAAATCCTGTCTCTGCCAGAATTGTTCCCAGATGCCAAACCCAAATCCTAGAGGCTTACAGCTATCTTCTTTTCATGATGCTTGTCATTTGATAGCCTAGGGCGCTGACTCCCTCAATTTTGGCATCTTGCTTTGTGTTTAGTAAAACTTTTGGCGACCAAAGTTGCTGAAAGAAGTCAAGATTCATTGAATTGGTACAAATCTCTTTACAGTGAAATATTATTGCATAGCACCACAATTCTGGCAAGTAGAACTTAGTACCAGACCCTACCTTCAAATTTTATTAAAGTCCTTGCCGACCAACTGGAAATTGATCAGAACCAAAAATAGTAATATTTTATGGAGGAATTCCTCTGTTTTCAAGGAGTGTATTCACTTACAGGGTGAAATTCGCACATATTCTTGATTTCAGAGTAATCTGAAAGAATATTCCTCTTTTGATGCACCTTAATGTATGAGCAAACATCATGTTTCCCCCAGCTCCTCTGCAGCACAAAAACACTATCATATCTTTAACTCAATGTAATTATTGAACTCCACAAACCTACCAGGCTTTAGTCGAATCAAAACAGATATCACTAAATTCCCTAGCACCCTAGGTTATTTATCGAATTGCAACAAACATCAGTAAATGTGCAGATGTTCATCCTGTATAAGACCAAATAACAAAGTTTGCAAAAACCCAAACCAAATTTAAACCAAATTCCTCTTAACAAACACCATCTTCTTCATTCAAATCAGATCCAAGCACAGAAACTCAACAGTAGGAATAATAAATCCTTCCTTCACTCCAAGCTCATGGAGATCATCATTATATTAATTGCACTCAATATAACCAGCAAATATGCAGCATTTAAGTCCATATTTAGACTTACATCAAAGGAAGCTACCTTACACAGCCGAATATTCCAGAAAAATAAAGCTAAGACCAATATTCTTGATCAAAAATAATTCTCGTGATTACATCTTTGAGATTTCCATTGTTACGTACACTTATGTAACTTCTAAATGCTGGAATCGAAACGGGTTTAAATTAGACCTAATACATCCCAAAGAAAAGAGGATACAAAACAGTTAGAGAACATAGCATCCAAGTCCAGATTTAGACTTACATATAACAGCACTGACAGATGAGACTAGATTTACCATAAATTTGACAAAGAAGTAAGAACCCATTGTTCTTGTTCACATTCAAACATTCTCGTAGTTAAACCTTTCATATTTCCACAAGAAAACATTTTGATACATTGATATAAGCTTTAGGACCCCAGAATTTTGAAAGAGAATTAGAACTCAGACATAAAACATCCGAAACAAAACAGGACACAACATGACTGGTTCCAGATAAATGTACCAAAACATGCAGTATACAGTCCAAATTTATGGTCCCAAAAAGAACACTTGTGAGCTTATTTGTGAAAATCTCAAAGATCAAATTTTGAGAAGTCTTTTATTTGATCAAAAATAACAGCCATAATAAAGCTCAAATTGTGAGAATTGTTACATTTGATCAGAAATAGCAGCCACTTCATTAAAGTTTTGGAAAATTTGGCATTGTATCGTGTCTAAGCTCTAACCCTTTCCAATCTCCAGGGCCTAGAAGTTAGATGAATGTATCAAAATGTTTACCCATAAATCTCAAAGATTTAGTTATAAGAATTGCTTTATTTGATAAAGAATGGTGCCTTCTGATTTAATTTTATAGAAATTTTGACTTCTGTAAGGAAGTTGCTTTCATTTTCTGGGATTTTGGAAGGGTCTAGAAATTAGACCAGAAGCAGCCACTATTTTTATGAAAAACAATTCTCATACATTATTTGATCTTTGAGATCTCCACGGATCAACATTTCCCTAAATTTATGTAATTTCTAGACCCTGTCAATAGGAAGGGGTCTAGAAGCTAGACTACAAGGTCAAAACAATAATTCTCGTAACTCGAATTTTGAGATTTTCACGGTATAAATTTATGCAACTTTTAGACCCTATCAATTGGAAAGGGAATATTAGTTGAGACCAGACCAGATACGTCATAAAGAAAATATTTGATGTCTAGACCTCATAAAGAAAATATCTAATGTCTAAACCCTATCAATCCGAAGGGGTCTAGAAGTTCGACCAGAAGACCAATCAAATTTTTGAGATTTCCACAAATATACATTTCATTACACTTATGGAACTTTGGGTCTAGAAGTCGAAACCAGACCGCATACTCATAAGGAAAATATCCAAATTTTAAACCCTATCATAGAAAGGGGTCTAGAAGCTAGACCAGGCGATCAAACAAAATAATTCTCATAATGGGATCTTTGAGATTTCCATAAATATACATTTAGCTTACATTTATGAAATTTCTGGACTCTATCAATTGGAAGAGGTCTAGAAGAAGTTGAAAGCAGAACCGATACAGCATAAAGAAAATAGCTAACTTCTACACCCTACCAATGGAATCAATCTAGAAGTAATAAACCCCATACAACATAGTTGAATTCAGATTTCAAAAACCAGTAATCTCATAAAATCCGAGAAACAATCAACTAAGAAGTGAAGATAGCTTACCTGAAAAGCAAGACTGAAGGACACATATCTTGGAGACAAAGAAGCGTCATTCATCCAAAATCATGGCCAAGTAGTTGTGCTCCGCAATCATTTTGAGTCTAAACATCCTCTTCGCCGTTTTCGTCATAAAAACCCTCGTTTGCAAGGAAAAGTATCGAAATGCCAGAAAACCTCTCATTTTTTGGGGGTGGGGAAATGATGATATACATATGGCCTCAAACGAATTTGTTCAGCGGATATTCTGTATGTCCAATCATTGGACGACAACTGTATGGAAAAAATAAAAAATGAGTTGCTAAGATTATCCAGTTTAATCTATGCTCTTTCCTTCTCTCCTCTTATTTTTTGACGCGTGGCAATGGTACACTTGCCATTTTAAGCGCTTTTTTAACTCGTGCAGGGACAAGCCTATTAAATTTCGTCCCACTATTTAGTTTACAATATTCTTTACACTTTGAAAATAAAAATAAAAATTTCATATGATATTTATGGGAATATATTTTTTAAGGGAAAAAAATTTGTTTAGAATTTTTAATCCGAATCACCATATTTATCCGTCCTAGGGAAAAAAGCTATTTGAATTATGTAGAAATGTGGATGATTAAAATTATTGAATTATCTATTACTAAATATTAGTTGAGATATGTTATATTGTTTTGTTTATTGAGGGGTTTCATAATTATGTCGATAGGCGTTATACAATGAGAAGAGGTCTCCGATGAAGCGGATCAACGGTGGACATACACATTGTACAAATGGACGACCATCTACCCAATCTAAATCATTCACGTCATAGTCAATGCAATAGATGGCAAGAACTTTTTGGAATTTATTGTACATATTTCAAATACTTACTCTGCGAAATAGTGGTCGCATTAACTATGATATGCACTTGTCATGATTTTGTTGCATCAAAGACGAACGATATTCAAATAAGTACCATGATTTCATCCGTCGAGCCCTCATCTTCTAGAGTTCCACCGACTTGAATCATTCACACCAAATGTTAAAGAAATATATACGAATCCACACCGATCTTACATAGTTCGAGTTGTTCTTTTACAATTTATTTTTGCGTAGGTCGTTGATAGGAAGGTTTCACAATTTTCTTCCGCCGAGCATGTAAATGCTTCAATGGATATATGTGTATCCAACTTCTACCGCATCCCACATGTTTGACTTCAAGATCATTCCTTGTTGGCCCTCCTGCATGCCTTTGTTCCTTACTTCGTTAACGAATGAGCGTTTCAAGGCTATATTTTATAACCGGGTATGATGTATTGAATCATGTTTTTGTGCCACCTAGGGCTTGGACACCCCCGCACTCTGTTTGTTTTCGGTGCCCTCATTTTCATTATTAATAACTATTATTAGCTTCCAAGTACCTCAACCGATAAGCGCAATATATCTCTACTGTGTGTGGTTACTGCTCCTACTCTGTTGCATATATATGTCTCGCATATTTACCATTTCACCAATTGCGGGTATGCATCCTCTATTTCACCAAATGCGAGACACGTAACTTTAGGGCATGATATGGTTGTTGCATTGCGGACACATAACTATTTGACAACATGTGTAAGAGAGATATATCATCTCATGGAATGCAATAGTTTTCAGATATTCAAAAATTGGGGTTGTTGTAAAGGCATTGAAAACTTTTAGACAAATACATTTGGTAGGTGTGAAGACAAACTCTGCAACCTTTTCAAACATCCTCTTAGCTTGTGTTGAAATGGTTTTCTCAGAAATGCATTTGTGCAATAGTTGAAGATGTGTAGAAAGGTTTCTAGGAGATTTGTGTATGGTATAAAACTTGATGTGTAGAATATTTTCATTGTTCTTATAATTTCTTTTGATGTTAGTTTCAGGCCAACAAGATAAAGCCACAATGTTTTTACAATATAAAGAATACCATTAATTGGAAAATATCATAGTTCCATTGAAATTTGATGTCTCTGTTTTATCTTTTTTTAGCATTGCAATTTCTAGATGAAATAGGTTCAAATCAAGGGAATGAAGAGCTAAGCAAAACGATCTTAAGTTTACAGAGAACTTGAAGGCAATGGAGTAGAATAGAGAAAATCCATAGATATTATCTTGGAGAGGGATGAAAGCATAGCCAAGGGCTTGCAAGTGTGATGTTCAATAAATTGTAACTAGCAATTAGCTTGAATGTTTATCTTCTTCATAGTTTGCAGTGGTAGGGAATGTGTTTGTTTTCTTGTACATCTTTATAATGTTGCTAAATATCAACGAAATAGAGCATATTTGTTCTTGAATTGTGATTTTGTGTCCATGTTTATCCTTAAGTTAAAATATGCAAGTCCTTAAGTGTCATGCAAAACAACCTATTATAGTTTATAGTCTATAGGCATATGTGAACTATAATTTTTGACCTCATACAAGCATATGCAACAACATTTGGCATCGATTCCAATTCCATTTTTGTATCGATCTTTGTTCTAGAAGGAATATTGCATGTAAGTGAACAAATCATGTTATGTAGAATGTTTATTATATGTTTCTCTTTTATGTTTAACACATATTATATATCATGTTTTTCATCCATTTTCTTGAAACGTTTTAATGCTTCTGCATTTTGCATACATATCTACCATGGCACTTGCAACTAGAACATCTTCCAAAAGTTCCTTCTCCATAATATATTTCTCATTTGTCTATTGATATGGATTTATCAGCACAAGCTAACTTTAAACCTGCTAATTACATATGCTTCAAAGTTGCCTAGGTATTTTCAAAAAACCTGTTTTATGCATTTTTTACAACCTTTACAAACCAAAAGACCACATCTCTTGCATGATTTATGTCAATTTGTTCACCTACTTCCACATTTTGCTTACAAAAGTTCAATCACCTACTTCCACATTTTACTTACAAAAGTTCAATGAACATTTATATTGATAAACATATATAAGTTCAATGAGCTAATTTTGCAAACTACATTTCATTCTTTCCAAATTTCAATGCTTAAATTTTTCAATTGGTTCAAAAAAAGTTGCATATATTATTAAAATACTATTTGAATAATAATGAAGAAAATGAATGGTGATGTTTCATGGATTGTAGCTTTAACAATGTAGTCCTCTTATTGTGTACAACATTTGCTTTTCCAAGTACAACATAGTTTCAAGTTCGGATGCATATGGTGTCATGGATTTACAATACATTTATGAGATTAGGGCCATTACATAGCTTCTCTAATTATTATATTTTTTTCTCACAATGCTCGTGTTGCTTAAAATTCCAAGCGCTTATGGAATGAAATGCACCAAAAAAATTTCGCCTCTCAAATTTAATTTCATGTAATTTTATCTATCATTAACTTATCGAGCCACTAAAGTTTAGATTTCTTACTATGAAATGCATGATAGTAACTTCACTTTCTCGGAAAATCATTGCTACTCGCATTGCTATGTTAATCTCCTCAACCGCACTTCGCAACTAAAACCTCTTCCAAAAGTTTCTTCTCCATAATATATTTCTTATTTGTCTATTGATATGGATTTATTGCACAAGCTAGTTTTGAACCTGCTAATTACATATGCTTCAAAGCTACCTAGGTATTTTCAGAAAACCCATTGTATGCATTTTCTAAAACCTTTGTACACCAAAAGACCATCTCTCTTTCAGGATTTATGTCAATTCATTCACCTACTTCCACATTTTTCTTACAAAAGTTCAATCACCTACTTCCACATTTTACTTACAAAAGTTCAATGAACATTTATATTGACAAACACATATAAGTTCAATGAGCTAAATTTGCAAACTACATTTCATTCTTTCCAGCTCAATGCTTGAATTTTTCAATTGGTTCAAAAAAAGTTGCATAGATCATTAAAATAATATTTGAATAATAATGAAGAAAAAGAATGTTGATGTTTCATGGATTGTAGATTTGATAATGTAGTCCTCTAGTTGTGTACAACATTTGTTGCTCCAATTACAACATAGTTTCAAGTTCATATACATACGGTGTCATGGATTTACAATACATTTATGAGATTAGGACCATTACTTGGCTTCTCTTATTATGATATTTTTCTCGCAATGCTCGTGTTGCTTAAAATTCCAATCACTTCGAATGAAATACACCAAAAATATTGGCCTCCCAAATTTAATTTCATGTAATTCTATCTATCATTAACTTATCAAGCCACTAAATTTTAGATTTCTTCTATGAAATGCATGACAAAAACTTCACTTTCTCAGAAAATCATCATGTTACTCGCATTGCTATGTTAACCTCCTTAACTCCCTACCCTTGTGACCAAATGCATCATTATTTGTTGCTTATCGACATACACATCGCACCCTCCGTGCAATTAGTAATAACTTTATCATTTTATTTGTAAATTTTTCATTGGTTTATGATAGATAACCTTAATATGGTTGTGTTATTGTGTAGGGCCATAAAAATAATTCGATTGAAAAAGACCTTCAAACTCTACCGCATGCCTAAGATTTCACATTTTTTCAATCACCTTCTCAAGCAAGAGGAAGAACATTATTACGGTTGAGTATTTTTATTGACTTCTCACACTATTATAGTCCTATGCCACCACCTCGAGCTACTATCAGAGATTACAACTATCGACATTATTACAATCACTTTTAAATTTATAACAATGATATTAAATATTATTATTTTGTGTGAAATTTTATCTAGTGTTTAGGTCATTTCAAACCAACATCCATGAGTAGTCATTGCTACTAATACATATATTTTAAATACATCTATCTCAAAATCTTTAAGAGATCAATCTCAAGGCCCTTATCTTGGATTTTTAGCATGCCACAATTATTAATTTGTTATTACCTTCTTCATAACTTCCTACTAAATGGTGACAAATGTTGGCAATCTAGATACACTAATGTGGAAGCCTTGAAAAACTATCTCTAGAGAAAAAAATGGGCTCCAAACTCCACCATATGGCCAAGATATTATGATTTTTTATTGAATTATCCAAGAAAAAGGAAAAACTTCTTAGTGGTGGTCAAATGGAAGTCAAATTTAAGGTCGGAATTGAAAGTGAACACACTTAAATAAATTGCAACCCACCATCACCCCTTGGCTGCCATTACAGAACGCCTCTTAGTGTAACTACGACATCTTTCTCTGTGTATTTTTTATGTAATATTTATAAGGTAGGTAGACCAGTTTATAACACAAGTACCTCAAGGTATTTGTCAATAGAGGAGAGGAATAAAAACGTCATCCACCACTTTGGGCTTCTTGTTATATGCATAAAAATCCACCTACCTCAAATTAAGTTTCATCACACATGTAAAGTATAGCTTAAACAATGTCTAATTAACTTCTCAATTAGACATGTAAGGAGATACAGGATCTTAGCTTTTAAAGCATTGTCACAAGGACTTTGATTCGTCCCTAGACATCTTGTTGCAATTTAAATTATACATGCCAAAAATATATTTGAACATATTCGATTGTCAAATCTAAGCTTCTAATGGAATATTTTTTAGACTGTTCGACATCATGGTCATTACGACCATACGAGATAGTCCTAGCCAATAATTGTAAATCTACATTGTGATTATCATATGATACTTGTCTATCTTTGAAATTTCATCTCCTCTCTTGAATGTGTGCCCTTCAACATCTCTCTCTCTCTCAAATGGGAATATCTTGCAAGACCAAAATTGATAATGGTTTGGTTTGGGGTCTATGTAGATAGGGTAAGTGCTTACCCTTCCAATTTGTTAATCCCCTCGAATTGTATTGAGAATTTGAAAGATAATCACAAAGTATAACAATAACAATATTAGTGAAGTGTTATGTACAAAAATTTGATAAGTGTGTAGTGATCAAGCGAACCTAATCAATTATTTATTTGCAAATGAGTGGATTCAAACTTTGAAAAAATGGCATGCATGACCAATATCTAATGGCTAAAGACAAGAAATACGAAAAATGACGACAAGATGATCTGATTTAAAACATATTATATGCAAATGTTTCGAGATAGTACAAATGATGTGAATAAATTTCATGACCGTATGAGCATTCCTAATAATGTGCCAAGATAAACATGAGGTAGATGTGATGGTTGCCTAAAGATGCGCAAAATTAAATTCCTATATTACAACTATGGTTCCTATGATATATAATATGTTGTTAAACATGGGACAATCTTGACATGAAAATTAAATATCATGAGGATAAAGACATTGTTAATGATCTTCTAGCCTTATGCACTCATGAGTCGCATCGACAATCGTAGATCAAGAAATGCATGGTTATCTAAGATGGTGATTTTTATCAACTCTACATCAGTAGTCATCCTATTTAATTTATTTATTATCAAGTGCAAGGCAACATGCTAGTCATTAATAGTGAGATATAACTCTACATAACAACCATATTATTTCACTTATTCATCATGTGTTATAAAGAAACGTCCATATTGTTGTTAGGGAAAAATAGCTATACATCGTAGACATCCTATTTCATTTCTTTCCCATTTAGATGCAAGGTAACACCCTAATTATTCCTAGTGAGAGAGTTATACATTGAATCCATTTTATTTCACTTTTTTATCATTAAGGTGTAAGGAAATACCCTCCTAGGAGATAAAACTCTACAATGTATCCATCGAAATTCACTTTTTACCATTGAGGTGCAAGAAAACACATTAATTTGGTTCGTACTTTAGTCATAAAATATATCTATTTAATACTTATGAAATCTTCACAAAAACTTTATCAAGTTACTTATTACCTTTGCTTTAAGTTGTAATAATATAAGCTTTGTGGATAAACATTTAGTCTTTGCAAACTTATGTGTCATTTCAAAGCACTACCAAATAATTATTAGTCAATGTTATGCATGTAGTATGAATGACCACTTACCTTTACAAGTGCTAAGAAGGTACAAAAATATTTATTATTGGATATCTAATATAGTAATTAGGTTTAGGGTCTTATCAAAGATTACTAATTGCACAATATAATACAAAATGATAGAAGAATAATCCTAACAATCCTAAATCATGTAAACTAGTTCATGTCAATAGATATGTCAAATATATTGTAATGAAAGTAGAGTCATGGTTTTAGGGTTATAGATATGGACTGCTACCAAGCTCAAAATATGTGAGAGTGTTAAAACTAGTTGCAAAAGTAAATTAAGGTGTTGTCAAGTTGTTTATGAAATATGGGGACTGGAAATGTACACAAGATGTTTTGTTGGAAGAAGGATATGTTTATGGTTTAATTTTTTCTTAGGGTTATGAATATATCCCCTAGTACTATTAGAGTTGGTGCTAGATTTTGGAATTTGGTTTTCCTGTGTCAAAATATATAGAATTTGGGTTCATAATGATGTGATGATGTTGTTGTAATTGGATATTACTTTTCTTCACTTGAAACCTTAGGCCTTATGTTGATGATTTAAAAAGGGGTTTATTAGGATTGGGTCAGATCGACCTCACCTCACCGCACCCATGTTTTGAGCATTGTACTATGTACCAATACTCCAAAGAGGGATCGAGTAGTACATATTTCTCCCTAACCTATAATAAGATAGAGAGTAATAAACAATATGAAGAAGATAGATCATGATTTCTACCTCACATTTGGAAATATACAATTGTGATTTAGTTGTATCTCATGGAGTGTGATATAAGAAAACAATAGAGATGTATTCATAATTTGAGTAGCTTGTAGTATTTCTCTAAAGAATGAGTGATCTCAACGTTTTTTCAATGTCTTTCTTAAATTGCACCTTTGATATGAGATATATATATGCTTTTAAAGATTTAGTGTGGATGTGTTTATATAGGTGATCATTTGAATGATTTCTGATTAACCAACCGAAATGTACCAACTAGGCAAACTAAGCTAAATTATACATTTAAAAATATGATAGTTACAAGTACAAGGGACATGTCCATAAGTAGGTAGGACAGGTTCATGGTTGAACACGTTGTGGACCCATGGACCTACCTAGGCTAAAGCTAGAATCATTTATGAGACAAATGAAATTCTATAGATGCGTTCTATAAAAGTGTGCGATCATTCTTGAAGTGTTAAGGTGGAGAATAAATATGGACTAATGGAGTATGGATGTGGGATAGAGTAGGAGAAAATTAAGTTGGTCTATGATAGGTAAATTGGAATAGTGTCGAATAAATTCAAAAGTGGTATTTATAAATACACAAGACCAATTTTTGGGTATTACAATTGACAACCTTTTAATCTAGTGCTAACAAATGTTATATTAAAATAAAAGAACAAGTAAATGTAAACCTCTCATCTTAACCATAGGAGAGTGGTGTGAAACTTGTGGATGTTTCCATGTGTCAATAAAATGTGAAACCTCCAACCACAAGGAAAAATCATGTATCAATTCTCAATAGTAATATAAATTTGTAAATGAAAAACTTAATATGTAAAGTGAAATGTGCATAAAATGACTACACCTAATTGGTCATGTCGAACCATACCCCTAATGTAATGTATGTAAACTAATGCAAACACGGTTAGGTGTAGACATAAAATCACGTACTTTGGGTAATTATCTAGTCTCGATCACATATTACTATTCATATGGTTCCTAAGTACGAAAAGTAATAATTAAACCATGTCTTTGGCTGCCTTTCTTTACTTTATGCTTATGCTTTCAGTCTTGCACTCTCACCTTCTCAGTCTGTCTTTTCACCTTTTGGAATTTGTCATTCTGGACACTAACACCCACCAGACTCCAAACAATCAGGCACCCTCATCCCCTCTAGGCGCCCTTGTCCTCTTTGTACTTTACTCACACTTTTTGGGTCCTTTCTAGTCGTTTAAGCATCTTATATTTTTAGTAGTCACCTTTTTGGGGTTAATTATGAAATTCAAGCAAAGGAATCATATAAATATAAAGTTATGTGATCATAATAAGGGACCAAACACTAAGCATCTACTATCTCCACCTAAGGTTACATCCATCAAAGGCATTTATAGCTCCATTTGCATCCATCTAGCTCCATCACAAGGGACAAAAGGTTGGTTCATCTACATCACACTTCATAGGAGGGGAGTCTATTGTTTCCATGCACACATTATTTACATTCTACATCTAGTTACTTGCTCACTACTTCAAGTACGACATGCACAAGAGCAACCTAGGGCACAATTTTGCACACACACACATAGAACTACATTAGATTTGAGATGTAGTGCAACACTCAGTTGTAATTCCACCATTATGGTGGCTAAGGACAGTCTGACCCCTCATTTTGCATCTTTCTTTTTAGGATTTGATATCTATTTGAGGGTTTTACATGTGCTTTCTTCATTGCAGGTTTACGGTGACTTCAACAATCTTACAACAATATACAAGTGATCAAAGGTGAACAAGTGTGAACCTCTTGTGACACCTCAAAGGAGGTTTTTGGATCATCTACGCAAACCAGGGCACCTATAAACAAGACTAGGCACCACGGGTACCCCTATCCCTCTCCAGCGCCCTACCCATTCAAATTTGTCAGATTCCGCATTTTTCCAAGCTTCTATGTGACAATCCTCCACCTCTATTCAATTGGTCTCCACTACGACACAATCCAACAACCTTTTCGAATCAGCTAAGGCTCTTCTAACCCTCTTTGTAATTAGGGTTTCATATTTTCATTGCTTAATTATTTGGGTATTATTTCAATATTCATTTATTTACTACAAACTTGCATTAGATTAGGATATTATTTTACATTTTAGCATAATCATTTTGGTGAACCCGACCTTTGGCTACACCTTTCGTTTAGGACTCTTGTCCTCCTCTTACCATGTCTCACTCTTATGGTGACTTTAATGAAGAACATCTTAAAGCCTTAATGACCATATTGTTGAGCATCCCCAAGATCTAGACTTGCTCTTATATGTTGCTCGTGAGGAAGCTACCAATTTTGCGGAGCTTACTGCTTATGTGGCCATTTCCACTTCTATTGCTACTCAACCACCTGCTTCTACTCTTCCACCTATTTCTACCATCCCCGTTTATGTCACTACTCCCACCAATCACTTCACGCAACCTCTTGTTTCTCACACACAAAAAGTTTCTTCTATTGGCACTCAAGACTTAGCCTCCCTCTATCAAGACCTCAAAACACAAATTCATCAATTACAACATGGTGCTTCTCATACGTCTCCATTTTCAGATTCCACTTTATTGCTACACACTCCATTCACACCCGCCATTTTTACCTATCAACTACCGCCCAACTTCATCTCCCCCAAATTACCCATCTTTAAAGGCCATGATGACCCACAAGAGAATCTCCAAGCTTTTCATGTGGCATGTCTCTGTAAGCTAGGAAAAATACACTACTAATAAGGAAGTAAAATACCAATAATCATGCCTCCTCCTTCGCTCCGTAGCAAAACCCTCGAATGGGCTAGGAAACTTGGATTGAGCCCCATTTTGTGATATGTAGGTGCTTTTCTTCAAGACGAGCAAGGCCTTCCTACAACAATGATCCTCTTATTTTGCATTGATGGGAAAAAAAGGATTATGAGGCTATTTTGGCATTAGGATGAGGCAAAAGGATGTTCTTTGCTCAAAGGATGCAAGAACTTAGATATGGCATGAAAGCTTATTCTCCATGTGTTTAGAGGGGGGGTAAGGTTGTATTTATAGCCTGGGGGAGTGATTAACTTAGATTAATTTAAGTAATCATGGTTTGAAAATGTGGGCAAGATTAGGTGAGTGGTTTGAAAATGTGGGCAAGATTAGGTGAGTGGTTTGAAAATGTGGGCAAGATTAGATGAGTGGGGGCCACGAAGAATGGGTGAGGATTTGAATTATATTTTTAATTCATAAGTGGAGGATTTTAGGTGAGTGGGGACCACGAAGGGTGGGTGAGGATTTGAATTTGAATTTTTAATTCAATAGTGGAAAAACATGGAGAATAATGACATGTGGTGAGGATTGGATTATTTTTTAGATTTTGAAATGGATAATTAATCAAATTATATTTGATTAATTCGAAGTGTATTTTTGTGGGAAATGAGGAAGGGGAATTAATTGATTTAGGATAGATGTGAAATTGGGGTGTCTACATTTTCCCCTCTTTGGAAGGGTACTATGAAAGTAGTGTCCTTTCAAAGAAAGTAGATGGTATGGGGGAAGAATTCAATCTACTTTTTAAAAGGTAGAGCGAATGTTTGTTGGGGAGAATAGAAAGTGGTGAGTGACGGATGTCATAGTATCCTCCAAGACAAAAATTTCATGAGAAGATGTGATTATGAATAGATGTGGTGATGCCTCCTTGAGGACCGATGAGAATGGAATATACGATGTAACTCTCGAAAAGAAGGGAAATGGATTCATGGAGAAGAGGATGATAATGGAGTGGAAGAGACTGGAATGACCGCACGATGCAAATGGAGAAAGGATTCAATCGACCTTGAATGCTAGGTGTGAGGGTGTGTGGGAAAGAGAAAAGGGAATGGATAGGATTGGGGGTTGATTATGAGAAGAGTAAGGGAGATAGGGGAGGGGAAAAAAAGGAATGAAAGAGGTAGAAATAAGAGAGAGGGATGATAGGGGAAGAAGGGAATGATGAAGGACAAACAAGGCAAAAATAGGAAAATGACAGAGTAGAGGGTGAAGGGATGAAATAGAGAGATGTGTAAAATGAAGGAAGCAACAGAGATAGTAAAGAGGGATGCGTGGAAGTGAAATAAATGATAGAGCTGAGAAAAACAGGAAACGGGAAAGGATAAATAAGAAGGAGAAAACGAGGTGGGAGTAGGGGGTGAAATGGAGGAAAATGGAAAGAGGACGAAAGAAGAAGTAGAACGGAGAAAAAAAGAAACTATGAGGGGCGAGGAAAGTGTGAAAAAGAGGAGAGAAAGGAAGAGAAACAGATACAGAATGAACGAAAAGGTAGGGGTGGTAGAGAAAAGGAGAAGTGGTCAGAAGAAACATGAAAATTAGGGGAGAGGAAAGGAAGATAGAACGAATACAAGGAGAAGATTGAAGGAATCGTGTCATCATGTGAGGAAGACCAAGGCAAAGAATATGGAATGCAGACCATATGGAGATGCATGTGGAGGGTGGTATGATAAAAAGACAGACAACGCCAACAACCAAAGTTATCGATGGGGAAGTAAGGAGGAAACGTGATGGAAAAAGGGGAAGAAGATGATACAGGGGAAGGGAAATAAGACGAGGGGTGGGAGAGAGAAGAGGATAACAAATAAAATGATGTAGAAGGAAGAGAATACAGAAAGGGGGTAATAAGTGGAAAGGGAACGGTATAAGGAATGTTCAAAGAAGAAAGAGGGGAGGAATGACATCGATTGGAAAAGATGTGGAGATGCATGAAATGAGGATACTAGGATGACGAGAAAATAGGAAAAGGATGTATGATGAAGACAATAAAGATATTGAAGAGGGCAAAGAGGAGATGGAGAGATGGGTAAGAAGCGACAAGAAAGGGTGGGAGTGAGGGAAAAGAATAGGAGAGAAAAGAGAATGGGGGATAGAAGAGGCAATGCCAATGAAAGGATGTTAGGGAAATCCCTTTTACAATGAGTGGTGGGGAAGGGTGAGAGAAAAAATGAAGAAAATGAGAAAGCGAATGAGGATTGGAAAGGGTAACGCCAACAAAGGGACGTTAGGGAAAACCCTTTGACAATGAGTGGTGGGCTTAGAGGAGGGAAGGAATGAAAGGAAACTCTAGAAGGTCCAAGGGAGTGAATGAGGTCGTGCGGAATGAGGATTGATAATTTTTAGGGAAAACCCATTGACAATTATTAGCTCGGGAAGAGAAGATGATGATGAAAGAATGATATAGGAGTGTTAACAATAATGGCGAATGTGTGTGTGGGTAGAAATGTGGGGGGAATTTGAGAAGATGAAGTGGAAAGAGTGAAGAAGATGGGAGGGATGAGTTGGGACTAAGTGAAAGTGAGGAGAGGATGCAGGTGATGAGGATGAACGAGGTGAGGATGAAGAACCAAGACATGAAAATAATGGGAAGAAACAGTATGAAGGATGATGGATCAAGAAGGGGAAAATGGGGGAAAAGAATGTGATTGTAGGTGGAAGAGATTAGATGTATGGTGTAAGAGGATATGTGGAGAAAGGATAATAGTAGGAGGAAAAAGTGGGTAGTAGGAGATACCAGGTGGAAGAAGTGATCAACAAAGTGAACGAAGAATGAGGTGGGGGAGAAGTTCATGATGACAAGTTAAGTGTAGGGAGGACCTTGACATAAGATTGTCATGTGACGGAAGTGGTTAAGTAAGATTGCCATGTGAGCAAAATTGGAGATGACAAATGGTCAAGCGAGAAGTGGTGTTTGCGAGAATCGAAAAGGAGGTGAAAGGATGTGATAATGGGGAATGCCGAGAAAAAATGAAGGGTGAAGGGTGTGTAGTGATGGGGAAAGGCAAGGAGACAGATCATCCTTAAGAGGGACTCTTAAGTGAGATCGCCATGCCGGGTGAGTGGTTAAGTAAGATCACAAGCAGAGGAGGGTGATAGTGGTGGTAAAAAGATGTGATGATGGGGAATGAAGAGGAAATATGGATGGTGAGATTGGAGAGTGATGGGCAAGTGTAAGATGACATGTCATGCTTAAGAGAATCTCTTAAGTAAGATCATCATACTGCTGGAGAGGTTTCGTAGGGTCACCCAACCGACATAGATGATATGCAAAGAGAAAGACAAAATGATATCGGGGGGATAGGGGTGGAATGGTAGGGTGCAAGAAGATGATCGCGATGAGAGGTGGGAGAAATAAGATGGGGAAATATGATGGGATGGGGAAGGCCATAGGGGATCAACCTTAAGTGGAAGTCTTAAGTAAGATTTCCATGCGGCTAGAATGGTTAAGTAAGATCGCCAAGCTGAGGAAGAAGAAGGATGATGTTAGAGTTGGTGGGAATAGGGTATGACAAAATGGACTGAAGGGGAACCCTCAAGTGAATTTTCCATACTACGAGAGCGTGTAAGTAGGATGACCAGGCATAAGGTGGATTTGGGGAAGGATGAGAAAAGAGTGAGTGAGGTATGCCTAAGTGGTATATGATATGAGATGAGGTGATAATAAGAAAGAAAGGAAACAAAGGAGTGTAACATGAATGGATGAAGGAATATATGTAGTGGAGGGCAGAGAGTGTGAGGGGAATCCTTAATTGGGATGCCCGTGGTGAGAGTAATGATGCGAGAATGAGAAGTAGAAGAGGTGGAGTGGGAAGATATGTTTGGTGGTGATGGTTGTTTGATGAGAGGGCAGGTGGTGAAGAAGCTTCTACAGCGGGAAGATCTTAGGGAGAGGGTAAACCTCCACTGAGGATTCCATATAGAAGGGGTTAGTAAGTAAGATTGTCAAGCGGGAAGTAAAAGTGTGAAAGGAAAGAATACCAATGGGTGAGAGGGGACAGAATGGTGAGAAGGGTAATATGGGTATAAGCGGAGGAGTAAAAATGAGGAGTGAGAATGAATGGATCAAATACATGGTGATCATGGTGGGGGAGAAGGAGTTGCTGGATAGTGAATGCTACTTGAGAAAGATCATCAAGTAGGATTCGCAAACTGCAACGGTGATCAAGTAGGATTCCCAAACTGGAGAATGCATTAGTATGGGTGAATGGATGGGGTGCAAAGTAAGATGTTGATCATGCAGAAGATACTCACGCGATGAAAAGCATCTTAGTTTTAATATAGCACATAATAGATGCATCGTGATGTGATATAAAAGATCGATGACTAGACTCAGTAATATGTGTGATAAAGATAGATGGGGCCATCAAAAAGGCTTGATGCCCCAATACGATATGCAAATGGAAGAGAGCATGACAGAGCCATCAAGAAAGTATGATGCCCCAAAGATGACATGCAATCGATAACATAAGAATATTACAGAGAACACCAGATACATAAAATCAAGATGCCCCCGTAATATATCAAGATACAAGAAATCAATTAATAATTTATAACTAATAATGCAACACAAGAACCAATAAACATGTCCCTAACATGTTCCATAGTGAGGATTGATCGATGTGCCCTCAAAGCAGGGTACGAGGACATAGTAAAGCATTGGGTCATTGTCCTCAAACAAGGAAACAATGAGAGCCGATTTGCCCTGCTGCGAGGATTCACGCAGGGAGAAGTGGTTTGAATTTGGTAGTCATAAGGTGATCGATCATTCGTCAGGATAATAGTTCAAAGGTTAAATTGTGTTGGTTATTTTAGAGTTTTTTTTTTTGTGGAGTTTAGTTTTTTGAGATTTTTTTTTTTTATAATTTTGTGGATTTTTTGGTTTATTATATATATATACATATTTTCTAATGTTTTTTGATTTTGATTTTTGATTTTCAAATGTTTTTGATTTTATTTTTATTTTTTTTTTTTTGACGATTTTCAAATGTTTTTTTTTTGACGATTTTCAAATGTTTTTAGATTTTTGACGATTTTCAAATGTTTTTAGATTTTTGACAATTCTTGCTAATGTTTGTGTTGGATTTTGGATGATTGTTTCTAATGTTTTTGGGTTTTTGACAATTTTCAAATGTTTTTAGATTTTTAGATTTTTACATTATTTTTGATTTTTGACGATTTTCAAATGTTTTTAGATTTTTGGATTTTTACACTGTTTTTAGATTTTTTGATTTTTCAAATGTTTTTTGGATTTTTAGATTTTTTACACTGTTTTTTTTAGATTTTTGATGATTTTCAAATGTTGGTAGATTTTTACACTGTGAGTGGCAATTTATGGACCAGAGTGCAGACTTATTTTTGAGAGGCGATAAACATGGATATTATCCATATGTACCGTGTTCCGTGTTGTAACTTATGCTCAGAATAACACAAATTCTCTTTCCATTGGCAGGATATGGTGGTGATGATATGATGAAAAGAATTCCAACTCCATTCTTGACTCCACACAACTAGTAAGATGTGTGGGCTCATCACCGAGAATCAAGAAGGACGCAAGAGGTAGATAATGAATATAGAGACAAATGCTAACAACAATCCCTTTGGAAATTGTGACTCCATTCTTCATAATGGTACTGAACTAGTTTCAAAAATGGCTTTCACTTTATGAGTCACATGCTAGACTTAGAAAATTATGTGGCCTGCTGATTGATAAGATATGAGGTTAAGGGATAGTTCTCTTTCACTTAGGCATCTAAATTACGTGTTTGGGGATTCTATAATTTGTAAGCATTGTAAGATTTTATATTTTTGAAATGACTCCATATGCCTTGCCCCATGCTACTAGTGAGAAGTAAGGGCTCATCACCAAAGGCAAAATATAGGTGAGTGAATTTCCTTTTTATTTTTTTTTTTTTGTTTTTTTTTTTAATATTTTGCAATGTTTTTATGCTTTTATGAGAATGACCCTCTACGCTTTTCCCCATGCCACTTGTAAGAGGCAAGGGTTTATCACCGAAGACAAGACGTAGACGAGTAAGGGCACCTTCCTCCATTCCCAGTCTCACACTACCAATAAGAAGTGTGGGCTCAACACCAAAGACTATGAAGGACGAAAGATGTGACAATGAATTATTCATAAGTTATTAATTGATGGATTTTTTTACAATAGTGCTTTGTATTTGGGAAGAAACATCTGCCCCCAATCTCAGCCCCACACGACTAGTAGGACGCGAGGGTTCAACACCGAAGACTGAGATGGACGACCAAACAAACTGGGTAACGAAGTTTAGAGCTTTGTTATGAAAGAGAGAATGTATTAGAAGGGGATATATTACCATCAGTAAGCTTCTAGGTATGACCATAGAGGAAAGCAACTGAAAGTGGAAGAAGTATGACGCTCACAAACTTAATAGGATTTATACTAACACTTGTCTCATGATGATAAATATGAAGATGTGATTTTGATAAATAAAATATCTGCCAATGGAAATGAATAAATTTAAATTATTCGGAGATAAGCAAGACAAAAGGAACAATGTACATGTTGTATCCTGGAATAGTGAACATCTCAAGGATAAAATTTCTTTAAATGAACTGCATTCATTGGTTCATCAAGATCTTGACCATCTGCAGTGGCCAATTTATAGGCTCCAGAGCCAAATTTAGCTATGATTACATAGGGTCCTAACCAATTAGGCTCAAATTTTCCTTGTTTTTCTCATTCTTTAGTGGTATTCTTTTGATTTTCTTTTAAAACAAGGTCACCAATTTCAAATTCTCTGGGTCTTACCTTTTATGATAATCGCTGCAAGTCATGGTTTTGATAGACTTGAAGATGATTGAGAGCATTAAGTCATTTTTCATCGAGAAGCTCAAGCTCCTGAAGCCGTGACTGTCAGTATTCATCCTCATTAATTACATCTTTAAGGGAGATCCTCAAGGATGGGAGTTCTATCTCAATAGGTAAAATGGCTTCACAACCATAAACAAGGGAAAATGGGGTGGCTCCTGTAGGTGTGCGGTAAGATGTACGGTAAGCCCAAAGAGCGGGGTAAATTTGAGTATGCCAATTACGTCCATGGGTGTTGACAATCTTTTCCATGATGGATTTTAAGGTCTTATTGGTTGCTTCTTCCACTGATCTGTTGCCCTGAGGGTAGTATGGAGTGGACCATTTAAGTTTGATGTGAAAACGTTTGGCTAGGTCTTTTACATCCTATTTTTTAAATGATTTTCCATTATCTGCAACTAGAGCGATGGAATACCAAATCGACATATGAGATTATTGAAAATAAATTTTGATATTTGGCTACCGGTAACATAAGTGAGAGGCATAACCTCTACCCATTTAGTGAAGTAATCGGTAGCGGTAATGATGAACTTATGTCCATCGAAAGATGTTGGTCTGATTTTACCAATGAGGTCAAGTCCCCATTGAGAGAAGGGCCATGGTGTGGTTATCGATTGTAATGCCTGGGAAGGTGCGTGGATAAGATTTCCATGCTTTTGACATGCTTGACAACGTTTGACAAAATGACATGCGTCACTTTCCATGGAGGGCCAATAATATCCAACTCACAGGATTTTCTTGGCTAAGGCGATACCATTCGTGTGTGCTCCACAGATACCATAATGGACTTCAGCTAAGACACTCGAGGATTCTTCTTGATTAAGACATCGAGCAGGGTGCCATCATATCCTCGTTTATAAAGAGTTTCTACTAAAATGGTGTAACGAGAAGCACGTTGTGCTAAAGCACGTTTATGCATTGGTTTCATGTCGGCAGGAAATGTTTTATCACGAATGAAGGTATAAAGATCATGGTACCAAGGGTTATTCGACCCACGATCTCACATACCATAGTGTTTTCAGGAAGATCATAGTAGTGCATTAAGAGATGTTCAATGAGAAAATGTGCCTGGGGTTGACTAGATGCGATTTCTAATAGGGATCCGATGGTTGCCATAGCATCGGCAGATTTATTACGAATTCTGGGGATTTGATCAAAGCTAATTAATCGAAAATAGCTTCGAAGACTATCCACCATGCATTTATATGGGATAAGTTTTTCATCCTTGACCTGGTATTCATCGGTAACTTGCTTGATGATAAGTAAAGAATCACCAAATACAACTAATTCTGTAAGATTCCAAGATATAGCCAGTTTTAATCCTACGATGAGAGCTTCATATTCTATGATATTGTTGGTACATGGGAATGCTAAGCGAAATGATTTGGGGATAACATGTCCGCTGGTGTGATAAGAAAATACCAGCCCCTGAGCCATGGAGATTACAAGATCCATCAAAAAATAGAGTCCAAGTTGGCGCGATGTCTATGTGTAGAATATCTTCATCAGGAAAAGAGAATCAAGTGGTTCTCGCCAGAAGGGGTGCCTCGGTAAAGTTGGTCGTCAAGGGCTTGTCCTTTAATTACTTTCTGAACAAATTCGACATCAAATTCACTAAGTAATACGACCCAACTAGACATTCTTCCCGTGAGAATGGGTCTAGACAACAAATATTTGAGAGGATCAATTTTGGCAATCAACTTAGTTGTGTGATTAAGCAAGTAATGACGTAACTTATGGAATGCAAAGGCGACCGCTAAGCATACTTTTTCGATTTGGGAATAACGTATTTCGTGCTCAATAAGTGTTCGACTAAGGTAATATACAACGATGTTCTTTTCCTTGATCGTTATGTTGTGCTAGTAGAGATCCTATGGCATGTTCAAGGCAAGTGTGTATGTATAAAGCAACATAGGTTTATCGGTAACTGGTGACATAAGAACAGGTGGACTAGAGAGGTATTCTTTTAACTTAGCAAAAGAGTCTTGGCAATCATGGTTCCAGTGAAAGTGTGCATCTTTCTTGAGCAACTGATTAAAGTGATGGCACTTGTCAGCCAACTGTGATATGAAACGCCGAATAGATTGTATCTTTCCCTGAAGACTGCGTAATTGTTTTAGGTTTTGAGGAGGAGGCATTTCCATAATGGCTTTGACTTTGGCAGGATCCACTTCTATGCCTCTTCGTGAGACAATAAACCCTAATAATTTACCAGAGGTTACTCCAAACACACATTTCTTTGGGTTAAGATGAACCTTATACTCGCGTAATCTAACGAAAATGCGTCTCAACACACTTGGATGCCCTATTCGTGTTTTAGATTTTGCTAATATATCATCAACATAATCTTCCATGATATCATGTAACATGTCATGGAAGATGACAGTCATTGCTCGTTGATAGGTGGCACCAACATTTTTCAAGCCGAAAGGCATGACCTTATAACAAAAGGTGCCCCATGGTGTAGTAAATGTCATTTTATGTTGATCTCCTTCAGCAATACGTATTTGATTATAACCAGAGAATCCATCCATTAAGGAGAGCATTTCATGGCCTGCCGTAGAATCAACAATCATGTCTATATTTGGCAAGGGAAAGTCATCTTTGGGACAAGCCTTGTTGATGTCACAAAGTCCAGTGCATATTCTGATGTCGGAGTTTTCTTGGCAATGGGAACTATGTTAGATATCCATGCCGAATAATCAATAGGTTTGATAAAGTCAGCTTCCAAGAGTTTCTCGAGTTCGGCTTTGACAAGCAATGCAACTTGGGGATGCATTTTGCGTAGTTTTTGCTTTTTTGCTGTTTTCACATCCGGATGTACCACAAGATGGTGTACTACAAGAGATGGGTCCAGCCTAGCATGTCCTTATACATCCATGCAAATATATCTTGGAATTCAATAAGGAGTGTTGTGAATTCCATGCATTCTTGGTCGACGACTAATGCCAAGTTGTAAAATTTTTGGTCATTCAAAGGTGCCAATGTTTATGTCTTTTTTTTTCTTCTACAAGCATTTTAGATGTATCCTTTTCTGAGAACGATGCTAATGGTCAATGTAGGTCATCGCTGTCGGGTGTTTGTTGGAATTTTTGACATGTTTATCGATAAGGTGGTGGTGAGAGGTTTTGACTATGGGAAATCCTTTGTTTGTGCTTTTGATCCCAATTTTCTGAGGGTGAAGGATCTGAATATTTTATCTCTTCACCAAAATAGGCCGATTCATTTAGATTGATTTCAAATCCTTTTCTATGGTCGGAAGTAGGTATTTGGTCACGAGTTCCAAGGAATTCTTCGATGGCTTCATCATTTTGGAACATGTCCATGGCAGCATGATGTGGTTGGCCATGGTCTATGAGACTCAGATGTGTAGGCTCAAAATTGATGACATTAATAGAGAAATGTTCAAAGGCAAGATGTGTTTCAAATGAGGTCTTCAAAAAAAGACTACATGGAGACCTAATGTCATTATCGAATCGGTGTCATCATTGTCACTTAAAATTATTATGGGAGCGACATCAAACACCTCAAACCTAGACCATGTTTACCGTGATGTTGTGTGTAATTTATAGGGTCTAAACGATTGTTCATTCGGGACCGAGTCCTTTACCCTTCCATCGCATGTTTTTCATTATTCGGTGAGCTTTGGTAAATTGAGGGGACTCATAACATGGAGCAAAGTCGTCATTATATAACCAAGATCCTGAAGAACTTGGAATATGTTCATTGTCAAGATGACCAAACTTTTTCCAAACTGACTGACCCATTTGGTAATTGGGATGGATTCTCAGATGTGGAGCGTTAGGTTTGCCATAGCTATGTGGGGATTTGGTGATATAAAAAGAGTCTGCCATCTTTTGAAATTGATATTCACCGCATCCCGTGTCAATGATTTTAAATGTGTGAGATGGGGGACCAATAGGTACCTCATGTGGTGGGGAAGTTAGTTTGGTAGTCTTAAAAGATGAAGAGAATGGGTTATAAGAAGAAGGGGGTGGATTGAAGGATGAAGGTTGGTTATTCACAGGAGGAGGTATCTTAATAGAGGAGGTGTGGTTGGATGAAGAAGATTGGCTAGGTGAAGAAGAAGATGGTGTGGTGGAAGAATAATTGTTGCTGGAAGAAGAAGCTTGATTAGTGGAAGAAGATGATTGATTAGTGGGAGGAGGACTGGTGGAAGGTGGTTGACTAATGGATGATAATGGATTGGAAAATGTGTTTTGGTTATGAGATGATGGTTTCGGATTATTGTTAGGGAGTGTATCAGGATCAATGCGTGTTTCATTAGGGATTATACGAGGTGGAGCATATTTATCTGTTGATGGACAATAGTGATCATGTCGATACCGTCCTTCGAGGAATCTACAATACTCAAAAGGTTAGGGATCTGCACGTAATGTAAATTCCTTGTCCAAATGAGGAAACTTAATGCATTGGTGGAATGTTGATGGGATGACTTTCATGGCATGAATCCATGGTCGGCCGACAAGAATGTTATATGCAACTTCTACATCTACCACATGACAAACCGTGTCTAAGGTGATGGGTCCAACTTGGAGAGGCAACGTGATTGTGCCTTCAGACTTTCTTTCGCTATTATCATACCCACGAATGGTTATGATATTGTTTTGCAAATCATTTTCAGTGTAGCCTAGACAACGTAAAAGTTTCATGGAACAAATATTTAATGCCGATCCATTGTCGATTAAGACGCGCTTGATTTTACGATGAGTTACATAACCCTCGACGTATAAAGAATGATTATTAGCGATGTTGGGATTAAGCAGGTCAGCAGGACCAAAAGATAAAATAGGATTGGGGACCGTAAGATGTGCTATTAAAGCCTGGAATTGTTGTGAATTGATGTCCTCAGGGACACGAGCATTATTCAATGTTTGCATAAGGATGCGTTATAGAAAAGTGAGAAGAATTAAGTAGTTCCATGATTGAAATTTGTGCGGAGTCTTCTAATTGTTTGACAATATTAAATGACGGCGTAGGTCAGGAGAGGAATTGGGTGGAATTAGATGGTGGATTAGGAGGTGATGCCGGGACGAAGTGGCAGATTTTTTTAGTTGTAGGGACCCACATTTTTTTCTCGTCTAGTGGTGATCGCACACAATCGCTTCGATCTTTATAATGCTTACTAAGTCTTGGTCATAATCTATGGTCGAGATGACCGAGTCAAACTCGACATTACTTGATGATCGACCCTTATCTTTTGAATTGTTATCATGATTAGGAACGGATTTTTGAACATGTGAAGTTTTTCATTAGGTGTTTTTGTCTCAAAAAATTTTCAACTTCTATGTCTCCACGCTCAATCAGTCTTTGGACGTAATGGCGGAGTTGCATGCATCTATCTCGTGAGTGCCCTTTTATGCGATGGTAATCACAATATTCATTTTCTTTATACCAATTTGGTTTGGGTTGTCCTTCTTCGAAGGGTCTGACAATGGGATATGTAATCATATTAGCATTTGCCAAATGACGAAAGACACTAGATAGACTTTCTCCGAGAGGAGTGAACTCTTTCGCGATCCCTAGAAGGAACTTCCTTTCTAGGGATAATGATGGGTCATTTCGATTTTTAATGTGTCATGGGATGGTTTTGGACATTTCGACATGGTGGGAATCGCAATGCCATCGCGATGATATTTTGATTCCGATTAAAGAATTTAGATTTGTCCTGGTTCTGAGGAGTGTCTCGATAAGGTTGGTCTCTAAAGGGTGCTTTAAGTAAGCCCTTAGAAATGAGGGCTTTTTCGATTTGTGTCCCCTTTTCGATGACTTCTTCGAAACTATTCAGATAATGCATTTACATGTGGAATGATAATTCGGCATTGAGATTAGGGACAAAAATGCTAACTAGTTGTCTCTGCACGAAAGCAGGAAATCGGCTTGCAATTCCGCGCCATCGTTGTAAAAAGGAAGCAAAATTTTTGCCTTTGGCCTTTTCTAGTGTCACAGATCAAGCATGGTTATTTCGAGTCTAGGTTATAAGAAAAATGTTTGACAAATTTCTCCGATAAGTCTCAAATGTCGTGACCGAACCCTTTTCGGGTAGATGGAAAACCAACTAAAGCTTGTCCCCTCCTAAACTTTGGGGGAATAATCGTAAAAGGTACGTGTCTCGATAGGTAACTTCCTGACATTGCATGTAAAATTCCTTGACATGTTCACGGGGGTCGCCTTTGCTTTTGTATTTATCAAACTTAGGATTTCAAAGGATGGCGAAATGGTAATCGTGATATCTCTGTATCAAATGGATAAGGACACAATTCTTCAAAGTTGAATTGTTTCGATTGTTTTTGTAGTCCCTGAATGGTGTCTTTCATAAGTTTCCATTCTTGTGCAAATGGAGAAGTGGGGGACGGTTTATCAAACATGTCGTGAGTATTGGAATCTAGATTGAGGTCTTTTAATCTTTCAGCTCTAGTCGTTGCTTCCTCAAGTTTCTTTGTTAAATCTTGGATTTTAGTGAATAATTCTTCGGCCGAAGAACCATTTGGATTGTTTGGTATTTCGTTGTGATAACTTGATTCACCATTGTCGATGAGTTTGTTTAAATTTTCCGTCCCGAAGTCAGGGGGTAGTTTTTCCCCCATGGCTAGGATGCGTAACAAATATTCATTTTTGTTTTGTTCTATCACCCTATTGACTTGTTCTTGTTCTTCATTGGTGAGTTCTAGTTGTGTGACTTCTTCGTCATCATTTTCATGATTATGATTGCGAGTGAATACCATGATGAAATGTGTCTGATTAAGCTGAAAAATGGGTAGGAATTTTGAACAGGTGTGAGGAAATGAGAACTTGATTACTTTGGATTTATCGCGAATAAGCTTGTGATGACTGATAAGGAGAGTAACTCAAACAAGTTATCTCAATATGATGATGATGTAACTCGAGACGAGTTATTAGAGGATTTGTTACACGTTGTGTAGATTTGGCTTAAACAAGCTCTGGACTATTGACGGGGAGAGTAACCTGAATAGGTTAATCGTGATATGGTTGTGATATAACTCAAAATGAGTTATGAAAGGATTTGTGGTCAGTGTGATTTGATAAATGCGATGGTGGATGTAATAATGAGTGAACTCAAACAAGTCACCCAATATTAGTTTGATATAGCCGAAACAAGCTATGAAGGATGTTTTGACAATTGACAATATGGGGAGTGAATGCTAGTCACTCAATATCAGTTAGATATAGCCGAAGACAAGCTATGACAAATGTATTGTTGGATGAGGCAAGCTAATGAAATTGGTGTGATGGTTTGGTCTGTGTTGTTGGATTGTTTGATGTTTTCGCTGTATCAATCGGTCGAGAACTAATTTTTTTGTGGAACACAACTAGGGTCTGAACTTTTACAATGAACACATTGATATCAGCCAAGTTTTATGATAAAACAATGCTAAACTATTTTGTTTTCAAACAACAAGCAATCATGTGGATTCAATTGTTTTGGCTTATGAGGTAACTTCTTCAGGAATGATCATTGTTTCATGCAATCATACAAGTATGTCAGTGAAATGGTGGATGCAGGCTCTTATTACTCCAAGAAGATGTGTCCTCCGATATACCCTAGTCCTGATATACCTAATTCTGTACGGGGATAGAATTGGTACGGGAACCCTTAGAGCACTGGAGGAGACTCACCAATTTCTTACTTCTGCTTTGAGTGAATCACCACGCCCGTAATGTGTTTTGTGAAAAGGTGGAAGGTGATGGAGGGATGAATGTGTATGGTGTCCTTATAACTCCCCGAAGATTTACAGGACGATGCCTAGGCTTCATTGTTACAAATATATTTAGGCGTGACTCGCATGCGCACACGACACAAGATTACTCGTAAGTGAAGAGCAAAGGCAAGGGTAAATACCGAACGCTGTGATGAGACTAGGTCTCAAAGTGCAATGCAGATGCAAATGTTGTTGGTGCGTGGTAGTCAAGTCCACGTCACCGGTGTAGCTTTGGTGGTGATGAAATCCACCTCGTCTACGTGTAAAAACAATATGATAAAGTGATTAAACGCAGGGTTCTTTCCAACTTGAAATAAATCACTAGTAGAAAATAATTACGTACCTGAGCGTACTTTTTTTTTTTTTTGTTTCAAAGAATTGTCTTTGAATGGTGGTATTTTTGTGGATTTTTGTTGTTTTTGTTTTGTTTTTGTTTTTGACAATATTCCAGCAACGCGGTTCTACAGAAAACAAATTAGTAGTTATCCTGCAAATGAAATGTTAGAAAAGTGATCGTGGTTGTTTTTGATTTTCCAGATCGCTCAAAGGCGCAGGAAAAGAGCATACACAACCAACGACCAAACAAATATTAAGAATATGACAAAGGAAAATAATTATTAAAATGACAGTTGGAAAACAAAGCTAGAGGATCCTGCAATGTTAGAACAAGAAACTAAAAAAATTGTGACCGTTTCTGATTTTCCAGATCGCTCGAAGGCGCAAGAAAAGAGCATACGCGGATACAATTGGAATAGTTTTTTTTTTTAAATGTTAATAATTATTACAATTAATCATGATTGCATGAAATAGCGATAATGATTATTTTCACAAAAAAGAAAAACGATGAAAGAAGAGGGTGAAAACGTTACTTAGAAGTGTTGTCGTGGAAAATTGAAATGTAAGGCAAAAAATTAAAAATTAAAAAAAAAAAAAAAATTGTTGTGCAGAGCCCGAGTGGCCTCACGTTTCTGATTTCCAAGATCACTTTTGAAGTGCGAGGAAAGAGCATACGTGTGAGGTTGTTACGTGAAATAAAATAAAAATAAAATTTAAAAAAAAACTATAATTTTGTTGTTTTTTGTTAAAAAGACAGGTGTTAGAAGAAATGAAACCAAAATTTTTCTGTAAGTCTAAATCTAAAAATTATTTTTTCATTGCATATATCTTTTCAATACCTTTCCGTTAAAAAAATGAAGTCATTCCGAGTTCGGGAGCAAAAGTTATGGCTCCTGGAAGATGGGCTACTGTGAAGACTCAATGAAAATTTTGAACGTGAGAAAAACGTCCCGGGAGCTGGTTTTTTTATTTTCTGACTTCTGTACTTTACCTGAGAAGCTAAAATTTTGACAGCAAGGTTAAAAAAGAACAATAAATAGAAAGAAAGAGTTAGATCACAAAATGATTGATTAAAATAAAAGAAAAAAATGATTAACTTCCTACAAAGCAGTTATTTTAGCAAAAGTAAATAAATAAATGCATTTTCCGGATTGGTTGTCCCATGACAGTAAGATGATAAACTAATGGCTAGTTCATGTGTTTCTACAGATGACGAGTAAATAGCAAAATCAAAACTGGGAACTAAACACCAAGCACCGAGGAGATCAAAGACAGATGAGCTTCAGAGTTTCATTGTTGCTATAACCTGCAGATACACCACAAGACACCACACAACAAAAACACTACCCAAAGCGTGAAGGTTAACCAAAGAAGACCATAAGGAACAAAAAAGGAAATAATAATGAACAATAATAAACAAAGAATAGATAAAACCACTAATTGGGAAATTAATGGTAACAGATCGAAAGTAACCGGGCGTGCCAGAATGTAAGCTAGAAAAATACACTACTAACAAGGAAGTAAAATACCAATAATCATACCTCCTCCTTCGTGCTCCGTAGCAAAACCTCGGAATGGGCTAGGAAACTTGGATTGAGCCCTGATTTTGTGATATGTAGGTGTTTTTCTTCAAGACGGAGCAAGACCTTCCTGCAACAACGATCCTCTTACTTTGCACTAGATGGGAAAAAGGATTATGAGGCTATTTTGGCATTAGGATGAGGCAAAAGGATGTTCTTTGCTCAAAGGATGCAAGAACTTAGATATGGCATGAAAGCTTATTCTCCGTGTGTTTAGAGGGGAGGGGTAAGGTTGTATTTATAGCTGGGGAGTGATTAACTTAGATTAATTTAAGTAATCATGGTTTGAAAATGTGGGCAAGATTAAGTGAGTGGTTTGAAAATGTGGGCAAGATTAGGTGAGTGGTTTGAAAATGTGGGCAAGATTAGATGAGTGGTTTGAAAATGTGGGCAAGATTAGGTGAGTGGGGGCCACGAAGAATGGGTGAGGATTTGAATTATATTTTTAATTCATAAGTGGAGGATTTTAGGTGAGTGGGGACCACGAAGGGTGGGTGAGGATTTGAATTTGAATTTTTAATTCAATAGTGGAAAAACATGGAGAATAATGACATGTGGTGAGGATTGGGTTATTTTTTAGATTTTGAAATGGATAATTAATCAAATTATATTTGATTAATTCGAAGTGTATTTTTGTGGGAAATGAGGAAGGGGAATTAATTGAATTTTGATATTACCATACTATACTAAAGATGTGAAATTGGGGTTTTATTACCTACATGTCTTTAGCAAAGATTCACCACCAAAGATCTTCATCCAACCGCCTCGACGCACATTCACTAAGTTCATTGTCCCTCCACATATTCTACTACCACAACTTGTCAATAATAACCTCATCACACTTCCTCCTCCACTCCAATTAGATCCATCTCAACCAAAAGGGCGTAGTGAAAATTTTCATTGTGATTATCTTCAAAGGTGCATAGGGCATTCTACAGATCATTGTTTCAAGCTTCGTACCCTCATTCAGGACCTAATTGATGATGGTAAACTTGACCTTCCCGAACTTACGGTTTCTGCACCTATCAACAAAAATCATAAGCTCAAGATATTTAACAACCCTCTACCCAAACATGACAAGAAAGAGCTGAATCTTTAGCTAATCATGTATATCACGTAGTGCCTCCTCCTACATCAAGGGCTCTTGACTTTCTAGTTGCACATACTAACACTTCTCCACCAATAATTTCTTTCTCTAACCATGATTATCATGCAAATTTCATTTCTAATCACTTACATATTAGTGCCTATATTAGATTTGCCTCTATCAATAATACTAAGGTTGATCCATCTTGGCCCATCAACGCATGTTATATTCCACTTCTCATCACTATTGGCTATCCATTATCACAAATTTCATATCCCACGAACAATGCATATGGTGTTGTCAAACTTCGCGTTATAGTAGGTCCTCTCACTACATTTGTACCCTTCCTTGTCGGACAAGCAATTGTGGGATGTGACATGCTTCTATGCCTCAATCGAATCCATAGGTCTAAGTCGATCATCTCCATAAATCATTTGCGTATAAAATTCATTCATAACAATCAAGTCATTTCTATCGATGGTGTGCCTTCATCTACTCCATGGTCGCAACCGCCTCTCGCAATGGCTAATGTATCATCTACTTCATCTAGTACGCCACGGCCCATAGCACTTAAAGCACAATCTACTCCTAGCTCACCTACTCACACCCACCTCATGCAGCCTCATCACTCTACTAGTCCAACATACCAATATAGGCCAATTCCTAGGATAGTTACTACATCTAGACATAAATCACCACCTCGTTTTATTCCACGTAAGTTTCCATCACCACCGCATTCTACTTCACATAGGTCTCCATCACCTACACATTTTGTTACACCGCGGTACCCACCATACACTCATCCATCGCATGCACATAGACTTCACTCACCCATGCTACGCATATCTAATATACCGCCACTTTTAGAGCATGATCACACGCTTTGACCACAACCATCAAGCAGAGGAACTTCATCCTTTAATCTCATTAGATAGTTTTCTTGCCATTATACACAGGGGCATTACGCTTATATTTCCCCCTATCCACACATTGTAGACTTTTTCATAGACATATTCATAGACATTAGCATCAACATTACCCGATGAGGCGGTCTTGTGCTTCAATTCACACTTGAGTGTCGAGGGTATCCTATACACATGAAGCTCACACATTGCACAATAGACATTATACATTACACATCTTCGTATGTTTTACACTCTTGTACATACACATCATCTTACATCTTACTTCCTATATCCTACATCTTACATCTTACGTTATACATTTACTATACATCTACGCATCTTGCATCCTACATTACACACTACACATTACACATCACATGATGATTTCTCATCACCACATCTATTACACATTTATATACATACTTTTACGTGTTGCACTCGCTACCCTATAATGCACTCTAGTCTCATGGTCCATATTGGATTGTCGAGGGTATACATCACAATTGGACCTCGTCACACTTACATGTTAGCCATTCAATATTTCTATCATGTGACATTCCTACATTAGTGATATACGTTGTAGGATACATCATCACTTCTTCTAGCATCCTTTATTGATATACGTTTTAGGCTAAATCATCACTTCTTATGTTATTTTGTTGTGATAAATGCTTTAGGCTAAATCATCACACATTCTCACACCTCATCTCTATGTCACATGTCATCATTACACATTCATCACATCATGTTACACATGATATATCGTTTGACCATTTCCCAATGACGCACTCTCATTTACGGTTCATTCTTAACTATTGAGGGGGCATAAATAAATGAACCTCATTGCATATATTTCCATCCACTCGAGAGGCACACTGGTCCTATCATTCACATTGCATTTTGTTTCATACCATCTCGTGACATATTGCAAATCTTTGTTGTATTTACTTTTGCTTACATTTACTTGTTACATGTTCATCTTATTACACATGCTAGATAGATATATTGGATGTCATTATCTTTATCATACACACATGCACATTCACTTGCTTTCGAGTTGTGATCATAGATTCTACAGATCTGTTACATGTAGCAGGATGTTCTGCACAATACCTATTACCAGTCCCACAGAGGCTCTCTGGGGCATCTACTTTGTATATTATAGGTGGTGTTGTTTCATTTTTGTTTATAACACATTACTTTATTGGTTTATACATGCTTTGACATACCTTTTATCTTTCTAATATGCTAACATGTGCTTCATGTGCAACATTTGTTTTGCATTACTATTTGCTTACATGGTTATTTGTTACATTATTTACCTTTTTTTGTCATTGTATGCTCTTGTTTGTGGAATTTTCCCTTTATCTTGTGTCCACACTTATCTATTTGCGGCCATTACAGCCTTGATTGTTTTGCAACATCATGAGTGATGTCTCGTGTTTGCAACTCATTTTTCACAATCTACATCATCTTTTTGCATGTTTACACATTGTCTACATAGCTTACATTTCATCTTATACATGAGTATTTGTCTTTGATTGTACTAACACTTGTTTTCCTAGCCACTTGTTTGTGTGTGCCTTGGTTTCTACCAAGCACATTCCCTTCCCCTTACAGGGCACAATTCAACACAATGGTTGGTCCTCCTTTGGGCCACATACTCCTTCAACGACGTCGCATGCACCCCAAATGAGGGGGGCATCATATGGGTGAATCAATCACCCCATATAGAGATACACACAACACAGACCTATCAACAACACGGTTTCGATTTTGGACAGGGCTCGAATCGAGACTTGGGTCTTTAACATAGTGGCCTTTCCATGAAGCCTCGAAACTAGGGGCAATACAACAATGTATCTATCATGGAATGTCAAGAATTAGGGAAACTACACAATTCTTTGACATGTCACAAAGGCTTTTGACAGTGAGAGAGTCTTTAGCACATACACACCATTTGCAGTGATGTTTTACACAACAGAATCGATTAAAGGTTGGTGGACAACACCGAGATAGTTCTCCCTACACTTCTTCCATTACATTGGCGTGAGATCACCCGAAAAACTCGCATCTACTTCTTCCATTACATATCTTAGTTGCAATTAATCTTTCTTCATTTACGTGTTACATGTTCATCTTATTACACGTGTTATATAGATATCTTGTATGTAATTATCTTTATCATACACACATGCGTGTTCACTTGCTTTCTAGTTGTAATCGCATATCCTACGCATCCATTACACGTAGTAGGGATGTTTGGCATAGTACCTATTTACAAGTCCCACAGAGGCTCCTGGGGGCATCTAATTTCATAAATTATAGGAGTTATTGTTTCATTTTTATTCATAACACATTACTTTATCAGCTTATTCACGCTTTGACATACCTTTTATCTTTCTAACATGCTAACATGTGCTTCATATGCAACATTTGTTATGCAAGACTATTTGCTTCCATGCTTATCTATTACATTATTTACCATTGTTTGTCATTGTATGCTCTTGTTTGTGGGATTTTCCCTTTATCTTGTGTGCTTACTTGTCAGTTTGTGGCCATTATGGCCTTGACTATCTTGCGACATCATGAGTGATGTGTTTGCAACCCATTTTTATGGTCTACATTGTCTTCTTGCGTGTTTACACATTGTCTCGCATATCTTACATTTCATCTTATACATGAGTGTTTGTCTTTGATTTTACTAACACTTGTTTTTCCTAACCACTTGTTTGTGTGTGCCTTGGTTTCTACCAAACACATTCCCTTTCCCCTGTAGGGCACAATTCAACACAACAGTTGGTCCTCCTTTGGGCCACATACTCCTTCAACGATGTCACATACACCCCAAATGAGGGGGCATCATACAGGTGAATCAATCACCCCATACAGAGATACACACAACACGGTACTAGTACAACATAGTTTCGATTTCGGACAAGATTCGTATCGAGACTTGGGTCCTTAGCATAATGACCTTTCCCTGGAAGCCCAAACCAGGGGAAATACAACGTTCTATCCTATAATGACATT
The DNA here is from genome assembly GCA_018340775.1 of Taxus wallichiana var. yunnanensis. Taxonomy (NCBI): domain Eukaryota; kingdom Viridiplantae; phylum Streptophyta; class Pinopsida; order Cupressales; family Taxaceae; genus Taxus; species Taxus wallichiana. The sequence continues at coordinate 715,079,506 of CM031235.1, read as the reverse complement.
AACTAGGGAAACTACATAGTTCTTTGACATGTCACAGAGGCTTTTAGCAGGGAAGAGAGTCCTTAGCACATACACACCATCTGCAGTGGTGTTTTACACAATGAGAAGTAGTTAAAGGTTGATGACGACACCAGATAGTTCTCCCTACACTTCTTCCATTACATTGGCGTGAGATCGCTTGAAAAACTCATGCACATTGACATCATCTACAAGATCCTTTCTACACTTTTTCCTCGTCACGAGATCAGGTGCACATGTTCCTTTTTCACTTTTTCAACATTTTATTTTACATACTTCCTTACATGCTTTTTATACATATACATGCATATTTGACTACTTGATTGCCTTCTCTTTTACAAGTTTGTTTGTATGGCTAGCAGTAGTCAATGTCAATAACAACAACATCATGCACATCGACACCAACAATAGGTACAACACCACATTCACACATGCATTTCCACCCTAGGTTCATTTTCATCACCTTTTACACTTTTTCATCTTTAGTCTCCACGCTCCATCTTTTTATCACTCCACGCTTTGTCTAGTCCTTCAAAGACGCTTTTTACATGGATATCGTGTACACATCTATATCTACTCGTATGTTCTCAACTTTCCTCTCACCAACATAAAGTGGGGGGAAATGTAGACAAAAATCGGCACTTTGGGTAATTATCTAGTCTCGATCACATATTACTATTCATATGGTTCCTAAGTATGAAAAGTACTAATTAACTCATGTCTTTGACCACCTTTCTTTGTTTTAAGATATTTTTTTTCAGTCTTGCACTCTTACTTGCTCAGTCAGATTTTCACCTTTCACCATTTTTCATTATGGATACTAACACCTAGCTAGGACACCAACGTCAGTGCCCCCCGTCCCCTCGAGCGCCATTTTCTTCTTTGTACTTTACTCACACTTTTTGGGTCCTTTCTAGCCATTTGAGCATCTTATATTTTTGGTAGTCGGCCTTTTCGGGGTTAGTTACTGAAATTCAAGCAAAGGAATCATATAAATATAAAGTTATGTGATCATAATAAGGGACCAAGCACTAAGCATCTACTATCTCAACCTAAGTTTACATCCATCAAGGCATCTATAGCTCTATTTGCATCCATCTAACTCCATCACAAGGTATAAATGGTTGGTTCATCTGCATCACACTTCATAAGAGGGGAGTCTATTGTTTCCATGCACATATTATTTACATTCTACATATAGGTATTTACTTGTTACTTCGAGTATGACACGCACAAGAGCAACCTAGCACACAATTCCACACACACACGTAACTACATTGGAGTCCGAGATGTAGTGTAACACTCAGTTGTAATTCCACCATTGTGACAGTTGAGGACAATCCGACCCCAATTTTCATCTTTTTTTTTAGGATTTGATGTCTATTTGAGGGTTTTGTAGGTGTTTTCTTCATTGCAAGTTTACAGTGACCTTAGCAATCTTACAATGACATACAAGTGATCAAAGGAAAATAAGTGTGAACCTCTTGCAATACCTCAAAGGAGGTTTTGGAGCATCTACATAGACCAGGGTGGCTAGGAACCGACTAAGGCTCCCACGGGTGCCCCTATCCCTCTTCAGTGCCCAACTCCATTAAAATCTGTTGGATCTACATTTTTTCCGAGATTCTATGTGACAGCCCTCCACCTCTGCTCAAATTAGTCTCCATTGTGACACAATCCAACAACCTATTCAAATCAACTAAGGCTCTTCTAACCCTCTTTGTTGTCGTGGTTTCATATTTTATGTTATCCAATTTTACACACATGGCAAAATTGGACAACATGGGTCAATCAAACCCTAGGACCGAAAAACCCCTTCATGAAACATTTTGGGGACATTATAGGCAAAATTTTGTGTTGAAGGCACATCTTGGCATTATGGGAAATTTCAGGATCATTTCGGAGTGTTTTCTACTTTGGGTCTTAGAAGTTAATGAGTTTTCTGTAGTGCGGAAGTTGGCCTCTGTAGGCCCACTTTCTCGCCAAGGAGTGCGAGAAATTTATTAAAATCAAGAAATCATGTTTCAAAGGTCCTATTATGTTTCTATTACTACCTCAATTCTAATAACGCATAATGAAGTTTACACATTAGGGAAAAATCAGTAGGAGGCCTAGGTGGCATCAAGCTATGAAATAGCTTACTTGAGCTGCTCGAGTGAGCGGCTCGAGGAGTTAATTTTATTACATCCAATCATATGAGTTTCAATGCAACTCTGTCGAGCTCCAAACTCTTTTCACTATGTTGAGGTTCCACACTGTCGAACTCAATGTTGAATGACCCATTGAACCCATATCTTATTGAACATGTCTCACTCGCAAATTGAGCCAAGCTAGCTCCTTGTTTACACCTTCTAGATCAATCAACTCATCGATGCATACAAATTGGTTGTGCAAACAACTCAAGTCGAGTCATCTTAATAGCTCAAGTATTTATAGAGAATTGTCGATGAGGAGGAGCTTGCCAATGAAAACATAAGAACTCGGCATTGAAGAGCTTGCCAGGTAATGAATAACTCAGAGGTCAAGTTGGTATAAGTGTTGGTGAGTAGACTCTTCAAATGGCTCGGATGATTCAATGTTTTATGCTAAGGCTTGGAGGTAAATCGGTGTGGAAGAGTGCAAATGTTGCCAAAGGAAGAAGAAGCTTGACCATTACAGAAGGAATATTCAAAACCAAATCATTGAGGTTCATGGCGTGAAAAGGAATAGCTCGGATTCAACCTCACTGGCTAGTACATAAGGAGTGGGACCGAGATCGAGCATCATTTTTGAAGAGATGTTAAAGCTTAGACGTGGACCAGAAATGTTAAACTAGGTGAGCTTGATGGTATCTTGGATCATGTGGAGTTAGGTCGCCAAGTCAAGTAGGGAAGAACATTTACAAAACTCATACCTCGGGGGATGTGGGAAAGGTTCGAGTTGTGGCTTGATTCAGGGTAGCAATGCATTTTAGCATGGATGTCGAAGGCTCATCAAAATATCGGCATTCAGAACTTAGAAATGGGGCTCAAAGGCTCAGTTGAGAGATAGATAACAACTCAGTTTATACACAATGGTGTCCGAGCTCTGCATCATTAGCCCGCAGAATGAGAAGTTGAGTTGAGGTTCTTCAAGAGCTCAGGACAATTCAACTAGATAACTCGATACAGTGCTCGACAAGGATGTAATGCAGCCAAAGGGGTTCAAGATGGAATGACACGGAACCGAGCATGGGGGGTTTGTGTATGGCTTGAGGTAACATCGTGCAAGTTACTTAGAGAAAGGCATTAAGAGTTTTGAAGATCATAGCTCATGCAGGGATCAACTTAGTTACATGAGAAAAAGGTTAGCTTGATACGTTGGGATAGGGTGAGTTCACGAGTAGCTTAGTGAGCCATCGAGATATAGCTCTGTCGATTTTAATAAGATAGCTCGGAAAAAATTGTAAGTTGTTGAGTGAAGGCTCCAGATTTTGAGGGGGCACAAGGATCTTAAGAAGAACTTGTTAGTAGAACTCTGTGATATCATCAGGAGATAGCTCGACATCATGATAAACAAACCAAAAAGTTCTAATTGTGGGATGAATGTGGCAAACCAGAAAAGAAAGGTTGGCTTGACATGATATACGTGACGATCCTGGGTATAATGAGAAACTTGTAAGGCATAAACAATGACTTGGCTTGGACGAGCCAAGTGCACTAAGATCATGGAGCTTATGTGCTCATGGAGGAGGTGGATGAGCTCTTGAAAATAATTTAGGCAGAGACCGAGCTCTGTAGATTCATCAATGCATGGTGAGAAGCATCGATGAGGAGCTGATGAATTTTCTCGTAGGTCTCCGAGTCAAGGTCCACCGGAATCAACTGCGGGAGCTTGACAGAGGCATGAGAGATGATTTTGACCTCACATGGGGCTAAGTTCAGAGCTTGCAAAGCCTAACTCGATGGGCATATGAAGTCAGCTTGGTGGGAGATGTTTGAGTGGAGCCGCTCAAAGATTTCGTGAGAGGCAAACCAAAGTAAAAGTTTCACGCTCATTGGGCTCATGAGATTAGAGACCAATTCGTCGAGTTGGTGTCAAGGCAAAGTGACCTCAAAATCCCGAAGCCCACTACTTCATATTTTAGAGTTTTTTTACAATAAAAGCCAAGGCGAGTAACTCGGTGTGGGATGAACAGTGTTCGGGATCCCAAGATGGAAGAGCCAATATGGGAAAATCATCAAGAAAAATGGGGAGTTCATCTTCAAGTTGACTGAGTTGTGATCCAACACATTCAGGGGAGTACGTGGCATGATGGTTCCGAGGTGTTTGGAAGTTAATTTTGTGAGGTCAATAAAGCAGTTGAGATTATGGTTGTAATGATTTTTGATGTGAAACGTGCCAAGTAATTAGGCATTGAGCTTATAGGAAGATGTCGCGTGGAGAAAACTACTCACTAAGATAACAGTGGGGTAAGTCTTCGGAGTCGGTGAAGTGAACTTAGACCAAGTCAAGAATGATGATTTAGAGGGGAAGAAGAATGTTGAACCATGAAAATGTGAAGAGCTTGAGTATGGGAGGTTAGGCGGATTAGCTCATGGATCGAGCTAAGTAAACACGTCGCACCCACTACGATTCAACTTGTCTCAGCGTAGTAAAGGATCAAAATACCATCAAACGAGTTGGTGAGTCGAGGGGCGAGCTCAATAGCTTGGCTTGGTGATTCAATCATTTGGGTGAGTATAATCAACATTACAGAGGCTTGTGGATCATTTTGACTCAACTTATACATGAACATGGTCGAGGCGCGGTGAAAGATCTCGTCATGTGGAATGTCATTTTGGAGGATGAGTTCATACTCATAATGGTAACATCGAGTGAGCCTTTCAAATGGCGCAAAGATGGTGAGTCAAATGGAGTTAAATCGACGAGTTGAAGTCAAATTAAAATTTCACAAGTTTGGCATGATGGGAGCCAATGTATATTTGAGATGTTCAACGATCTCTAGGCAACTTAGTTAGCCGAGGTATGAGCGAGCTCACTAGGACGGTCGAAACGAGCCGTTGAGGGCTCCTCACATGGATAGTGAGCCAAAAGGAAGAATTAGCTCATGGCAGAGAGTGGCACGGCATTGAAGATAGCTTGGACCGAGCTCACTCGGCAGGTGAGCTCATGCCAAGTTCGAGAGAAGACACGATGGCTCAGTGATGGGTTGAGTCATGGGTCAAGCTCAACTCAAGATGAGATGAGTCATATGTGTGAAGAGATTGATTTGAGTCAAGACCGAGTTGGCTTGGTCGATTGGAATGACAAGCACGAGTCGGCGGTGAGCTCAATGGTGAGCTCATTGAGGGATAACTCGGTTCAAAAGGTGGAGGAGCTCGACACCAACTCGGTGAGTTGGCTCGGTGAGCCAACCACCGAGTTGGTCTATTTTGACCTTTTCTCATGGACCCCCCCTCTTCAATGCAAACCAGTTTTAGGGGTCCCACTTGAATATTAAATTAATATTTTATTATTAATTTTATTAAATTAATATTTTTATTAAAATATTTTAATAATAATATTTATTATTATTAATGAAATATTTTATTTAAATATTCCTTTAATTAAATAAGAGGATTAAGTCAATTGGTCCTTAATGGCACATGATGGAAGATTCTTAATGGTTTAACCAACTTTGTAATAAATGAACCATCATGTACCTTCATTTGAGGAAGGAATTTATGAGTTCTCTTTTCTCTCACAGAATTCTTCTATAAATGTAAGTTGGATGTTCATTCCAAGGGGATAGAGGAGAGATTTGCTATGCCTTGGTGAGACATCTGGCATATCTTTCAAGAGTCCTACTTCTTATGCAAGTTGTCCTTGTATGTTGAGGGAACTTTCAAGCCTCCTTTCAAGACTATAATGGCAACCATTGCCTCTTCCAAATGTAATGATGCATTATGCATGTTTTTGAAGCAATAAAGTGTGTGTTTTGTGACTAATTCTAGTCCTTCCATCATTTTATACTTCTTCGTGCCTTTCTCATACATGCAGGTGTATTGTGCGGTTCAAGTTTACATTGCGTGTTTTGGAGTTTTGTGCTTATCAGGTGGTGGAGTTCTTGCATGTAGTTGAGTTGTGGTGTTTGTTCACCCTTCTCGGTTTCATTCTTCTTCACCGAAAGATCAAAAGGTTGCTTGTGTAAACCAAGTTTGGCAAAGGGAATACTTGCTTCTTAGTTTGTGGTAGTTACTTACCCTCTCCAAATTGCAATAGGTGAGTTGTCTTGTGGTGCATAACACCCTCTTCAAATCAACCCTTTCCAAGTCTATCCATACCCTTTATTTGGTGCATCACCATCCCTAGAATAGTTTCATTTCTTACAGAATCTCTTTCCCTAAACCCCATGAATGATAACATAGGTTTAGATAATCATTTTGTTACACTAGGAGTAATGCACTTAGTTTAGGAAGAGGAACTCGGCCTTCTTCAGAGGTTCACCTTGAACCCAAGTCCCACGTCTTGAGAGGTGATCCAATGTTACCCAATCACACCGAACATTCCGCTCACATTCTCGCCATTCGAGAGGGTGGAGTGATTTGGCAATAACATTTTCATTGCTCAATTGCTTGGGTATTATTTTAGCATTTTAGTATTCATTTATTTACTACAAACTTGCATTAGATTAGGCTATTATTTTACATTTTAGCATAATCGGAACCATATTAAGAGCATCCTTCAACCATGTAACCATTTAGAGTTAACTTGTTGAATAATAAAATATATTTAACATAACACATAAAACACATTGAGTGTATTATTAATTCACAAAAGTAATAACACACATATGCATACATTGATTATCAATGATATAGCCTAAGCAATCTCTTTGTTATCATATCCTTCTTTCAAAACCTCAAATTCCTAAAATACTCCCTTCTAAGATCTTATTAAAATGACTATCTATAAACTCAAAATTAGCATTAATATAATTAATATATTTATTAATTGTGTAAGGATCATCTAGAATGAGAAAATACAATAAATACAACAAATCTACAAATTCTACATCATATTATGATCAAATACAAGCTCTAAATAGGTTATGGTGAAGTGACGGTGATCTAAATCTCAAGAATAAGTTTGTTGTGCCCATAGTTTTATGATAAAAAAAAGTATTCATTGGTAGTCCCGTTAACCCCGTAAAATTCGGGCAATTTTTTTATCAAAGGAGTTGGTTATGCAATGAACTTAATATAGTCCGAAATAACTAATGATGTGGTCACGTTACGCAAGGTCACTCAAGAGACTATCATTATACCTTGTGTAGCATATTATATAAGATGATAGGTTCGAGCTTAGAAATCCAATACGATTTCAGCTAATACCCATCCTTAGTAATACAAGGATTAGAACCTATCGAAAAGATGATTCTTGTTTCTCGCAATGATTTGCTTTTAAGGGTGAGAAATTAATTTTCCAATATTGAGCTACATGAAAAGCAAAGTTTATTGTTTTCAAGAGTACAGAGATACCCATCGAAAGGGTTATTCGACCAATAGGGTTCGTATGACTTGAGATACGATCACCCTCATAAAAGTTCACTAAATTATCTAGCTCAAGTTACTTGATACAACTTCGGGAAGTTTATTGGGCCACATCCTTAGCTAAATAAAAATTAAATTTGGTGTGCCATTTATAGAAAAAATTATTTTATTTGACCCATTAACCAATTTTAAATCCCTATCCCTAACCCCTAATTTTGAGACTAGTTTAGTTTTATTAAACTAGGAACAAAATAATAATATGAACTAATTGTAGACACTAAATCACGCACTTGGGTACATTTATAGGTCATAATCACATGAATTGCATTCATATGATTTTTAAGGGAGAAACTTATTAATTAATCACCACCTTTGGCTTTTAGGTTCCTTTCTGGTCTCCTTCTTGGCCTTGCACACCCTACTACCCAGTCGACCTTGAACATTTCACCTTTTCGGTTATGGACACTAGCGCCCAGAACCCTCCTCCCCTATGGGTGCCCTAGCTCCTTTTGGGCCATTTCTATCTTTTGGGCATCCTTATCTCTTAGGGGTTGGACTTTTAGTGATCAATTATGAAATTCAAGCAAGGGAATCATATAAATACAATGTTATGGGATCAAATTAAGGGACCAAGCTCTAAGCATCTATTATCACCACCTAAGGTTGCATCCAAAGGCATCTAAAGAGCATCAAAGCATCCATCTAGCTTCACTCAAGGGACAAGGGACTAGTTATTCTACATACACGCATAGGAGGAAGTTCATTTTTCCATGCACACATTTATTTACATATTTTATATCTAGTTATTTCTTTCTATCACGTGCATAGCGCACAAGAGCTACCTAGGGTATGATTCTACACACACATGTGTAGAACTACATGGAGTCTGAAAATGTAGTCCATCATCCAAATCATAAGTTCACTCAGCCAGGTGACCGTCGGAGTTAATCGGCTCCCCATTTGCATCTTTTTCTTTTTGGGATTTGATTTCTTTTGGGGTTTTACAGTCATATCTTATTTGTGCGGTTATCGGTGACATCGAGAGATCATTGTGCGACATTTTAGTGACAAACAACAAAGGATTGTGATAACTTAGTGATGCTACAAAATTCATTTTTGAGCATCCACGCACTCACTCAAGCGCCCAGACAGGGGATCCTAGTGCCCAGGCGCTCCAAGACTACCCTAAGCGCCTGTCCAACCTTCTTCTCGCACTTCGCATTTTTGTGGGTTTAGTTGGACCCTCTTGTGTTCTTGTTTTACCATTTCTCCACCTTCACATAGTCCATGATTTATTATGAAATCAACTAAGTATTCTATCTCTCTATTGCACTTAGGGTTTTATTTATCTTGTTTATTTCTTGTGTCACTTCATGTACTTTATTGATTTATTTATTTTTATGACTCTGAAATAACCTATCTAGGGTTTAACATATCTACTTAATTTTGTTAAATCATTTAGTGAACCCATCATCTTCGAACACCTTTAGGGTCTTTATTTCATTGTTTCTTGCATTTTTCTAAGACCCTCTCATCATGGATATTTATATTCATGATTTCTTGCTCATCAACCCTGAATTACGAGCTAAAATCATTACTCTCTTGATACTACTCGTGTTCCTTTTGATATTCATCCAAATATAGTCTATAACACATTGTGGATGCATTTTCTCAACATCACTTTTCAATCTAATCCTCCTGCTGATCTTGTTGTTTTTGACAATGATCCACCTTTATACATAATGATTCACATCAATAATGTGGGTGTCAAAAACTATAGTCGATAATGGATCTGAGCTTAATCTATGCACTTTATCATTCATTGAAGCTATCGGCCTTTCTGCTGCTTATGTTAGTCCTTCATCCATTTCTCTTTGTGCATATGATGGTTCCATTCGTCCATGCATAGGCCATATCACTTTACCTATCACTATCGGGCCAAAAACCCTTCCTACGGTTTTCTTTGTCATTGACTTCCCAGATTCAATATAATTTCTTACTTGGTAGGCCATGGCTTCATGTCATGCAAGCAATACCTTCTATAGTGCATTGATGTGTTAAATTCTTACATGAGGGTGTAAAATATATAGTCATTGGTGATCGTGAACCATTCAAATATTGCAACCGCGATTTAACCACTACACTCCCTACTCCAACATCTATTACTACTAATGACCCACAACCCATGGATTCTCTAGCTCACTTACCACCACTTGAAGGTGTTATTTGCATGTTAGACATTGTCCCATCTCGCATCATTGCCCCTTCTTGCTTCTACAAATAATATGGTACTTTATGGGGGGATTTTCCAAACATCAGATGTCATTCTATCTACTTCACTTTCTCATGTGCAACCACCGTTGTCACGTTATCCTTTACATGTACACTTTTAATGAATGATTCTTATTGGGAACATATTCCATTTGATCCTACTTTCCTTGATACTATATGTACACATGATGGATTGACTCGCTAGGCTTCACATTCGATGACCTCCATCCTCCACCTCATGATCCTCATCTTTATCATGGTTTTATCCGCATTACTGTTGCTTATGGTCTTCATGTCTTTCACCTCACAGTAGTTCTTGCACGAGCTCCTTGCACTTCTCCACTTACACTTGGGAAATCTTGGCTTGACTACATTGGGGGACTTTAGACCCTGATCATACAGATATTTCATTTCCTATGCCCTTTGGTCATGTTTTCATTTGTAATGATTCATTTATGGGCTATTCACAAAATATTACTCGATGGTATGCACATGGTTGTCCACTGCCTCCTTTCACTAATACGAGAATATGTTAAGGGCATGTAAAAAAATACCTCAAGGCTCTTTACTAGATCATCCTGATATTATTGCTTACCAAGTCTCTGACACTTCTCCATCTGGCTTTGACCATGACAACGACATTGTTATAGATGATATTACATGATCTTACTCTTCATCACACACTTGGGGCATCATATTCCCCCACCAACCCTTATTATATCATTAAGTATCTACCACTTCTATTATCACATTCCATACCTCCTACTTCACATTTCTAGACATTCATCTTACGCAACTTGATACACTACTTGTATCGTCATTACCCTATGACGCACTCTTGTGCTACGGTTCACACTTGAATGTTGAGGGCATACTACATACATGAACCTCACACACTACACATTTCACACTTCACGCATTTACGACATCTTATTTTCACATCTACTATTACGACTCATACACACTTTGCACTCTTTCTTACATCTACTACTACATATTCTACACATTTTACGTGTTTTTGTCTCATCTATTACTATACACACAACACATCCTTACAATTGACACATTCAAAGTACATCCTTCTAGCGTCACATTCTCAAACAACACACTTTGCACAATTTTCTAGCACCTTCTCCTTGTGAATCATACTATTATATTCTATAATATACACTTCATGATCGAATCTTTAAACCACACGCATCACTACCGATAACACACTCTAGTTTCATGGTTCATACTCGACTGTAGAGGGTCTAAATCTAAATTGAACCTCACCACACTTACATCATTCTACATTCTACACATTCACATATTTCTACATGTTATGCTCTGCGTTTCATGATCACTCTCTCTAGCATCTTATTTAATATTTCTACCATCTACACATCATACTTTATTCTACAATCCACACTCTACACTATATTGATCAAATATTTCTAGCATACACATCATTCAAACCATTTTCCGATAACGCACTCTTGTTATATGGTTCATTCTTGATTGTTGAGGGGTCATTTATAAATGAACCTTATTTCACGAATGCATACATACACACTCGGGGGGGCACGTGGCCCCTATCACACTCACATCGCATACCATTCCATTCCATTCATAGCATACAACATATCTTGGTTGCACATGGTCCTTACTTGTATATATTCACATGTTACACTTTGCTTATTATGCTAGATAGATACATTGTATGTCATTTTATTTTCTATACACACATGCGCATTCACTTGTCTTCTAGTTGTGATCGTAGACTTTACACAAATCGTTACACGCATCATGGATGTTTGACATTGTACCTTTTACCGATCCCCGTAGTAGGATCCTGGGGTATCCACATTCGTACACATTTCACGTATTATTGTTTCATTTTATACTACTTCCTATTTACTAACACACTACTATATTGGATCATACACGCTTTTGATATGCTTCATATCTTTCTAACATACTAACAGGTGCTTCATGTGCAACATTTGCTTTGCAGGGGACTATTTTCCACCATGGTTGTCTGTTGATTTGTTTACTATTATTTTTCATTTTTTGTCATTGTATGCCATTGTTTTGCAGGTTTTGCCCTATATCTTGCTGTTCATTGCTTGTATGTTTTTGGGGTTAGACCACACTTTGGTTGGACAGATGATATAAATCGATTAAAGCATATAAGCAATAAACATGGAAATAACCAATCAAGAAAATACACAAGATATAATGTGGTTCACCCAGTGTGGGCTACGTCCACCAAGAAACAACCAATATATTATTCTAGAGGTTGTACAATTGAAGATCTGCAATCTTCCACACCTTACACAATGTACAATACTTTTCCTCTCATAAGCTTCTCTAAGCTCTCTCTAAGAATTCCTTCTTACAATTCTCCCAATCTTCTTGATTATATCCTCTAACCCTAGTTTCCTAGCTTATATAAGCCTATACAAACTTAGGGCACTTTAGCCATTCATTTACAACCATTAGATCAACTTTATAACAAAGATTAGATCTAATTCTCGTGACTTAAATATAAACAATCACACACAGTAACCGATGCCGGTTACCATAACTGATATAAGTTTGTCCCAACCGATGTCGCTTGGCCTACTAAGTGATCGACCCCAATCACCGATTGATTCCGATTCTCGTAAACCTGCAAGTTGTAAATAAGATCCTTTGTGAAGTAATTCAGCTCCACAATCTCAACAATCTCCCACTTGGAGATAAATTGTTGCACTATCCCACACAACTCCATCCTTGGTTCCTCTCCTGGCTTTGTTTCTTCCTCTTCAAGTCTCAAACTCGAAGACCAACAAAAGTGGAGTGTAGCTCCAACTTCTCCTTTGCCAATGGCTTCATTAGCATATCTGCAGGGTTCTTATTTGTATGAATTTTCTCTAACTTCAATTGTCCATCCTCCAACACTTGTTGTATGAAGTGATATCTCAACTGAATGTGTTTCTTGAATGAATGAAACGTTGAGTTCTTTTCCAAATGAATTTCACTTTGACTATCACTGTACAATTTGTAATACTCTTTATCCTTTCCTAACTCTTCCATGAACCTAATCATCCATATCATCTCTTTACTAGCCTCTATAGCTACAACATACTCGACCTCTGTAGTAGACAAGGCCAAAACCTTCTACAATCTCGAAATCCAGTTGACTGTCGTCCCACCTACTATGAATACATATCCAATGGTATTTCCCCTACCATCCATATCTCCAGCCATATTTGAATCAACATAGCCCCGCAAATTAGTATGTGACTCTCCATAACATAATTGCATGTCGGATGTCCCTCTCAAATACTTGAGAATCCATTGGACTATTTTCCAATGCTCTTTACCTAGATTGGCCATAAATTTGCTCACAACTCCCACTGCCTATGCAATGTCTAGTCTAGTACAAACCATAGCATACATAAGACTTCCAACTACTAAAGCATATGGAACTCGTGTCATGTACTCGACCTCCTCATGTGATGTAGGACACTGATCTTTGCTCAATTTAAATTTTCCAATGATAAGTGTACCTACAAGTTTTGCATCCTGCATTTTAAATCTTTTCAACACCTTATTGATATAATCCTCTGAGACAAATACAATTTTATATTCTTCCTGTCTCTAAGAATTTGCATGTCAAGGATTTTCTTTACAACTCCCAAATCCTTCATTGTAAATGTGTGAGCTAATTTTTATTCAAGCTCACTAGTATCATGTACACTAGATCTTGTAATAATCATATCATCCACATACAATAAAAAAATAATATAGCTCCCATTTCCAAGCTTCTTGAAACAAAAACAATAGTCGAGATCCACATCTTATATAACCATGATCATGCATAAAATTTTCAAACCTCATATACCATTGCCTTAGAGCTTGTTTGAGCCCATACAAGCTCTTTTTCAACCTGCACACATGTTTCTCCTTACCCTTGACTTCATAACCAAGTGGCTGATTCATATAGATCTCCTCCTCCAAATCACCATGAAGGAAAGTCATCTTAACATCAAGTTGTTCTAAATGTAAATCTTCTACTGTAACTAAACTTAAAACAATACGAATGGAAGTCATTTTAACAACAGGAGAAAATATCTCACCAAAATCAATACCTAGTTTTTGTGCAAACCCTTTTACCACAAGCCTTGCTTTGTATCTTTTTGTCCACCCTCTTCCTCCTTGATCCTATAAACCCACTTGTTCTGCAATGTCCTCTTACCTGTTGGCAACTTGACCAAATCCCATGTGTAGTTCTATTTTAAGGAATCCATTGCCTTATCCATGTCATGCTCCCACTTTGAATGTGGGTATCTGTACGCATTGTTTCTTCAAAACTTTCTGGTTCACCACTTGTTAGTGCAAAATCACAGCACCCCGGATGCTGCAGCAATCGGATGGGTTAAGACTCTCGGTGTGATTGCACAACATGGAACATCTCTCAATGTGTGTGACCTTGCGATTAAGAGAGCTCTCGGATTAAGGCCGTTCTATTCCTCTGTTCAGGTGCATACAAATATATTGCAGAGGATCTATTCTAAATCTACTCTATTTACCAAGGAGATAGGGTCGAGGAGATGCAAGAAAATAAACTAAGCTAACAAGGTGATGCACCAAAGGAATGTTAGACCCTCATTTTGCAGTTTAACATAGACCATGAAAGGCAATACAAACACTATGCACAGATGACCAAATTGCAATAAGAGATCGGAGACAATAACAAATACATGAGAGGGTCAAGAAACATCCACATACATATATATTATTGCTCAAGAGTCGATATAGTATATTGCAATGGCCAAGAAGCAAAACTTGCATTACAATCCGAAGGAGAGGTTAGAAAAGCTCCATAAATCCTTCTGTGACCAAAAGAAGAAGGGAGGGTGCAAAACAGAAACATCCAACCTTTTACAATGAGTCCCGACCCTTCCTTTATAGATTTGACATAGAGGGGAGAAAGAGAGAGAAGTGGGAAAACTAGTTTGGAGTTCAACTACTATCATCAATGCCTCCTACAAATCTACCCCAAATTTGTTATGTCTGCAACAATTACTTGTTCGGCACCTCGAAGGAGGAGGAACGACGGATCAGATCAAATCCGATCTGGTTGTTGGAGCAAATAGATCCTATATTAATGGCACAAAGACGTTTCTCCATTTTTCACCCACTTAGCTTCTCCAAAATTAAAGTTTCAGATCTCCATGGCGTAGATGAGGCCGAGATCTTTTCAACGGTGCCGATTTGTGATTTTGAGCACTTGGGTCAAAAGATATGTCCGTCTAAAATTTGAATCGAGTCCGTACAGAAATGGTGGCAAACAGTTGCTAAAATGGGCCCCCCTTTTGAAACCGGACACATGGAGGGTTGGCGCATGCCTGAGGGCTGCCTTGTATTTTGCTTTTGAAGTTACACACGTGGGCCGACACGTGGCTTTGAACTTAGTCCCGCCTTCATGTTTTGGCTAAGCTTTTTGCCTTGTCTCTACTTTGACTATTTAACCCCGACCTTGTCTCCTTTTGGACACTGGGACACGTGGAAGCTTATGTAGACTCTCTATACTTGGTCAATTTTGGGCTCACTCTATCCCATTTTTAACTTGGTCTACATGGCGAGCTTGCGCTCATTTGGGCCTCTACTTTTGGCTCTACCTAGGAGATGCACCGGGATGACACGTGGTTGCTTCCGCTAGCACCTTTATACTTAGTATTTTTTAGGCTCGCCTTGTCCGCCTTTTTGACTTTTAGTTGTTGACTCTACCCCTCTTTGGGTCTAGGACACATGGGGGCCTGGCACTTGTTCGAGTCTCTCCTTTTGGATTCAATCTTTGGAGTTGCGCTATTTGGACACTTGGCAGCGTCTGTTGTCTCCTCCATACTTAGTTGTTTTGGGCTCGTTCTAAACTGTTTCAGAGCCCGAAGACTTCGAACTTTCACCATTCCTTCTCCCTTAAGCCCCTAGTTTCTTTGACACTATCTTCTCCTTCCCCGACCCTTATTTTCATTTTAGAGCCCGCTATAAGTTGTTTGCTTTGGATTTGGAGCACGAGTTTCTCGATGAGTTATTTCTTGAATTTCTTCTTACAAGGGGTCGTTTGAACTTTCCGCAGGCCCTTGCCACTCCATTGTAGAGTCCCTCTGCAACATGTTTACAGGATTTGAACATGATTTCTCTGGTTTCTTCTGTGTAGGGTCATGGATGATCAAAAATTTTGGGGAACAAAATAGTGATAACAATTTGGTGACTCACAGGGCATCTGCCTGCTAGATGAAGAGATCAATAGCCTTGAAGCATCCATTGGGCATGGAGTCAAGAATGATGGCCTGATACTGATCCTGCCTCTGATCCATGAGCTCACCATTTGCACTCTCAATTTTCATAAGAAATCTTGAAACAAGGCTTCTGAGAGTAGAAAATTGTTTTGACTCTGGGGCTTTCATCTGTCCTGAATGGACTATTTTGAAGATGACTTTTTAGTTGCTTTGCATTTGTTTTATTTTGAAATAACAACTATTACATGAAACTATGGGTCTCTCTCTCCATGAATACTAAAAGGGATAACACATTCACTTGGAGGCACATTGAATTGTGTAATGACGCAACCTGAGCAATAAAGAACCTATGTGCCATAACACTTAGGAAACAAAACTACACTATAACAAAACAACGTGCATACACACTTAGGGAAATTAAAATCCTATGCTAATATTTACAGGGGTGGAAACTTCCCAATCAGTAGTAATGTTTGAGATGGATCCCGTTCACTGGGATCTGCAATTCTTCGCCATCCAATTTAGCCAGCTGGAAAGCATTACTACTCTTGCACTCTGTGATCATGTAAGGGCCACTCCAGATGACATCAAATTTGGAGTGTTTTCCTGGCTTTTCCCAATCTTACATCCCATTTAGGACTAAGTCCCCTTCCTAAAAGGTCCTCATTCTTGCCTTCTTGTCAAAACTCTTTTTTATCAATGCTGATCCTTCTCCATGACCTGCATTGCATGCTCTCTTACCTCTCCTACCTCCATTAGCTCTACATACTTGATTGCCATAGGCTTCAAACTCAGCCAGCTCCAATTGTTTCATGAGTTCCAAAGTGGGCAACTCTAATGATATGGGCAATACTACCTCCTTTCCATATACAAGCTTGTATGGTGAGCTACATGTGGATCTTTTGGATGTGATCCTATCAGCCCATAGAGCTGATTTGAGCTTTGTATGCCAAGTCCTCTGATTTTCATCAAGAGTCCTTTACGATAATCCTTAATAAGTTTTTATTTGTGGACTCTGCTTGGCCATTACCTTAAGGGTAATAATTTGATGAGGTGCTGAGATACACACCATTCTTAATTGCCCATTCAGTGATCCTTGTACCAAGGAATGCCAATGCATTATCTAATATAATAGTGGCAGGGACTCCAAACCTAGTGGCTATTCCTTCATAAAAATCCAAGATGTTGGATTCATTTGCTTCTTTTAGTGCCACTGCTTTAGTCCACTTGGTGAAATAGTTTGTTGCAGTGAGTATCCACTTGTGGCCTTGGCTTGAATTTGGGTTAATCACCCCAATGAAGTCTAGTCCCCATTGCATGAATGGTTGTTCCATTGAAATGGGATGAAGGGGCAGGGCTGCTAGCTTCTCCTTTCCTGTGAAGAATGCACATTTTTTACACTTCTTGATCCATGAATAGCAGTCCCTGAACATTGTAGGCCAATAATAACCAGCTTTCATGATCTTGAGAGTTGTTACTCGAGGGGCAAAGTGACCTCCTACTTCTCCATCATGGAATTCATGCAACACTCTCTCAATTTGGCCTATCTCAATGCATCTTAATAGAATACCATTGATATCCTTCTTAAACAAGACACCACCAACAAGCACATATGGGATAACTTGTAGTCTGAAGTATCTTCTCTTTGCCTTGTTCCATTCTAGAGGGCACAAACCTGTTTGAAGGTAATGCACCAAGGCTTGGGTCCAACATGGAGCAGGTGCATCATTAGTTGGTTGTTCTTGATCATTCGTAGAAAATAGGACAGCCTCCTTTTCACCTACTGACTCAGCTTGATGCTTGGAGGCAAGTTGTTCACACAGTCCCTTGCCTCTAACCAGTTTGGTCACCTTGATCTCAATGTCATATTCCATTACTTGGGTGATCCAACCTGCCCTCTTCTCATTCAAATCCTTATTTAAAAGGAAGTCCTTAACACCAACATGAGATACTAGTAGTTGAATCTTGTTATTTGAGACCAAGTGTCTGAACTTCTTTAAGCTCCTAATAACAACAAGGACCTATTTTTCAATGAAAGAGTATTTTACCTCGTAGTCCTCTAAGCTCGACGATTGAAGAAAGTTATGGGTTGTTCTGAACCTTCATTGTTGGGTTGGACCAAGATGGCTGAGATGGTGTCTGACCCTCCAAAAGCATATAACATGAAGTCTTTTGAGAAGTCTGGGTTAATGAGTTGGAGCTTATGATATTGCGAGCTTAATGGCCTCAAAACTCTCTTTTCCTCTGTCATCCATTTAAATGCAAGACTCTTCTTTAACATCATTGTTAAAGGCTTCACAAGAGTAGCAAAGTTAGGTATAAACTTGTGAAAAAATTTTATCCTCCCCAAGAAGCTTTGGAGAGACTTTTTATGTTGTGGCAATGGAAGTGTCCGGATAGCTTCAACTCTTTCAGGATCAATTGCTAACCCTTTTCTAGAGACAATGTGGCCCAACAATTTCCCTTCATGAGCCAGAACACACACTTTTTGGGTTTAATGACACCCCAAACCTTCTACATCTCTGAAATACCTGTCTAAGGTGAAAGAGATGGTCTGTAACATTTTTTGAAAAGACAAGTGATATCATCTAGGTACACCAGGACTATGTTGTTGATCAAGCCTTTGAATGCCATATCCATAGCTCATTGAAATGTTGCTCCAACATTTGATAGTCCAAATGGCATTTTCTTATAAGCATATGTACCCCATTTGGTGGTGAAGGTTGTCTTGAATTGATCTTCTTCTTTCACCATTATTTGGTTATAGCCTAAATACCCATCTAACAATGAAAACCTCTCAGAACCAACTACAACTTGTAGGATCTGTTCCATTGATGGAAGTGGGTAGTGATCCTTAAGTGATGCTCTGTTTAGATCACGAAAGTCCACACACAGCCTGATTTCTCCATTTTTATTTCTCACAGGTACCAAGTTAGCAACCCAACTCGAATGCTTGATAGGAAAAATGATATTGGCCTCAATTATCTTGTTCAATTCTTTTCTCATGAGAGGCTCAATGTGGGGATTTATTGGCCTTTGCTTCTATCTGAAAGGCTTAGCTCTTGGATCTAACTCGATGGTGTGTTGTGCCATATTTGGGTTAAAACCTCTTAAATATTTATAAGTCTAGGCAAAGACATCTGGGAATTCTTGACAAAGTTGAACAAATTCAGATTTTTCTTGTTGAGTGCTTACCACTGCCAATCTGCAATGTTTTGCCTTCTTCTATAAAAATAGGTTCTGAATCTTCACCCTTTACTTGAATATTTGCCTTTTCTTTTGAATTGGTCATTTGGGTTGAAGATTGATTCCAAAGTGATAAGACCCTTTGGTAGTTTATTGGTCCTTAGTTGTACCACTTGATCTCCATACTTGCTTTGCTCCAATCTGTCTTGATTCCTGGAGGAGAATTCAACTTCCTCTTGTAGAAAGTTGATAATTTGTTGATCATTTTCAAAGACTTGCCAACTTGTGTTGTTTTTTGGACAATCTGGTCTTACAACCAACTTGATATGGGGTTGATGCTTATCATTCTTGATACTCTCCACAACATCAAATGTTACCCCAATTGTTGCCAATCTGTTTATTGCTTCATTCTTCTTCCTTGGGATGGAGTTAATGTTGAATGCCTCAAAATCCTCAATGAGGTCCCATACCTAGTTCTTGTAACTCTTTAATAGGTCGTTCATTCTTGGCAGCATTTTTCCTCGGACCTGATTAACAACTAGTTCACTATCACCAAACACTTGCAAGTTCTTGATTCCTCGTTTCCTTGCCCAATGCAATCCATGGACCAAAGCCTCATACTTTGTTGTATTGTTTGAACAGGAAAATTGGAAATGAAAAGTTGAGTAGTATTTCATACCTTGAGGGAAACAAGCATAGCTCCTCCTCCAGCTCCTTGTCTACTTCTTGAGCCATCAAAGAATAACTACCATACCTCATTGTCATCTTTGTGGTCTGGCTTAATGATGTCGAGAAGAGGCTGATTTTCTTCATGCAAATAGTAGACTCCTAACTCAGACTCCTCCATCTCTTTATAGGGGTCAAAATCATGCCTCTTGTTTTCCCACTCATCGAGAGTCAAGTCTGGGATACACCCAACCTTGGTATTTATCTCACAAGTGCTTGGGAGGTCCTCCAAATCAAAGGCTGAACAATTTGCATTGATTGGGCTGGGTACATAAGACTCAATATGGTAATCTGTAATGGGCTCAGATCTGATTGTGGCCTTAGCTCCATACCTTGTTCTAAAATCATGTGTGACCAATCAATAGACAAATAGCCTCCAATCTTAGCAGTGAAGTCTCTCGACAAACACAATGCAAAATGTGGTGGAAAGTCTATGACTGATATGTTTTGTCAATACAATCACATTGGGGCAGGCATGCAGTGTGAGGCTCAAATCTTTAATGACTCCAACAATTGTCACTATTGTCCCATCCAATTGCACTACCCCCTTGGAGATGACTTTGTATTGGAGACCTAGTTGATCAACTATTTGCTTTGGCATTACAGAGCTACTTGCCCCCGAATCAATCATGCAATTGTGTACCAATTTGTCCCCAATGATCAATGAAACATAAAATGGAGGTGGCTTTAGATTCTTACCTTGTTGTCCTCCATGGTTTCCTTCGGGTTGAGCCACATTGGCAAGCACTTTCTCTTGCTGGTTAGGGGGTTGATTTGAGCTTGACCAATTGGCCATAGTAGTCTGCAACAAATCTCTCTATCTTGGAATGGCTAGTGACTCCCACATTGAAATGTTCACATTTGTCTTCTTCATTTGTTCAATGATATTAAATGAGCTATCCTTTTGTTGCCCCTTTCCTGGCACATTTTTCTCTTGCACATGGGTTGTCACAACCAATGCTCAGTGGATTTGGTAGGTGGCTTGGATTGACTCTGCATATTGGGAGTTGCACTTTGAGTGCCAATACCTTGTGGAGTAATGGAGGGTTGAGGATTACCTGAGTTAGGTGATTTCCTTCTCCAATATTTCTCTTTTTGGATCGTGTATTGGCAGCTATACTTTGAGAAGGGGCTGATTCATTCCACAAAAGTCTTTAGCTTGCCAATTAACAAGCATAGTTTCACTTGGAGATGCTTCTTGTTGAACTCCTTGCTGCTGATTTTCTTCTTGACTAGACTCTTGTGACACACCACTGGTCTGTACCATCAAGGCCTGGTTTAGTGCACCATTGAAGCACATTGATTGGTTATGTGGCTGATTGCATGGAAAACACCAATCATATTCTTGGGCCATATTATTTTGTGCTGGGACCAAGGCCCTTGATGTTGAAGTTGTGTTTGGATCATATGACCGAAAGGCCTAACAACTTGAGGTTGTCCTTGGCTTTGGTTTTGATTTACAGCCTGAGTTGGTGGCCTATTTTGCTGATATGGGGTCTATCCTGATACTGAGTTTGAGGTTGATATGGCCTAGAACTCTGAGCTTGTTGCCTCTTGATAGTTACTAACTCATTCCCTAGGTTCTACGTAGCTATTTCATAACTTCTTGAAGCTCTTTTGAGGTACTAGAGGATGAGGTGGAGGCTTCAGCTGAACTTTGATTCCTAGGAGTAGGCATAGGAGCTAATGTGGGTGTCTGGCTGGTGCTTGGGTTTCCTAATTCTGGATATAGAGGCATGGGTGGCCTAGGAGCAAGTTTGCTAGCTTGAATTAAACAATTTTCAGCTCTTATGGAAATGTTATAGGCTGTAGGTAAGGTTATGCCTCCCATTGATTGAATCATTAAAGCAATATCAGAATTTAGAGCTCTAAGAAAGTATAAGAAGGCACCTTCATCTATGGGATTTACAACCACTGGAATCTGTCCCATGTCCTTTGAAATCTGAGGTTGAAATTTGTCAACTAGCTCATTAGGAGCTCTCTTGATTGTTGTCAGTTGCTCCAACAAGGATAGATTATCCCCCTTTTCTCCAAACTGGTCATGAAGAGCTCTGCACAGATGGTCCCAATTATGAATAGAGCCTGCTGTTAGACTCTTGAACCATTGTGAAGCTTTACCCTTGAGTGAAGAGGCTAACAACTTGACTGCAATGTCCATCTCAGTGATCTCATGGATTACATAGACATTTGCAATGTCTTGAATGTGGTCACCAGGAGAGTCTGGTTCTCTCCAGTGAAATATGGGATGCTCTTTAAAGTTGCCACTTGGGACTGGATTTTGTGCATTAAGGGCGAGTGGGCTGTTGCCAGTGAAATTGACATAAGGATTTGGTTGTGCCATCCGATTGGCACTTTGAGAACCTTCTTGATTGAAAGAATGACCTACTAGGAGGAGGTGTTGACAAGGCTCTATTTGGTGGAGATGGAGACCTCTGGGCTCTTCTCCCCCTTCTCCTTCTGTCTAGAGACAAATGTAGATAGAAAAACCGTCCCTCTTCTCTAGTTCTTGACCTTGTTTGTATTCTTCTCATGAACTTGGAAAGCTTGGGCTACTGAAACCAGTGGATTCTATTCCTTTTGGAGTCACCAGATGTGCAGTTTCAAAGCTTCTTAAAAGCTAGAACTTGTAACAAGTGCACATCAATCTTGTTACAATAAAAAAATGAAGACTTCTTGTCCCACTCGGGCGTGCCAAAACTGTTAGTGCAGAATCATAGCACCCCTGAATGCCTACAACTAGATGGGTTGAGACTCTCAGTGTGATTGCACAACATGGAGCATCTCTCAAAGTGTGGGACCTTGCGAGTTGAGAGAGCTCTCCGGATTAAGGTCGGTTCCTATTCCTCTGTTCAGGTGCATACAAATATATTGTAGAGGATCTATTCTAAATCTACTCTATTTACCAAGGAGACAGGGTTGAGGAGATGCAAGAAAATAAACTAAGCTAATGAGGTGATGCACCAAAGGAATGTTAGACCCTCATTTTGTAGTTTAACATAGACCATGAAATGCAATACAAACACTATGCACATATGACCAAATTGTAATAAGAGATCGGAGAGACAATAATGAATACATGAGAGGGTTGAGAAACATCCACAGACATATATATTATTGCTCAAGAGTCAATACAGTATATTGCAGTGGCCAAGAAGCAAAACTTGCATTACAATCCAAAGGAGAGGTTAGAAAGCTCCACAAATCCTTCTGTGACCAAAAGAAGGGAGGGCGTAAAATAGAAACGTCCAACCTTTTACAATGAGTCTCGTCCCTTCCTTTATAGATTCGTCATAGAGGGGAGAAAGAGAGAGAAGCGGGAAAACTAGTTCGAGTTCAACTACTATCATCAATGCCTCTTGCAAATTTGCCCCAAATTTGTCGTGTCTGCAGCAATTACTCGTTCGACGCCTCGAAGGAGGAGGAACAGTGGATCGATCAAATCTGATCTGGTTGTTGGAGAAAATAGATCTTGTATTAATGGCACAAAGATGTTTCTCCATTTTTCACCCACTTAGCTTCTCCAAAATTAAATTTTCAGATCTCCATGGCATAGACAAGGCCGAGATCTTTTCAACGGTGCCAGATTTGTCAGATTTCGAGCACTGGGTCAAAAGATATGTCCATTTAAAATTTGAATTGGGTTTGTATAGAAATGGTGGCAAACAATTGCTAAAATGGGCCCCCTTTTTGAAACTGGACACGTGGAGGGTTGGCGCATGCCTGAGGGCTGCCTTGTATTTTGCTTTTGAAGTTACACCGGGTCGACACGTGGCTTCGACTATCTAACTATTCGCGTCGTGGCTTCTGCTGGCCTTGTCTCTGCTTTGACTATTCAACCCCGACCTTGTCCGCCATCTGGACCTGGGACATGTGGAAGCTTCTGCAGACTCTCTATACTTAGTCAATTTTGGGCTCACTCTTTGTCCCATTTTTAACTTGGTCTACATGGCGAGCCCGCACTCATTTGGGCCTCTACTTTTGGCTCTACCTAGGGAGATGCTTGCTACCTTTTGAAATTGGTGACGACACATGTTACTTCCGCTAGCACCTTTATACTTAGTCTTTTTTAGGCTCGCCCTGTCCGCATTTTGACTTTTAGTTGTTGACTCTACCCTTATTTGGATCTGGGACATGTGGGGGCTTGGCGCTTGTTTGAGTCTCTCCTTTTGGATTCAATCTTTGGAGGTGCGCCATTTGGACACTTGGCAGTGTCCACTGTGTCCTCCATGCTTAGTTGTTTTGGGCTCATTCTAAACTGTTTTAGAGCCCGAAGACTTTGAACTTTCACCATTCCTTCTCCCTTGAGCCCCTAGTTTCTTTGACACTTTGTCTTCTCCTTCCCCGACCCTTCTTTTCATTTTAGAGCCCGCCTGTAATCTGTTTGCTGGATTTGAAGCACGGGTTCGCTCGATAGAGCCGTTTCTTGAATTTCTTCTGCACGGGGTTGTTTGAACTTTCACAGGCCCTGCCACTCCATTGTAGAGTCCCTCTGCAACTTGTTTGCAAGATTTGAACGTGATTTATCTGGTTTCTTCTGTGCGGGGTTGTGGCTGATCAATTTTTTTGGGGAACAAAATAGTGATAACAATTTGGCGACTCACAGGGGCATCTACTTGCTAGATGAAGAGATCAGTAGCCTTGAAGCATCCATTGGGTGTGGAGTCAAGAATGATGGCCTAATACTGATCCTACCTCTGATCCATGAGCCCGACTGTTTGCACTCTCAATTTTCATAAGAAATCTTGAAACAAGGCTTCTGAGAGTAGAAAATTGTTTTGACCCAGGGCTTTCATCTGTCCCTGAATGGACTATTTCGAAGATAGATTTTTAGTTTCTTTGCATTTGTTTTATTTTGAAATCAACTATTACAGGCAACTATGGGTCTCTCTCTGCCATGAATACTGAAAGGGATAGCACATTCACTTGGAGGCACGTTGAACTGTGTAACGATGCAACCTGGAGCAATAAAGAACCTATGCCATAACACTTAGGGAAACAAAACTACACTATAACAAAACAACGTGCATACGCACTTAGGGAAATTAAAATCCTATGATAATATTTACGGGGTGAAACTTCCTAATTAGTAGCAATGTTTGAGATGGATCCCATTCACTGGGATTTGCAATTCTTTGCCATCTAATTTAGCCAACTGGAAGACATTGCTACTCTTGCACTTTGTGATCATGTAAGGGCCATTCCAAATGGCATCAAATTTGGAGTGTTTTCTGGCTTTGCTTGATCTGCATCCCATTTTAGGACTAAGTCCCCTTCCTGAAAGGTCCTCATTCTTGCCTTCTTGTCAAAACTCTTTTTTATCAATGTCTGATCCTTCTCCATGGCCTACATTACATGCTCTCTTGCCTCTCCTACCTCCATTAGCTTTGCATACCTGATTGCCATAGGCTAACCTCAACCAGCTCAATCTGTTTCATGAGTTCCAAAGTAGGAAACTCCAATGATATGGGCAATATTGTCTCCTTTCTATATACAAGCTTGTATGGTGAGCTACCTGTGGATCTTTTGGATGTGATCCGATCGACCCATAGAGTTGATTTGAGCTTTGTATGCCAAGTCCTTTGATTTTCATCAAGAATCCTTCTGATAATCCTTAATAAGTTTTTATTTGTGGACTCTACTTGGCCATTACCTTGAGGGTAATAATTTGATGAGGTCTTTGAGATACAATTTATTCTTAACTACATCAAATAACCTTCTTGCATTTTAGAATTAAACAATTTCTTCATCAAATAAACTTTATTCGATGTACTTGGTTTTTCATATAAATTAACTAAAGCTTTCATTAATTCTATTGTGGTTGTTACTTTTGTTATATTTGAAGCCATAGATGTTGTCAAGCTCAATCTTATAGATCCCAAAGTCTTTCTGTCAAAAATCTTCCATTCTTCATCGATCATCTTTGCAGGCCTTGCCTTCTCATCCAACAATAAATTTAGATCTCTCTGGTATATATAATCCTCCACCTACATCTTCCATAGCTGATAATTACAACCTTCAAATTTCTCTACGTTGTATTTACTATCTTTTGCCATTGTTGTGCTCCCACTCAATCAGAAATCCTGTGAGTAAATTTGTCAACACACACAACCCTCAAACAAAGCTCTGATACTAGTTGTTGGGGTTAGACCAAACTGGTTATACAGATATATATCAGATTAAAGCATACAAGCAATAAACATGAAAATAACCAACAAAAGAAAATACACAAGATATAACATGGTTCACCCAGTGTGGGCTACGTCCACCAAAAATAACTAATATATTATTCCATAGGTTGTACAATTGAAGATTTGCAATCTTCCACACCTTACATGATGTACAATACTTTTCCTCTCACAAGCTTCTCTAAGCTCTCTCCAAGAATTCCTTCTTACAATTCTCCCAATCTTCTTGATTATATCATCTAACCCTAGTTTCCTAGCTTATATAAGCCTATAAAAACTTACATCACTTTAGCCATTCATTTACAACCATTATATCAACTTTATAACAAATATTAAATCTAATTCTCGTGGCTTAAATATAAACAATCACGCATTGGTAACCGATGTCAGTTACCCTAACCGATGTCGGTTCGGTCGGTCGACCAATGTTGGTTACTATATAAAGCGTAAGTTGTAAATAAGCTCCTTTGTGAAGTAATTCAACTCCACAATCTCAACAACACACGTCTTCATTTGTCTTCTAGTTGTGATCGCAGACTTTACACATATCGTTACATCGCAACATGGATGTTTGACACTTTGTACCTTTTACCGGTCTCGTAGCGAGCTCTGGGGCATCCACATTCGTACACATTTCAGGTGTTATTGTTTCATTTTATACTACTTCCTATTTACTAGCACACTACTATATTAGATCATACACGCTTTTGATATGATTCATATCTTTCTAACATGCTAATAGGTGCTTCATGTGCAACATTTTCTTTATAGGGACTATTTTCCACCATGGTTGTCTAATGATTTGTTTACTATTATTTTCATTGTTTTCCATTATATGCCATTGTTTGCGGGTTTTGCCCTATGTCTTGCTTGTTCACTGCTTGTATGTTTTTTGGCTGCTTGGTCCCTGATTGTATCTTGACATTGTGAGTGATGTCCCATGTTTGCAACCCATTTTTTGCAGTCTACATTATCTTATTATTTGCTAGCTTACATTATTTTCTATACACGTGATTGTCTTGTTTGCACTAATAGTTGTTTCTAGCCATTTTTACATATGCCTTGGTTTTACAAAGCACATTCCCTTCTACATACTAATATCGGTCTAGCATTGCGTCCTCTTCTGTGGGATGCATCCTCCTAGAGACATCACATGCACCAAAAATGAGGGGGAATGTATTGGGTGAATCAATCACCCCATTCAACAATTTACATCTCGATTCAACACGGTTCAAGTACAAAGTCAACACAATCTACAGTCTCGAGACAAGGCTCAAAATCATACTCAGGTCCTTACTCCATCACATACACTAGCACCCAAATACAAACTTGGGCACCTAGATGCTTCTGTTCCTTCCTAGGTGCCTATGACTAGGGGAAAATACACAATTGTTCTCATATCAACACGATTGTCGGCAGTTCACGAGTAGTTGGCACAATACATACATAGTCCTACAACACTCAACATGCATGCATTACACCTTCTTTTCTACTTTCGCGTTGGATCGAACTGGATCGGACTTTGACACACCATCTACAGTGGTGTTTATACTTCGAGAAGCAGTCAAAGGTTGGAGAATAACACTAGACCTTTCTCCCTACACTTCTTCCGCACTTGCACAGTTGGCATGAGATTGCCCAAAAACTCACATTCAACACAACTAGCATGAGATCACCTAAAAATTCATTCTTCTACAACAACTTGTGGATTCTTTCTATCTCGGTTTACTCATCACATATCAGGTGCACATGTTCCTTTTCTACTTTTCAATGTTTTTACACACTTTTTACATGCATTTCATACATTTGGATTGAAATTTTCTATATACACATATTTGACTACTTGTTCATTCTTCTCTTTTGCAGTCCATCCTTATGGGAAGAGGTAGTCACCTAAATCACACATCAAACAACATGTACAACATGACATCTACACATATACTTTCACCCTTATGGTTGTCATAACTTTTAATTCCTCTTCTCTAGCTTCTATGCTTTGTTTTTATCACTCCACACATTTTCTTATCTCCTCGACACATTTTCGTCATCGATCTACATGGTTATCGTGTACAAATATCTTATCTCGCTTTATGTTACCGAGATTTCACTCAACAACATAAAGTTGGGGCAAAATGTAGACTCTAAATCACACACTTGATTACGTTTCTAGGTCCTAATCACATGCATTGCATTCATATGATTCCTAAGGAAAAAAGGTACTAATTGATCACTACCTTTGGCCTTTTAGGTTTCTTTACGATCTCCTTCTTGGCCATGGACACCCTACTACCCAAACTGACCTTCGACACTTCATCTTTTCGGCTCTGAGACACCGGCGCTCGGTGCCCTTGTTCTCTCTAGGCGTCCTAGACCTCTTTGTATCTTGCTCACTCCTTTTGGGTCCTTTCTAGCTATTGGAATCCTTATCTCTTAGGGGTTATCCTTTTAGTGATCAATTATGAAATTCAAGCAAGGGAATCATATAAATACAATGTTATGGGATCAAATTAAGGGACCAAACTCTAAACATATAACATCAATGTCAAAGGTTGCATCCAAAGGCATCTAAAAAGAATCAAACCATCCATCTAGCTTCACTCCAGGGACAAGGGAGTGGTTATTCTGCATATACACATATGAGGGGAAGTTCATTTTTCCATGCACACATCTATTTACGTCTAGCTATTTCTCGCTATCACGTGTGTCGCACATAAGAGCTACTTAGGGCACGATTCTACACACAGACACATAGAACTACATGGAGTCTAAAATGTAGTGCAACACCTGGATTGTAAGTTCACTTAGTTAGGTGACCATCGGGGTCAGTCTGACTCCCCATTTGCATATTTTTCTTTTTGGGTTTTGATGTCTTTTGGGGTTTTACAGTCATATATTTACTATAGGTTATCAATGACATCATTGATCATTGTGTGACATTCTAGTGACAAACAAGGAAGGATTGTAACAACTTAGGAACCCTATAAAATTCATTTTCGAGCATCCACTCAAATTCGAATCCTAAACATGGATCCTAGCACCAAACGCCCCAATATTGCCCTAAGCGCCCTAGTCTAGCCTTCTTATGCACTTCTACATTTTTCTGGGTTTGGTTACGACCTCCTATGTTCCAATTTTACCAGTTCTCCACCTTTGCACATTCCATGATTTATTGCAAAATCAACTAATTATTTTATCTCTCCATTACACTTAGGGTTTTATTTATCTTGTTTATTGCTTGTGTCACTTCATGTACTTTATTGTTTTATTTATCGTTGTGACTCTAAAATATCCTATCTAGGGTTTAACATATCTGCTTAATTTTGTTAAGTCACTAACCTCTTCCAAGTCAAAAGGAGGTCCTAATACACAAGCGACATATTCCAGTTAAATGAGAGTCATTGGATGGGATTAATATAAATCTTTGATCTTAGGGATTGATTATGAATCCGTACATATCTCTATGGTTTTCTATTTTTCTTCATTTGATTTTTTTCTTATTCATTTCTTTCCCTCTTTGATTCTATAGGTACACAGGTGCTTCCATGGAGAAGGAATAGTATTTGAGAGCTTGGTTTTCCATACTTTCCCATTTTCAATTTATGAAAGAAGAGGAGGATCTCTTTGTTTGATAAATTCATATATGGAGGAGAAAATGCATATACATAGCAATTTTGTTGATATATCCCAAGGGAATACCCATATTATTTTAGTTTTTTTTTATATCTAATCATCTAAATATAAGGTTGTGTGTGTGTGTGTGTGTGTGTGTGTGTGTGTGTGTGAGAGAGAGAGAGAGAGAGAGAGAGAGAGAGAGAGAGAGAGAGAGAGAGAGAGAGAGAGAGAGATCTTGTATCGAAAAAACATATTCATTTTTTTATATCCATATTTTTATTTGTATATGTAGTTTTGTATAGATTTGAGCCCTACACCAAGGCATGGCCATTCAGCCTCAAGGGTTTCCTACACACACACACATGTATATATATGTATGTATATATATAAAAAGACCCAAATCGCTTATTGACCGGGTGTTTAATTCATGTACCATTTTACAAGGATGAATATACACCTTTGATCTTAGGGATTGGTTATGAATCCCTATATATAACCATTTTACACGCAAGTATAACTAATTTTGTACTTCCATATATATAATATACGTTATAAAATGTTGGTATGGTTTTATTCTATAACAATTTCATTTCCATAGTATTTATTAAATTAAGGGCTTTTGTTTTTTTGAAAATCAACAATATGAATATATATCAAAAGCTTCTCTTTTATTACTTGATTCCTACAAAATATATTAAAACACATTTCTGATTTAACATGATTTAAAATTAAATCCATCTACTCGATTATGTTAAGAGCAATGTATAAAATAAGTAAACGTATATGGAATAACAATTTTATTTTGTTTTATTTTTCTTTCCCCATACTACCCATTATGTTCTCTTAGCAATCTAAGGATTAGTAACAAGAAATTAGGTAAGGATTCGTTTCTTTTGAAGGATAAGGCAATGATTTAACCCTAGAATCCCTTTCCATCCAATAAGTAGCCAAAGGGAATGAGCAAGCATATAATTTAGACAACTTTATAGCCATTCATATTTGTAAGATATAAACAAATGAAATAATCTTGTGATAATGGTAACAAAAACAAGATTTCCTTTCCTCTAAAACCAAAACAATGAAATACCCAAAACCCCATCCATGTTGTATCTTTTGCAAATACATCACTAAATTGACTAGTAAAATGGTTACAAGATTTGTATGCTTGACAAGTTCCCAAAATGACATTTTACCTCCCTTTTGAATTACAAACATAGTGAATAATTAAATCAACCCAAAGAAATCAATCTCGTTCCACCCCATTTTATTTTTTTACCAT
This sequence comes from Taxus wallichiana var. yunnanensis, assembly GCA_018340775.1. Classification (NCBI taxonomy): domain Eukaryota; kingdom Viridiplantae; phylum Streptophyta; class Pinopsida; order Cupressales; family Taxaceae; genus Taxus; species Taxus wallichiana. The sequence goes on along the minus strand of CM031235.1, from coordinate 715,048,464 downwards.
TGTAGCCACTTGATGATAAGTAAAAATGATTGTAAGCATTATGGGTTTATTCAAGAAATTTTCCTTTATCAAAGAACTCAGATTTCCTTTAATCACCGAGGCAAAATTCCTTGTAAAAACTAACAATAAATAAATGTTTCTCATATTGCAAATGTAATAATCCCTCTTTTCAACCCAAGATTCCAAATTCGATATAACTCCCTTCCCAAAACAAGAAGGAAACAAACAAGATTCTCTTTATAAATACACTAAATATCAACTTGTTTCAAAGCAAGGTTTGAACAAGAAAATACAACGGGGTTTACAATTCCAATCCAAAACTTCTTACAATCTTTATTTCCTTTCAAAATTATAAGAATACTACACTTAAAATATAAGTGGATAAGCCTCCCCAATATGGAGAACAACATGTCAAAAATTTCAAGAAATAATATTTGTATCCATGAAGGAAATCTTCCTCGAATATTCTAAGATCAAGCTCCCCCTTTGAACAAGATTTCTTCAACACAAGAGAATAATAAGGCTTGGTTGTCCACCCAACCTATTGGCATCATTACATGCCATCTCTAATAATGGAGGACATGTTATCCTCCCTCCAAGCCCATGGGAGAGAGAGGTTGCATGCCTCCAAGTTGCACAAGAAGGGGAAAAATTCAAGGTTTAAACACACACATTCACAAACTAATACATCCACCCAAAACCAAACACAATGAAGAACCCCGAGTTTCTTCATCAAGGGAAGAGGGGCAAGGATTCTCATTGCCAACATTTGAAAATCCATAACATACATTTATCCACAAGAACCACCATACTCCAAACTTCTCATATCCTAAAAAATATAACTCCAAGCCTCCTCATTGCCAAGCTTTTTCAAACCTTGGAGGGTTTCCTTGGCAAGGAAGGGAGATGATTTTTCAACCCATATGAAAACCCATCTCCCTCATCATCCATATGAAAGAGAAAGAAAAATAAACTATAAATCCCATCATGGCTTACCCATGAATCCATGTGGGTGTTAGAGGGGTTTTACACCCTCTTCCCCAGCCGATCCATGTCCACATCAAGTGAGATGGATGGAAACCAAGTAAAATAAACTACATACAATACACTATACACTAAACATAATAGCACAAACACACAATAAAATCATTCCATTGATTTTTATAAATGATTAAAAAACATAAAGAAAGAGGATGAGAGGCCTATCTCTCAACCAAGTAATCCAAATCCTAAGCTATCTAAGCTCAAAATCTTCCTCCAAACTCCCAAGTGCAAAAATGAATTCAAAATATCCTTACCCCCTCCAAAGTGGAGGAACAAGAAGAGGAATATCTATTATCCTCCCTAATGATAGGATGACATGTGTCCCCATCTTCCTCTTAAGTCTAAGATCCCCCCAAGTCTCCATCAAGCATACTACAAGAGTCTTAATGAGGAGAATCAAAGGAAAAAATAACAAAATCAATAATAAAAATCCATCCCAAATTCCTAAGAAGGTTGTGAAACAAGTTAATTAAGAGATGTGGACAAGTGAGGCTCAAATGGGAGGGAAAACCCCATTTGAACCTAGAAAAAGAGTTATCCTACCCATATGTAGGGTCAAAGGGATATGTTTTCATGTAAACGTGACCCCCAATTGAAAACCAACCCTCCCATTTTCCACTTATATCCCAATTTTGAGTTTGGGAAAAGTAGCGCATATGGGAGGTGGCATGCCCCACCTTACTCATGTTTAAGTGGTCCCACACCTCTTAAAACAAGATTAACAATTTAAAACATCATTAGCACAAGTAGGGACCATTAGGCCCCTAAAACAAATCTAAACAAGGGTTAGATAAATTAATCCAAAATTAAGTCAAGAAGGAAACAACTAAAGGTGCCCGAATTATTCACAACACATACACAAGGAGAGTGATTTATCCAAAACCACTCGGCGAACATAACAAGGCCAAATGATTAACAAAAAAGGTGAGGTTTCGGCCCAGACGACCACTTGTGCAAACTTGGAGGTGTAAACTTTGAGTCCCACGTCCTCCTGTGAACATGTAACCTACACACTCAATTCACATGTCATCATACCCACTCAATACAATAAAACAAGTGAAACGATACCACATACATCAATAATTAGATCACTTACGACTAACAAATCTAAATTAAGCAATAACTAGTATCCAAATGAGATAACTATCCATAATGATGTACATCCATAGTAGATCAAAATATAGAATCCATCTAAGTTATTGCATGATAACATCCAAATCATCATCAACATAGCCGATAATTAACATATGCGGTAGAATTGAGATACATCAATCATATATCAAGTAAGATCTAATCAACCACATCCTGCTAGTATCCATAACCACATAAGTACAAGAAAACTAGTAATATAAATCACAATACAAGATTGACACTGTATGCCTCAAACACCACCTGTGTCACAAAATTAATCCATGACAAAACCACATAATATCCAAATAGTATCATATCAACGTCTATAATCTAGTGGGCACTACAAAGTCGTGCGTAGGTTTTGTTAAGTAATTTCTTAAATTTGAGGAGTTGAAGATGAGTGAAAGGTATGTTCTCTTGTGTAGGGCATAAATATTTGGATATATTTTCCTTCTATGTCTAATTCTCTCCTTTGATGCTTTGAGCGAAATTAGGGTTTTAGAACTTGATTTGTTTATGTCTCGAGGCTCTGGATTTGTGATCAAAATTTTATGAAATAATATGGCTTCTTCTTTTTAAAACACTATCTTTCTCCTTGTTTTAAAACCTAAAAAATGGGTTAGTATAATAAAGTTGAGCTTCCTCAACCCCTTCTTTAGTTGAGATGTTCCTACATAATAATAACTCGAAGAAACCTCAAACCGATGTAATTCTCCCTCGTGATAGGTGTGCAAGAACATGTGATATGTATGCAAAATGTACATTACATTCCCTAAGCATAGTGGCACAATATGTAATAAGGATACTTCAAATTTCACAAACAAGAGTAATCAACCTTGTACTTGAATGTGTAGATGATCTTGTAATCGGTTTCCCTTGTAAAATGGTTTTGGGCAATTTGCTTAAATAATGATTAATCTTTGAATTTTGAACCTTTTAGCTCTTAACAACCTTAATTTCAAATTCAAAATAAGTAAAATAACAACCCATAAATAGACTAAATTTTTACAAGTTTGAATGAAAATGAAGGGAGGGTAGAAATGTTAGTCTAGGGAATGACCTTCATCGATTCTACCCTAGATGGATGAGTCTATCAAGAACATAGAAAAAATACAAATGATAAAATTCAAAAGGTGGGGATCCCCAAAACACATCAAAATACAATAATGAAGATCAAGGAAGTGTTTAGGAAAGGTTGCAAAAGAAATAAGGATCAAGAAAATGGTAAACACGCCAATTAATCCATTTATTCTGTGGATGGAACCATATGTACAAAATTACTTTAAAGATTATGTGCAATTTTTTGGTATCTACAATTTCCCCCTTTAAGCTAGAATTTAAAATACTAATTTAAAGGAAAAAGAATTTATATCTAAAGTGCATTTTGTGTGTTTGTTGAATAATTGATCCATTTTTTTCCACATGTACTCCAATTAATATGTAAAATTTGGAAAACACAATAGATCACCTTATTTATAATAGAGGTATATAATAAAAATATATATAATAATTTGGAAATAACAACAATAATACACTGATAATCATTATTTTTAGGATAATGTGCCACATTTTTAAGGATATGAAGGGTGTCGTGGTTTTGCCAATTGGTTTACATGGAGGAGGGGTAATTTCATCCCATATCTTCTTGTCTAGAGAACAAGTAAGAATCCATTAGAAAATGTTTTGCACTATATACATCCCCTAGCTTGAAATGAAAATTAAATGAGCATTGAGTCACTCAAGCCAATGTATAATGTTAAGATGCTAGGAAAGTCATATATCATTCTTGAGCTACTTAAAAAAGACATGTATTAGTCTTGAGCTACTATAAAGAGATATATATCAATCTTGAGCTATTGAAAGGAGCCATGTGTTAGTTTTGAGCCACTGAAGGGCCCATAGATTGTACTTTGTAGGGAGTGTTTGGATAAGATAAACTAAAGCCTTTAAAAGGAATATTACCTTATTTTGGATTTTCAAATGCCTTTTATCATAATAGTTTTTCTCATTTTTTTGATAGTATAGTTCCTTTACAAGGAATATTTTCTCAATTAGGATTAGTTCAAATGCTATTGATTGGAATATTCTTGCTCAATTTGAATATTCTAATGCTTTTAGAAGGAATATTTTCTCAATTCATGTAGTTTGAATGCCTTTGATATGAGATGTGTCTGCTCACTTCGGGAATATTCTACATCTAGAAGGAGTATGAGTCATGATTGAAAATTTATCCCCATGATAAAGGGATGTGTTAATGTTTGATGATTTAATAAATAATAGATATGATGCCCCTCTTTTGGGGTGGTGTGAGATGTCGTAAAAATGTTACTTACCTCGAAATAAAATGGGTACAAACATTATGTTAGGAGAGATGAGTAATAATAATTTATTAATTATATTTTTCTTTTCTTGGAAAGTGTAATTCAAGAAAATATTAGATGAAAGTTAGAAACCAAAAACAAACCAATTGATTCCTAAATATAGTATTCTCAAACAAAACCTCGATAGAGAAATGAATGGAAAAAGGAGAGAACTCAACACCTATACTTATCTACAAGTGGCAAAACTCCTCCTTTGATGTGTTGGATTTTCTCTTGATTGTCAGATTGGATGTGCTTGCTTCATATTTTGTGTAGCAAAACTTGAGCAACACTTCCCATTGATTGCCTTTGGATTGTTTTGATGAACAATGATGATAGATTGGATTGGATTGAAGATGGATTGATCTAGTGGATTAAAAGATAAAATGGATGATTGATGAATAAAATTAGAAGAGATTTGTTATGGATTTGAGAGATGGCTCTCATGGAGGATGAGAGCTAGATTTATATCCGAGAAGTGGAGGATTCAATGGCTAGGATGAAACCATGTTGGATTTTGATCAAGGGTGGAGAATACATGTGAGGATTAGAGGATTCTGGTGGAAGACTCTAAAATTTTGAATTCAAAATTCATGGAGGGAAGAAGCTTCCGTTGGATTAGAGTCGTAGACCTTCTATTGGCAGAGGATCTGGCATTTCACATCTGTATGGGGATCTCCATTTCCAATGTAAACAACATTTAACCATGGGATCTTGAATAGTATGAAATTCCCTTCCTGGAATTTCTGGATCAAACATTCTGCATTCGAGCTCAGACATGGCATACTCATTAACAGATATATAATCTCTAGACAATAAGAAAATCTGTGCATCTCTAGACATGTTGTCATCATTAATCTGCAAACCTGTGTCAATCTGCCTTTTACAATTTCGTAATCCCAAATGGTACCATGAGGCTCATGAATAACTTGGGTTACATTGACGGGTCCTGACTTGGGCCAATTTAGCTCTCAACCGGCAAAAATCTCTAAAGAATTTGACTTGCCAGAAATATGTTCTACAGAGAAATCAAAATTATCAAACCATAAACCCCATCTCTGGAGTCTGTTGAATGCTGACTTATTTGCAGGATCTCCTCCATTTAACCTTTTCTGAAATCTTTAACAAATTGGGTACATGGTATTAACCAACCTATAAATAATTTTGTAATGTATGGCTAACGGACAGGAGCCAGATCTCATATTTAAGCCAGTGGTGGCTAAATGTAACTTTAGAACATCCTGTAACAAATCATCTTTTGTGAGGGACACAGGATAATTTGGATAGACCTCGAAAGAGATAGGGCCATTATGAAGACCTGTTTGTATGGCTGCTAAGAGAGAATCCTTGAAGTTATCAAATCTAAGGTCCATAAGACAACAGAGTATTGAGGCATTAAGACCTCGACGGAACAACGGGGTGATGCCGATTTGGACACAACCGACATGGGCGAACTTATATGTACTTTGACGCTTTAGACTTTTGATGTCTGACTTATCTATCAAAGGTATATTGTATTCACAATTATTAGTCTGGGAAACCTGTATTACAGATTCTCTGGTTTTGAACACTGTACTAGCAAGTAAATGGAATTTACTAATTTTAGAATAGACTTCATTGTAAGATTTTTAGGCAATCTCCATTCTGGAGTAGGACTAGACTCATCAATTACATCTATATCGGAATTAACAGAAAATACTTCAGAGAGGTTTATCAACTCTTGGTCATCATTTTCAACAGAAGAAATTCTAGGATCTGTATTGGCCATTTTAACTGCTACAGACAAGCAATTGAGCACAGGTTAAATAAAATCGGATCAACCTATTCACTGCGCCTAACACACGGCGTCTTACTTCAGCGGGAATCACACCAATTAACCTGATTCTTTGCTATATAAACCTGTCGTCACAGATGGTAGAATGACAAATCTTTGAATACCATTCTTTAAACAATCATAACCATGCTCTGATACCACTCTTAAAAACAAAATAGGCCTCACTCTTAAAATCAAAATAGGCCTCTGAAACCACTCTAAACACACAATCTAAATAGAAGCTCGATACGGAAATATCAATCAAACCCTGATTATAGAGTAATCATAAACAGAATGCAAATATCCTGATCTCCAAACAACTCATGGATTATACTCACAACAATATCGAATACGTTATCACACTCATAATATTCTTCAAATTCGGAAAACCTTTCTATTATAATCAACTTATGATCACCATTGACAGTAATTAGAACATGAACTGTATCAAACATACTGAACTTACAAGATAAAACTCAAGCTTTATATTACAGACTCTAACTCTTCAAGCTTCTGGACTTTATCTTCTCTTCGGCTCTTGATCTGCGTTGGACTGCAAATGCTTCTCCGTTATCTCCAGATGTAGTGAATGAAATGAAAGAGTTCTATATATAGACTTCTTCCAAAGCTTTTCACCTGGAACCGGATGGACCGGAAACGGGGAGACCGGGAAAAGGAGTAACCGGTAAGATTCCCAACGACAGACAATCATGAGTACACACCACTCATGGAGATGCTTTATTAAAGAAGATGGACCCACCACGCACCGACTAAGATAAGATCGAATCTCATCTTTATTGACAAACGGCAACAGGCCTGCCGTAATGGCCGACAAAGCAAAAGCAAACCCACTAACAGGAATCTAAGGACTATCAAAAGTGACAGATGGTCCCGGAGCATCACTATCCGAAGAAGTAGTCTTTGTCGTGTCTTCTTTCTGGAGCTTCTTCGAGATTCCTTTCTTGTCTTTCAAGCCATATCCTAGAGATAGTGGCAGTCCCATCATTGTTTGGGCTGAAGATGATGGCGTGTTGAAACAAATAATGATCCAAGATTTGAAGATCTTGGCCTGGGACAGTGGACGAACAACCATCGTATGGTGAAGAATAATACGGCGCCAGAGAGTAGCATTAGGGCGCTCAACCAAATTCCTGACACTTTGTTAGTCTTAACATAATAATTTACCTTGACAAACCAAGGTATTTTACATTGGATTAGCACATTACGAGCTATATCAGGATGAACATTTATCAATGGAGAATCAGAAAGTTTTGTGGGCAAAAACTTTAAAAGAAAGAATTTAAAGTGATTAGAAATATACTTCCTGTCTCCAATGGCAGGGACTCTGTTCCATAAGTCATGCTGAAGAGGATGCTCTTCAGTCCAGAGTCTGGAGTATTCAAATCTCCACAAAGTGTTCTTTCGTGGAACAAGCTGTCTGAGTCGTAGACCTTCTATTGGCAGAGGATCTGGCATTTCACATCTGTATGGGGATCTCCATTTCCAATGTAAACAACATTTAACCATGGGATCTTGAATAGTATGAAATTCCCTTCCCGGAATTTCTGGATCAAACATTCTGCATTCGAGCTCAGACATGGCATACTCATTAACAGATATATAATCTCTAGATAATAAGAAAATCTGTGCATCTCTAGACATGTTGTCATCATTAATCTGCAAAGTGTCAATCTGCCTTTTACAATTTCTGTAATCCCAAATGGTACCATGAGGCTCATGAATAACTTGGGTTACATTGACGGTCTTGGATGAATTTAGCTCTCGACTGGCAAAGTCTGCTAAAGAATTTGATTTGCCAGAAATATGTTCTACAGAGAAATCAAAATTATCAAACCATAAACCCCATCTCTGGAGTCTGATTGAATGCTGACTTATTTGCAGGATCTCCTCCATTTAACCTTTTCCTGAAATCTTTTAAATCTGATCTTAAAATAAAAGATTCATTTTGACAAAGAACAGGAAAGCTTTTATAGCCTTTTTAGCGGCTAACAATTCTTTGTGGGAGGAATGGTAATTTACCTCGGATCCTTGGAATGCACCAGAGGCATACCTACAAATTTTCTCCTTATCATTCTGTGATTTCTCTTTCAGTACTGCTCCCCAATACTGATCACGGCATCACATTCAATGATCTTTATACCTGATCCAGGGAGAGACATTGGTGGAAGATCAAGGACTTGAGTCTTGATCCTTTATGTCAGCCAAGTCATATCCTTGCTCCAACTGGGAGCATCTTTTGAGACGCTTATTCAGCAAAATACGATCAGCGGCAATATTCTTGTAAAAACCAGCTATGTAATTAACACAGCCTAAGAATCTCTGTAATTGCTGCTTATCAAGAATTTCGTCAGGAAAATTCTGGATTTTACTGACTACATGTTTCTGCATCTCAATATTTCCTGAACTGATCTTTATACCCAGAAAATCAATATCTTCCTTAAAAGTTTCAATTTTGGAAGGAGACAGACAGATTCCATTCTGATATACAACATTATAGAATTTTTCTAAATGCTCTACATGCTCCTTTGGTGATTTAGAGAATATCAGAATATCGTCTATGTAGACAATCAAAAATTCAGATAACTCACCGAAGATTCTATCCATGATCTTTTGGAAAATGGATGGAGCAGTCTTGAGTCCAAATGGAAGGACTTTCCATTCATACTGTCCTCCAGGGACGATGAAGGCTGTCTTGTACATATCTTCTGGTTTCAGGAAAACTTGCCAGAATCCACTCTTCAAGTCAAACTTGCTGTAGACTTTTGAATGCTTGATTCTGCTTAAAAGGTCATCCTTTGCTGGGATTGGATGTTGTACTGAGGCAATATATTTGTTTAGTGGTTTGTAGTCTACCACTAATCTTTTCTTGTTTCTGAGCTGTTCACTTCTTTTATTTACGTAAAAAGCTGCACAGGACCAAGGAGAATTAGACTCCTGGATGAAACCTCCTTTCAGAAGTTTCTGAATTTCCTCATGACATTCCTTGCGTTCTGCAGGAATCATTCCTCTGTGGTGCGCCTTAAACTTTGGAACAATCTCTTTTCCATCTGCATCCTTTATTAGCTGCAGATCTAGTGAACAACTATGTTTCTTCCTGTGTACAAAAGCATGAGGGTTATCACTGCAAACATTCTTCTTTATTTTTGAAACTATTTCCTCGATGCTAGTCTGACAGGTAGCAATGGATCTATGAATCCATAGATTATTAACTGATTTCCTTTTCTTTTCTGGTAGAGGTACTATAGATGGAATGAGTACCTTCTTGGGATTTGGATAGGAGGATTGAACAAAGATATATGATCTTTAGATATACTGAAAGTATGACATTCTTTCAGAAAATCCACTCCTAACAAGCAATCATAGTTCTCCATGTTATGCTGATAAAAATCTATGTTCATGGAGATTCCTTCTATATTGATAAGAACTTTTGCCATCTGCATTTGAAACAACTTCTCTCTTATCAAATCTAATTTTTATGTTGGTTTTAGACCAACAATCAGAAGGAATTGCATTTTCTCTTAATAAACTTATCTCAGCACCAGTATCTACCATTGCATCTAAAACATATGGCTTGATATTGGGAATGCATATGGTAATTGAGATAAAAGGATTTTGTGTACAGCTGACTGTACATACCTCTGCATGTTCTTCTCCTTGTGCTGCAATGTGCTGATAAGTATCTTCCAGGCTTTCTTCAGAATTCTTTTTCTCTTTTTCTTCTTCTGCAAGAAGTCTGGTATATTCTTCTGTGGCATTGGCAATGACTTTCTCTAGCAGTTCTAGTCTGCTTTTTCTCCATGCCTTATAGACCTCAATGGAGGCTTGTATCCATTTCTTGAATCTGCAGGTTGTTGTATACTTTCTTCAGGAAATAAGAAAGAATATGTTCTGGGAGGAAAATTACCTCTTCCTCGTCCTCTCCATGGACTCCGATCTTCCCCGGTGGGAGTCTCGACGTTGCTCGACTTCGCTTCTGGAACGGAGGCCTGACTGGAAAGGGTTCATATGGTTCATCAGACTGAATATCTTGTCCTTGTTGCTTGCTTTGCTCTGCTTCTTTCTGTCTGATGTATTTGTCCTGCATTTCTCTGAGCTTTTTGCTCAGTGACATCTTTCTTGTAGTGTCCCAAGGGGGACAACTGTCATATTCGCTTTGGAAACATTCCAGATTGTTTCCGTAGTAACTCTGCACTTGGAGGCATCATAGGATGAGCAAAGTTAGATACCATATTGATAGCAAAATTTGTAAAAGATGGAATGGTATCATATCCACTGTCATCTGAGCTATCACTTGCATCAGATACTGTTGTATCATATTACACTGTTCTCCTTCAAGTGATATATAAGAAATGTCAGATGAATAGCTTTCTGTATCAGAAACTAAAGCATATGTTTCTTCATCTATTCCTTTTATAGATAATGCATTTATTTTGGCTTTACCTTTTCCGACTCTCTTTGTGGACACTTATTTGCATAATGCTCTCCTTTACATATGTAGCATGTAGGCTTAAACCTTTTATGCTTTCCTATGTATTTATGCTTTCTGAACTTAAACTTTTTCTTTGGCTGTCTGTAAGAATCTTTAAACTTTGATTTTTGTATTTCTTGTATTTCTTCTTTTTCTTATACGACGGATCCTCCCCCTTTGAAAAAGAGCAATCTTTGCAAGAAGATTTGCGTCTAGTGAGGAGATATCTCAAGATCAGGACAACCGAATGGCTCTAGTGCATACTGTTCACAAAAAACAGTTCCTAAAGCTCGTTGGTGCTTAAGAGCTTGCTTTCGCTCCCATTTCTCTTTGCAGAGTTTAGCATTTGTTTGATCAATAATTTGATTGATCGCACCAAAACTAAGTTCAGAGGCTCTCAAACCATGCATAGCCTTTTTATATTGTGTGGCAAAGTATGGAGGAAAAGATTCAATGTACCGAGACGCATTGTTTCATCATTGATATTGCACAACTATAATATAGTCTTTGCATGAAACATTGATATTCTTTTACTCTTGACATGTCACACAATCTAGCTCTAAGGAACATTGCTGTGTTCATCATTTTGTCATCGTCTATGTTTCCTATGAACTCTTTTATAACAATTTCTTTGTGAGGGTCAGTGTAACCACTTTCTGCAAAATAGCTTCTTTATCTGGGAGTAAATCCCACCATTCTTTTAAAATACCAACAAAACCATTTGCAATAGTTGCTGCTATGTTTCTAGGACTTCTACCATAAGTCTCTAATTGTGTATTTCCCCATCCAATCATGCCATGGACAACTTCTTTGATTTCTGAAATTTCTCTACACTCAAGTTTATAGAAGTTGGGCTGAAGGGTCTGTACCCTTGTCATACCATGTAATGGTTCTTGTGCTGGACTGGGTCCAGATCCTGATGGATCTGCTGATATCATAGGCTCATCATACTGAGGAGCTTCTATCTTAAGCATATTTATTTGCTTATCTTTGAAGAACAAAGGCTTATATTCTTCAGGATTTCCTTATGGGGCTGCTTAGTAGAAGTTCTTGCTAAATTTGTAACTTCAGACCATGATACTGCTCTTGACCAATCACCTTCTTGTGGGCCAGAGACCTTACTGTTTATTTCCTGTATCTTTGGAAGAATACTAGGAATTTCTTCTGCTAGGCATTCTTGAATCTCATCAAGCTTCTGATGAGTTTTCTCATTATCTTCATGTAGATGGGATCTTTGTGATTCTACCAACTCATGCGTATGAGATAGGCGAGTTATAAATAGAACTTTTAATACTTGTAGTGTGATCTACCAAGGGCTGAACTAAATCAGTTATTTTTTGAGTAATGGCTTCTGGAAGCTCAGTAGAAACTATCCGATGATTATGTTGGACAAGTGTTTCTACTCTTTTAACTGATTTTTCTAGAGTATCTACTCTTTCATTTAGTACTTTCAAAGCACCTGTAGAATCACCATTTTTCCTAAGCTCAATAGCTTTTAGTATTTTCTCTAAAGAGGCAATTTTTTCAGAATTAACAGTAACTTCTTCATGTACTGCCTTAACTGCCTTATTTGTCCAGTTTATCATTTTTGAACTTTCTTGAAGGCTCAATTTGTTTGTCTCAGATGCACGATACTGTAAACCGCTTTGCGGGTGCGATCGAGAGAGATTAATTCATGTGATTCTGTCAATGGCAAAGAAGATGAACTAGTTGATGCCATATTTATAGCAGGGCCATTATTTGGAGCATATTTCTGACTGACTAATTTTTCACAATCAGAACACCACAAAAAATCCGTTGACGGATCATGCACTAATGAACTGTGGCTACAAAGAAAAGTTTTTCTTTGTTTTGCTCTTGTGGCTTCTGTGTATTTGAACTTTCTCCTACTGTGAAATAAGAAGAATTTGAAGACACAGAATTTGTTCTTGACAGACCAATATTAGAGTTATTTCTGAAACTCAATGTTACATTATTCTTACTTTCTGTAACAGCTGTAGCATTTTCAAGTCTGGGCTTGGAAGACTGAACAAATTTTTTGGACAACGTCCATTCTCTGGGAACCTTTATTTCTGACCATGAGATTAACTCTGGTTCTATCTTTTGACTTTCTAGGTTCACATGTGTAGAAGCCTCTAGATTTATAGGTGTGAGGATGTGATTATGTTAAGAATTAGACTAAGTTAATAAATGTGATTAGGAGTGAGATTGCATGGAAAGGCCGTGTGGGGATGTGTAGGGTAGGTGAGTAGGCGAGGGACGTAGGAATATTAAATTCCTATAAAATCTTAATGACAAATTATGATGATAATATGATATAATAATGGATTAAAAAGATTAAATATGAAAATAAGATATTAGATGAGTTAAAAGGATTTGGGATAAATGATAAATGATGATAAAATGATAAAAGGGTAAATATGATAAAATGGATTAAATAATAATAATTAATCTTATGATTAATTATTATATGGATGATGTTGGGATATTTGTGGGACAAGTTAATCATAATTAATCATGTCGACATTTTAGATGTCTACATTTTCCCCCTCTTTGAATGGTTATTGCGTAGCAATGACTAATTCAAAGAAAAATATGAAAAGAGGATGGTAGGAAGGTGATATGATGCTCCTCGAGGGGTTACACGGGAGGGAAACAGTCAAGTAGCTGCTTGAAAAGAGGAGAGGCCCAAGTTAGTAGATGAGAGAGGATTAGAGGATGAGAATATTGAGGATTTAGAAGATTGATTGGAGGGGTTCGATTAGAGGATAAGGATTAGAATATCTAAGGGTTTAGAGGATAAGGATGAGAGGATTTAGAGGATGAGGATTATAATATTAGGAGATTTGAGGATTCATAGGATGAGAAGATTAGAATATTTAGGAGATTTGAGGATTTAGAGGATGCCCAGATTAATGATGTATGGCAAGGTTGTAGATTTTAGAAGATGCCCACCATCGGGGTTAGGTTTTGAGGATTTTTTACTATAGGATACCCCAATCAAAGGGAGAGGTTTGAAGATTTAGGATTATATTGGAGGATGATGGATTTGATGATGTTAAAGCCGAGGATTCTTGATATAAAGATAGGATATATGATGTTGGATTGGGAGGATTAGATGATTGAGGATGTTTGGATTGATTTTGATGATGAGAGTATTGGGATGATGATTGAGTTTGATTGAGAGAATGTTAAAATATGCCCAAAGGGGTGAAGATTTTGGATGTTGATGCGATATGATAAGATTTGGATGTGGATATTGATTGATTGATAAATGATTGATTGGATAGGAGGATGAGGAGGTTAGATAGTTAGTTATATGATGATGAGGATTAGGTGTGGATGATGATAAGGTTAAATGATGATGATAAAAAGGGGTGTGTTACCATAAAGTTCCCATTATTATCATCATTAGCAATGTGATTAATGATGCCGTATAGAGCAAAATGTACCAAGGTATAAAGACCATGATGATTAAATTGTTAAATGTCCTTGTCCTCATATCATTGGACATATTAATATTATGATGGTCCTCATATCATTGGACCGATGTAAAAAAAAACAAAAGGGGCTTCATATCATTGGCTTAAATGTAAATGTAGACAAACACACAAAAACAAACACATTACATTTTTGTATTTTTTTGAATGTTTTGATTTTTGGATGTTTTTTTTTAGGATTTGGATGTTTAGATTTTTGGATGTTTTGATATTTAGATTTTGGATTTGGATGTTTAGATTATTTGATGTTGGATGTTGAGATTTAGGATAGGACAGGTGATGAGGGGATGGGAAGGGATGTAAGGTGGGATGTGACTTTCTCCTATAAGTCCCAAAGCATGTTTGGGTAGGATGAAAGGGAAGGATTAAGGGAAATTGGATAGGTTGGATAAGATAGGGATTGGTTGATAAGTTAGGATTAGATGGGATGTGGGATGGGAGATAGATAGGATGAGGGACGTGGTAGAGGATATGGAAGATGATAAGATATGCCCCCAGGTATAGGGGAGATGGATTGAGGGATAGATGTGGTATGCCCCCAAGTGTAAAGTAGGGTGGCTTGTGTGGATGAATGGATGGGTTCGTTGTGCCCCTAGGTGTAGGGCAAGATGGGAAGTGAGGGGTGTATAAAATGGATGATGCCCCATAAAATGGTAGTAAGGATGCCCCTAGTCATAATGATGACAATCAAAAAGGACATGAGGAGGATTACATGAAAAGGAAAGGACCATCATTTGCCCACAAATGTTTGATCCAACGGAAAAAGGATGTGGATGTGATGGATGGAAGGAAAATAACATCAGTGATGAACAAGATATGATCCTTTATTAACTAAAATAGAATTATCCTAGCCTAATTTGATGTTATTGAAGTAGTAAATAAATGGGATAATGCAATACAGAAATCACTCAACCAACTAAGTAAATGAAAGATGAAACCCTAATATACAAGAGAGGGTTAAGAAGTCCTTAGCTAATTCGGAAAACGTGCGGGTCTATGTCGCAATGCAAACTAGGTGGACATGAGGAGTAAACAACCACATAAAATCCTGAGCAAGTAAAGATCTGAGCTCTTTGACTGGATTGGGGCACCTAGAAAGGGATAGGGGTGCCTGTGTGTGCCCTAGTCGAGATCCGGCGAAGTGGTCTACAGGAAAGGCTTGAAAATCTCCTCTAAGGTGTCGTTAGATATTCTCATGTGTTTACCTTTAGTCATGTGTATATCCCCAAACTGCGTCATATGTCATTGTAAATAACTAGATGTAGAATGTAGTAAATGTGTGCATGGAAACAATAGAATCCCCTCCTATGAAGTGTGATACAAATGAACCAACCTTGTGTGCCTTGTGATGGAGCTAGATGGATGCAAATGTAGCTTTAGGTGCCTTTGATGTATGCAACTCTAGACGGTGATAGTAGATGCTTAGCGCTTTGGTCCTCGTTATGGTCACATAACCTTATATTCATATGGTTCTCTTGCTCTAATTTCATAATTAACCCCGAAAAGGCTGACCACTAAAAAGATAGAAATATCAAACAATTAGAAAGTGCCCAAAAGGTGAGAGTAAAGTGTAAAGAGGATCAAGGCACCCCAAAGGGGGACCGAGAGTGCCTAAAGCGCCCCGATCTTGGTTGTGCGCCTAGTCGAAATAGGAAAAATGCAGAATGAAAATATAGATTGGGCAAGTGCAAGTGTAAGATCGAAAATATGACAACAAGCAATGTAAAAATGGCCAAATACATGGGTTGATTATTACTCTTTTCACTCAAGAACCATATGAATAGTAGTATGAGACCAAGACTAAATAATGACTCAAAGTGCATGATTTTGTGTCTATATTTTCCCCACTTTATGTTGGTGAGCGGAAAGCTCGATAACATAAAGTAGATAGAGATGCGTACCTGATAATCCATGTAGTAGAGTGATGTGACAAAAAGATGGAGGGTCAAGACTAAAGATGCAAAAGTGTAAAAAGTGATGAAAGTGAACCTAGGGTAGAAGTGCGTGTGTAGATGTCAATGCGTGTAGTGTACATGCATGGTTAGTATCACGTGTGTGATGTACCCGCCATGTGTGTGTTGTTGTTGTTGATTGCTTGATTCCCATACGACCGGACTTGCAAAAGAGAAGATGATCAAGTAGTCAAATACACATATATATGTGTAAAAATGCATGTATATATGTAAAGATAGTATGAAAATAACAATTAAAAAGGAACATGTGCATCTAATCTGTGATAAGGAAAAAGGTCTAGAAAGGATATCCTGTATGCATCGGTGAAATATGAGTTTTTGGGATATCTCACCCCATTGTGATTGAATAAGTGTAGGGAGAAAGTTGTGTTATTCTCCAACCTGTAATTGCTTCCCTGAGATTGGTAAAGAGATCTCTGTATTGCCTAGTTTTTTGGGCGATTTGACGCCATGACCGAATAAGTGTAGGGAGGAAAGTCTGATGTTCCTCCAACCTATAACTGCTCCCTAGAATGCTAAGGACAATCTTCCTTATAAAATTTCTTGTGTATGGGGTTTGTAGATTGGTTTGAACTTACTCACTGTATAACCCACTATGTCATGGATGAAAACTGAACTGAATTGGACTGGTGTATAACGTTGTGTAGTGTGTAAACCCCAAATGATGCCCCCTCTTTGGGGGCATATGTGACGTCATGGATAGGAGAATGTGACCCCTAAAGAGGACCGATTAAACTATAACTTTGCCCTTTAGGGGAAGGGAATGCGCTTGATAGAAACCAAGGCACATGCAAACAAGTGGCTAGAAAACAAGTGTTAGTACGAACAAGCATGCATGTAGAAGACAAATGTAAGCTAGAAAGATAATGTATAAGCTAGAATGTAAGTAAACATGCAAGAAGGCAATCATAGACCACAAAAAGTGGGTTGCAAACATGGGACACCACTCATAGTGTCACAAGACACTCAAGACCATAGTGGCCGTATACAAACAAAAAAATTGTACACACCAAACAAAACGCAAAGCCCACATATAATAACAGACAATGTAACAAACAAGTATGGAAGAAAATATCCTTGCATAACAAATGTTGCACATGAAACATTTGTTAGCATGTTAGAAAAACAACAAGTATGTCACAGCATGTATAACCTGATAATGGAAAGTGTTAAGTACAAAATAAAACAATATCACCTGTAGTGGATGCCCTCAGTAACCATTGTGGGACTGGTAGTAGCCAAACATCCATGTTGCATGTAAGAGACCTGTATCTGTAATCACAACTAGAAAAGTATGTGAATGTGCATGTATGTATGGTAAAGATAATGGCATACAAGAGATCTATCTAACATGTGTAGTAAAGTAAACATGTAAGAGCAAGTGCGAGTAAGAGTAAATGCAACCATAAAATGTAGTATGTTGTGGATGGATGGAATGGAATGCAGTGTGGATGATAGGAGCCACGTGCCCCGAGTGAATGGATTTGTATGCAATGAGGTTCATTTATTATGCCCCCTCAACAATCAAGAATGAACCAAAAATGAGAGTGCATCATCGAGAAATGATCGAACTATGTGTTATGTGTAGTGCATGTTGTGATGAGTATGTGGTGATGATATGCAACATAGAGATGAGTTGTGTATGACTTTATAGCCTAAGTGTATATAATGATAAGATGAATAGAAAGGGGGCAATGATTTAGCCTAAAGTGTATACCACTAAACGATATAAGCGAATGTGATGATGTAGCCTATCACGAGATGATGCTAGAAGAAGTGATCTTATAGCCTAAGGCGTATATCACTAATCCTAGGAATGTCGCATGGGAAACATATGATTTGAGTGGATGCATGAGCGTGATGTGGTCCATTTTGTGATGTATACCCTCCACAATATAGTATGGACCGTGAGATTAGAATGCATCATCGGGCAAGAAGTGCGGTGCGTAGAAGTGATTATGCAAAATGTGTACTATGTGTGGTAGGATGAACAATATGTAATGTAGTATGTGTAGATTACCTAATATGTGTAGCATAATATATGTAAGATGCAATGTAAGATGACATGTATGAGGTGTAAAAACATGTAATATGCGATAGCTATGGGGTGATGTATGTAGGACAAGATGTAGGATGCAAAATGTAGAATGTATGAAGACGTGCAATGTCTATAGCCTATAATGTGGTGTACAATGTGTAGATGATGTAGGATCATGTGATGATATGTGGTGCCTAATGTGTAGTGACTACTGTGCAGTGTGTGGGGTTCATGTGTAGAGAATGCCCTCAATAGTCAAGTGTGAACCAAAGCACAAGAGTGCATCATAGGGTAATGACGATACTGGCGTATGAGTTATGCGTAAAGATCTAAGTGTGATGTGATGTGAATATAAGACATATGTGAATGCTAGAGGGGGAATAAGTGCGATGCCCCCAGTGTACTATGATGATGGAGATCTATGCAACGACGCAAGAGGTGCCATGCCATTGTGGGAGAGCATTTTTGTGTCGTGATAAGAGAGAGGGCCAACACAATGGTAGGCCGAAGCAATAGTAGGACCATGCGATGGTGGAAGAATTTGAGATGTGTCTTGTTCGACAGTAGAAGTAGTAGTTGCTTTGAAAAAAGTGATTGGTTGGAGCTTATGTGGGATTGATGACACTGTAGAAGACTTGATATGAGAAGAGGGTGGATTCACTTTGAGAGGGGGTTGCGTAATTTGACTTGGTATTATCGTGGATGACTTGAGAGGAAGAGACGTTGTATTGATTTTGAGGGGTGGTTACTTAGGTGGCTCTTGAATTTCCTTAGAAATGAGGGCATGATGCTCGTTATATGAATCAGATTTAGGAACCCATTGAGATGTAGCATTTGTAGATGGGCATGCAACATAATGTTGTGCAGTGAATGAGATAAAGCCTTGATGCTCAAGATGTTTGATTCTTCATTGTAAAGTGTAGCAATTGTTGTCATTATGTCCATTGATTCGATGATAATTGCAATATAACGACCTCTGATATTTTTCTAGCAAGTAAGGAGGATAGTAATGAGTAGGCGGTAAAGTGATCAATTGATGACTAAGGAGCTTAGTAAGAATGTCATGTTGCTTAGTATTGCGATCAAAGGAGAGACACTCTGGTAATGGTATACCTTAAGGCTTGCTAATATGAGCACATGTAGAAGACATAGAATGAGATGTAGAAGGAGAACAAACATGATCTTGAGAAGCATCCTTAAGATGCTGAATTTCAAATTTAAGAAATGTAATCGTGGACTCCATAGTCTCAAATGCATTTTCAAATAAAGAATGGAGGGCTTGAATGGATTTGCAAATAGTTTGATTATATTTGGAATCAAGAGAATTCTCAGAAAGACGATCGAAAATAACATTGACTTGAGCATGCAACATGTTGATAGGAAGATACATAGTCTCTAGGGTTTTTTGAAGAGCGTCTTTACAAGATGGGTGCATTTGAATCAATTGAAGCAAAGAGACTTGACAAACCTTAGAATCCATGATGGAAGAAAAGAAAGATCCAAGATTATTTGAGCACAGTTCACCAAATTGATTAGCTAAAATAGAATTATCCTAGCCTAATATGATGCTTTATAAAATTAGTAAATAAATGGGATAGTGTAATACAAAAATCACTCAAGCAACTACAAATGAAAGATGAAACCCTAATATGCAACAAGACAATACTTTGATAAGTATGTTTTAGCTTGGAACCCCCATCCTTCATTAAATTGCGAGTAGAATTTCTACAAAGATCACTCCATGACGATCCATGTTCTGCTATCATCAATGCAATTGTTATCTTCCCTTTCACTACAATACTTGGAGGAGCTTATAAACCGAGTTCAACGACACACTAAGTGTTATGAGGGAAAATGTTTAAAGAAAAGGTTGACGCCTTGTATGTCAAGATCAATGCACCTTGGGAAATGCAACCTGTTTCTTCCTTGACCATTGATGATAAAGAAACTATTAGATACATTCCTTCAAGGAATGATGACATATTAAACATTCACAACAAAGCCATGTATCTATATCGAGAGCTAACATTGGTGTCAAAGAAGTACTTTCTCGACGTGCGGTTCTTAAATACATTACAAAGTACGCCTCAAAATAGAGCAACATTCGAGACATACCACCAAATGCTTTCTAAACTTTCAACAAATGCAAACCCAAATTTCCTCGCATCTTTTGTCATACGCAAAATATTTATAGAGAGTGTTGTTGAACATGATATAAGTGCACAAGAAGTTTGTCACATGCTTCTCAAATTACCTCTTGTAATGTCTAGTTGACCATTCATTTCTTTAAATGTAGGGAGAAAAATTCTTAGGTGTCTTGTTGAATCAGATTCTCAAGCACAAGAAACAACCCTACTTGTCGACGCATACCTTGTTCGTCCTCTAGCTATGGAGTCCCTTTCTCTTATCCAGGTTGCTCAAGATGGGAGTTACAAATAATACAAGACTAGAAACAAATGGAAGCAACAAAATCTCCCTACAATTATCCATGCCTATCCAAGATTTTCCATTATTCATATTCTTTCTAACTTTTCTATTGGTTGAACTCCTTCTATACAAGCCTTTTCACAATATTCTTTCGGATATTGGTTCTTCCCGATAGTGTTGTACTAATTGGTACCTCTTCAAGAATTTCTATAAGCGATAACATGTTATAAGGACAAACACACACCCCGCAAATACTTATGAGGCTTCTTCCGAATCAAACACGAGTTTGTATAGGCCCCTAAAAAATCAATGAATGATAACTTTTGTCTTAACTCCATCCAGTCCATATAACAGTCTTGACAACCTCCATATGTTGGGCCTATGAGAATTTGACTCCCTTTATGATTGGTCTTGCCATAACATTCCACTCCAACTGCAAGACATCAAACCTTCTTTTATCGAAAATAATAAGGCCGAATATTGTCTTCCTCATACATGTCAATCCACCTCATCCTTGCCTTTGTAATTGAGCGAGGACAAACAATTGAATTTTGACACAATTCTTCATCGCTTTTCTTCCAATGAAATCCTCCCACCCCTTAAGCTCATTATTCAAGGCACTTTGTATGAACAAGAGAGCCCTTCCTTATCCACTCTCTCAAGTCCGCTTTTCCCCATCATAGCCCCGCTACTTCACCCCTCCTTTTACTAGCCCCTACTAGGGTGGTTGCTTTTAACATTTCCGCATGTACTATTCATGCTTGCCTCTACATTCCCATTAGAGATTTGAAACCCCTTGAAGGCCAAACATTGTCCTCCTTTCAAGACTCATTAAAACATATCAAATACATTTTGATTGATGAAATGAGTTTCATTGCCCTAAATTGCTTTCCATCTTTACTAGGTATTTCGCATTTTAAGAGTTCCTCATTCGGCAACAAATCCATCATTCTTGTCGAGATCTCAACCAACTTCCACTTGTCATGGACATTCCTTTACATGCCAACAATTCCTATGGGGCTCCTCTAGAAAGGATTTCAAAATTCTATCTCCTTGAGATCAATATTCAGACAACAAGGTTCCACTCCATCACAAGTTTCATTTCGCAACTTGCTTCTCAACATACGCAATGATGTTCCTACTTTTTCAGATTGGGAGGTACTAATGTCACACATGATTCCTGCCTTTCCAAACAAGAGATCCTCGAATTCCACAATGCCACCCATCTATTTGCAAAAATGATCAGGTTGACAACCACAATCTACAAATGTTGAAGGAACTTAATTCTCCAATTGTCATATCCATTGCTCAAAATACAAGAAGAAATGAGTCCGTTGATGTTGCTGACGACCAACTTCAACACAAAGTTCTTCTTTGCAAAAATCAAAAGATCATACCAATTGCTAATTTGTGGGTTGATACAGTCTTGTGAATGGCACATCTGGTACTATCGTAGACATTGTTTATTGCCCTTCCTCAACTCCTCCTTTGCCTTCATTTGTTGTTATCAAATTTGATCAATATACTGGACCTCCTTAGGATCCCTACAATCCTTTCCATGTTCCAATCCCACCCATTACCAAAGGTTCTCGTAGGCAATTGCCTCCAAAAATGGCTTGGGCTTTATCTATCCACAAATCTCAAGGCCTTACCCTTCAATGATGCACTATTGGTATTGATTCCACCGAGAGACGTGGACTTACTTTCACCGCATTATCTAGAGTTCCTTCCTTAAAAGACAATCATATTTCCTCGCCTTTCTCTTTTGAACGATTCTCTAAAATGTCCAGAACAACTCTCCTCCTATCTTGCGAAATGAAGAGCTTCACCTCCATTCCCTTCCTCCCCTCCCTCCTTCTTAACACCCAACTTCGTTGCCTTACCTTCACCTTTCCCCTCTTTGTTTCCCACTCTCCGCTTCTCGCTCCTCTTTTATACTTTTCCTTCTCATTTTTGTATATATTGCTCTCCATGTCTTACTCAATAAATTACTCTTTTCAATTTCCTATTTTCTTTCCTCTCCGTTCTCCTTGTTTTTCCGCTATATTTATTTCACACCATTTCTTGGCATCATCTCCCTTGCTCCCCTTTCAACGTTCACATGGTGTTTTAGTTTTGATAGATTTAATTGATGTATGTATTGCATTCTTGATGTACCACCACTTTCCCCTTAAGATAGTAAAGGGTCTTAAATGGACATTTTGCTATTAGGATGGGAAAATACTCTATCTAATAGCAAAATAAACATTACAACTTAACCATTGGTTGACAAGGTAGGGTTTGTGAGTTTGCCTGTTATATCATAAAAATCTGTGAAATCCCTAGCTGAATTTCGTACAAAGAAATAAAGGGGCAAATCTTAAAACCCTAAACGTTGCAGCAGAGGAGGAAGAAGAAAAAATGGTGTCTTTGAAGTTGCAGAAGCGGCTGGCGGCCAGCGTTCTCAAGTGCGGAAAGGGCAAGCAAGTCTGGCTCGATCCCAATGAAGTTAACGAGATTTCCATGGCCAATTCCAGTTATGTATCAAACTTCAATTTACACGTTAGGGTTTCAGTTGTTGTCTTTTTGCTTTGTTGACCGTTAGACATGTTTTTCTCCCAAGTTACGTGGGTAAGGAACCTTTTGTAGCCTGATTGTTTTTATTTTCTTACGATTTTAGTCGTTTCTCGAGTATTATGCAAGGGTATTGTGTTTTCCTCGATTTCAGTCTATGCAATAGCTGATAAATTACAGAGAATTTTTGGATTAAACTGGTGCGATTTGCAATTTTAAAGGAAAAATCTGAGATTAGATTGGTGCTTTTTGTCGATTGCCAAGCTAGCCTTAAATTTTCACCGCAGGCGTGTGAATACTAGACTCTATCCCGAGCAAATGAAAGCCGCAATCCCTGATAACCCAACTTTACTGAGGACTTCAATGAATATATCAAGGCTGTATCGTCTGTAGGTGTTGTGGTGTAGCTCTAGTGTTTGGCTTCGACTCTAGGCAGCCTTCATTTGTATGCGATAACTAATAATATTATTGTAGCTATTATCGTGGGTTTGCTTTCGAGATAAGCGCTGGCTTGACAGTTTATAGGATCCGTGTTTGAACATCTGAAGGAGGAGGATATGAGAAGAGATAGCAACTTGGGTAGTTGTTTTCGGACACCACAGATATCGTATCTGTGTCGGTTCATCAGATTTGGAATAAAGGCGTCTTTACCCATCTCAGGTCATGTTTAATTAAGTCCTGTAGGAGATCCTAAAGCAGGGACAATTGTGTTTGAGCTCCCTAGTCTGGACAAATTTTTGTATTTAGGGTTGGTCTAGTTGGTTTGGACCGTCTTTTGTTTCCTCTCCATGGTGAAATGCCCAAATCATTTGAAATGTTTTGGTCCCATAAGAAAATGCACTCATTATATAAGGAAAGTGCAAAACACAATGTTTGCAGAGCCAAATTTCCTGACCCAGCTGAAAAACTCTGTATTGGCAGTGCTTCAACTCCTGACATAGCTGTGGATTGGTAACTTGTTCTATTCAGCTCTGGTTCTCAGCTATTTTATTATTGCTAGAGCACGTGAAAACAAATCTTCTGTATTCCTTTGCAATGAATGTACAATCCTTTGTAATAATTGATTTGATGCAATCATTAGACTTTCTGCTTTTCAGTGTAACTGGTTTTCAAAGACAAATGACATTGGATTTTCGTCTGTTGATCTTCCATTTATGATGTTTCCCATTTAATGATGACTAATTGTCAATCTGTTTTATCTTGAGGTTTTAGTTTGTTAGTCACAGAGGAAACTTTCTACATTTCAGTTGGAGTGTACTGGTTATATGTGGAAAAGTGTCCTTTGTGGTAATGCTTCAATGCTTTTAGCCTGGAACTAATATACGAGGTTTCAATAAGAGACTGCTTTTGTATTCATTCCAGTGTTTAATTATGTGTTTGTTATTATGCGTATAAAAATTCTAGTTCATTGAAGGTTTATCCCATTAATGAAGTGTGAAATTTGGCATCCGAATTGCAGGGCAGAACATACGGAAGCTGGTTAAGGATGGGTTTGTGATTAGGAAGCCGATGAAAATTCACTCTCGTGCCCGTGCTCGCCGTGCTTTGGAAGCAAAGAGAAAGGGCCGTCATTCTGGATATGGTATGTTTGTTTCAAATAAATTAAAGACTTGCACCATGGTGAATCTAACTGGCAGAACAAGCTGTTGTAGGAAGAAATATACTTGTTTTGGCACCATATACATTTTTTTAGAATGCCTTACCTGTACTATTTGTACTTACACATCCAACTACAATTTTGTTTCTTTTGATTTTAAAATTTGCATAAGAAAGTTGTGTTTGTTTGTCTCAGGTAAGCGAAAGGGCACAAGGGAGGCAAGGTTGCCTACTAAGATTCTATGGATGAGGCGCATGAGGGTTTTGCGACGACTGTTACGTAAATATAGAGAGGCCAAGAAAATTGATAAACACATGTACCATGATATGTACATGAGAGTCAAGGGTAATGTTTTCAAGAATAAACGTGTGTTAATGGAAAGCATTCACAAGTCAAAGGCTGAAAAGGCTAGAGAGAAGACGCTATCTGATCAATTTGAAGCTAGACGAGCAAAGAACAAGGCTAGTCGTGAAAGGAAGATTGCTAGGAGGGAAGAAAGGTTGGCACAGGTATGCTATCCGCTCACCTTTTATAAGCTGTTGATTATTTTCACTGTTGGATAATGAGGTCTGTAAAGATGAAAATCATGTTAAACCTTCAACAACCAATATGACTTGTGTATTTGGTTGTTGTGGAAATGTCTCCGCAACAATGGTCTTTATTGGTCTCTAACGTGTATGAAATTCCAACCCAGGGTCCTACAGAACCGACACGAGCAGCCGCACCATAAGTTACCGGGTAATGACATCGTATGAAAACTTACATTGATTTTTTATTGTCGGAGATCCACATTTCATTTGAAAACATGCCTTGGCTGTTTATTGTTGGAGATTAACATTTCATTTTGATCTATGTCATGTAAAATTAAAAATCTTCTTTTGAAATTGTAACAGTTTAGGATATGATGGTTTTGCAGGGAAGGAAAGAAGAAATGAGATACGAGTGACAAAAGTGATGGCCTTGTGCCAAAGCTTATAGACAGGCTGAGACTAGGGGGTAGAAATTTTTAGGTATAGAACAGGGTAGACAACAATTTATTTGTAACATGTATGGTTTTCTTTGTTTATTTTGGTCAGGTATAACTTTATTGAATTGTTGTTTATTAACACTGACAACTGCTCATTTAATTTTAATGCATGTTGTTTTCTCTGTTTTACTTATTTATATATTCTTATGTTATTATAGAATACCTGTAGACGAATTTTTAGATGGCTGATTGAATTTCCTGTAAAGCTATCTTCAAAGAAGTTGTTGCAATGCTTATTAAGATTCTGTCCCCTAATAGAGAAGGGTGATGGTTTATGGATTTCCTGTGATACCATGGTTATTGATGAAATTGAGTGATGGGGCTGGAAGCTGAAATACTTAGTTGACCTTTAGTTTAGATGGGTTGTAACTTACAAAAATCTCATGGTATTTAAACTCCCTTTGATGTTTAGCTTGGGATGATGATTTTGTGTGTTGAGGAAAAGGTAAAATGTTCTCTTGGAAGTAGGCAGTTTAATGAGTAGGCAGTTGAATAAGTTTCATAGAAATATATGAGGCCATAATTGGAAAATGCAAAGCAATCCTATAACAGTTATTATGGGATGACACCCTCCCATCAAGACACTGACTAGATTCTTGCAACACTAAATGTTTAATAGCTCTTCCTAAAAGATGTGAAAATGTATGCAGTCAATTGGGTGAAGGTTGGATAGGGTGAATTTTATGTTGTAATAAGATTCATATAATGATAAATACACACCATCCTATTTTAAGGATTTATTATTACATTAGAACAACTTAGGTATAATATGATAAGTGCTACAGAAAATATAGATACAAAATAAAAAAGTTGAAGCCTATGCTTTTCATATTGCTAAAAATGATGATTAGCAAGCCAGAGTATGTATTCGATTCAATCCTTAATAACTCCTATTAAACTTTTCCATCCATGCCCCTAGATATGATACAGACATGCCAATAGGATATTGGATCAGTGTCTGAAATTTTAAACCTAAATTGCCCAGATAGGAATTTAATTGTTGGTTGTAATATGCCTCCAGTTAGATCATCTCTTTAGAATGTGAAGTGGAAACCCTCTCATTTCATTGCATGCGCTGAAGCAGAAACTGACGAATAGAAACCTGTTGAGTCCATGTTATTTCATCTGGAGTAAAACTTATGCCACTCACAAATAGATCCCATTTTCTTTAGATGGTAATAGGACGAAAGGAATTACACTGCAGGGCAGCTTTAGCCATATGAGACTAGACTGTTTAACATGTGGATTAGGCGCTACCACCACTGGATGCAGACCTAGGTCTTTAACCTTTAGGCTCTAAAGATGCGCAGTTGGGATTTTAGGGTTCTAATGTTAAAATAGTGCCGAGTCAATAGTGGATGTAATGGAACCTATGCCTTCAAGGCACAAACATAGGTTGCTTTAAAGACACTAAATTGGGGTTTTCAGGTTGTAATGTTAAAATATCTCTGAGCCAAGATAGTAGCAAAAGTGAATTTAAGTTCTACCAGATAAAATAGAAGCCTACATGAAGTAGCAATGGTGTTAGCGGCTGAACTGGTACTAGGGCGCACACAATGTTATGAGTCATTTAGTGCATCGATAACTGATTCCCAGGAGGTTTTCTGTCACAAGTTCTACGAGGGCCATTAGATGTAATTTTTGTTACACTGCGAGTTAAAGGGCAACTAGTTGTAATTTCTGGTGATAAGAGTGTGTGTCTGTAAGGGTGACTGAAGTGGGGAAAGGGGGCATGCTGTAAACAGGGTATCACCTGTTTAAATCTCGTAATGTAAGTTTGAATTGGGATCTCTCAAATGGATGCGTGGGGTTGTATATATATATATATATAAAGAAACCATATAACCTCAATTAAAATGTATGAATTCAAACTTGGATACAGGAAATGTCAACTGGGGCAGTGTGCCCACGTATTGATATACCTGGTATTGGGACTGGTCTTACTCTTCAATTGAAATGTTTCCAAAACTCCTAAACTGTCTCGGGCATGGCTTTGCTGTGTCGGGGATGTTTAAGTACCGGATGAGCAGTGTCTGTTTATTAAAGTTCAAAATCAAAATAAAAACACTAATATTTGTGTGTAAGTGGTAGTGAAGAAAATCTAGATTATAATCGTGTACATATAGAAATTTAAACATGTTAGAATGTTTTGAACTTTCATGAATACAAAGGTTTTAAAATATTGTATCTTTTATAGACAAAAATGATTATTATACATTTTAACATATATTTATATTTTTTAATAGTAAAATGGACGAAGCTTTGTGCCCAAGTTTTTCTGAAAATTGGCATGTCCGCTTTTCAACCCTACTTGTTTTCTGGCAACCTTGAAATCAAATATAATAAAAACACGTCTTATTAGTGAAAATTGTATTCTTACTTAATTCATTCCTGTAAATTAAGTAGCAAGTTGTTTTCGAGAGTGTAATGGTGTGTGTTGATTGAACACTTTTTATTTGCAGACTAATATTTAATAGTTAAAATAATTTATTTTATAATGCCTAATCAATGTTTAATAAATAAAATAAATATATGATTATGTATTTATACATTGAAATGGAAATTTAAATTATTTTAAATGTATTTGTATTTTTGCTTTTAAATTAGTTAATTTTAATTTTTAGATGTATTTTTATTTTATGTTAGTTTTTACGTTTATATGTGTTTTATAATTAAACATATAAATAAATGTTTTATATTTGTAATTAAAATTTAATAAAAACAATTCTATATTTAAAAGTTAGCACAAATATTTTAAATACATCTTATCTAAAAGACACCGAGAGACATTAATCTTGAGGTGCCTGGCGCCGATCTCAAAGATAGCACCTTGAGATTAATGTATTTAAGATATCTATGCTAGTTGAGATAGGTGTCACGAGGAAAAAGTTTTGAGGATCAATCCAGAACTACAAATGATAATTGTAAATGTAGTTAAATTTAAAAACAAAAAACCTTGTAACAGCGTGAAAGTTTTAGCAATAAATCAAGTTAAATAACTCTGTTATAAGAGGTTGAAAACAGCAATAGATTTAAATCTTTATTTGCAGTTTTTTGGCTGAGATTGAGGGTGACAAGGCAAATGTTAAATATTCAAACCTTAGCTCTACAAGGAACTGTAGGGGTCGATAACAGGGTGGAAGCTGGAGGAAGCTTTCCATCAATACATAAGACAAAAGTTAAGTTAGAATAATTGTAAAAGAGGAAAGTTAGGTTATTAGGGAGTGTGCGAGGTGTCTGTCACAGTAATTTACAATGTCATGGTGTTTCTTGATGCTTTATACATATTAAAAATCTGTCTATAAAAAAAAGAAGGAAAATTCAATCTAAGAATTATCTCTAGGAAAATTTAATCTAAGATTTATCTCTTAATTACAAATATTAGTTGTAGGGGACTTGTATGTGATATAGAGAATATTAAATTTCATAATGGACGGGGATTTTCATCTATCATAACAGCTGAGCAAAACCAAGCCCTTCGATTCAAAGAAAATTCGATAATGGAAGGGGATTTTCATCTCTTATAACAGCTAAGCAAAACAAAGCACTTTTAGCTCACGTGGAAAAGGCTTACGTGAGAAGAACAATGTTTAGTATGATATTAGGTAAATCCCCTGTTACTCGTGGTTTTCCAATTGAATTTTTCAAAGCTTTTAGGACCATACGAGAAGATTTAACTAAGGCTATTGAAGAATCTTGCTTAAATAGAACTATGCTAAAGGCTCTAAATCATACTTGCCTTGATTCCTAAAGTGTGACAAACTTCTAATCTTGGAGGTTTTTGTTTGATTGCACTTTGCAATGTGATTTACAAGATAGTCACCAAGTTGATGGCAGAAAGATTTAAGTTGATTATGGACACCATAATTTCCCAAGAACAAGGAGGATTTGTGTTGGGATGTCAAATTATTGATGAAAATGTTCTTGCTCAAGAAACTATTCACTTAGTGCAACATTTTGGCACAAAGAGTATGTTTACTAAATTAGACATGTCTAAGGCTTATTAGAGAGGTCCTTGGCAAAGCTTGGAGCAAATATTAAACAAAGTTGATTCTCTTAGGAGTGGTGACAGTGGGTTATGAGTTGTTTCATCAACTTCCTTCTCTGATCTCATTAACGGTTTTCCTTCACCCCTCTTTCTTGAATGGGTTATTCGTCAAGGTGACCCTCTTTCTTTGTTTCTTTTTATTATACTTGCTAAAGGACTTGGTAGAATTTTCCAGAGAAAAAGGCAACAAGGTCTTTTAAAAGGTATCCACTTGGTTGCAGAGGAATTATCCCACCTTCAATTTGTGGGTGATAGAAAAATATTTGGAGAAGCTACTCTATTAGAGGCTAGAATGATCAATGCCACATTAAACACCTACATGGAGGCTATTGGGCATAAGATGAATGAAGCTAAATACAAGGTTGTTTTCTTCAATACTCATAATAGCTTTCAAGAGTAGATCTTATTTATTCTAAACTTCACCTAAAGTACTCTATGAATTGATAATTTGGGATTTCCCCTTTACTTTAAGCATTTGGAGGTGCCTGATTGGAAAGTGTTAATTGACAAGATAATTGCTGAAGTGAATCATTGGACTCATTGTTGGGAGGAAAAATGGCTCTTGTTCAATCGGAGTCGAAGCTATGCCCATCTACAAATTCTCTATTCTAGCTGCCCTTAAGCAAGTGTTTAAACAACTGGATACAATTATTCAATTTTTTTGTGGGATGCCTCCAGATGAGTAACAAGTAGGCTCTTGTTAGTTGGGATAAAATATGCCAACCTAAAGCCCAAAGGGGACTTGGTTTTCATGAAGCAATTTTTAACAATGAAGCTCTAGCTAGGATGCTATATTGGAGATGGATTTCCAATAAAGAGGATCTCTTTAGTAGAGTCATTACTAGTAAGTATTTGGGTTCTACTCCTTATCAAGACATTGCACACATTGTCTTTGAAGGGTTTTGCTCAATTATCTCGGTAAACTCTAAAAATTGGAGCACAATTGGTTAAATCTAGACCTTTTTGGAAAATACGAGGTTGGAGATGAGGCCAATTTTTGGATGGATTCTTAGGATCAACAATCCCCCTTAAGCATAGACTTCCCATAGTTGCTACCATTAAAGCAAATTCTAGAAGATAAAGGTTGGATAAAGGTGGAATCCTACATTTCTTCTAAATAGATTGGAAATATCTCGTGGGGAAGAATCGGAAGGTTGCTATGTCACTCTCTCTTCAACACAAACTTCTTATTGATCATATTCTTAAGCAGAGGTACCTTTCAGGAAAAGCGGAAGAGGATAAGATACCTTAGAGCCATGATAGTCTAGATATTTATACAATTCAGGAAGGGTATAATACTTTGCTCTCCCCTCAGGAGATCAGGTATGGTGTCCCATGGGATAGAGTTTGGGTTGCTCATGGTTGGCCTAAAATATATTCTTTTGCTTGGCAAGTTATGCATCGAGCTATTTAACCTGTGATAATCTTGTGAAGTGAAGTTTTCTTGGTCCTTAAAAATGCATTGTGTGTACTTCTTAGGAGGAGATGCTTGATCATTTGTTGTTTCAATGTGATTATGCTTAGGAGTTGTGGAACAGTTGGTTAAACCTCTTTAAAGTTCAACTAGGTTTTCAACTGGATCTTATAAATATCTAGGACACTTGGAAACGATGTAAATTTAAAAACACCTATTTAAATGGGTTGGTCCATAGGTCTGAGTTTCATTTGGTGGCACATTTGGTTGGAAAGGAATTCTAGAATTTTTCACGACAAATTCAATCCATGGGAGTTAGTTTGGAATAAAATTATTAGTAAGGTTTCTGAAACCACTCGAGCTCATCATACGGTCAAGCAATTCCAAGTGCATAAGGGGTCTTCCAAATCATTGATTCACGACAAATGGAAACCTCATCCCCAAGGTTGGGAGAAGATAAATTTAGATGGAGCTGCTAAAGACAATCCAGGGGTTGCTAGTATTATTTTTCTTAGACAAGACTTTACAGGGAAAATCCTTCATTGGGAGCTCGAAGGTCTTGGAATGGCTACTAATAGCGACGTTGAAGAGTTAGCTATCAGGGAAAGTACTCTCAATGCTTGGGTGGATGTGGCTTTTAGTTGAATCCGATTCTCAAATCATGGTGGGTTTGTTAGATACTATTACTAATTTTGCTCAAAGGCTTGGAGAATAAGCAATTTGGTGACTCAAATCAAATCTATTTGGCAACAATTTGAGGATGTCATTCTGTCTATGTCTGCTACACCCTTAATCATATATCTTACATTAGATGTATATAGTTGACTTGTAGCTATCATAACTTCTTATCATGATGTATTTCTTTCATATGTGTTATATTATCATTAGTGGGTTGGCTTTGGTAATGGCCATAACATAGGAATAGTATATATAGAGGTTAATAGGTAGTAATTCATCATCATATTAAGCATTTGAGTCTTATTGCATGGTTTGGAGGTTTTCTTTTGGAAAAAGGTAAAAGTGTGGGTTTTGAAAGGACCCGCATCCTTGTACAAAACGCCCTTAAGGAAAAATAAAACAATGAAACACAACAAAAAGAAGCCCGCAGGAAGCAAAAGACAAAAGGCCACTAAGGCACTAACGAGCAGTACATAATACAAGATGAGAATAAAAAAGAAAGGCTACAACACCCACAATTACGAGAGCATACAGATTATTCCAGAGGATCCCGATCATGGGATCATAATCTCATTTTAGGGAAATAAATTCCTTTCTTTTTTCTATTTACGATTGTCCAACCATCACTCCTATTAGGATCCGAATTTTCATCTGGATGTATTGGAAGCCGAATATCAGAGATCTCCATTGTTCCAACATTTGACTCCTTAAAGAATATGTTTTTGGAACAATCAGAATCCGCTTCCGAAGGGAGTGTCAACACCTGTTCCACCTGACTTGACCCAACCAACCCCACCGCAGAGGGGAATCACGAGTCTCACCGGGTAGCTGAATCTCTCTATCATCTAAATCGGTTGCCGCGAACCACCGCAAAATCTTCCGAAGAGGAATTTGAATCATCCCCGATAACTAACATGATGGGTTGGAAATCCTTCCACCAAGAAAAATTTTCCTTCAACTTTTGTTTCACTTTTTGACACTCTGAAGCAAGATGCCCCAAGGCAAAACATTTCTTGCATCTGAAGGGCAAGCCTTCATAGTCAAGAGGTTGTGACCAAATCCTATCCAAAACTTTGAGATCAATGGAAGTGGGTAGATCAAGAGAGGTATCCAAATCCACCAAGATGCGAGCATAGGTAGTATGTGTGTAAAGTTCTGTTTTAGAGTCGATGGATAAAAACTTTCCCAATGCAATACCAATAACAATCAACCTCTCCTCCCCAAAACCGCTGCGGGGGAGATGAGGTAAACGAACACAAACAAGCTTGACATTGAATGCCACAGAGAGTGGATTAAAGGATGGAAACCATAGTTTCATCATCAAGTGATGATTCTGTAGTTCCCAAATCTCGAAAAGGATAACATCTCTAACTTGGACAACATTAAAAACCACAATAAAAACCCCTTGTACAGGGGTAAATGTCAACTTCACGAGTCAAGAGAAGACGCCAGTTTGAAGAAATCCAAGAGTGAAGAAGCGGAAGCCCAAGCTAGAGGCCATTGAGTGGCGGACCAACCTTAGTTTGGAGTAAAATTTTTCCACTGTAACACTAAATCCCCAAAAGAAACTGTTATCCCAAATTCACCCCCAGGCAAATTTGGTTAAGACAACTCCTGCACATAAGAAAATTATGAAGGAAACGACTCAGACCCACAAGCTCGAGTTCCAAAACCAGCAAAGTGAAAACAGAGGCTCGAGAAAGTCAAATTCGACCCTGCACAAGAAGAAATAGAAGAAACAATTCTTCTAAATGTTTCCATATCTTAAATCTATTTAAAGGGTCGAGGGAGGACTCAACAATGGAATCAGGGTCAGAGAAGAAGGGGCAGTGCCGTAGAGGAACCGAGCAAAAAAGGGGAAGACCAAACGAGCGCCAGACTAATGCTTGTCCCAGAGGAAAGTGGGGCATCGGGGAAAAGTTGATTCTTTGCCCCTTGTTATCACAAAAAGGGTAAAAGTTGCAAAATGGCCCGTAACTCCGTTGGGGAAAAAGTCAGCATTAGAACCCGAGTCAAAGCCAAGGCGGGGAGTCGAGGGAAAAGTGAAAATTTGCCTTTCGTTCAAAGGGCAAAAGATAAATTGCGGACCCACAAGACCGATTTTTTGTTCTAATCCGCCGCCACGTGTCCCAAACCAAAAGGGGGGCCCATTTTTCAAATTGTTTTCCCCGTCCATTCGTACGGACCCAATACAAACTTCGAAGGGGCATATATTTCGACTCAAGGCTCGAAAATATTGCAGATCTGACACCATTGGAAAGATCTTGGCCTCACCCACGCCATGGAGGTCTGAGACTTTATTTTTGAGGAGGTTAGGTGAAGGAAATGGAGGAAACGTCTTCGGGCCTTCAATGCAAGATCCATCTGTCTCAACAACTAGATTAGATTCGATCTGTTTCCACCGTTTCCTCTTCTTTCAAGGTGCCAAATCAAGGAATCATGTAGTAAAGACAAATTTGGGGCATATTTTATCAGAAGCATTAACAATAGTGGTTGAGTTTCAACCCACTTCTCCCACTTCCCTCTCTCTTTCTTCTCTCCGATCAAATCTATAAATATAGGGATAGGATTCATTGTAAAGGGTTGTTCATTTTCTTTCTTCCCCGCCCCCTCTCTTTCTTCTCCAGGGTCGAATGTGGAGTTTAAGCCTCCTCCCTTGGCTTTGTAATGGCATTTTCTTGCCTCTTGCCCATTAATGGTGTACTGTGTGAACTCTTGGAGCAATAAAATCTATTTCATGATGCGTTTTGTCCATCCTTTGCTCATTTTGTTGTCTCTTCTTGCCTCTCACCATTGCAAGGGTATACTGTGCATATCTCTGATGTCCATTGCAGGTTTTGGGAGTTGTGTTTAAGGGGTTTGAAATGGTGTTCTCAGTGTGAGCTTTATCCTTAGTCTGTGATGCATCCGTCCATCCTCTCCATTGCTCGCCTCTCCATTTCAGCAGCTTGGGTTTGTGATCAGCAGCACCCTTTTCTCGGTCTATCACCTATGTAGTGTGCGATTTTTTATTTTCATGCTCTCTCTCTCTCTCTCTCTCTCTCTCCCTGGTCCCTTGGAATTGTTAGATTAGGAGTAGATAGTCGCATTTCCTTCCTTAGAAGTAGTTTAGTGCTAGGATTAGGAAGAGGAACCAACCTTCTTTGGAGGATCATTCCCATTTGTAAGTCCCACAACTCGGGGAATGATCCAATGTTATGCAAATCACACCAAATGACCTTGCCTTAGAAAAGAAAATCCATAACTCATTTGGGGGTTCTGTGATTTCGCACTAACAGTTTTGGCACGCCTGATGGGATAGGTCTGAAGCACCTTACCACTTCACTTCATCAGGTTTGATGTGCTCTTAGTGAAGGTTTCAGCCTTTGGAGGCACTTTCAAGCACATCCGGTGACTCCATCTGGTCAACAACCCATCCTCTAAGTTGCAGACCTTTTCCATCCATTTCCAATCATTTTCATCCATTTTCTTCTTCCATCTCTTTCATTTTCTCCCATTCCATGAGGTTGTGCAATCACGACTTCATTCCCTTCATGGAACTCACACTTACAGCAACAACAATACGATCCACCTCTAATGCATTTCCCAACTCCTCCAAATCAGCATTATGATCAGATCCAGACCATTATGCTTACCCATATGAGCAGAGTCAAAGTCAGTTTGGCCATGGAGCTTATCAAGAACAAGGGGGCACATACAATGGTGACAACTATGTGGAGAATGTTGGTTTATTGGAGAAAATTCAAAAAATGGAGGCTAGCATGGTTCAGTCAAGGGGCATAGCACAAATGAAGGCATTCAAGATTGGTTGCAGGCATCTTGTCCATGGGAAGGCCCTTTTCCAAGACATTACAGCCCTCAAGAGAAGCTTGACTTCATGGTTGAAATGTTGCCCCAACTTGCACAATGGACTGAGGAGATCGGGGCTTATGAGTTGGAGTCAAGACAACCTTGTCAATGGGTAAGTCCAACATCTCATAGCTTTTCTTTTTCTCTTTCTCAAGCGGCACCATCTCAACCCAAGCTCCAATTTCCAAGCTCCTCACTTGCTTGCCCCAAGTGTTGATTTCATTTCTCCATCTCCTAGTCTTCCACCTCATCTCAGTTCTTTTGTCCTTTTCCCTTCCAAATAGTCATCCCCTCCAAACAAACAAGAAGTTGTGCCTCCCATCCCACCACAAACAATTGCAAAGATGGTTGAACCCCAACCTGCCACTCCTCTTGCTTTCCCAAGTCCATGTTGGGAGGAGACTCAAGAATCTAGTCAAGGAGAACAACAAGA
This sequence comes from Taxus wallichiana var. yunnanensis, assembly GCA_018340775.1. Lineage (NCBI taxonomy): Eukaryota > Viridiplantae > Streptophyta > Pinopsida > Cupressales > Taxaceae > Taxus > Taxus wallichiana. The sequence goes on along the minus strand of CM031235.1, from coordinate 715,012,090 downwards.
AGAGGATCCCAACAAAAAAGAAATGACAAACAATCTGAAGAGTTGGGCTGCCAAATTTGGGTTTACAAAGATCCCCTTGATGGTCAAGCCAATAGAGGAGGTCAAGATTGAAGAACCAGTGGTGGCTGAGGCCGAGTTTGCAAGTAGAAGAAGAGCAAGAATAAGAGGAGGAACAATCAGTCCCAAGCCCCATTGAAGAGGAGTAGTGAGAGAGATAAAATTAGTGTTGAGGCCACTCAATGAAGAAGGCATCATTGAATATTTTTTGCTTTCATTTTAAGGGCCTGATTTGATTGATGAACCCATGATGGAGGAGGAAAATACAATTTTAGAGGCTCCAAGTGCGGAGCAGGCCACAAAAGAACCTTCAGTTATTCCTCCCACTTCATCCCCTTCAAGCTCTAATGTTGAAAAAGAGTTTGATCTTTCAAACTTCATGTTTGAGGAAGAGAGAAACCATGGTGAGCAAGTTATAGATCAAGAGGACACCATAAAGGAGGTAGAGCACTTGCAACAAAACAAGGAGGCAGACTGTCTGTTAGACTTGAGAGATTGCTTTGATGAAGAGGAGCCCATGGAGATTACATCATTCGCTCCTCCATCCATCTTCCACGCACATGAACCTGCTAACATGAAGGAGAATATTCAAGCGCAAAAGCTTGCACTCCATAATGGCCCTCTGGAACCAGGGTTGGAAGATCTTGATCTTCCATGTTCTTCAAAAGAGGAGGAAGGAAAAAGGCAGGAGGATGTCACCATTTCTCCCACGCCATTCATCCAAGAAGGTCCACAAGAAGACTCCATTTTTGGAGTTGAATTTCAGAGAAATGGGCACATCCAAAAGATCAGACCGTGCCCAATTAGGTACTTGGCTTCATTGGAGCCAAAGGAGAAACCAGAACCAGTCATGCCCATTTCAGGGCATGAGGATGAGCTACAAAGCACCAAGGATCAGCTGCCATACCTCTTCAATCCAAATGCAGAGCAACTAAAAGAGGTATTGGTTTTGTCTTCAGTTGATACTTTGGTGATTTGGGTGGAAGATCAACTTGTAGTTAGTTTTTCACTCATCCAACCAGCCATGTTTAGTGCCAAATCAGTTGCATGGCTGCCATTTTTGAGGAAGGGAAGCTATTTCTCCCTACCAGTTGCAGGTTTTGTTTGAGTTCCCTTTGCTCTTGGTTAGAGTAGAGTAGGTAGGTTTGTTTTCAGTAGAAGAAGTGCTTTTGCACACTCTGCATATCCCACTTGGGGTATGTATGATTTTCAGTTTGTACATAGTTTTTGGTGTTGTTGTTTTGCTCTTGCACAATCCATTTCAGTTGGCTTTTGGTGAAGTTCAACTCCAAGTTCAGTGGGTTTCCAAGAGGCTCAGAGGTCAGATCTTCAAAAGTTCAAATTAGTTTCGTATTTATCAGGCAAACTCCATGCCCAATGGATGCTTCAAGGCCACTGGTTTCTTCATCTAGCAGGCATATGTCCCCATGAGTCGCCAAATTGTTATCCCAAATTCACCCCGGGAAAATTTGGTCAAGACAACTCCTGCACATAAGTAAATTATGAAGGAAACAACTTAGATCCACGAGCTCGAGTTTCAGAACCAGGAAACGTGAAAATAGAGGCCCAAGAAAGTCAAATTCGACCCTACACAAGAAGAAATAGAAGAAATGGTTCTTTTGAACGTTTCCATATCTTAAATCTATTTAAAGGGTTGAGGCAGGACTCAACAATGAATCGAGGTTATAGAAGAAGGGCAGTGCCGCAGAGGAACCGAGCAAAAAAGGGGAAGACCAGACGAGTGTCAAATCAACGCTTGTCCCAAAGAAAAGCGGGGCGTTAGGGGAAAAGTTGATTCTTTGCTCCTTGTTATCACAAAAGAGTAAAAGTTGTAAAATGGCCCGCAACTCCGTTGGGGAAAAAGTTAGCGTTAGAACCCGAGTCAAAGCGAAGGCGGGGAGTCGAAGGGAAAAGTGAAAATTTGCCTTTCGTTCAAAGGGCAAAAGATAAATTACAGACCTGCAAGACCGATTTTTTTGTTCTAATCCGGCTGCCACGTGTCCCAAACCAAAAGGGGGGCCCATTTTTCAAACTGTTTTCCCCATCCATTTGTACGGACCCGATACAAACTTCGAAGGGGCATATCTTTCGACTCAGGGCTCGAAATATTGTAGATCTGACACCATTGGAAAGATCTCAGCCTCACCCATGCCATGGAGGTCTGAGACTTTATTTTTGAGGAGGTTAGGTGAAGGAAATGGAGGAAACATCTTTGGGCCTTCAATGTAGGATCCATTTGTCTCAACAACTAGATCGGATTTGATCTATTTCCACCGTTTCCTCTTCTTTCAAGGCGCCGAATCAAGGAATCGTGCGGTAAAGACGGATTTGGGGCATATTTTGTCAGAAGCACTAACAGTAGTGGTTGAGTTTCAACCCACTTCTCCCACTTCCTTCTCTCTGTTTCTTCTCTCCGATCAAATCTATAAATACAGGGACATGATTCATTATAAAGCGTTGTTCATTCTCTTCCCTACCCCCTCTCTCTTTCTTCTCCAAGGTCAAATGTGGAGTTCAAGCCTCCTCCCTTGACTTTGTAATGAAATTTTCTTGCCTCTTGCCCGTTAATGGTGTATTGTGTGAACTCCTGAGCAATAAAAAATCTGTTTCGTGATGCGTTTTGTCCATCCTTTTCTCATTTTGTTGTCTCTTCTCACCTCTCACCATTGCAGGTATATCTGTGCATATCTCTGATGTCCATTTTAGGTTTTGGGTGCTGAGTTTAAGGGGTTTGAAATGGTGTTTTGTGTGAACTTTATCCTTTATGTGTGATGCATCCGTCCATCCTCTCCGTTGCTCGCCTCTCCATTTCAGTGCAGTTGGGTTTGTGATAAGCAATTCCTTTTTCTTGGTGTTATCACCTATGTAGTGTAGGATTTCTTTATTTTCATGCTCTCTCTCTCCTTGGTCCCTTGGAATTGTTAGATTAGGAGTAGATAGTTGCATTTCCTTCCTTAGAAGTAGTTTAGTGCTAGGATTAGGAAGAGGAACCAACCTTCTTTGGAGGATCATTCCCATTTGCAAGTCCCACAGCTTGGGGAATGATCCAATGTTATGCAAATCACACCAAATGACCCTGCCTTAGAAAAGAAGATCCATAACTCATTTGGGGGTGCTGTGATTTCGCACTAACGAAACCAAGCGAGAGGATTTGCAATGAACAATGGTTTAGAAGACGAAGAAAAAGAAGCCATAGCCGTAACATGCAAGTGGGAGCACTTCACAAAAGGGGGCTTCTGGGGTTGAGCATCCCCAACAAAACCCACCTTCCCGCTTCGTAAATATCATCTCCAAAACTCGAAGCGTATAGGAAAAATAGTGCACTCGGACTCCACAACCACCTTTTTTCGAGACAATAGATATGAGAAGATCGGATCCACTGCTTCCCATAACTACGCCACCAGGGGACCTAAGACACATCCTGCGCAGGAAGCCTCTGAGAGCCAAAGCCATCAAAACTAGAACATAGGAAAAGAAAAGGCGAAGAAGATGAGGGAGAGGTTGAAGCCATTGTTCCCGCTCTAAAAAAATAAAAAAACTAATATTGCATGGTTTAGAGGTTGCCCTCTCGAAGTGGCTAAGCTATTCTACTTGCATATTGTGATCATTTATCTACAATATTGTGTTCTTTGGTGTTCTCTTGCTGTTGATATTCTTATTTATAAAAGTAATTTCCTTACAAGTGGTATCAGAGCTTGATCTTGGCCGTAATCATGTCAAAACCCTAATTTTAAACAATCAACTATATCTCCAATTTGGTAATGTTTTTTTGTAAATTTTTTGGGTTGCGAAATCAATCAAGTAATCTCCTCTCCAAATTTCAAGATATTTTGACTTGTTTTGCAAAAGTTACATCAATTTTTGAGTTTTTGATAAATTTGCTCTATCGATTAAATTGTGGAATTTTTCCAATTTTTTTACATGTCCAGAAAGAGGATAAAAATTAGTTTGAGTTTGTTCTTTAAGTTTGTTCATATTTTGCTGAATTCATATTGAAATCCCAAACCCTAAATTTTGACCTTGATCCCTAAATCCTATTATTTTGGGGCATCATGGCGGGGCCTTCCACAAGAGGCAAAAAGAATCCCATCACTCGAGTAAAACCCCAGACAAGGATGAGATAATAGTTGAGGAGTTAGAGTCAGAAGGGGTAACTACAAAGTTCTTAGGGCTAGGGTTTACTTGACGGCTGACCATAAGGTAAGCCAACTTGATTTTGAGTGCGAAACCTCGAGTTTAGAATGGACAACAAAGAAGATGTAGAAAATATTGGACAACAATTGGAGGATTTCATTCACCAATTCAATTCAAATCTAACGGGTCATCATCTTCTTCCAAATCAACCACAACTCAATCATACTCATATCAACCAAGGTGGATCTTCATGTCAAAGTATTAGACAAACTAGCCAAGGTGGATCTTCGAGCATGCCCAATCCAAATATAAACACTTTGCAGGCCCGTAACATGATTTCGAAAGTGGAAATGTGTAAGTTTGATGGAAAGAATCCACTCAATTGGATTAACCAAATGGAGAATTTCTTTGATCTACATCAAATTCCATCAAGAAAAAGGTTACCATGACATCCTTGTATCTCGAACCTAACCAATTTGTTTGGTATCGATGGTTATGTGCTCAAAGGCAAAAGAGTGGTCTCAATGTTACATGAAAATTTTTCACCGAAGAGTTGCAATTGCATTACAGTTCTAGTGTGTCAGAGAATTACTTCACCAATTAGCTAAGTTAAGACAAACAAGATTAGTCAAGGATTACATTCATCAATTCCAAAACCTTTCCTTACGGGTGGAAAATATTACCGAAGAGAATCTGAATGACTTATTTCTTGGGGGTCTTAAGGAACACATTGAGAATGAGGTGCATATGTTTAATCCTCATAAGGTTTCATATTCTATTATCATGGCACGTAGGGTAGAGGAAAAATTTCTTTCCAGTAGGAGACAAACTGTCACTAATATAAGAGATCGTAGCACCTTACCACCATCATTCCCTCGGATAGTTAGAATGACACCTCAACAAATTGAAGAAAAGAGAGCCAAAGGGTTATGTTTTAATTGTGACAGAAATATGGACCAAGACATAAGTGTGTTGAAAAGAAGTTGTTCTACATTAAGGGGCCTAATGAAGAAGAAGAGAATGAAGAAGATGAAGAGGTAGAGCCAGAGGAGGAATTAGGAGATCCCCACCAACGATATCATGTCATGTAATTTCAGGTATTAGCACTCCCCAAACCCTCAAAGTGGTTGGATTCTTAAAAAAATAAAGGGTAACAATGTTGATTGATTCAAGAAGTACTCACAACTTCATCAATCATAAGTTGGCGGTGCGCTTGAATTGCTTTGTTTATCTAGCTCCATAATGTCAAGTAATGATCACTGATGGGGGAACTATTAGTTGTTCAAGAAAATGCCATAACATTAATCTCACCATGGGAGATTACTTGATAACTAGCCCTATGTATGCCATTGCCATGAGAGGAGCAAATATTGTGTTAGGAGTTTAGTGGCTTACCACCTTGGGAACCATTGAAATGAATTTCCAAGAGTTGTTCATGTGATTTCAGTCAGAAGGGAGGACTTTTAAACTAAAAGGATTAAGAGAAAAGTCCCCACAGTTGGTGAGCTCTCACCAGATGCAAAAATTGCTTAGAAAAGGTGCAGAGGGGTTTGTGGCACAACTATTTTCATTGGAAGCACATCAGTCAAATACATTTATACCCTTAGATATGCAAGCAGTTATAGATGAGCACTCAGTTGTGTTTGGAGATATGCCAAAAGGTTTACCTCCAAAAAGAGACCATGACCATGCCATCTAGCTAGTACCAAGGAGTCAACCACCCAACATCAAACCTTATAGGTACCCCTATATGCAAAAGAGTGAGATTGAGAAGATAGTACAAGAGATGTTAGAAGTAGGAATTATTCGTCATAGTCAAAGTGCTTACTCTTCTCCTGTAGTGATGGTACGAAAAAAGATGACAATTGACGTGTGTCTAGATTACAAGGAACTCAATAAGTACACAATAAAAGATAAGTTTCATATTCATGTAATTGATGATTTGCTAGATGAGTTGCATGGTGTTGTTTACTTTACAAAACTTTATCTTTATTCGGATATCATCGATTAGAATTAGGGATGAATATATTCATAAAACAACCTTCGTGGACACATGGAAACCATTATGAGTTCTTGGTAATGCCTTTTGAACTAACAAATGCACCCTCTACATTTCAAAGCTTGATGAATTCTATCTTTAAGCCATTTTTGCAGAAGTTTGTTTTTGTTCTTTGATGATATATTAATCTATAGTAAAACATGGAAGGAACACTTACATCATCTAAATAAGGTGTTTAAAACTCTTGAACAACATCAACTTTATGCAAAGCCTTCTAACTGTTCTTTTGGAGTTAAGGAGGTCGAATATTTGGGTCACATTGTCTTATATAAAGGTGTTAAAGTGGATCCTAGCAAGATTAAATCCATGCTTGAATGGAAAGTTCCCAAAACCATAAAGAATCTTCGAGGATTTTTAGGGCTTACAGTTATTATTGTAGATTTGTAAGGAATTATGGCAGCATAGAAACACCACTCACAACTTTATTGAAGAAAGAATCTTTCCATTGGAATGAGGAAGTTACTACGCCATTTGATAAGTTGAAGGAGGCCATGTGCACCACTCCAGTTCTAGCCACCCATATTTTTCCAAAACATTCATTATTGAATGTGATGCTTGAAGGTATGGTATGAGGGTAGTACTCATGCAAGAAGGTTGATCCTTTTACTTTGAGAGCCGTCGCTCAAAAAGGTACAAATATATCAAAACCACTTATGAGAAGGAAATTCTAGCCATACTTCATGTAGTGAAGCAATGGAGATTATCTAATGGGTAGGAATTTCTAACTAAAGACAAATCATGATAGTTTGAAATACTTCTTAGAGTAACATTTATCATATGAAGAACAACATAAATGGGTCTAAAAAATGTTGGGGTATGATTTTGAGATAATACATAAGAAAAAGAAAGAGAATGTAGTTGCTTGATGCTTTATCTCGAAGGATGAATCAACCGAGGCATTGTTGTGTGCCATCTATTACAGAGAGGATTGATAGAGGATGCAAGGTCTAAATGGAAAAATGACCCCGGTACACAAAATATCATTCATAATCTACAATAGGATCCAAGCATGTTAGATAAATTTGTATGGAAAGGAGATGCTTTATGGTACAAAGATAGATTATACTTATGTAATAATTCAACCCTTAAAAATACGGTTCTATCGTAGCTTCATGTTTCTCTGAAGACGGGGTATTTTGGCTTCTTGAAGACTTATCATCGAATCATGCATGATTTCTTACGGTAATGGTTAAAAGGGGATGTCCAAAAATTGTGGCAGAATGCATGGTTTATCAAAAAAATAAGGGCGAAACAATTAAGTCCCTATGTCTTTTACAACCTCTATCTATTCCTAGCCAGAGGTGGGAAGAGGTGTCTAGGGACTTCATCACAAGATTTCCTAAATCAAAAGGAAAAATGTAATCATGGTGGTGGTGGAAAGACTCACCAAATATGCCCATTTTTGTGCCTTATCACATCCATTTGTTTGCGAGTACAGTAGCAACAACCTTCATGGATACAGTTCAAAAGCTACATGGGACACCAAAGATTATAGTAAGTGATCGAGACCCTATCTTTACAAGTAATTTTTGGATTGACTTGTTCTCATGTTTGCGCACGCAACTAGTTTGTAGTTCATCTTATCATCCTTAGTTTGATGGGAAAACAAAGGTGGTAAACAAGTGCTTGGAGGGATATCTTCGTTGTTTTACCTCAGATAAGCAAGTGAGATGGGTCCAATGGTTACCATTGACAAAATGGTGGTATAACACCTCCTTTCATACTTCATCTAAAATGTCTCCTTTCTTGGCATTATATGGGTACCATCCACCATCCATCACCTCATCTTTGAGATTCCAACCAAGGGTTCGAGCAATTGAAGAGCATATTCAACACCAACAAGAGGTACTTTCTAGTCTTAGGGAGAACTTGGCCATGACACAAAACCACATGAAGCAGTAGGCATACCAACATTACAGTGAAAGAAATTTTGAAGTCAATGATTGGGTTTTTTTGCATTTACAACCATCTAAGCAAACCTCCTTGAAACAACAAGAAGGATAACAAGCTTTCGCCTAAGTATTATGGCCATAAGCAAGTGTTACAGAAGATTGACAATGTAGGACACAAACTAAAACTTTCTTTGGCCACTCGAATACATCCAGTCTTCCATGTATCTTACATGAAGAAGGTAATTGGACAGATGGTATCAACACAAACAATGTTACCAAAGTTTGATGAGGAGGGAAGAATCGTCTTTGAACCAGAATGCATCCTTTAGGCATTCACCGAGCAATTGAGGACAAGGGTCATCACCAAGTACTTGATCAAGTGGAAAAAGATAAACAATGAAGACACAACTTGAGAGGATGTGAATTTCTTATAGTAGCATCCAAAGCTTCTCAACATTGCACACAATGTTGCTTTGAAGGGGAGGCAGGCTACGCCCTTAATCATATATCTTACATTGGATGTATATAGCTGACTTGTGGCTATCATAACTTCTTATCATGATGTATCTCTTTCATATGTGTTATATTATCATTTGTGGGTCGGCCGTTGCTGATGGCCATAACATAGGAATAGTATATATAGAGGTTAGTAGGTAGTAGTTCATTATCATATTGAGCATTTGAGTCTTATTGCATGGTTTGGAGGTTACCCCCTCAAAGTGGCTAAGCAGTTCTACTTGCATATTATGTTCTTTGGTGTTATCTTGATGCTGATATTCTTATTTATCGAAGTAATTTCCTTACAATGTCGGTAAACAAAATAATATTGTCACCGATTTTTTGGCAAAATATGTTAGTGCAAGACTAACTGGGTATAAGTTGACTTCTAATCGGGTTTGGAGGTTACCCCCTCAAAGTGGCTAAGCAGCTTCTACTTGCATATTGTGTTCTTTGGTGTCATCTTGATGCTGATATTCTTATTTATCCAAGTAATTTCCTTACAATGTCGGTAAACAAAATAATATTGTCACCGATTTTTTGGCAAAATATGTTAGTGCAAGACTAACTGGGTATAAGTTGACTTCTAATAAGGTTAGTGACATGGTAGATTGACAGAAGTGAATACAACAAATATTTGGTTGGTGAGTACAATTTTATGTAAGGATCAAGATAGGGTTGTAACCAACTAAGTCTTGGGGTTCTCCGGAGCCCAGTTATTTAAATGATAATTATTATTGTTTTTTTTGGACTATAGAGCTTGCCATTTTTGGCAACTCTTTGTTTGTATTATAATTATTTTTCAATAAATCGTTTTACCTTTCAAACAAAAATAGTTTCATTTTTATTTAGTTTTAAATGTTCATATTATTTACTCGAGGATGCTTTGTGTATGCATACATTGGTTTTTTTGGATGCATTCAATGACCTAGTCTTTTTCTAAAACATGGTTATTCTTATTTTTAAAATTTTAAAATATCTAATTTTAGAAAAAAATCAAAGGAAAATTCAATCTAAGATTTCATCTCTTAGAAAAATATTAACGAGAGGTGAATTTATGGTGATACAAGGAAAATCTCATAATGGAAGGGGATTTTGGAAACTTTAAATTGACGTTGTTTCATTCTCATCATTGGAAGGCTTCTTATGAAATTATTATAGTTTAATAATTTGGGTATATTTTAGCTCTTAGATTGTTTGCTATGGTTATATAATCTTGCTTTGTTTTTTTTTCATTTTTGCGTTGCCTCAACTAATTTTTATATTAAGATTTTTGTGATTTTTTTGGGGATGGTTTTTACGCCGAAGGTGTTTCCCCTATGGGAAAGGGCTTTGTGGACATTCACGACACTGCATTAAATTTGATGGTCAATTTGACAGGTGTAATACTTTTAATATATTTTAAATAATTTAAAGACGCTTAAAATTAAATTTTTTGAGTAAAGCTTTAATGATTATTAGTATGCAGTAATAATAGCATTGTTTGTTTTTATTTAAAGCTCTTTATCTATGGTTGCAGTTCAAAGTGGACATGTATTGAAGAGAGAGTAAAAGTTAAAGTAGAGATGGGAAAAGATTATTTTATATTCTTATAATTAAAATAAAAACTAGCGTAAAGCTTGGAAAAATAAAAGCTTTAAAAAGAATACAGTGCGCTAATTATAGTATTGTTTCATTTTATTTAAAGCAGTCTCTAATCTCTTGAAGAGAGAGCAAAGGCGAAGTAGAAATGGGCAAAGATTGCTCAGAATTACCAGCACATGTAATAGAAAGAATTCTTCTCTCTCAATAGACTCGCTTATTAATTGTAGCTGTGTATGCAAAGAATGGAGGTCTTTAATTTGCACAACCAGATTAGTAAGTATAAATCTGCAGAAACATGCCTTGGGCGTTTCTTGTGCATTCAGATTTTAATTCCATTCTATGCATAAATTCGCATTATATACTCTACTATTCTCTTATCACAATGTCAGGAAGAATTATCCCAAAGTCTCACAACACTCTACCATGTTGTTTCCCTTCCCAAGATCTAAAAATATACTACAAGGGATGCATTGCAGGTAATTTTAGTGGAAACACACTGCTTTGATCGCAAATGGAAAGGCGATCAACATGTCGCACAACAAAATGTGTATGTGTGGAACCTTCTCAGGCAGGGTGACGTGTCTCAACTCCCTTATTTCATGGTACGATCATGGACCATGGTATAACTATCCTGATTCTATGGTGATCGAATTGTATGCGATGAAGAGCCTGCAAATAACTACACAGTGGTGGCGGTGGGAAAAGATGTCAGGAAAAAGTTAACAAATTGGTTACATGTTAGTCGGGAGTCCCGCTAACAGGATGGTCTTTACACATGAACAGATAATATTTGCAGGGAAGTGGTTATATATGATTTAGTGAAGGGGTCGTGGAATTTATTTGGAAGTAACATGTCAGCAATCACTTATACGATAATGTGCAAGGGACCTCAATAAGGGTTTTCAAATGTTTTCATGGCAGGTTTTACTCAAGAAATTATTTTTGAACTTATTTTGGTGGTTGTATTTGGTTATAAATGTGTGTGTGAAAAAATTGTTAACGATAACTGTTATGTCCAATTTTTAGAATAACTTTTAGAATCTTGTTTGAGGTGCATAGAGTTGTAAATTAGTTTCTTACTTGCTCTACACTCAATTAAAAATATAAAAATTAAATGTTGTTCATTTGTTATAATAGATGAAGAAGAAGTATGTTTTCAATGGATTCCTGTTTTGAAAAGATTTTATTTCAATCTAGCTGTGTCTGATTGATTCAAAAGTCAGCAAGGCATATCTTTTGAGATATAAATACAATATTACTTGGGTTCCTCTCACTTTCACTAGAAGGTTTCCGTGAGTTGGTTTCAAGTATAATGATTGTCGGAATATGTAATTTCACCCACCTATATATTTACTATTGTTATCCATTTGCAAATTTGAGATTATTTAAATATAATTATATTTAATATCTTAAACTTTAATTATGCCGAAGGTGTTCCCCCATGAGAAAGGCCCTTTTGGACGTTTCGCGATCAAGTTAAATTTGATGAGTTTGACGGCCGCCTAGACTTTTGTGCTTTTTCTTCCTATTTTCAACAGTTACTTTTTGGTGCATGCTTTTGCGGGGGCTATTTTGATAGTTGATTTTGAGGGGGCTATTTTTAATAGTTGCTTTTGCGGGGGCTATTTTTAATAGTTGCTTTTGCGGGGCTATTTTTAACGGTGCATGCAATATTGCCTTTAAATACTCGACAACCGTGAGCAATCAATTCAATTTCCACGCAAAACAAATCATGATTAGAAGTGCTAGGTAATTTCAATTCATAATTATGTATTTCCACATTGCTCGAGATTTTTCCCATATTTGTTTTTTCGATTATCATGTCGGTCTTGGCATTGATTTGATAGGATTTTTCTTTAACTCTATTGTGAATGCGTTCTGTTGATATTGTTTGGATGGATTAGATTGCACACCCTTATTTATAGAACCGGAGTCTCCACTTCAAAGTTTCCTTTCAATGGTTCTCCACCTTACATCAACAACGAAATCATGAGGGTCTGTATAAAATTTTGATTCTACCTTCTTTTTGATAGTACCCAAATCCATAATCTCATGCCTAATCGCGAAGCAACCCGATCTCCCTAAGAGTCCTATTATTGATTGAATTCATGGCTACCATTAAGGACAATATAATTTGTCCTATAATTGACTTCAACCTGCTAATGATAGGGCAAGGACTGTGGTAACTGTGAAGTATCCTCCAGCTGTAGCTCTTTTATAAGTATATGAGTTGTAGACTAGGATAATTTTAAGTCTTTGTTTAGGCTATATGAACCTTGTCAGTTTTCAAACAAATTCATCCTCCTTTTCAGTCATTATTCATGGCTTGTGTCTATCACAATTCATATTTTCTAAGGACTTTACAGAAGTGATTCCTTGAGAAGTCCAATGAGTGTCATTAGAATTACAAAACAAGATCATGGAGAAATAGAAACATAAAACAAGGGCCTAAAGGTGCGAAATTTAATTGAATAATATGTTTTTGCATCAATTTGTGGACATCTTACAGTATTGTCTTGCACATGTGAGGTTTAATGCATTTTGGAATTATTTGTCTTGCACTCTTGTTTCGCAAGGAAAAGTGATTTGAATTTTTATATTTTGAGTTGGGGTGATTGATTGTGTTGGCTTTAATTTCCATGGAGACTATTCTAGATTTGTATTATAGTAAGTATTTGAGATATTTATATGTAATGCTATTGACTTGCACTTTTCTTCAAGTTTTTTTAAGTTATGTTGATTAATTGTGTTGTCTTAATTTTCCATGAAGAAACCAATATAGATTTGTTATTGCAAGGCACTCGGTTATCCACTTTCCTTCATGGCTCTATTACAAAGCACCATGTGTTATATATATAGGTAATGTGAACGCCGAACGATATATGTTATTTGATTTAGAGGTATAATTATTAATTTTGTACATCGCTCTATTTTCTATTTCTTTGAGTCATTAGTGTACGTAAAGAAGCTTCGGATTTCTTACCGATTTGCATAGGATTGGTGTACTTAAAGATACTTTAGGTTTTTTATAGATTTGCATAGGTGTTCGTTCAAGAATCACATTTGTTATAGATTTACATATTATGTGATTACTTTTGCTTATTTGGCTAGAATTTTTATATTTTTTGATATTATATATATATATATATATATATATATATATATATATATATATATATATATATATATATATATATGTAGTTTTATGGTGGTATCCAAATGTATCGATATCCAGGAAATTTTTTTGCCTTACAGGCACATCCAATCTATGTACGGAACTTGCACCTTAGATGACAACTACTACACTTTCAAGCTTATGCTCCACATCTTTAACTTACCACTTTCATACTTCACATAGGATTCAAGCCTCACAAAGATTTGAACCCAAATAAAAATGATCTCTATTTCTAATATTGAACGCTATAGTAAATATGCAAGGATCACTTCTGTTACCAAGTAAGTCTAATAAATTATTGATGTTTTATTCATAGAATCATTGAGATGCAATTTGCAAGTAAATCTCGTATAAACTTTGATGCAACCGATCCTCTGATCTGCAATGTCACTTCAAAATCGACTGATCCGAAAATCAACACAACAAAAAGGAGAGATTTATAATAGTCCGTAATAATTGAGACAAGTATTTCTTTACATCACTCAAAAGGAAGCTTTTCCAAGCTTCTATTTTTTAAAACTCTAACAAAATGTGCCTTTCTTTTTAGATTAAAAGCATTGCTTATCAATAACACTCCTAATATGAACAACTATATGTAAAAATAGCCATTATCTTCTAAAAAAACAAAACAATTACAAGAAGTTCTATTAGGAAATTAAGCTCCTTAAGGCTCTCAACCTCGTTTAGATTGATGAGTTGTATATCAAAAGAAAACTAGCTAACTAAAATAAATAAATATTCCTTCACAACAATGATATTATCATGCCTAATCTGTGAAGCAGCTTGATCTCCCTAAGAGTCCTCTATACATTAGTCATGTTCTCGAAAATGTTGTTAATCTTCTTAATAACACTCTTCTAGTTGGTCTCTGTATTGTGTTCAAAGAAAATAGTCCCATATGCACCCTTTCCAATTGGCTTTATTGGTACATATTTGGTATCAATCTTGAATATGTTCTACCATATAGAGTAATAATGCTTCCCATCTGCTACAATCCCCTTGGGGAAATCCACTTTACTCACCATTCTTATAAGTTCTCTCAACCTTTCTCTCAAATAGCATAAATTTTCTGTAGAATGACATAAAATGTCTCTCAAAGAACAGAACCAAAAATACAAACCCAAAAATTAAGGTCAGCTCAGACACAAAATTTTAAAATTTTGAATATTCCTATAAAATAACATACAATTTCTGTCAATATCTCAGTCTAATAAAGAAACCAATATCTCAATAAATGAAAATCAACTCAAACAGGCAATTTTGAGATATTTGAATCTTTTTATCGAATTATGAACTTTCAAAGAGTTGATTACCCTTGGGAGTTATCTTATCTTTGCCACTAAGACTTCCTAGAAGAGGTATCTAGATGCTGGAGAGATTGACATGGCCACCATTAACTCACCCATTTTCAGGCCTAGAACTTCTTTGACAAGATCCAAAACTAGACAGATTGCTAGACAAAGACACAACCACGACATTCATTGACTTGTTTTCAATCTTGTGCTCTTTTGCATTTCAAATTTATTCGAAATATGGTAATGAATGTTGAATTCTATGAGCCTGCATGGCAAAATGGTACATATGATGGAATTTTTAGCTTTCAGGTTCTGTATGTGTTTTTCCCTTTACCTTCTCTACCCTCTTTCACTACCCAATTTCATACTTGGGCACTAGTGCATGAAAGTTGTCATTGCAATGTGATTAATAATTTTGGGATTGGTATTCGATCTTTATAATATTAACATGGTTTAGATACATCACATCGTTAGTTTTGTTTGAATGTTGTTTAGAAACATTCATTCGCGAGTGTCCGTATTTTCCTTTGATTTTAAGCTATACTTGATTTTAACACAATCTCCCGATCTACAAAATCAAACCCAAACACGAACCATCTCCCATTGCATTGTAATATTCACGAAGGGTTGTTTTTACTAGGGCACGACCCTCTATGGACCACATGCATATAAATGTATTCAAAGCACTTATTTTAGTTGGTGTTCTCATGCAAAATATTTGTTAAATTAATTCCCCTACCTCATTTCCCACAAAAATACACTTCAATTAATCAAATATAATTTGATTAATTATCCATTTCAAATCCAAAAAATAACCCAATCCTCACCACATGTCATTATTCTCCATGTTTTTCTACTATTGAATTAAAAATTCAAAATCAAATCCTCACCCACTCTTCATGGTCCCCACTCACCTAAAATCCTCCACTTATGAATTAAAAATCCAAAATCAAATCCTCACCCATTCTTCGTGGTCCCCACTCACCTAATCTTGCCCACATTTTCAAACCATGATTACTTAAATTACTCTAAGTTAATCACTTCCCCCAGGCTATAAATACAACCTTACCCCTCCCTCTAAGACACATGAAGAATAAGCTTGAATGCCCTTGTCTAAGTTCTTGCATCCTTTGAGCAAAGAACATCCTTCCACCTCGTCCTAATGCCCAAATAGCCTCATCTTGAAGCACCCCAAATCCATAATCCTTTTACCCATTTGGTGCAAAGTAAGTGGATCATTGTTACAGAAGGCCTTGCTCCATCTTGAAGAAAAGCACCTACATATCATGCAATCGGGCTCAATCCATGTTTCCTAGCCCATTCTGAGGTTTTCTACGGAACGCGAAGGAGGAGGTATTATTGTTAGTATTTTACTTCCTTGTTAGTAGTGCATTTTTCCTAGCTTACATTCTGGCATGCCCGGTTACTTTTGATCTGTTACCATTAATTTCCCAATTAGTGGTTTTATCCATTCTTTGTTTATTATTGTTCATTATTATCTCCTTTTCTGTGCCTTATGGCCTTCTTTGGTTAACCTTCACGCTATGGGTAGTGTTTTTTTTGTGCAGTGTCTTGGTGCATCTAGTAGGTTGTAGTAACAATGACATTACGACGCTCGTCATCTCTTTGATCTCCACAATGCTTGGTGTCTAGCAGAAAGAACATTCATCCCCTGCTCTAGCTACTTGTGGGTCATTCATGTGGACAACAAAACTTTGGTACAAACTACTAATCATTTTCTTACAAGACCTTTTTTTAATACAAGACCTTTTCGCACCTATCTCACCCTCTTACCAAAATTATTAGGTTCACATTCCTCATCATCTTTTGCACACTAGAGGCCACCCGGCTCGCAAAACAAAAAAAATTTTGCCTTACATTCCAATTTTCCACGACGACACTTCTGGTAACATTTTTAACGCTCTTCTTTCGTTATTTTTTTTTTTTTTGTGAAGATAATCGTTATTACTATTTCACAATCACAATTAATTGTAATACTTATTAAAATTTTAACAAAATCTATTCCAATTGTATCCGCGTATGCTCTTTTCTTGCCTTTGAGCGATATGGAAAATCATAAAATGATCGTGATTGTTTAGTTTCTTGTTCTAACATTACAGGATCCATTTCCTTATTATTTTATTTTTCTAATATCATCTCAATCAATTTTATTTCATCACACTATTGATATTTGTTTCGGTCGTTGGTTGTGTATGCTCTTTTCCTTGCCTTCGAGCGATCTGAAAATAAAAACAACCACGATTGTTTTTCTTCCTAACATTTTGTCTATAGGATAACTACTAATTTGTTTTTTAGTAGGACCACATCACTAGAATATTGTCAAAAACACAAAAAAAAAATATCCCGCAAAACTACCACCATTCAAAAGAAAATTGCTTGAAAACCAAAAAAAAATTAGCACGCTCAGGTATGCAATTATTTTCCACTAGTGATTTATTTCAAGTTGGAAAGAACCTTGCATTTAATCACTTCATCATTTTGTTTTTACACATAGTCGAGGTGGATTTCATCACCACCAAAGCTACACCGGTGACATGGACTTGACTACCACGCACCAACAACATTCACATCTTACATTACACTTTGAGACCTAGTCTCATCACAACGTTCGGTATTTACCTCGCCCCTACTCTTCACTTACATGTAATGTTGTCATGTGGAGCATGTGAGTCATGCCTAAATAGCTGTAACAAACAAAGCTTGGGCATCGTCCCTGTAAATCTTTAGGGAGTTATAAGGACACCATACACATTCATCCCCCATCACCTTCCACCTTTTCACAAAACCTATTTTGACGTGGTGATTCACTCCAAAGCAGGTAAGTAAGAATTGGTGAGTCTCCTCCAGTTCTCTAAGGGTTCCCCGTACCAATTCTGTCCCCATACAAAATTAGGTATATCAGACTAGGGTATATCGAGGACACATATTTTTGGAGTGATAAGAGCCTGCATCCATCATTCCACAACATACTTGTATGATTGCATGAAACAATGATCATTCTTGAAGAATTTACCTCCTGAGCCAAAACAATTTGATCCACATGATTGCTTGTTGTTTGTAAACAAAATAGTTTAGCATTGTTTTATCATAAAACTTGGTTGATATCAATGTGTTCATTGTAAAGTTCAAACCTAGTTGTGTTCCACAAAAATCATTTCTCGACCAATTCAATACCAAGCAAAACATCCAAACAATCCAACAACGCAGACCAAAACATCGCACCGATTTCATTAGCTTGCTTCAGCCAACAATACATCCGCCATAGCTTGTCTTCAGCTATATCCAACTGATATTGAGTGACTATATTCACTCCTCATATCGTCAATTGTCAAAACATCCTTCATAGCTCATTTCAAGCTATATCAAACTAATATTGGGTGACTTGTTTGAGTTCACTCATTATTTTGTCAACCATCACGTTTATCCAAATCACAACCAACACAAATCCTTTCATAACTCATTTTGAGTTATATCACAACCATATTGAGATTAACTTATTTGAGTTACTCTCCCCATCAACAATCCAGAGCTTGTTCAAGCCAAATCTACACAACGTGAAACAAATTCCCTAATAACTCATCTCGAGTTATATCACAATCATATTGAGATAACTTATTTGAGTTACTCTCCTTATCAGTCATCACGAGCTTATTCAAGCTAAATCCAAAGCAATCAAGTTCTCATTTAATCACACCTGCTCAAAATTCCTACCCACTTTTTCAACTTAATCAAGCACATCTCATCATGGTATTCACACGTAGTCACAATCATGAAAATGACGATGAAGAAGTCGCACAACCAGAACTCACCAATGAAGAACAAGAACAAGTAAATAGGGTGATAGAACAAAACAAAAATGAATATCTATTACGCATCCTAGCCATGGGGGAAAAACTACCCCTGACTTCTGGGACTGAAAATTTAAACAAACTTATCGACAATGGTGAATCAAGTTATCACAATGAAATACCAAACAATCCAAATAGCTCTTCGTAGCCGATGAGTTATTCACTAAAATCCAAGACTTAACAAAGAAACTTGAGGAAGCAACTGCTAGAGCTGAAAGATTAAAAGACCCAATCTAGACCCCAATACTCACGACATTCTTGATAACCATCCCCGCCTCTCCATTCGCACAAGAATGGAAACATATGAAAGACACCATTCAGGGACTACAAAAACAATCAAAACAATTCAACTTTGAAGAATTGTGTCCTTATCCATTTGATACAGAGATATCATGCTTACCATTTCCGTCATCCTTCAAATCCCAAAATTTGATAAATACAAAAGCAAAGGTGACCCCGTGAACATGTCAAGGAATTTTACATGCAATGTCAGGAAGTTTCCTATCGTGACACGTATCTTTTACGATTATTCCCCCAAAGTTTAGGAGGACAAGCTTTAGACTAGTTTTTCCATCTTCCCAAAGGGTCGGTCACGACATTCACAGACTTATCGGAGAAATTCGTCAAACATTTTTCCTACAACTTAGACTCAAAAATAACCATGCTTGATCTCTATAACACTAGAAAAGGCCCAATGAAAATTTTTCCTCCTTTTTACAACGATGGCGAGGAATTGCAAGCCGATTTCCCTACTCAATACCCGAGAGACAACTAGTTAGCATTTTTGTTCCTAATCTCAATGCCAAATTATCATTCCACATGTAAATGCATTGTTTGAATAGTTTCAAGAAGTCATTGAAAAGGGAACACAAATTGAAAAATCCTCATTTCTAAGGGCTTACTTAAAGCACCCTTTAGGGACCAACCTTATCGAGACACCCCTCAGAACCAGACAAATCCAAATTCTTTAACCGAAATTGAAATATAGTCAATGATGGCATTACTGATTCCCACCATGTCCAAAACATTCAAAACAATCCCATCAACACATTAAAATCCAAACAACCAATCATAATCCCTAGAAAGGAAGTTCCTTCTCGGGACCGACGAAGATAGTTCACTCCTCTCGAGAAAGCCTATCTAGTGTCTTTCATCATTTGGAAAATGCCAACATGATTACATATCCCATCATCAAACCCTTCAAAGAAGGACAACCCAAACCAAATTGGTATAAGG
Organism: Taxus wallichiana var. yunnanensis; assembly: GCA_018340775.1. Classification (NCBI taxonomy): domain Eukaryota; kingdom Viridiplantae; phylum Streptophyta; class Pinopsida; order Cupressales; family Taxaceae; genus Taxus; species Taxus wallichiana. The sequence continues at coordinate 714,992,291 of CM031235.1, read as the reverse complement.
ACAATGAATATTGTGATTACCATCGCATAAAAGGGCACTCTATAGATCGATGCATGCAACTCACCATTACGTCCAAGACCTGATTGAACGTGGAGACATAGAAGTTGAAAATACTTCTGAGACAAAACACCTAATGAAAAACTTCACATGTTCAAAAATCCCTTCCCTAACCACGATAACAATTCAAAAGATAAGGGTCAATCATCAAGCAATGTCGAGTATGACTCAGTCATCTCACCATAGACTATGACCAAGACTTAGTGGCAACTATAAAGATCAGAACTAACTGTGTGATGCGATCACCACTAGACAGAAAAAATGTGGGTCCCTACAACAAAAAAATATGCCACTTCATCCCCCGCATCACCTCCTAATCCACCATCTAATTCCACCACCAATTCCACTCCACAACCTACGCCATCATTCAATATTGTCAAACAATTAGAGAAGACTACAACACAAATTTCCATCATGGAATTACTTAATTCTTCTCCCGCACTACAACGCATCCTTATGCAAACATTGAATAATGCTCGTGTCCCCGAGGACATCAATTCACAACAATTCCAGGCTTTAATTACACATCTTACGGTCCCCAATCCTATTTTATCCTTTGGTCCCATTGACCTTCTTAATCCCAACATCACTAATAATCATTCTTTATACGTCGAGGGTTATATAACTCATCGTAAGATCAAGCGCGTATTAATCGACAATGGATCCGCATTGAATATTTGTTCCATGAAACTTTTACGTTGTCTAGGTTACACTGAAAATGATTTACAAAACAATATCATAACCATTCGTGGGTATGATAATAGTGAAAGAGAAAGTCTGAAGGCACAATCACGTTGCCTCTCCAAGTTGGACCCATCACCTTAGAAATGGTATGTCATGTGGTGGATGTAGAAGTTACATATAACATTCTCATCGGCCGACCATGGATTCATGCCATGAAATTTATCCCATCAACATTCCACCAATGTATTAAATTTCCTCATTTGGACAAGGAATTTACGTTACGTGTGGATCCTCAACCCTTTGAGTATTGTAGATTCCTCAAGGACAATATCGACATGATCACTATTTTCCATCAACAGATAAGTATGCTCCACCTCACATAATCCCTAACAAACACGCATCGATCCGATACACTCCCTAAAAATGATCTGAAACCATCATCTTCTAACCAAAACACATTTTCCAATCCATTCTCTTCCGCTAGTCAACAATCTTCAACCAGTCCTCCTCCCACTAATCAATCATCTTCTTCCACTAATCAAGCTTCTTCTTCCAACAACAATTATTCTTCCACCACACCATCTTCTTCCTCACCTAGTCAACCTTCTTCATCCAACCACACCTCTTCTATTAAGATACCTTCTCCTATGAATAACCAAACTTCATCCTTCAATCCACCCCCTTCTTCTTATAACCCATTCTCTTCATCTTTTAAAACTACCAAACTGACTTCCCCACCACATGAGGTACCTATTGGTCCCCCATCCCACACATTTAAAATCATTGACATAGGATGCGGTGAATATCAATTTCAAAAGATGGCAGACTCCTTTTACATCAAAAAATCCCCACATAGCTACGGAAAACCCAATGCTCCACATCTGAGAATCCATCCCACTTACCAAATGGGACAATCAGTTTGGAAAAAAATTGGTTATCTTGACAACGAACATATTCCAAGTTCTTCAGATCTTGGTTATATAATGATGACTTTGCTCCATGTTATGAGTCCCCTCAATTTACCAAAGCTCATCAATAATGAAAAACATGCGATGGAAGGGTAAAGGACTCGGTCCAAATGAACAAGGTCATTTAGACCCAATCAATTACACACAACATCATGGTAAACATGGTCTGGGTTTCAAGGTATTCGATGTTGCTCCTGTATTAATTTCAAGTGATAATGATGACACCAACTCTGATAATGACACCAGGTCTCCACGTAGCCTTTTTGAGGACCTCGCTGAAACACATCTTTACTTTGAACATTTATCTATTAATGTCATCAATTTTGAGCCTACGCATCCGAATCTCATAGACCATGGCCAACCACATCATGCGGCCATGGACATGTTCCAAAATGATGAAGCCATCAAGAATTCCTTGAACTCACGATCAAATCCCTACTTCCACCATAGAAAAGGATTTGAAATCAATCTAGATGAATCAACCTATTTTGGTGAAGAAATAAAATATTCAGATCCTTCACCTTCAAAAATTTGGATCAGAAGCGCAAACAAAAATTTCCCATAGTCAAAATCTCATCGCCACCCTATCAAACAAACATGTCAATAAAAAGTCTCAACATTACACACAAAAATCTTGTACCAACTCCCCTAAATCACCCGACACCGATGACCTACATCAACCATTAGCATCATTCTCTAAAAAGGATACATCTAAAATGCTTGTAGAAGAAACTAAAGACATAAACATTGGAACCACCAAACAACCAAAAATTTTACAACTTGGCATTAGTCTGTCTGACCAAGAATGCATGAATTCACAACACTCCTTATTGAATTCCAAGATATCTTTACATGGACATATAAGGACATGCCAGGCTTGGATCCATCCATCTCTTGTAGTACACCACCTTGTGGTGCATCCGATGCAAAGCCTATAAAACAAAAACTACGCAAAATGCATCCCCAAGTTGCATTGCTTGTCAAAGCCAAACTCAAGAAACTCTTGGAAGCCGACTTTATCCGACCTATTGATTATTCGGCATGGATATCTAACATAGTTCCCATAGCCAAGAAAACCCCGACATCAGGATATGCACAGAATTCCGAGACATTAACAAGGCTTGTCCCAAAGATGACTTTCCCTTGCCAAATATAGACATGATTGTTGATTCTACGATAGGCCATGAAATGCTCTCCTTAATGGATGGATTTTCTGGTTACAATCAAATACGTATTACTGAAAGGGGATCAACATAAAATGAACATTTACTACACCATGGGGCACCTTCTATTATAAGGTCATGCCTTTCGCTTGAAAAATGTTGGTGCCACCTATCAACGAGCAATGATTGTCATCTTCCATGATATGTTACATGATATCATGGAAGATTATGTTGATGATATATTAGCAAAATCAAAAACATGAATAGGGCATCCAGGTGTGTTGAGACACATTTTTGATAGATTACGTGAGTATAAGGTTCATCTTAACCCAAAGAAATGTGTGTTCAAGTGACCTCTGTAAATTGTTAGGGTTTATTGTCTCACAGAGAGGCATAAAAGTGGATCCTCGTAAAAAGTCAAAGCCATTATGGAAATGCCTCCTCCTCAAAACCTAAAACAATTACACAGTCTTCAGGAAAAATACAATCTATTTAACGTTTCATATCACAGTTGGTGATAAGTGCCATCACTTCAACCAGTTACTCAAGAAAGATGCACAATTTCACTAGAACCATGATTGTCAAGACTCTTTTGCTAAGTTAAAAGAATACCTCTCTAGCCCACCTATTCTTATGTCACCAATTGTCGATAAACCCATGTTGCTTTATACATCTACCACTGAACATGCCATAGGAGCTCTATTAGCACAACATAACAATCAAGAAAAAGAACATGTTGTATATTACCTTAGTCAACACTTATTGAGCATGAAGTACGTTATTCCCAAATCAAAAAAGTATGCTTAGTGGTCACCTTTGCATTCCATAAGTTACATCATTACTTGCTCAATCACACAACTAAGTTGATTGCCAAGATTGATCCTCTCAAGTATCTCTTGTCCCGACCCATTCTCATGGAAGAATGTCTAGTTGGGTCATACTACTTAGTGAATTTGATGTCGAGTTTGTTCCATAAGGGGAAATTAAAGGATAGGCCCTTGCAGACCAACTTTTCGAGGCACCCCTTCCTGGCACATAACCACTTCATTTTTCTTTTCCTGATGAAGATCTTCTACACATAGACATCGCGCCAACTTGGACTCTATTTTTTGATGGATCTTGTAATCTCCATGGCTCAGGGGCTGGTATTTTTCTTATCACACCTAGTGGACACGTTATCCCCAAATCATTTTGATTAGCATTCCCATGTACCAACAATATCACAAATATGAAGCTCTAATCATAGGATTAAAACTAGCTATATCTTGGAATCTTACAAATTAGTTGTATTTGGTGATTCTTTACTTATCATCAAACAAGTTACTAATGAATACCAGTCAAGGATGAAAAAATTATCCCATATAAATGCATGGTGGATAGTCTTCAAGCTATTTTTGATTAATTAGCTTTGATCAAATCCCCAGAATTCATAATAAATTTATCGACGCTATGGAAACCATTGATCCCTATTAGAAATCACATCTAGTCAACCCTAGGCACATTTTCTCATAGAACATCTCTTAATGCCTACCTATGATCTTCCTAAAAACACTATGGTATGTGAAATCATGGGTCCGAATAACCCTTGGTACCATGATCTTTATACCTTCATTCGTGATAAAACATTTCCTACCGACATGAAACCAATGCATAAACGTGCTTTAGCACAACGTGCCTCTCGTTACACCATTTTAGTAGAAAACTCTTTATAAATGAGGATATGATGGCACCCTGCTTTGATGTCTTAATCAGAAGAAGCCTCGAGTGTCCTAACTGAAAGTCCATTCTGGTATCTGTGGAGCGCACACGAACGGTATAGCCTTAGCCAAGAAAATCCTATGAGTTGGATATTATTGGCCCACCATGGAAAGTGACACATGTCATTTTGTCAAACGATGTCAAGCATGTCAAAAGCATGGAAATCTTATCCACACACCTTCCCAAGCATTGTAATCGATAACCACACCATGGCCCTTCTCTCAATGGGGACTTGACCTCATTGGTAAAATCAGACCAACATCGTCCGATGGACATAAGTTCATCATTACCGCTACCGATTACTTCACTAAATGGGTGGAAGCTATGCCTCTCACTTATGTTACCGGTAGCCAAATATCAAAATTCATTTTTAATAATCTCATATGTCGATTTGGTATTCCATCCGCTCTGTCATAGATAATGGAAAATCATTTAAAACCAGGATGTAAAAGACCTAGCCAAACATTTTCACATCAAACTTAAGTGGTCCACTCCATACTACCCTCAGGGTAATGGTCAAGCAGAAGCAACCAACAAGACTTTAAAATCCATCATGGAAAAAATCATCAACACCCATGGATGCAATTGGCATACTCAAATTTACCCCGCTCTTTGGGCTTACCGTACATCTTACCACACGCCTACCGAGCCACCCCATTTTCCCTCATTTATGGTTGTGAAGCCATTTTACCTATTGAGATAGAACTCCCATCCTTGAGAATCTCCCTTAAAGATGTAATTAATGAGGATGAATACCGATAATCATGGCTTCAAGAGCTTGAGCTTCTTGATGAAAAATGACTTAATGCTCTCAATCATCTTCAAGTCTATCAAAACCGACTACAACACAATTATCATAAAAAGGTAAGACCCAGAGAATTCAAATTGGTGACCTCGTTTTAAAAGAAAATCAAAAGAATACCACTAAAGAGAGAAAAACAAGGAAAATTTGAGCCTAATTGGTTAGGACCCTATGTAATTACAGCTAAATTTGGCTCTAGAGCCTATAAGTTGGCCACTGAAGATGGTCAAGAACTTGATGAACCAATGAATGCAGTTCATTTAAAGAAATTTTATCCTTGAGGCATTCACTATTCCAGGAAACAAACGTGTACATTGTTCCTTCTGTCTTGCTTATCTCTGAATAATTTAAATTTATTCATTTCCATTGGCAGATATTTCATTATCAAAATCACATCTTCATATTTATCATCATGAGACAGGTGCTAATATAGATCCTATTAAGTTTGTGAGCATCATACTTCTTATAATATCTCCCATTTTCAGTCGCTTTCACCTATGGTCATACCTAAAAGCTTACTGATGGTAATATATTCCCTTCAAAGACATTCTCTCTTTCATAACAAAGCTCTAAACTTCTTTACCCAGTTCATTTGATCGTCCATCTCAGTTTTCGGTGTTGAACCCTCACGTCCTACTAGTCGTGTGTGGGGCTGAGATTGGGGGATAGACGTTCCTTCCCAAATACAAAGCACTATTGTAAAATTCCATCAATTCAATAAATTATGAATAATTCATTGTCACATCTTTCATCCTTCATAGTCTTTGGTGTTGAGCCCACACTTCTTACTGGTAGTGTGAGACTGGGAATGGAGGAAGGTGCCCTTACTCATCTACGTCTTGTCTTCGGTGATAAACCCTTGCCTCTTACAGGTGGCATGGGGAAAGCGTAGAGGGTCATTCTCATAAAAGCATAAAAATATTGCAAAACATTCAAAAATTCAAAAAAAAAAAAAAAAAAAAAAAAACAAAAAGGGAATTCACTCGCCTATGTTTTTCCTTCGGTGATGAGCCCTTGCTTCTCACTAGTAGCATGGGGCAAGGCATAGGGATTCATTTCAAGAATACAAAATCTTATAAAGTGCTTGCAATTATAGAATCCCCAAAGAAGTAATTTAGATGCCTAAGTGAAGAGAGAACTATCCCTTCACCTCATATCTTACCAATCAACAGGCCACGTAATTGTCTAAGTCTAGCACATGACTCATAGAGTGAAAGCCATTTTTGAAACCGGTTCAGTAATGTTAAGAAGAATTGAGTCACAATTTCCCAAAGGGATTGTTGTTAGCATTTGTCTCTATATTCATTATCTACCTCCTGCATCCTTCTTAATTCTCGGTGATGAGCCCTCACATCTTACTAGTTGTGTGGAGTCAAGAATGGAGCTGGAATTCTTTTCATCATATCATCACCAACATATCCTGCCAATGGAATGAGAATTTGTGTTATTCCAAGCATGAGTTACCACGAGGAACACGGTACATACAGACAATATCCTGGTTTATCACCTCTCAAAATAAGTCTACATTCTGGTCCATAAATTGCCAATAAAAAAAAAATCAAAAATCAAAAAAACATTCAAAATCAAAAAAACATTAGAAAATCAAAATCAAAAAACATTAGAAAATCCAAAAATGAGAAAATCCAAAAAATTAGAAAATCGTCAAAAATCCAAAAACATTAAAAATCTCAAAAAAAAATCCAAAAAAAAAAATAAAATATATAAACATATATAAATATATAAAAAAAAAAAAAAAAAAAAAAATATTGTTAAACTCCACAAAATCGCAAAAACTCTAAAATAATCAACACAATTCATCCTTTGAACTATTATCCCCAACGAATGATCCAATCACCTTATGACTACCAAATTCAAACCACTTCTCCTCGCGTGAATCCTCACTTGGGGAAAATCCGGCTCTCATTGTTTCCTTGTTTGAGGACAATGACCCAATCCTTTTTATGTCCTTATACCCCTGCTTGGGGGCACATCCGATCAATCCTCACTATGGAACACGTTAGGGACATGTTTATTGGTTCTTGTGTTGCATTATTAGTTACAAATTATTAATTTCTTTCTTGTATCTTGATATATTACAGGGGGCATCTTGATTTTATGTATCCTGTGTTCTCTCTAATATACTTATGTTATCTGATTGCATATCGTACTGGGCATCATACTTTCTTGATGGCCTTTTTCTATGCTCTCTTCCACTTGCATATCATACTGGGGCATCAAACCTTTTTGATGGCCCCTGTCTATGCTATCATCACACATATTACAGTCTAGTCATCCTGATATTTTATATCACGATGCATCCTGTTATGTGCTATATTAAAATTAAGATGCTTTTCATCACGTGAGTATCTTCCTACATGATCAACATCTTACTTTGCACCCCATCCATTCACCCATACTAATACATTCCCCAGTTTGGGAATCCTACTTGATCACCATTGCAGTTTGCAAATCCTACTTGAAGATCTTTCTCAAGTAGCATTCACTATCCAACAGCTCCTCCTCCCCCACCATGATCACCATGTATTTGATCCATTCATCCTCGCTCCTCATTTCTACTCCTCCGCCACTTATCCCCATATTACCCTTCTCACCATTCATGTCCCCTCTCACCCATTTGTATTCTTTCCTTTCACTCTTCTGCTTCCCGCTTGACAATCTTACTTAATAACCCCTTCTATATGGGATCCTCGGTGGAGGTTTACCCTCTCCCTAAGATCTTCCCACTGTAGAAGCTTCTTCACCACCTCCTCTCATCAAACAACAATCACCACCACACACATCTTCCCATTCCACCTCTTCTTCTTCTCATTCTCACATCATTACTCTCACCACGTGGGCATCCCAATTAAGGATTCCCCTCACACTCTCCACCCTCCACTACATATATTCCTTCATCCATTCATGTTACACTCCTTTGTTTCCTTTCTTCCTTGTTATCACCTCATCTCATATCCTCTTCCACTCAAGCATACATCACTCACTCTTTTCTCATCCTTCCCCAAATCTATCTTATGCCTGGTCATCCTACTTACACGCTCTCATAGTATGGAAAATTCACTTGAGGGTTCCCCTTCAGTCCATTTTTTCATACCCTATTCCCACCAACTCTATCATCATTCTTCTTCTTCTTCATCTTGGCGATCTTACTTAACCATTCCGGCCACATGGAAATCTTACTTAAGAATTCCTCTTAAGGTTGATCTGCCCTATGGCCTTCCCCATCCCATCATATTTCCCCATCTTATTTCTCCCACCTCTCATCATGATCATCTTCTTCAACCAACCATTCCACCCCTGTACCCAATACAATTTTGTCTTTCTCCTTGTATATCATCCCTCTCGGTTTGGTGATCTTACTGAAACCACTCCGGCGGCATGACGATCTTACTTAAGAGTCTCTCTTAAGCATGACATGTCATCTTACACTCACCATCACTCTACATTCTCACCATCCATATTTTCTCTTCATTCCCCATCATCACATATTTTTACCACCGCTATCACCATCCTCTACTTGGCAATCTTACTTAACCACTCGCACGGCATGGCGATCTCACTTAAGAGTCCCTCTTAAGGATGATCTGTCTTCTTGCCTTTCCCCATCACTACACACCCTTCACCCTTCACTTTTTCTCAGCATTCCCCATTATCACATCCTTTCACCTCCTCTTCCATTCTCGCAAACACCACTTCTCACTTGCCCACTTGTCATCTCCAGTGTCACTCGCTTGGCAATCTTACTTAACCACTTCCATCACATGACAAGTCTTACGTCAGGGTCCTCCCTACGCTAAACTCGTCATTGTGAAATTTTCCCTCACCTCATTCTTCATTCACTTTGTTGATCACTTCTTCCACCTGGTCTCTCCTACCAACCACATTTTCCTCCTACCATTATCCTTTCTCCACCTATCATCTTACAACATACGTCTAATATCTTCCACCTACAATCACGTTCTTTTCCCCCATTTTCCCCTTCTTGATCCATCATCCTTCATACCATTTCTTCCCATTATTTTCATGTCTTGTTTCTTCATCCTCACCTCATTCATCCTCATCTCCCAGCATCCTCTCCTCACTTTCACCTAGTCCCAACTCATCCCTCCCATTTTCTTTACTCTTTCCACTTCATCTTCTCAAATTCTCCCACATTTCTACCCACACACTTGTTCGCCATTATTGTTAACATTCCTCTATCATTCTTTCATCATCATCTTCTATTCCCGCGCTAATAATTGTTAGTGGACTTTCCCTAAAAATCATCAATCCTCATTCCGCATGACCTCATTCACTCCCTTGGACCTTCTAGAGTTTCCCTTCATTCCTTCCTTCCTCTAAGCCCACCACTCATTGTTAGTGGGCTTTCCCTAACGTCCCTTCGTTGGCATTACCCTTTCCAATCCTTATTACCTTTCTCCTTTTCTTCATTTTTTCTCTCACCCTTCCTCACCACTCATTGTTAGTGGAATTTCCCTAACGTCCCCTCATTGGCATTGCCTCTTCTATCCCCCATTCTCTTTTCTCTCCTATTATTTTCCCCAATCCCACCCTTTCTTGTCGCTTCTTACCCATCTCTCCATCTTCCCTTCACCCTCTTCAATATCTTTACTGTCTTCATCATACATCCTTTGTCTATTTTCTCAGTAATCCTAGTATCCTCATTTCATGCATCTCCACATCTTTTCCAATCTGTGTCATTCCTCCCCTCTTTCTTCTCTTTACATTCCTCATACTATTCACTTTCCACTTATTATCCCCTTTATGTATTCCCTTCCTTCTACATCATTTTCTTTGTTATCCTCTTCTCTCTCCCACCCCTCGTCTTATTTCACTTCCTCTTGTATCGTCTTCTTCCCCTTTTTACATCACATTTCCTCCTTACTTCCCCATCGATAACCTGGCTCTTTAACGTTGTCCTATCTTTTTTTATCATACCACCCTCCACATGCATCTCCATATGGTCTGTTCCATATTCTTTGCCTTGGTCTTCCTCGCAATGACACGGTTCCTTCAATCTTCTCCCTGTATTCACTCTATCTTCCTTTCCTCTCCCCTAATTTTCACGTTTCTTCTTACCACTTCTCCTTTTCTCTACCACCCCTACCTTTTCATTCATTCTATGTACTATTTCTCTTCTTTTCTCTACTCTTTTTCACACTTTCCTCACCCCTCATAGTTTTTTTTTTTTTTTTCTCCGTTCTACTTCTTCTTTCGTCCTCTTTCAATTTTTCATTGATTTTACCCCTACTCCCACCTCATCTTCTCCTTCTTATTTATCCTTCCCCATTTCTTTCTTTTCTCAGCTCTATCATTTCTTTCACTTTCATGCATCCCTCTTTATTATCTCTTGTTGCTTCCTTCATTTGGCACATCTCTCTATTTCATACCTTCACCCTCTACTCTGTCATTTTCTGTTTTCTCCTTGTTTTTCCTTCATCATTCCCTTCTTCCCCTATCATCCCTCTCTCTTATTCTTTTCTACCTCTTTCATTCCTTTTTTCCCCCCCTATCTCCATAACCCTTCACCTTTCTTACTCTTCTCATAATCAACCCCAATCATATCCATTCCCTTTTCTCTTTCCCATTTCATCTTCCCACACACCCTCACACCTAACATTCAAGGCCGATTGAATCCTTTCTCCATTTGTGTCATGTGGTCATTCCAGTCTCTTCCACTCCATTATCATCCTCTTCTCCATAGAATTCATCTCTCCTCTTTTCGAGAGCTCTGTCATATATTCCATTCTCGTCAGCCCTCTCGAGGGGCATCATCACATCTGTCCATAATCACATCTTCTCATGAAATTTTTGTCTTGGAGGATACCATGACATCCGTCACTCACCACCTTCTATTCTCCCAACAAACATTCACTCTACTTTTTTTTCTTAAGAAAAGTAGATTGAATTCTTCCCCATCTCGTCTACTTTCTTTGAAAGGACACTACTTTCATAGTACCCTTCCAAAGAGGGGAAAATGTAGACACCCTAATTTCACATTTGTCCTAAATCAATTAATTCCCCTACCTCATTTCCCACAAAAATACACTTCAATTAATCAAATATAATTTGATTAATTATCCATTTCAAATCCAAAAATAACCCAATCCTCACCACATGTCATTATTCTCCATGTTTTTCTACTATTGAATTAAAAATTCAAAATCAAATCCTCACCCACTCTTCATGGTCCCCACTCACCTAAAATCCTCCACTTATGAATTAAAAATCCAAAATCAAATCCTCACCCATTCTTCGTGGTCCCCACTCACCTAATCTTGCCCACATTTTCAAACCATGATTACTTAAATTATTTAATCACTTCCCAAGCTATAAATACAACCTTACCCCTCCCCTCTAAGACACGAAGAATAAGCTTGAATGCCCTGTCTAAGTTCTTGCATCCTTTGAGCAAAGAACATCCTTCTACCTCGTCCTAATGCCCAAATAGCCTCATCTTGAAGCACCCCAAATCCATAATCCTTTTACCCATTTGGTGCAAAGTAAGTGGATCGTTGTTGTAGGAAGGCCTTGCTCCGTCTTGAAGAAAAGCACCTACATATCACGCAATCGGGCTCAATCCATGTTTCCTAGCCCATTCTGAGGTTTGCTACGAACGTGAAGGAGGAGGTATTATTGTTAGTATTTTACTTCCTTGTTAGTAGTGCATTTTTCCTAGCTTACACATGTGTTCAGGAAAGCATGCAATTGTAAATAATGAGGTTTTGCTTCCTTATTATTCTATATTTTCTAAAAAAGTGTAAACATGAAGTCTAACCCTTAAAACAATTCAATAAACAAAAATGCGATATAATGTACAAAGCTTTAGATGAAAACACCTATAAATTGCATGGTTCTTTCTCATAATTTTAAAACTATATGTATTCGTGTGTAGATATTATGAAGAACACATTAAAAATGTGTTGTTGGTTTACATAAAGAAGTGAGCAATTGTATAAAGGAATAATTGAACACGTATGTTAAAAAGTTAGATTCTCATGATCCATATGTTCCACTGTAATATATAGATGCATTTATTTGAAACAAATTATAGATTATTATGTTATGCAAATAGAATGGAAGAAAATAACAACAATATGTACACTTGAAGTAAGAAAATTATAGGTATTTATATGGAGATACAATGATAAAGAAATTCGAAATGCATAGTTGTTGGATTACAAAAACTGAACATGTGTTTAAAAAGTTTGATTCTTTGTCCGATATATATTGCCACAATACATACATGGAATTATTTGGTACGAGTTACAGTTTGTTTCAAAAACACTTATAAACTAACCACTACAAGCTATTTCTTTAAATCAAATTTCTTGTTTTTTTCTTGTGTATTTTTCTTTGCATGTTTCTTATATTTTTGTCCATTTACTGGATGCCTCGATTAGTATTCCCATTCTCCTCAATTTTTGGGGTGGTTCATATTTCAATGCATCTTCATTAGAATCATAAATCAAGCAGAAGCCTCATGAATGATCTCCAATTGTTCAGATTTTGGAGAGAAAAATTGGGGATGTTGGCATCAGGTGGAGGCGATCTCTCGATCATTTCGACTATCATTGTTTTAGGTGGTTTCCGTTGCTCAGTAATGCAAAACATTAAAAAATATTGAATACACTTAAAATATTCCTCCCTCTACAAGCGAGGCATAGTTAATGTCAATCCCGTTGTGGGGATGGGAATTTCATTTCTAGTCTACATCATATTAAACTTGAAAGGGAAAAGAAGTATGTTAGTCCAACAAGATGTTCTTAGGTATGACGGGCAACTTTAAAATCCTTGTCGCTGATCAGTCTAATGTCCAACTTGGGACGCTTCGAAATGGCCTCATTGGGGAATGATCCCCTCAGCACATAACAAATCATGTCATTGATGAAGGCACATGCCCCCACATGTCACTTCGGAAAAAGGATTGGAGCCAACTACAAATATAAATGGAACAATCCAAACCAAATAACATGAAAACTCTCTACAATAATTTTTTAGTCCATAACATGCAATAAACAAAACAATTGAATAAATACTTCAATCAGTATTGAAACCCACCTGAAGTTCGTCTAGAGACAACACTCTTTTCTTTACCGCCAGAGAAAGAGAATCACAAATATCCTGCAAAAAAATGAAATAGGAAGTTAATAAAACTAAATGTATCTGCAAATTCAAAAGGAGGGACTCCTCCATTAAGATTATTCTATATTTTCAATTTCATTCTCAAATATAATACAAAAAACCAAAAAGATTATAAAGAGTTATTAAAAATTGTATATTAGTAGAGGCCATACATAAGAAGATAGTAAACTATCATTGATCAAACACAAAATAGATTAGTTACATCTAAGAGTAGAGGCATATACGTCTTGGTATAACGAGGCATTAGGGAGAAACATGAAGAAAAAAAATTGATATTAATCGTAGTGCATTGTAAGTTAAAATTTTTCTTACAACTCATGTAAGTTCCACTTGCCATGTCCAAAGAAGTTCTACAAATTATACTACATAAAATGGGTGTTAGAACTCTATTTCTTGGTGGCGTATGATGTGGCATATTATATTTCGATGCAGATTGTAGGCACACCGCCATCCCAATCCAGACCATCAAGGAATTCCACAAAAGCCTCCCCATGTTTAACCTAGCCTTAAACTATACCACAATGTGTATCATGGAAATTAACAACAGTCAATGTTAGATCTAAACATATTAATATATAACTATCGACGATATATAAGAGTTTATCTCCTATCATAAAAAATACAATTGATGTGGCCCTCTATGATTACTTATATCACCTAAGATTCCATAAACCTTGACAAGCCTGCAAAATCTAGATCCCACGAGGTGGTCACATGGATAAGGCACATGCTTAAGGTTGAAAAGACTCATCACATCATGAATACTAAGCTTGTGAAGGAAGAACAAGGGTTGTAAAGAAGTTTTTGCATGGAACAACTACATTCGGTAGTCCTTGATGTGGCTAAGGTTTCAAGGGCATTAGAGACCTTGATATACATGTTGTTTTAGCTTTGCCACTTATTTCAACACCTCACAATACAAGAACAAAAGAAGAGGAAATAAAATAGATCTTGCTCAACCATAACGGTAACACTCCATTTACCATGCCATGGCCAGAGCTTGGGCTCTCACCAATAAATGAATATAATAAAGAGGGCCTGTTCTCAATGGCTTTCCCAACTTTGTTTCTGATAAGAAAAGCAATGTGGCAACAACCCCACATTAAATAAACTCCAATGCATGAATATGTTATTCATTTGATGCATTACCATGATGGGCACTTCGGTTCCCACCCAAGATTTTGTTACTTCCTTCTAAACCTCATAATGTGGCACATGAGCCAGTCCACAACAACATTTTTATGAAACAACCTTGAATCAGAATCCCTTTAACAATTAGAGATCTGTGAAGACAACTACTGGAATGCCCCAAAGACAACCTCTTAGGAAACTTAATGCACTTTGGATCAAGCCTTTGAGGGACACGTTCATTCTGGGAAAAAAGTAGAAGTGAGCTTTCAGATATGGTGGAACAATTGGGGACACCAACCTTATTCTTCACTCTAAGTGCTGCAAACACTAAATGGCTAGATCTCCACAATATTATGTCTGGTGAATGCCCAACTGATCCTCGAGCCGCACAACGTTGGAAAACACTTAACATTGTCTCTAACCCTCATCGAGTATCAACATACTGCATCACATATTCACAATATTTTGTGAATAAATATTACAAAAGGAACTTGGAGCAGTAGACTTTTGGTACAGGTAATCAAATCTACTTATTTCAAAGTTTTTTCCAAACTACATAGCTAATATTTATGTTCCCTTGTCTCACAGGTATGAATGGAAACATAGAGGCTCCGCACATGTCCACGGTTTATTGTGGCTCAAGAATGTGCCTAAAGTTGATGAAATGGACTGGGAGGATACAACAATTATTGAGGCAACAAAACAATACTTTGATAAGTTCGTGTATCGCTCTTTGAACCCCGCCCGACTTACTGCAACCACTTGGATTTTGTTTGCAGGTCACTCCTAGACGACCCTTGCTTGCTAGATACAACACAAATTCTATCCTCCTCCCCACATGTAGACCTTGAAGAACTACTTAATCATGTTCAACACCACACTAAATGTTCGAGAAGACATGCCTGCATAGAAATCAATCACATCGTGTGCAGTACAACACCCCATGGGCCACACAACCTACTTCTTCTTTGCACATTGAAAGTGATGGGAAAATTAAGTACCTCCCTTCAAGAAATGATGACAGATTGAACATCCATAATCGAACTATGATATACATATGGAGAGAAAATGTCGATTTCCAACCGGTACTTTCTTGCCATGTCGTTCTTAAGTATATTGTAAAATATGCTTTGAAAGCCGAGCAACGTTCAAAACATATCACCAAATGCTATCCAAATTTTCAAGAGATGCTTGACATAGATTCTCTAGCACATATTGTGATCTGTAAAATGATCACATAAAACATTGTTGAACATGACATAAGTGCACAAGAAACATGCCACATGCTACAAAAATTGCCACTTATGTGCATTATATTCATTGATATCATTAAATGTTGGCAAAATTTTTCTGAAATGTGTCGTTGAAAGTGATGACGATGCACAACAAACAACCACTTTTTGGATGCATATAAAGTTCATCCTACAACCATGGAACACCTACCACTTATTCAAGTTTCTTGAGGCTACAACAAGGACCATAAATGTGATAGATGGATAAAACAACCAACTCAAGCAATTGTTCGGGTCCACCCAAGATTTGTGGATGTCCCACTCAAGATTCAATGTCATATGACCTTTTCTGATTGGTCAGAACTCCTTTCATACAAACCTTTTAGAAATATTACCTCTGAATTTGGCTCAACCCCACATGACATCAACAACACTTAGGACATGTTCAAACACAACTACAAACCGTGGCATGTTTTACACACTACCGCAGACACATGACACACTACAAATGTTAGTTCTAACTCGATTCCAAATGTAGTATTCAAAATGAACCATTGCAAGAATGGCAGGTCTTCACACAACTTCGCCCAAGAAATAACACAGGTCTTGAAATGTTGGGGAAACAATATTTCGACATACACAATAATTAGAACATACATGACCTTCTCCATGATTTGCAGATAACTAGTTCATCATTCATCGAGAGAGAGAAGGAAGACACAATTAGTGATAACATGCGAGCCACACCACCATCTTCCACACTTCCTTTGTCTTCAGAACAACAAATAGCTCTTGATACCATACGACACCATTCAACAAACAAAACCCTTCTACCTCCACTAAGATTGATAATTCAAGGAACGCGGCGGGCAAGAAATTCAATTCCCTGATAACTAAAATTTGAAATTCATTCACATCATCAACCACATCTCCCTCACCTCTACTTGTGCTCGCCCCTACGGATGTTTCAAAGATTCAAAATCTCTGCATCCACAATCCACAAAGCCTTGCGTATTCCAATCAAAGAACTGAAACCCCTTGAAGGCAATGCATTATCATCTTTTCAAGAGTCACTGAAACATATAGAATATGTTCTTATTAATGAAATGAGTTTTATTGGCCCAAAGTTACTAAGAAAAATTGACGATGTAGGCTACGTGAAACTTTCCCACACTCAAGAACATTTGAATTTGGGAACATATTGTTCATCCTCCTTGTCGACCTCACCAATCACCATTGGTTTTGGATAGACCTCTTTACATAAGTAATTCCTACTGAGCCACCCTTTGGAAGGGTTTCAATTCTTCCACTACATTGCAAACAATATTTCAACAATAGGCAACAACCAATGCATAAGTTTCATTCTAGAATTTACTGCTCCACATGCGAGATTCAACCCCTCTTATTGAGGATTGGGAACTCTTAGTGTCTCACACAAACACACACCTAACTGAGCAAGAGCTCAACATTTTTAAGGACGCACCACATTTTTTTGCAAAAAATGATCTCGGTGGATTCCCACAACCTTCAGATGTTGAAGGCATTAAACGTTCCAATCACCCAATCCATTGCTGAAAGTAATAGGTGGGTTGGACCAAGAAATCCTGATGATGATCAGTTGGAACACAAAGTTCTTTAGCATGGCAAACAAAAAAATAATGCTTAGTGCAAATCTAAGGGTGCTATATGAACAATCACCGACATTGTCTACGATGCATCAATGCAACCACCAACATTACCTTTATTTGTTGTTGTCAAATTTGATAGATACAATGGCCCATGTTGGGATCCCTCCAACCCGTTACATATTCCCATACCCCTTATTTCAAGAGGGAATCGAAGACAATTGCCAATTAAAATGGCCTGAGGATTAACTATCCACAAGTCCCAGGGACTTACTTTGCACAAAGAAACCATTGACATTAGAACCACTAAAGGGTAGGGTCTGACATTCACAGCTTTCTCCAGAGTTCCCTCACTTGCAAATATGTACATTTCACCTACTTTTTCATTCAAAAGGTACTCAAATATGGCGCACGTACCAACACTTGGAGCAAGAAGAAAGGAGGAAGCAAGAATACTATCCTCTAATTTGAAAGCACCTCCACTACTACTTTACTCAACACTTCTTGTATCCAAAGAGGCACTTCCATTCAAGGGGTATCAAATGTAATCATGTTTATTGAAACTAAAATTGCCCACTAAAGGCTACCATTCATGATATAAGTACTACAAATGTATACATGTCTCATTATGTGCACACAAATCTTCATGTATTTGATGTTGTGAAATATGATTTGCACCTTTAAATGTACGAATCTGTAACAGAATTAAATGTACACATATAACATTTCAATGTAATGTTTCATCTATATTCCTACACTACCACTATCAATCACACAAATTATCAATCAGCATACTGATAAATGTTTTTCAACAAAACACCAACCAAACAACCGATGCACAACTAACACAATAAACCCGAATTAAATACATACAACATCAACTATAAAATAAATTAACTATCGAAAACGGTATCAAATGTATTCATGTACGAATTTGTAACAAGTTTGAAATGTAGAAACAACCTTAAAATTAAGTGGCTCATCTATATTTCTACACTTACAAAATCAATCACACCCCTTATCAACATCAACTACAAAAATAATAACTATACCTCTAAATCAAATAACATATACCGTTTAGCATTCACATTGCATTGAACCTATGTGATTGCTAGTTTAATGACTATTGCAATTTGACCTAATGCACAATATCATTGATATGTTCATTAAATCTTAATTTTTTTATTGGTGTTTGTTTCTTGTATTCAATTTGATAAATTAGTTCAATGTTTAAGGTGATGAAATATTTAAAATCTATGAGCTAATGATAACTTTATTGATAATATGATCTCAAGGTTTGATAAAACTCAAACTATAAGATGGATTGTGTAGATATAGTTTTAGACATTAAATGTCATGTATTAAATATTGAACTATGAATTCCTACTTAATTGTCTTATTTATCATAGAACTCTTGTTTACTATCTTAATGTCTTCTATTAAAAGTGGTGAAGTACTAAGATGTATAGATAAATAAATGTTAACTTCTAAATTTATTTCTAGGTGTATGTTTCTCGTCTTAAATTTGATAAACTAGCTCAATGCATTAGATAGTGGTATAGCTTTTCCTTTTTAAATCTATTTCAGATCACTATGGTTCTATTTGAGGTAATGACAACCTTATGTAAAAATGAATTAAAGTTTGGTAAACTTCAACCAATAAGATAAATATTTCCTAACTTTATTGTTACATTTATATCTCCATAAAATTAACACGGCTTAATCTTTCTTGCTAGAAAATAGTGGCCATAAAATTAAGGTGGTTTAGTATTTCTTGTGAGTAAATAGTGGTTGTATTTAAAATTAGAAATGAAAAATTTAGATATAATAAAATATTTGTGTCAATACAATTCTAATGTATAATCGCTTTCTTGTGAAAATATAAGTCTTACTAGATATGGGAAAGAAAAATTAAAATTCCAAAAAATTATTTTGTTAATAGAATTAAAGTGGATAATTATCTACCTCTTTTCATATTTACTTATTACATTTTTATAAATTTATTTTTCTTAAGCTTATGTTTTCATCTACATTAAACTTTTCTCAACCATGAGCCGTACACAGTGCCATTAATCCACATGCATTTCTCCAAATATAGGCTTAATTAAATCATGACTCAAAACTCCATTGATTTGTTGCCTTTAAAAAAATATTTTCTATGCTATGTTTGGAGTGCTTGTGCTTGCAATGAACATAGTAAATAAACTATGAAGACACATTTAAATTAGTGAACATCATATCTTTTCTTCATTCATATTTTTCCACTTCATAATAAAATCGAGCTGTGTTGTTTTCCCCTTCCCCCTTTCAATAATTTTTTGTTTGGTTGCTTCATTAAAGGAATTAAGTTGTCTCAACAAGCTAGACTTCTCGCGTTTTCTTCATTGTAATTTTATTGGGCTATCCCATGGCTTTGATTTAGAAATACCCCAAAAAAATGTTTCCCAGTGTTTTTTCTCATTGTAATGTTATTGGTCTATCCTATGGTTTTGATCTAGAAATACCACAAAAATTTTCTTATATGTAAGAAAATTTGCATTATTTTATGCATATTTACGGGATTGATTTAAAGAAAATTCATTCAAAAGTTTGTTAAAACAATCTCAATTTGCCTACCACATATCATGTTTTTAAATTTATTTTGTTAAATTGTGCTTGAAAAGGACATTATGTTATTCATACATCTATAGATCATTGTGTGAGGATACTAATTAATCCATTCTTTTGCTTTCAACAAGTTGGTTTCTCAATTCTTTCCTTTTTATAAGGAAACTAGACAATCTCTACATTATGTTTCCAACCATCATTCATTTGGCTGCAATGACAACAACTAGCCACATCTTATACCATTTTTTTCTTTTTATGTTTTTAGCCAAGCAAAGATACCAATTTTTACACTTGAAAAAACATATTTAATATATATATATATATATATATATATATATATATATAATGTTACATAGGAGAGGGCCCTAGCCCTTTATGGCATCACCAACCCAGACTGACCATGGAACCATGTAAGGATGAAAGTTTAAGCTCTCGACTAGCCCATAAATTAAACCACATTATCGTGGTGCCCCATCACCGGGTATCTAAACCGTCGGTAGTAGGCCGCCTTAACACGGAGCCGAGATTTGAACCTTGAACCTCCCAATTACTAGGAGACCCAAGAACCGTTACACCACTATCTCATTGGATGAAAGTGGTATGTTTCCCTCTCGTGGTAGTGCCAGGACATGCCTCGTCACATTGAACACAGGTTTCATGCCTGCCCGACCTCCGTCGCATTGAACAAGAGCCACCTCCACCACCGAAGCGGTGACCCGCTCGACACCGCCCTGCTTACCGAGTAACGATGAGCTATAGAGGTGGCCAACCCGGGGATTTGACCCCAAGACCTCCCACATATAACACACATTCCCCACCGCTAGGGTAAACCGAAACAGGATTGATACCGTTTTTTATTGAGTGGTGACAAATAGTGAAAATACTTTTTGGAGAAAAAGGCTCTAAATTTTGTTTGTTAACTTATGATTTTTCAATTGATTTCTCCAGTGAAAATAAAAATCTTCTAAGTGATAGTCCATGGATGTCAAATTTAATGTTGAAATTATCCCTAAATAGTTAAATGGACATCAAATTTAATAATGAAAATAATTGTGAACAACTCATGACAATATAATCCACCACCACCATCCCGCACTCATTGTAGAATGTCTATCAACAAAATAATGCATTAAAAATCTTCGTTAAGAACTAATACAATCACTAATGTAATATAAATTATATTAAATAATTGTCACTATTGAATGTGTACCTATAGCTAAGTCCATTTACAAAATATTAAAAAAAAAGTATTTAATTTATGAATCAAGAAAAATAAATAAATGAAGTTCAAAATAATGTGCCCAATATTCTAGTATTTTGATGAGCCTAAAAAAGGTTAAAATTTTATTTTGTTAAGGATGCTTGGATAAGCATATGCAAAATTACATTTCTTGAGATTAAATGATAGCCCTTTTTCTCAAGATTGCAAATAATTTTGCGGTAAATATGGGATTTCAAAAAAGTTGTGATTTTCAACCCAACTTCTATAATGGCTATAGCCTCGGTGGTACCCAATCGACCATACATCTCATGGATATCCTTGATATTTCTACATGAACACATAAACAAATCTACATTGGCTATCTTTAAACTCTAATATATAAATTGTTAAATGTTAAACAAACAAATACATAATGGATACATATAACAACTTCAAATATTGAATTCATCTATGGAGATGCAATATACAGGAAATTGGAAGTATATTGTTGTTAAAAAGTTGATCTAGTGAGTCCATCCACCGATGAGTGTATTGTAAAAGAATATTTGTTGTTAGTTCAACCTACATTCTTCATAAAGCTCTAAAGTTTATCATCAAAATGGAAATGTCTCGCTACAACAATTAGTAGAGAGGGTTGTAGTTTTCTTAGTATTTCTTCACTACACCATGCCTTTTACTCGATAAAATCATATTACTTTTTAATACGGATACAAGTATTGGACTATTGCTTCTGGGTGTGGGATCAAGTCTTTGTGTGTCTAGCTGCAAACCAAGAGTCAATGGTACTACTACTCTACCAATTAAGGACAATCATGAAGTCTCTTTAAGGAGATCTACTACACCTTAACCTATTGCTTGTATTAGGATATGAGTAGCCGACTTGTGGCTTACCATATCATTTTATTATATCATTTATACTTTCTCATGCTTAGTAGGTCAGCCTTGGTGTTGGCCATAACATATGAATAGTATATATAGGGGATTTTAGGTAGTAGTTCATCATCATTTGGAGCATTTGAGTCTTATTGTATGGTTTGGAGGTTGCCCCCTCGAAGTGGCGAAGCTATTCTAATTGCATATTGAGATCATTATTCTGGAATATTGTGTTATTTGGTGTTATATTTCTGCTCATGATCTGAATTATACAAGTAATTTCATTACAAGTGGTATCAGAGCTGCGATCTAGGCCAAAATTAGGGCAAAAACCCTATTTTTTTGTTTCCACCATATATTTCGAACCAAAGTGAATTGGTGGGAGATATTTTTACCAGAGTTGAAAAACATTTCAAGTAAGGTTCCCTAAAAATTTCAGACTTTTTTGATTTATTTTACAAAAGTTATTACAAATTTAGGGTTTTTCATAAAATCACTCCCTAGGGTGTAAATTGTGGATTTTTTCAAATTCGTTACATTTTCGGAAAGCAAAAAAAAATTATTTGGGGTTTGTTCTTTAAGTTTTTTTATATTTGGCCGAATTTGTATTGAAATACGAAACCCTAAAATTTGATTGTGATCCCTACATCCTACTATTTTGGGGCATCATGGCGGGGCCTTCCACAAGAGGAAAAAAGAATCCCATCACTCTAGGTAAAACACCAGAAAAGGATGAGATAGTAGTTGAGGAGTTGGAGATAGAAGATATAACTACAAATTCCTCAGGGTTAGGGTTTACTTTGACAAACCACAAAGTAAGCCAACTTGAGTTTAACTTGAGAGACCTCGAATCTCGGGTGGCCAACAAAGAAGATGTGGATAGGATTGGAAAAAGATTGGAGGATTTCATGCAAAAATTCAGTACGTATATGATGGGTAATCATACTTATGTCAATCAAGGTGGATCCTCAGGTCAACATAATAGACACATGAGCCAGAGTGGATCTTCGAGTGTGCACAATCCAAATACGAGCACTCTGTAGGCCCGTACTATGTTTCCAAAAGTGGAGATGTGTAAGTTTGATGGAAAGGATCCACTCAATTGGATCAACCAAATGGAGAATTTTTTGAACTACATCAGATTCCACTAGGACAAAAGGTGACCATGGCAGCTTTGTATCTCAAACCTGACCAATTAATTGGTATCGATGGTTATGTGCTCAAAGGCAGAAGAGTGGTCTCAATGTTACATGGACAATGTTCATTGAAGAGTTGCAATTACACTATAGTTCTAGTGTGTCAGATAATTACTTCAGCCAATTAGCAAAATTGAGACAAATAGGATCTATTAAGGATTACATTCATCACTTCCAAAACCTTTCTCTGGGTGGAAAATATTACTGAAGAGAATCTGAATGACCTATTTCTCGGGGTCTTAAGGATCACATTGAGCATGAGGTGCGTATGTTTAATCCTCATAAGGTTTCTGATTCGATGATTATGGCAAGAAGGGCAAAGGAGAAATTTGTTTCAAGTAGGAGACAACATTTCACTTATACCAGAGATCACAACACCTTGGCCCCAGCACTCCCTCGACCAGTTAGATTGACACCTCAACAAATTGAAGAAAAAAGAGAAAAAGGTTTATGTTTTAATTGTGATAGTAAATTTGGACCAGGACATAAATGTGTTGAAAAGAAGTTGTTCTACATTGATGGGCCTAGTGAAGATGAAGAGAAGGATGAAGATTCAGAGTCAGAGGTCTTGGTTGAGCCAAAGGAGGAGTTAGGAGATCCTCAACCAACAATCTCATGCCATGCAATTTCAGGTATTAGCACCCCCAAACCCTAAAGGTGGTTGGATTCCTAAAAAAACAGAGGGTCACAGTGTTGATTGATTCAGGAAGTACTCACAACTTTATCAATCATAAGTTAGCAATCTTAATTGCTTCATTTATCTAGCTCCTGAATGTCAAGTAATGATTGTTGATGGAGGTATTGTTACTTGTTTTGGAAAATTCCATAACATTAAGCTTGCCATGGGAGATTACATACTAAATAGTCCCATGTATGCCATTTCTATGGGAGGAGCAAACATTGTGTTAGGGGTTCAATGGCTTACCACTTTGGGAACCATTGAGATGAACTTCCAAGACTTGTTCATGAGATTTCACTCTGAAGGAAGGACTTTTGAGCTAAGAGGCTTAAGAGCAAAGTCTCCAAAAATAGTAAGTTCTCATCAGATGCACAAAATGCTAAAAAAAAGGGTGCGAGAGGATTTATGGCACAACTATTTTCATTGGAGGCTCATCATTCTAAGGACATTATACCATCGATATATGCAAGCGTGTTGGATGCACACTCTGTTGTATTTGAAAATATACCAAAGGGCTTACCTCGAAGAGAGATCATGATCATACTATTCGGTTATTACTAGGAAGTCAACCGCCTAACATCGACCTTATAGGTACCCATATGTGCAAAAGAGTGAAATTGAAAAGATTGTACAAGAGATGTTGGAAGCGGGAATTATCTCACATAGTCGAGTGCTTATTCTTCTCCGAAGAGTGATGGTATAGAAGAAAGATGACATGTGGCACATGTGTCCTGATTATAGGGAACTTAATAAGTACATAATCAAAGATAATTTTCCTATTCCTGTAATTGATGATTTGCTTGATGAGTTGCATGGTGTTGTTTATTTTACAAAGCTTGATCTTCGTTCGGGATACCACCAAATCAGAATCAAGGATGAGGATGTTCATAAAACTGCCTTTCGGACACATGAAGGCCATTATGAATTCCTGGTAATGCCTTTTGGACTCACAAATGCACCTTCTACATTTCAAAGTTTGATGAATTCTATTTTTAAGTCATTCATGTGGAAGTTTGTCCTAGTGTTTTTTGATGATATATTAATTTATAGCAAAACATGGGAGGAACATTTGCATCATGTAAATAAGGTTTTGGAAACTCTTGAGCAACATCAACTTTATGCAAAGCCCTCTAAGTGTTCTTTTGGACTCAAGGAGGTTGAATATTTGGGTCACATTGTCTCTCATGAAGGGGTTAAAGTGGATCCTAATAAGATCAAAGCCATGATGGAGTGGAAGGTTCCAAAAACCCTAAAGAATCTACGAGGATTTTTGGGGCTTACAGGTTATTACCAAAGATTCGTAAGGCATTATGGAAGCATATATGCACCTCTCACAACTTTATTAAAGAAGGACTCCTTCCATTGGAGTGAGGATGCAACCAAAGCATTTGAGCAACTAAAGGAGGCCATGTGTACCACTCCAGTCTTGGCTACTCCAGATTTTTCCAAAACATTCATTGTTGAATGTGATGCATCAGGGGTGGGTATGGGGGCAGTTCTCATGCAAGAAGGCCGTCCTATTGCCTTTTTGAGCCGTCAATTCAAAGGTAAGAATCTTTCCAAGCCGACTTATGAGAAGGAAATGCTAGCCATACTTCATGCAGTAAAGCAATGGAGACCATATCTCATAGGAAGACACTTTAAAGTTAAGACAAATCATGATAGTTTGAAATACTTCTTAGAGCAACATTTATCATCTGAAGAACAACAAAAATGGGTCTCCAAGATGTTGGGATATGATTTTGAGATTATATATAAGAAAGGGAAGGAGAATGTAGTTGCGGATGCTCTGTTGTGGAAAGATGAATCAACTGCAGCCTTTTTATGTGCCATATCCGTATTACAGGAAGATTGGTTAGATGAGGCAAGGTTCGAATGGGGAAATGACCCAACCACACAAAACCTCATTCATCATCTCTAGAATGATCCAAGCATGTCTAAAAAATTTGTATTGAATGGGGATGCTTTATGGTATAAAGATAAATTATACCTATGCAAGAACTCCACTCTTAAAAATAGTATTCTATCTGAGCTTCACTCTTCTCTAGTAGGGGGGCACTCTGGATTCTTGAAGACTTATCATCGAGTCAAACAAGATTTATATTGGGAAGGTCTCAAAGGGGATGTCCAAATTTTTTTGGCAGAATGCATGGTTTGTCAGCAAAATAAGGGTGAAACAGTTTGATCCCCAGGTAGAAACAACCTCTATCTATTCCTAGCTAGCGGTGGGAAGAGGTTTCCATGGACTTTATCATAGGTTTGCCTAAATCTGAAGGAAAAATGTCATCATGGTTGTGGTGGATAGACTCACCAAATATGCTCATTTTTGTGCCTTGGCACACCCATTTTCTGCAAGCACGGTAGCAACAGCCTCTATGGACACAGTGCAGAAGCTTCATGGAACACCGAAGATTATAGTAAGTGATCGAGACCCTATATTTACTAGTAATTTTTGGACTAATTTATTCTCATGTTTGGGTACTCAGTTAGCTTGTAGCTCCTCTTATCATACCCAATCCGATGGGCAAACAGTTGTAAATAAGTGTTTGGAGGGATATCTCCATTGCTTTACGTCAGATAAACAAACAAGATGGGTCCAATGGTTGCCACTTGCAGAATGGTGGTATAACACTTCCTTCCATACTTCATCTAAAATGTCTCCTTTTTTGGCACTCTATGGGTACCATCCACCATCCATCACATCATCATTGAGAGGACAACCACGGGTTAGAGCAGTAGAAGAACACATTCAGTATCAACAAGAGGTCCTCTCTAGTCTCAAGGAGAACTTGGTCATGGCACAAAACCACATGAAGCAACAGCTGATCAACATCACACGAAAGGCATTTTGAAGTCGGTGATTGGGTTTTTGTGTGGTTACAACCATATAAGCAAATGTCTTTGAAACAACAACAAAAGGATAACAAACTTTCACCAAAGTATTATGGCCCCTATCAAGTATTACAGAAGATTGGTACTATAACATACAAATTAGAACTTCCACAATCAACCAAAATACATCCAGTCTTTCATGTTTCTTGCCTGAAGAAAGTAATTGGACAGAGAGTATCAACCCAAACAATGTTACCTGAGCTCGATGAGGAGGGGAGAGTCATCTTGGAACCTGAATGCATCCTTCAAACATGCACTAAAATATTGAGGACACGGGTTATTACTGAGTACCTGATCAAGTGGAAGAATATGGACAATGAAGATGCAACATGGGAAGATATGACATTCTGCAGCAGACTCGAGCTTCTCAACATTGGGGACAATGTTGCTTTGAAGGGGAAGGGCATGCTACGCCCTTAACCTATTGCTTGTATTAGGATATGAGTAGCCGACTTGTGGCTTACCATATCATTTTATTATATCATTTATACTTTCTCATGCTTAGTAGGTCGGCCTTGGTGTTGGCCATAACATATGAATAGTATATATAGGGGATTTTAGGTAGTAGTTCATCATCATTTGGAGCATTTGAGTCTTATTGTATGGTTTAGAGGTTGCCCCCTCGAAGTGGCGAAGCTATTCTAATTGCATATTGAGATCATTATTCTAGAATATTGTGTTATTTGGTGTTATATTTCTGCTCATGCTATGAATTATACAAGTAATTTCATCACAAGATCATACTCAAAGGTTACTTGCCACAATCTTGGTAGAGTTAAAAAGGGTCGAATTCCCCTGAATCACACGCTTTTGTTTAGTGAGGCCATTCAAATACTCCCTAATGGGATTAACAATTACCTCATCAACTATTCCATTTAAAGACTCACTAATAGGATTAACAATTACCTCACAAACTATTTCATCTTTTTAATCCTTTAGAGGTTGAGAATTTTTTTTTTACCTTCATCATTTACATAGGCACTTAATACTACAAACCAATTTAAGGGTTAATCCAACTTAATAGCTGCTGCAAAAACATACTAACAATTTCTAAAAAAATGAAAATTATTAAACCTTCATTTGACTAAAAACACATACGGATGGATATCTACATCATCTACCACTCTGATACCATGAAAGGAACGAAAAGAAGATTGTTCCAAGCCGCAAAGATCTCAGATGATAATAGCACATCACATTTAATAAGTTGAAAGGAATTCACCAAAATAACCTTACAAAAGGATTTACAAACAAAGAGCTAAAATATCATATATGAAAATCCATCATAATGCCATGAATTAACTCAATAATTAGGATGTACATACAGGAGGAGGGAAGTGCAACTATTACCTAGATAAGTGGTAAAGAACTCCTGCTAATTTACACCGGTAGTTAAGCTAACTCCACACAATTATTACACCTAAGCAAGCTAACTCGACAAGTGTAGATATAACACAAGTACAAGAATCATCCTTATAAACAAATACAAGGATAAATAATAACCTACACTAACAATTAGAACTCCCTCGTATAACCAAAAACATCCAGTCTTCCATGTTTCTTGCTTGAAGAAGGTAATCGACAAAAGGTATTAACTCGACAGGTATTACCTCGAGCTCGATGAGGAGGGGAGAATCATCTTGGAACCGAATGTATCCTTCGGACACACACTAAAAATTTGAGTACAAGGGTCATTATTGAGTATTTGATCAAGAATATAGACACTAAAGATGTCACATGGGAGGATGCAACATTCTTATGCAACACCATCCAAAGATTCTAAACATTGGGGACAATATTGTTCCAAAGGGGAATGGTATGCTACACCCTTAATCCTATATCTTACATTAGATGTGTATGACTGACTTGTGGCTATCACAACTTCTTATCATGTTGTATCTCTTTCATATATGTTTTAGTATCATTAGTGGGTCAGTCTTGGTCATGGCCATAGCATAGGAATAATATATATATATATATATATATATATATATATATATATATATATATATATATATATATATATATATATAGAGTTGAATCAGGAGTTGATCATCATATTGAGTACTTGAGTCTTATGTTGTGGTTTAGAGGTTTCCCCCTCGAAGTGGCTAAGTTATTCTACTTGCATCTTGTGCTAATTTATGTATATTTTGGTTTTATATTGCTACGATATTCGGATCTATCTAAGTAATTTCCTTAATTCCAAGATGTCCTTCCCAATGACGATGTACTCTTCATTGAGGTTATGATAAGGTCACTTAAATACTACTTTCTCAACTTCACTACAATCTAAAGGCTTGAGCCCTAGAAGAAAAATA
This sequence comes from Taxus wallichiana var. yunnanensis, assembly GCA_018340775.1. Classification (NCBI taxonomy): domain Eukaryota; kingdom Viridiplantae; phylum Streptophyta; class Pinopsida; order Cupressales; family Taxaceae; genus Taxus; species Taxus wallichiana. The sequence goes on along the minus strand of CM031235.1, from coordinate 714,962,918 downwards.
AATTAAACTTAAACATAAAAATTAAGAGTTAAAATCAAAGAGATAAAAGAAGTCAAGGTTGACTTACACATGGACTATTAGAGAATGGTTGCCATTGCTTGGGATATTTGTAATTAACCAAAATCTAAAAGCGATCTTGACATTATTCACCCTTTACATCAAGGGAAATGTCTAGTTGCCAAATGGTTTGTAAGAGCTACTTGAGGTCTTGAGCCATAAAAGATCCTGTTAGAAATAAAACTTAGCTTAATTCATCATTAGTTGATCTTTGAATAAATGTAATAAGTTAAAGTATTTAATTTAAATAATTTAAACTTATGTCAATAGGTATTAGTTATCCTTAGTTGTAAGTTAACTAAGTGATAATGTTCTCATCCCAATGTTTGTGGGATCATGTTTTATCTTGCATATTTTTTTCCCGGATGATTTCCATGAAGGGCAATAGGGCGATTAGGGAAATATGCTATTTCTGCATATTTGCTCAGATTAGGTGATTTGCTTCCATATATTGTGGATGAGATAGAAGTTGCCCAATATCTATAAATATTGCAGCTCTCTCATTTGTTTGTAATGCTTGATTTCATATTTAAAAAATTATGCAAGCAAAGTGTCTTATTTTCTGTGATTAAATCTAGGTTGCAGACAAGATTTGGTATCAGAGCAACATTTTGATCCAGAGAGGAGTGTAGGAAGCTTCAGGGAAGTTTAGGGGGATCTGGAGAAATTACAGAGCTAGGAGGAGCCATAGATGCCCCTAACTATTTCACAACCCCTACCCGGCTCCACACTCTGAATCACAAATTTATTTGTAGTTTAAGAACACTGAGTGCAATCACGAGCACTTACGGACACAATGTAACTTTGTTACAAAAGGTGATATTGTTTCACTATTTTTTTAAATTACATGTATGTGCATTTTTTTAAATTTGCAAGCATTTTAAAAAAATATATACAATATTTTTTATTTGTGGGGACCCAAGCTTTTCAAGCTCCCCACATTACTTCTTCTTCTTCTTCTCTATACTTTGTCTTCTCCTTCCAAGCTTTGTCAGAAGAAGTTTAAGTGACAAAAAAGGAGATCCAATCAAATGTGGAAGTTTCTCTGTGAACTTGCACCTGCCAGAGGAGAAGAAGATAAGATATTTCAACGATCTCCAATGTGCCTACATCCAAAACAAAGACTACAAATTAAATGTGGAGAAGCTTTGCAACCTGTAAAAAAAAACAACGTTGGAAAAAAGAAAGAAAAAGCTATTTGCAAGAAAAATACCTGCGTAGAAAGAGAAATAATAGAAGAAAACTATGACCAAGGGTTATAATAACACTTAGGTAAAGTGGTTGAACTGTAGTTGTGCCTAAAACGTACTACACATGCATGTAAGTACTTATATGTGTTCGGATTAAAAAAAAATATAATTTTTTTCCATTTTTGGAAAGGGGCCCAGAAAGATATTGAAATCACAATTTAAAAAGTCATAACTTTCAATTGGTACCTCGGATTGAGGTGCCATTTTTTTTGAAAGTGTGTATTTTTACGAGCTCTACGTCTTGGTCCAGCTTTTAATAAGATTTGTTTTGTAAAAATTGAACAAATTAGAGATTGCTTGTATTTCAAAAGAGGCCAAAGAGTCCAAATTTTTTTTTTTTTCAAATCGGCCAAGAGAGCCATTTTATTTTTGCAAATTAGCCACAGAGCCAAATTTGTAACAGGGCAATAGTGCCAAAAATTCATTGTACACGGCTGAAAAGGAGCCCAAAATAAATAAAATAATATTTTTTGGGGGGGTGTGCATGCTTTAAGGGGAAAAGTGTTCAATTTTTCTTCTACTATTTATCACTTTTCACAATGGCCACAATTATGGCACCAAAATTCTTTTTGCCAGATTCTCAACTTTTGCGTTTTGATAATTATCTAGCATGGAAAACAAAAATTTGTGCACAACTTGATTTTGAAAATCTATGGTCCGTTGTTTTTGGTACATTAACAAGATTTGTAACATATGTTACACAACAAGCTACATTTGATCGTGCAAATAAAAAAGCAAAGTTAATAATCTTGTTTAGTGTTTCAGATGAGGTACAACCTCATATTCGTGAGGCCAAAACAAAAAAGAATCTTGGGACAAGTTGAAAACAATATATGAGTCCAAAAATAAGAACACAATACTTCATCTCCAGAGTCAACTATTGAACTTAAAAATGCAGCCAACTGAAAAAGTTGAAATGTTTTTGAGAAGAGTAGCAACTTTACGTGCATCACTTCAAGCTTTGGAAGAAGAAGTAACTGACAAATCACTTGTGCCTATAGTATTGAGAGCTCTTCCTCCTTATAGGATTTTTGTGACCACATTAAACATAATTGGTCAAATAACAACTTTTGAAGAGTTAGGGAATATGCTACAAGAATAAGAAGCTATTCACTCAACTACTGAAAATGAAGAACATGCACTTGCTTCTAATCAAAAAGGAAAAAAATAGGCTAAGTCTAGTAAACAACCTCAGAAGCAAAGTAATACTCAACAAGGCCAAAAGGACCAACAAAATGTCTTATTTGTGGTCGAAAAGGACACGAGTTAAAGAATTGTTGGTACAACACATTCCAACAAGGATCATTAAATGGTAAAAATATTGATTACCAAAAAACAAAATCAAGCCAACAATAGAGTAAACATGGACAAAATTATCAAAATTAGAAGAAGAAACCAACTCAACAAGGAAATGTAGCTGAACAGAAGATCAATTTGATGATGATGACTTCCTATATTTTGCATAGTCAAATGAAGTATCCAATTCTACAAATCAAATTTGGTATGTCAACTCGGGTGCAACTCGACACATGACAGAAAGAAAGATTGGTTCTTCACAATGAGTAAAACACCCACCAAAAATCATGTCTCTTTGGGTGATGATACATCATATAGTGTTGAAGGCATTGGTTCCATTTCACTACCACTTGGGCATCATAATTGTAAAATTATAGATGTTCTTTATGTCCCTGGTTTGGACAAAAAAATTGTTATCCGTGAGTCAATTATTAGATCACAATCTCAAAATTGACTTTGATTGTAAAGGCGATAAAAAGATGTGCCTAATTCGAGATAAGTCACGAATCTCCAAAATTGTTGCAAAATCTTCGAATGTGGGAAGAATGTTTTAGTTGGATTTTGTTCAACGAAATGATCAAACAATTGTAGCCAAGGATACATCATCAACTCAACTATGGCATCGAAGACTTGGACATGTGAGTTTTGGCTATCTTGACACACTTTGTCAATACGACATGGTTAGGGGTTTACCACCTCTAAAAAAGGGTACAGATAAATGTCAACATTGTTTGGTAGGAAAACAAAATAGAGCACCATTCAAACATAGTACATTTCGGGCTAAGGAAAAAATTGACTTGGTGCATACCAATTTGTGTGGACCAATGAGACCTAGCCACTATGGGTTTCAATATTTCATGCTCTTTGTTGATGATTTTTCAAGAAAAATGTGGATATACTGTCTTTATACAAAAGACCAAGCTTTTGAAACTTTCAAGAAGTTTAAAGCCCTTGTTGAAACAGTCTGGTAGGAAAATAAAAACACTCCGCTCAAATCGAGGGGGAGAATACACCAACAATGAGTTCAATGATTTTTGAAAACACATGACATTCATTGTCAAATGGCTCCTCCTCACACACCGCAACAAAATGGTGTTGTTGAAAGGCAAAATCATACTATCATGGATATGGTGCGATGTATGATTGATGATGCAGGTTTATCAAAAACATTTTGGGCCGAAGTAGCTAAAATGGCAATATATTTACTAAACAGAGTTCCCACAGTAGCTCTTGATGGAGTAACACCACATGAAGCATGGTTAGGGCATAAGCCATCTATTTCACACCTTAAAGTTTTTGGATGTAAAGCAAGTATGGGCATTCCTAAGAAACAAAGAACTAAGCTTGATATGAAATCAAAAAAACTTATCTTCTTGGGATACAATGATGAAGCACTTGGCTATAGACTTATGAATCCAAGAACATGGAGGGTATACACTAGTCGGGATGTTGGTTTCTTTGAGAAGAAAGAAGAAAATGCTCCTCCCATAGACTCACATGATGAAAAAATCATTCCTACAGTGAAAACAGAGGATGGTAATCACCTTGATGAAGACAATGATGATGGGGAAGATAATGAAATTCAACCTCCCACATGAACCACAAAAAGTATGCCTAAATGGTATACAAGTATGATTAGAGATGCAAAATTGGATAGTGTCCCGACACATCTACCACTGGAATGAGGACTCGTAGTATGGCTCGAAATGAGGTCAATTTTGCTTTAATGGGTAAAGTTTTGAAACTATTGAGCCTTCCTCAGTTTTAGAAGCCCTACAGTCTAAACCTCGGAAAGATGTTATGGATGCAGAATATAATTCACTTATGAAAAATAATACATGGCAACTTACAGATCTTCCACCAAGGAAAAAGTCGATTGGATGCAGATGGATCTTCAAAATGAAGTACAAAACATTTGGAAAATTGATAAACATAAGGCTAGACTAGTTGCTAAGGGATATGCTCAAAAGGAAGGCATTGATTATGAAGAGCATTTTGCTCCCACAACTAAGATAAAAATTTCAAGTTAATATTTGCTCTAGCTGCACAATTTGGTTGGAAAATACACCAAATAGATGTGAAAAGTTCCTTTCTTAATGGTGATTTACAGGAAGAAGTTTACATGACTCAACCAGAAGGTTTTTACATACTAGGTAAAGAGGAAAAGGTATGTAAACTCATAAAATCACTATATGGTCTAAAGCAGTCTCCCAAGGCATGGTACATAAAAATCGATGAGCATCTCATTCAACATGGATTCAACATGAGTCCATACGATCCTAATCTCTATCTCAAAAAGTAAGGGGGAGATAGTGATCGTTGTAGTATATGTCGATGATCTAGTCATCACTAAAGGATCAATGAGGATGATTGAGTCAACAAAGAAAGATCTAACACAATCATTTGACATGACCGATCTCGGGCTTCTGCATTATTGTCTTGGACTTGAAGTTTGGCAAAGAGAAAATCATATCTTTGTGTCACAATTGAAATACGCCAATACAAAACTTGAGAAATTCAATATGATGGATTGTAAGCCATTTTCCACACCTATGGAGACAAGACTTAAACTATCTTGAACAGATCCATCACCACAAGTAAATGTAACTCTCTATCGGCAGTTAATAGGAGTCTCATCTACTTAACTTACACTAGGCCGGATATCAGCTATGCAGTTAGCTATCTTTCACGGTTCATGCAAGAACCAAAGGTTTCTCACTAGAAAGCAACAAATTAGATACTGAGGTACATAAGTGGAACTTCAGACTATGGCCTAGAATACAAGAACAATAAGAACTTCTTCTTAACAGGATATTCAGATTCAAATCATGCAGAAACATAGATGATAGGAAATCCACTTCAGGATTTGTATTATTTTTAGGATCTGGACCGATATCATGGGGGAGTAAGAAGCAGACTTGTGTTTCAAGATCCTCCACAGAATCAAAATATCGTGCAGCAGGTGGAGCTGTCTGTGAAGTGATATGGCTCCGACGTATACTTGAAGGATTGGGAATACCACAGAAAGATCCAACTATCCTACATGTTGATAACGAAGGAGTAGTAAAACTTGTTCGAATCCAATTTTTCATGAGCACACCAAACACATTGAGGTGTAGGTACATTTCATTCGCAAACATGTTTAGAACAACAACATCTAGCTCCAATATTTCCCAATAGATATGCAACGTGTAGATGTCTTCACAAAGTCACTTGCTCGAGGTAAATTTGAGGGTTTTAGATAATTTCTCTCATGTTCACTTGAGACCATGCTGAATTAAGGGGGAATGTTAGGAATAAAACTTAGCTTAATTCATCATTAGTTGATATTTGAATAAATGTAATAAGTTAAAGTATTTAATTTAAATACTTTAAACTTATGTCAATAGGTATTAGTTATCCTTAGTTGTTAGTTAACTAAGTGATAGTGTTCTCATCCCAATGTTTGTGGGATCATGTTCTATCTTGCATATTTTGTTCTCGGATGATTTCCATGAGGGGTAATAGGGGCGATGGGGCAATATACTATTTTTGCATATTTGCTCAGATTAGGTGATTTGCTTCCATATATTGTGGATGAGATAGAAGCTATCTAATATCTATAAATATTGCAGCTCTCTCATTTGTTTGTAATGTTTGATTTCATATTAATAAAATTATGTAAGCACCGTCTTGCTTTCTGTAATTAAATACTGGATTGAAGACAAGAGATCCTTGTTTGAGAACGTGTGAGAAATGCCACTCATAAAAACTGATGGGCCTCCACCCCTTAAGAGGATAATGTTTGTAAATATTTGATATCTTTAATATTTCGGGATCTCTTCCGCTTAGGCATAATTGGGTGGCACTGGAAAGAATTGACTCCTCTTTTATAGTGTTTCCATCATCCTCTTTGACAAAGACTGAACATCCATGACTCTAGCTCATATTGGAATCGAGTTATTCAAGCTAAACATCTTCCTCTTGATGTTTAACATGGATACAAAGCCCGTTCCTTTGCGAAATAGAGGCATTATCTTAGTCAAGGATATCTAAGATATATGCACTTATAATTGGATTTCTTGGAGTTTGTTGCATTGTATATTTGGGTTGTTGTTACATTCAAGCGAGCTTAAGTTTCACTCACTCAACTTATTCCTCCCGAAGTACTCCTTAAAATATTGTCAATCTATATTCCCACGAAAGGATTGGTGTTGGTCAAACTACCCATTCATAACATCCGCCACACCAAGACATTTGTATTAGTTCATACAACCTCCACTTCCATTGGAAAACTCTCTTAATGTTAAATGGTTAATGTCATCCCGTGGCTCTTAGTGGCAACACATGGCTTGTAATATTTTTAAGTCCTCCACTGGAGCCAAATGTCAATTATTTTGTTGACGTATTCTCCATATGAAGGCTTCTTGTTGGTCACACATTATTCTTTCATTGTGATCTTGAAAATGTTCCTCTTTTTTGACATGCTCCTCTCAATTGTGGTATGATCTTCATTCCTCAATTCCTAATATATATATTTCTCATTGATTTCAACCAAATAGCAACCCTCCCACCTCTTTGATTCATTTGGAATACTACCCGAGTTGGTTAAACTTTTCTAAATTTGGAAAAATCACTACGAACAATTATACATTGGAAATAGTTCTATTCAATGAGCAAATCTCTATTCTTGTATTTATCTACGATTGGAGTAGATAAACATGCAAAGCTAGGACTTAATTGTGGTTATTAATAAAATCAAGAATCACCTTAAACAATTATGGCATTAGATTTTCTCATTTTTTTTAACTATAATTATTGTTGTCATGTTTCAAATGAATTGTTCCCCTCGAGTTGGGCCTCCGAACTCTCCGAGTCTTAGATTTCAATTTCTTAAATTTTTAATAAAAATTTTTTATTTCAAAAGAGTAATTTATACTAAAACATGATTTTGACCATTTTCAATCTAATTTTAATATCATTAAGGTAGAATTACGCATTTATGAAATGAAATAGTTTTAATTACATCTACAAGACCAAATGGTATATAGGAGATTTTTAGAATCTATAGAACATAATTTGGGAGATTCTTGAGCCTCTAAAACAAAAATTGAAGAAAAATAGAGACTCGGAACCTAATTAGTAATGAATCGCACACTAAGTGTGCGATGGAAATGCCAAAGGAGATGCATCGAAAAGCTAAATTAAAGGGACTGAAAAATTGAGGGAGGAGGATGTGCGTTCAAAAGAGTTTTAAGGGAGGAGAAGTGAAAGGGCGAAACATTCAAGGGGGAAGCAAATAAAAAATCATCTTTCTTACGATAATGCACATATGAAACACATGTCATTTGTGTCAATTATGTGAAGGAGGAGAAAGGTGTGAGTTGTGTAGGTCATCGACGCAAGGTGCAGAACAAAAGATTGGCCTCCGGGTGTTTCCACCGACAATTGCTCACAACTACATCTACAAAATATTCTTTCCATTAAGCGTCAATGTTTTCCTATGTCTTGCTCTAAACTCCTATTATGGCCTAAGCTTGACTCAGCTCCCCTGCGTGGAGTATATACCATGTTTTCACTTGTGCTTACCTTTTTCTTTGTTTACCTTCCATGCTTATGTTATTAAAATGCATAAAAATGTGATTGTAGTTATCTTTAAAAGTTACAAATCCAATAAAAAGTAGGACTTTTCAAGTTGGCGTACGATAAAGACATATTTATTATTGAACAAATACATAATGATTTGATTGTAGATATTAAGAAAAAATTAATGTTCAACAAACATTACATTAAATATAAAGGTAATCAGGTAAAATGATGATAAAATTTCATTTTCTTGCATGTTAAGTGAAACATGTTTTTTTGACATGAAAGCCTTGTTGAGTAAGCTTTAGACCTCATAAAGCATTATTTTATTAAGTAAATAAAATTAACCAAAGCAAGGAAATGATATTGTTTTAAAAAAGGCTTTTAGGTATGTAGGCCAACATCAACAATAATACACTATGGTGGGTCCATTCATTGCAATATTTTTGGCAACAAGAGATGATGTTTGAACTTATACAACACAACAAATTGTCATTATTTGGTGCAATGATTCTTTCTTACTTCAATATGTATTCCTCTTAAATATTCACTTACCTCCTAATATACCCTCCTCTCCTCATTGAGTTCCAAGCTTGTTAATGCTTTTTCACTCACATGGTAATAATTGTTATATTTTGTCGTTGGGGGGCTCATAGTACTTTATTATTCTATTTCTTCGTTGGGGTGACTTATGGTACTTTATTATTCTATTTCTTCTTCGTTGGGGTTGGGGTCACGTAAGTCACTTTTAGTCCGACATGGAGCTCCCAACTTGGAAAAAGGTAATGAAAAGTTATATAAGGAGATTTGGGGAGTGTTAGAACATATCCTTGCATACCTAATTATTTCCTTTCATGTGTAAATAACTTGTTTGCAAATCTCTATAGCTTGTGGAGTGAAATCCCACAGAACCCTAGCTTCGGTGGTGAGAGATCCATCCCTAGCTAGCAGGGCATTCTTCGGTAGTGAAAGATCTACCCTAGCTTGTCATTTTGGAGTTGTTTTCAGGGTTGATTTACAGAGATATTTTCAGAGGTTTTAGAGATAGGGTTTTGGGGGTTTTGAGATAATTTGTGAAGATAATCAATGGGTTTTCATATCAGACTTACAGACAGCAATAAAGAAAGGGTTTGGCATCATTTCGAGAGGATTTCAAAGGGGTTTTGACCATCTACCAAAAAGGGTGACTTGTTTTGGATCGATTGTGACCTTTATTTGGAGGGTTTCAGGTTGGCCATTTTCAGATCGAGGGTTGGAATATCATCTCCTATATTTGTAAATGTTATTTCCAAAGTTTCATAGTTTTTGCACTTGTATTCGGAAGATATGAATTTTAGAAGTTTTCCAGCTGTTTAGGGCATGCTGTAATTTTCTAGCGCAGTTATATTGTCTAAAAAAATTCCAAAAATAATTTTCTTATGTTCTTTATAATATTAGCAAGCTCTCTTTAAATTTTCAAGTGATTTGAGTGGATATTTTGGGAGTTATTAATTTTCTTCAGTTCGCTGCCCTAATTGGTAAAAATCTGCAAAAATCAGTATTTTATTTGGCTGCAAATTTTCAATATTTTGTGTTATTTAAGTGGTATCCCACAAGGGATATTTCAGTGGTATCAGAGCTATTGTTCCTCCAGCCTGTGTGGGTTAAATATGGCAGATTGGAAAGATCTCAATGTGGGTTTTATGAAGAAAATGTTCATCAACATGGTGAAACAACAGAAACCACTAACCTTTACTTGAGCCAGCTCACTCAGAGTTTGAATCAAAGAAAATTTGGGGACAATAAGGATAAAGGTGAGAACAATGATAAAGGGCAGCCAATAGAGGTGATTGATGAGGATTCTTGTTGGAGGAAATACCAATCTTTGAGTAAGGGTTTCAGAGATAATTTGTCATTTCTAGATTATTGCATGATGAAGATTGGTAGCAAGCCCAAGCGAGATCATCATATTCCGCTACCTAAATTACAAAAGAACTCATTTGAACAACCAATAACAACACCACATGAGGTAATTTCAGATGATGGAGATAATGTTGATCCAAAGATGATTGAAGACCAAGTGAAAGAAGAAGAAGCTTCTAGAGAAAAAGGTATGACTTTTAATGAGAAAAATATTTGTGGCAAGAAGGAACAAACATGGTTGGTTGGTTGCAAAATTGAAAAATATATTTCAATCCAAAAGGTACCTATCAATCCTCCAAAGAATAAGTCATTATCATATGGGATGGATTTACCAAGCAGTAATGAGCATAAATTTGTGAAAGGTGTTGATTCTTGTTCCACTTATTCTCCATCTAAAATCATGAATCACAATAGGGATGGTGTTGTTTTGGAGGTTTCTAAATCAGCAATAGAAGGTGAACCTTTTGATGATATTCTTTATAAGGAGGTTAGTAGTAGCATGGATTTATTTCATCATCTTCATCCTATATCATTACAACAATTTTATCATGATGGTATTCAACCTATTGTCGATAAGAATGCTAAGAATTTGGTACATCAAAGTCAAGTCATCATGAAGACAAAGAGTGATGATCTTCTTTATGAGGAGATACAAGAGAAGCAAAGATGGAAGACCTTACATGATACAAGGGTTCATGGGCATTATAAGGTATGGGATCCTGGTAATATGTTGCAATTATCCAAAACTATCAATTCTGATTTTGAAAACTTTGTGACTGATTTCATAAGCAAAAGAAGGAATTCAAATGTGTCTTTTGGGATTACAAGTGTTGGCAAGCATGATTTCTTCATTGGAGACTCGGTGAAAGAAGGGAGAGTACCTCTCAAGGTACTAGCGTTGGTTTTCTGATTGCTAAAAAGGGTAAGAGAATATTTTTTAATCATCTTCACTTTTGTTGGACTGTGTATAACAACAGTCATAAAGAGAGGAGAAAATGCTTTATTAATAGAGCCCATGACTGATTTTTATACCAGCTACATGGTGGAACCCTTGGAAGGGTTAGTGGGGGCATTTGGTCCTCAAAGTGCTCAAAGAATCAAGGTGCAATTTGTTGTTAAAAAAGAAGAGTTGAATTCAAGGTGCATTCATGACTTTAGCATCCTAAGGTATGAGAATGGTTACCATTTTCCTAGCTTGTTGAGTTCTCCTATGTTGTTGCCATGTTTCTATTATTTGGGACAACATTTACATGCTTGGATGATTGAGGAAGACTATTTCATAATCACGTCTCAAGGTATGCTAGATGGGATAAACACATCCTCCATTCACATTGCTCTTGATTCAGCTAATAAGCATATGTTGGCAAAGAAAATAATGCAGGAGCCCATGATATTGAAAGGACATGAGGTATGTGGTATATTTATTGTGGTTGAATTTGCTAGAGGTAAGACTATTTTTGGGATGCAATGGTTGCATGATGTTAAGGAAGACGATGATGCATGGGTTGAAAAATCAAAGGAGAATGAAGATGTTGATCCTATATCAAAAATTCTGAGTTGCAAAGGTATGATGAGCAGCCCCAATTATGCTATTTCAGATGTGTTGTCTTCTCTCATGACGAGAATCAATGGGTACAACAAAAGGTATGAAGTTCCTTATGATAAAGTTTATGGATGCATGAGTTCTAATGTTGATTTCCCTTTCTCTTGCATTTACGATGAAATGAAAATATGGGGAAAGAGAATAAAGTATGATGAGGGAGCAGCCATGTGTATTCCCAACATAGAAGGAATTGATGAGTTATGTCCATGGAAAGATATGTCTTGCACAAAGAAGGTAACTCATTTCTTTATTGTCATTAAGAGATGTGAAGTACTTGAATGTGTTTGTACATTTGGGTTACTTGAAGTTGGAATCATTCATTGGACATATTGGCTTCCATCTTTTGGGAAATTTGCATTCATCCCTCATGTGGATAAACTGAAAATTTCAAGGAAAACAAAGAAATCAGATTTCATGGTATACAAGGGCAGATTGCAAAAGATGTGATTGGTGAAGAAAGAAGCATGTCGTTGCAGCGGTTGAATTGTGAAGGAACTCAACCTCTTGTGGATCATGGTGACATCACAAGGTATGAGACAAGTGGGATATTTGATGACTCCTATTCTGACGGATTGTTTGTTGTAGACATAGAGCACACCATGATGACTTATGTGGAGAGTGAGTCGGATGATGTTGAATTGGGAGTGAGTTAGATATGATGGAGACTTTGACTCTAGATGGGGTGAGTGGAGTCATGGATGTGGGTGTAACCAGTAGTGTTGCACATGAGACAGTTACAGAGATTGGGATTACAGTTCAAATCATCCGAGTTTATCATTATGTTGGTTATCTGAGGTTTCGGTAGACTGGAGATCTCATTTTCTTGTTGAGTACTCCAAGAACCGACACACTTGTGAGATTCTAGATGGTCACATACAGATGACAACTACAGATTGGAGGATGAGATGATCTTCTATCAGGGAAGATTGTACCTTGTGTCAGATTCATGGTTGAGGATGGAGATATTGCGACATGTGCATTGTTCTTCCGTGACTGGGCACTTGAGCTTCGATGAGACCTACAGGTTCATGTCAGAGAGGTTCATATGGCATAGGTTGAGGGAGGATATCCTCAACTTTATACAGGCATGTACGGTTTGTCACTATGACAAGTCAGAGCTTACGGGTTCATCATTTTTTGAGTCGACATGGGATAACACTCCTATGTATTTTACTGCTTCTATGCCCAGTGAGCACTTCTCCCACATGTTAGTCAGTGGAGAGACGAAATTGACTCATGGTTATTCAGTAGGTTCACATTCAACATAGAGGTGGACTATGTGGAGCTGATATTGCTAGTTGACTATCTACTAGAGTCTTGGGACTTTTCCCCCACGGGACACATTGAGATACATTATGAGGAGCCTTGCTCTCACACGAGTGCAGGTCATGTGGGAGAGTTAGCACCATTTGTGTATATACGGTTGTTTCACAGTTGATTCAAGGGATTCTATAGGATTCAGTGGACTTTCATACCCAGGAGTTGATTGGAGAGGCAGTGAGTGATCACATGATGACAACCTTGCATTGGCAGGGATTGGATAGATTGGCAATTTTGGTGTGGGTACCAGTGGAGAGTCGGTGTGGGCATCATACTACTTCAGAGAGCAACATTGTTCTCTACACAACATGGAGAGCATGATGACTACATGGGGTGTCTTGGTTACTTCGCATCACACCGATCATTAGTTGACTACAGGGTGAGGTGGAGAAACTTACTCTGTGGTATTCAGTTTCTACATCATGGCAGGATAATGCTTGGGGTCAAGCATTTCTCGGGAGGGGAGGACTGTAATGTCCCCAATTCTGAGTAGATGGCCTAGGATTTTTTTTTCATTCATCTTAGCCTTGGACATACCCGAGGGGCTAACGACGTTGGAGGCTATTGGGTATAGATGACTTATTACCACATTACTTTTTGTTATATTTTGTCGTTGACATTAAGTGGGCGACTTGGTGGTAATAATTGTTATATTTTGTCATTGGGGGCTCATAGTACTTTATTATTCTATTTCTTCGTTGGGGTGACTTATGGTACTTTATTATTCTATTTCTTCGTTGGGGTCACTTAAGTCACTTTTAGTCCCACATGGAGCTCCCAACTTGGAAAAAGGTAATGAAAAGTTATATAAGGAGATTTGGGGAGTGTTAGAGTGTATCCTTGCATACCTAATTATTTCCTTTCATGTGCAACTTGTTGTTTGCAAATCTATAGCTTGTGGAGTGAAATCCCAGGAACCCTAGCTTCGGTGGTGAGAGATCCATCCCTAGCTAGTAGGGCATTCTTCGGTAGTGAAAGATCTACCCTAGCTTGTCATTTTGGAGTTGTTTTCAGGGCTGATTTACAGAGATATTTTCAGAGGTTTTAGAGATAGGGTTTTGGGGGTTTTGAGATAATTTGTGAAGATAATCAGTGGGTTTTCATATCAGACTTATGGCAGCAATAAAGAAAGGGTTTGACATCATTTCCAGAGGATTTCAAAGGGGTTTTGACCATCTACCAAAAAGGGTGACTTGTTTTGGAGATTGCAGCCTTTATTTGGAGGGTTTCCAGTTGGCCATTTTCAGATCTGAGGGTTGGAATATCATCTCCTATATTTTTAAATGTTATTTCCAAAGTTTCATAGTTTTTGCACTTGTATTCGGGAAGATATGAATTTTAGAAGTTTTCCAGTTGTTTAGGGCACGCTTTGTAATTTTCTCGGCAGCGTTATATTGTCTAAAAATTCAAAAATAATTTTCTTATGTTCTTTATAATATTAGCAAGCTCTCTTTAAATTTTCAAGTGATTTGAGTGGATATTTTGGGAGTTATTAATTTTCTTTAGTTCGCTGCCCTAACTGGTAAAAATCTGCAAAAATCAATATTTTATTTGGCTGCAAATTTTCAATATTTTGTGTTATTTAACATTCTAGATACTTGAGACACCTTATATATTTTAACACGGGGTGTTTAGACCCTTCGTTTATCCTACAACCGTATTTCACTATAGTACTCCGGTTTAGGCCTCTTGGCCTCAGAGCCCTTTCTACACACAAATGCCCTTGTATCCCACTTTCTCAACAGACAACCCCACAACTTGTAGGGAGATTCTAAGACCCTTTATCGACTCTCACTCATGCCAAACTTTCAATTACTGTTATTTTGTACCAAATTGTACTTCCTTTGTAAAGTCGGGTGCCAATTAGGTCTCTTTTTGACCTATAGGTATGACAATAGACTCTTGGGCTATGAAATCCCCGAATAATGATGGATCCACTTATGTAATGATGGTGGCATGCTTCCTACCAATTTTGGTGACTCAACTCCATGAATTTCCCTTCATGTACTCCATTTTCTCTCTCAATGTTCTGTCATAGTCTTTCTTGAAAAAACCTATTACAATTCCTTCACATGTGCTTATTAGGGGATGAAAATTTACAGGCTTATAAAACTCACCTTGATAGAGATCTCCCTAAGATTTCATGAAATTCCAATGGCTAGAAATTTAACAAAGATGATGCCCTAGATTGGGCCCGAGAGTAAATTTTAAGGCTACATGACAAATTGATCAGTTTCAAAACCTACAAAAATTCATGGTTATTCCTCTTACCTTCCTCTAACTCCTTAGATCATCACAGTTTCAAGAAATTGCATTCTAGCATGAGTGTCACATTTTTGGTCTCGGCCAAGACAAGGGTTTTAATACACCATTAATTGAATATAAGCATATTATGTTGAATTACAATTAAGATACGTGTAAGCAACATCCCAATAACTTCATTATTGATTTTAAGCTTCTAATATGCCTTCCTCCTCGAGTTATTGGACTGATATACATGACTAAAAAACCCTTAAAAATAGCTTATTCTTCCTTACTTAACTCACTAACTCATCTATTTCAAATTTCGAGATGAGTTCAACCACCTTACTAACTTAGACATGACCTCGATCACCTTATTTTTAGTTTATGAACACAGCTTACAAAACAATATCAAATATTTTCATGACTTTTATGGCTTCATTTAGTCTATATCCACCTAAAATGCCTCTAATTAGGCTTATGACAACTACTCCAACCTCCTCCATACCCGAATTTTACTTTTACAAGCTTATTCAAATTTCACACTCATCTACCCAAATAAATCACTCTCATACACCTAACAAACATGTCTAACTGGTCTCATGTGAACTTATGTCTTTTAGTTCTTGATGCTCCCGCATCATTATTTTAGAAATTTAATTATGAAGTGGTCCATGCGATATCCACGAGATACACTAACTTTGATAAGTTGATCTAGTTATTATTTTTTAAAGTTTTGAGAGGTGACAAATTTGCAAAGATTTTTTGAAATATATGTAGAAAGTCTGATTAAAATATGTTGCATATTGAGGAGAAGCCAAGGAGAATATTTCTAGGGTGGTGCGTAAATATGATGAAAAAAGTATTGAGTAGCATGAGTTAATCAAAATAGTAATGATCCTAAGAATAATGTTGTATTGCATTTATTTTAAGCCATATAGAAGGTTCACATAGTCAGTGGCATTAAATTTTATGTCAGTTCGAGGGTGTTGACAACTAGCACTTACACAACTAAAAGGAATGGAAAATTTTGAGAAAACATGGAAAAATGGGCTTCACTATTTTATATTTTATTTTCTACGATGTCAAGGTTTTCACTTGGACAATGTTTAATTCTTAGATACGATGAAGACGTGACTTGATCATTTCCACCACTACATCATCTTAATCATCTTATAATAAACTTAAATATAATGTTATTTTAATAGCCGCTTAACCATATGAATGAACTTTCGAAATCAAAAACATCTAATTTCAACAGACAATTATATAAATAAGCAAGAAAAAATTCACACCTACATCGTAATAGAATATGAAAACCTCATGTCTTTATTTTTAGTTTTAACATTTTCATTCCTATTAATTTTGATTTTAGTTGGCCATTCTCAAACTCATGTTAATAGAGCAAAAAAAATTGTAAATGCAATGAAAATAAAAATACTTTAGAACAGAAAACATGGTATATTAAAAGTAAATTTTGACATGTGTTGTAAGGGCGACAACAAATTTAATAACTTTAAATACAATTTATTAAATATGTCAAAAACATCGTTATTTAGGGACAAAAACTCCCAACAAAACCAACCAAAAAATTTGTTGGAACTGCAATATTTATAGTATTGAATCTTCAACATTACTTAAAGATTCTTAAGGAAAAATTTGTATACATATTCACTACTGCAAGAGGTTACATAAATATTATTTTAGATAAGCGTTACAGAGATATGTATATTCTTCCCTACTACAAATAAAAATGGAAAATAGTACAACACCGATTAGAATCCTTATGAGGGGAACAACTTGAGGCAGATTGCCTCCTTAGAAGACAACTGCAAGGCCTCAAATATAGTCATGAGATGTTGCAAAATGAGAAGGCAATGTAAAAAGGGAAATGATGGCCTTTAGTGACAAATTATTAAATATTTGTGGTGATCACTAATTCCAATGACACACTAAAATTGAGACTTAGTTATTACATAAAAATGCAAAATAGTACTTGAGACATGAAAGTTGATGTGAAAAACAATTTCCAGAGTCCCGATATTCCAAATTTCAATATGGAACAACAAAGTAACATTATCCCTAAATCTCTTCCCTGTCCAAAAAACTTATGGATTTGACCAAAATCTAACATATCTAGCAAAACATTTAGATGTCCACGTCGGTGATTTCGTAAAAAAATTCTCGGCTTGTAGATGAAATTTGGAACACGGCTTCGCAAATTCCAGTACCTAGTAATAAATTGGAGTGAGAAAACATGAAAATTTCCTTCATATATTTGTCTGCACTGTCCTATTCTTGATGCACAACACACCTCTTACATGAAGACTGTGGGTTCATGATTTCCCTAGGGAAAGATTAAGGACCAAAAAAAAAGTGGGGAAAAATAATATATTGATCGGGGGACATGCTCATTAGACGCCAAATCCTCACGGGAATAAATAACTAAATAAACATAGGGAAAGACATGGCATAGTCACAAGCACAAACATAGACATGCACCAAAAGATATGATTGTGCAGAGAAATTTAAAAAAAAAAAGTGTGTTTATTTTGGTAAGGGCATCCACAACAGATAGAAATACATGACATGCTCTTCCCTTCCCATTGCATATGACCATACTTAGGTGGTGGTGGTTGTGTTTTCTTGTTTACTTCCACATGGGCTCCACGTCGGTGCCCCATTTCCATTCGGTGTTTTGTTTTTTTGCATCATCGTGTGGTAAGAGTCGTCATCGCCATGTTGCTACAACACAAATAATCATAAACACCGTACCTTATATCACCATTTTTTTTTTGGAAATTAGGGTTTACTCCTAACCAGAGACACGTGAATGGTCTACATTAATATGTGCATCAATGTCCCTTTAAATGTGAATTCAACCATAACCATAGAGGTCATTGGTAGCCACATAAGACATGGTGAGCACCCATAACATCACTTGTTTTCCTTCCTCACACATGGGGTTTTGTCAATATAGTATTTCTTCTCCAAAACATACATCACACTTGCCAATGATAAAACAATCTCAAATATATTTCTTCTCCATAACAAATATCATACTTGTCAGTTGACAAAATAGTCTCAAATACATTCTCTTGCGAAGAAACACAACACAAATAATTGACACCACATCATTAAATGGTTGTATGCGCACCCGCTGACGTTGACCACACAAAGTGTTGATCACGGGTACAAATATGAGAACAATGAGAACTACTTTGGATTGTAAGCAAATCTTGGGGCACAAACTGGGAATAAACAAATATTTTTAGCTCAAAAGAAACACAGACCTACCATATGGCGTATGCACTGCCATATTGTGACATTTTTCTGTTTATTCCTCTCGACGAGACAAGATAATTTGCGTATTTGAGCAGACAAACTTTTTCCTTATTTATGGATGTTGTGAGTTGGAGAATGTCGTGTGATGTATTGGCACCCTTTTAACCTTGGATTAATATTTAGTTATACTGAGTGATAATGTTGTTAAATCAAGATACCAAATATTTCAAAGGTTTCATTTGACAATCAAAGATACTGCCATGTATTTTAGTTACACTTTTGGTGACGGTGACATCAAGTTTTTTTATTTGAAATTAAGATATACAAAAGATTATTCTATATATATTTAACTATTTTTAATATATATTAGTATAATTTACCTATTAATCTATATAAAAATACCGGTCTTACTTAAAATCAGAAATCACATGCGATAGGCAAGTAGTTTACGGTTAAAATCATGGAAAAAGTCTAAACAACCGTCAAATTTAACCCTTATTGAGAGGGTTTAAGCCAACCTTCCGATAAAAATACATATTAACGAAAAAAAAAGGCAAATATCAATGTACTGTGCATATATTATGCGGTCTCAAGCCCTTAGAGCGTAGCCCCACAGGATCACCATGTGACCACCATTGAAGTCAATCAGTAGCGCAACCACTAGGCCCATGTTTCATTTTTGGAAAGAAGTTAGTGAGCTTGCGATTTCAGGAAAGAAGCTAGTGAGCTTGCAATGCTCGCTCTGTCTCTAACACCAATTATCGTTTCTAATGACTCGAGACAAGCATATTGCTTTGACGTGGAGAGTGTCGATTCTAGTGCAAACAACAATGCCGACGTGGACAATGGCCGTTCACCGGTAAATGCTTATCGCTATCATGCGATGTTTTTATAAAATAAATAAAGAAAACAATTACAAATGTGGCTTGGGTGAAACGTTTTAACTAGTTCACATGGAACAGCAGTATGGTCGCAGGGTAACGTCCTCCTATATGGTAATCTCGTCGCTTTTATTATTTCCACACATTTTTCCACTGAAGCAAATTTTTGTTGTAGGTATTTACCTTCAAACCGACCATTAAAATCGCCAAGTTTCGAAGTAGAAAGCTACAACTAGAAAAGGGCCATCGAGAAATGTCGTCAGAAAAACAACGAAACTAGGCATAATAAAGCTGCCCAAAAAGAGGTGCCAAAAATTGACTCTTAGAATACAAAGGAATAGTATGAATTACTATTTAGCTACGTAAGAATAGTTGTCCAACAAATAGATTAGACACCTGTACTGATCAGAAAGGCAGTAAGAAATGAATGATTTAAAACACTTTCATAGACGTCCACATACAAATTCACCAACAACCGTTAAGTTCATCTATTCGTTGTGAGAAGCCCTCAGGGTTTCCCACTATAAATAAATGCCTTTGGCGTAATTACACCCATTGAAGTATTGCAAGTGCTAGTTTAAAAATCGAACAACGAAAATAAAATAAATTTATACTTTTGAACCCTCGCAAATTTAAAGGCAAATTCCCAAGTTATAGATTCTAAGTATTTGACCATTTAGTGCAAATAAACGTGACCTGATACTATCACGTATTCTTAGCTTTTGTATTTTGCGCATAGAGGCTTTCAAATCCCGCACCAATTCCCAGCATTTAAATAAAAATTCTGTCATAAACTTTGCTGTATCGGCCTTCTTCGCGTCCTCTCCAGGTATGCCTATTTTCTTGTGTCTCTGAGTATTTGTGAAGATTTATTAATGGATTCTGTTTCAAAATTTCTCTTTGATTTGCTGGAAAGGGCTTATTCGAATCAAGATCTTTAATATTAATAAATATTATGGGGGTTAGGGTTTTATGGATTTTTGTGTGGAGTTTCCTTGTAGGGTTTGTGTTTTGTGGTAATTTTGATTTCAAGAAGACTTGATTATTTTCCCCAAATTTTGATTTTCAGGAAGTGCAATTTCATTAACTGTTGGGTTTCGCTCATAGCCTTAGTTTATTTCTCAAATTAACCCAGCAAGATGAACTTGCTACTTCTCAGCTTCAAAATCACCTAATTATCTCTCCTGTTACTTCGAATTCGGGGTTTTATTACAATAGATTTAACGCTTGTACCAAATGCGATCATCCTGTTTGGCTTTCTTTTAGGTGTTGGATAAACTTTGCCCTTGATTTTCTGTTATGTGGGATTTGTGCAAGTCATTCCCTGGTTATGTTCTTTTAGTGGTTATTGAATTACATGTGGGAAAATCTCTGTAGGGTAATGACTGCTCATGGATGCCATCTGGAGCGACTTAGACAGAGTAAAATTCCACAAAAGTTCTCCTCCCTTAATGATAAATTAATAATATTTAGACTTTTCTTGTTCTTTCCTGAATATTATTTTTCTTCGTTTAGCTGGCTTCTCCTATTGAATGGTATGAAATACATATTTGTTTTGTAGGTCAAATTACAGTGCAATCTAGCAGTCAACTATGGCCAAGCATCATCCTGATCTCATTATGTGCAGAAAGCAGCCTGGAATTGCAATAGGTCGACTTTGTGAGAAGTGTGATGGTCATTGTGTAATCTGTGATTCTTATGTGCGACCTTGTATCCTTGTTCGAGTTTGTGATGAATGCAACTATGGATCCTATGAGGGAAGGTGTGTGATTTGTGGTGGATTAGGTATTTCTGATGCATATTATTGCAAGGAATGTGCACAGCAAGAGAAAGATAGAGATGGATGCCCAAAATTGTTAATCTCGGAAGTGCAAAAACAGATCTATTTTATGAACGGAAGAAATATGGTTTCAAGAAGAGATAGATTCAGGGATCTTAGGCTGTATACTGGAATGCTTGTATTTTTCTTTAAAAAGGGCTGTGCTTGGATCTACGCTACAAGTAGTCAGATAATACACATTTAAAACTCAGATGCACTTGTTTTAGCTGTTTGGTACAATCATCCAAAAGTTGAATTATAACTCAATCTGTTATTTTGATTCGGCAATACAAAAACATTTATTTATTGTATATAGTTTTTGGATATATATATATATATATATATATGGAGAGAGAGAGAGAGAGGGGGGGCAATTATTTGAGTCTTGCAGAAACAGTAAACCCACTTATCAATCAGTAAAATATTGTTTGAATTGTGGGTTATTGCTTGGTATTGCCCAAAACAGTAGATCCCTTATCAACTGAACTGTCAATCAGTAATTTTAATTCATACAATTTGTGAGCTGAGAGTAGTTAATCATCACCATCTATGATATGAAAAAGCTACTTTAGAAATAACTGCATAACAAAACTTTAGAATGACTTTTTGAAATGCTTCCCAGATCCATCAGCTTATATCAGCTTTATATAGGTCGAATCATCACCCTTGACCAAGTGCAAATTTCTTTTACCGGACTAAGAGAAATCACTGCACATGGAAAAGGCACCTCCGAATTACTGGGACAGCCAAGGAAGCAAAACGAGCGTAGCTGCTTTAAGTTATACCCTACTACCTTTTTCTTGTGGCTAGTTATGAAGGATATGTAACTTCCTGCTGCCACCACATTTAAACCAATAATCAACCAACGGAAAAGTGGATATCTTTCCAAAATGAATTGGGATTTTGCTCAAACTGCCATTTCCACAGGGTTATGTCACTCCAATATTCCATTACAAGTAAAAGTGATAACACACATGTAATTAACTTAATCTTTCTCAATCCACGAACCTCCCAAACTTTGAGGGGGAAGACCACAAACTCATGTACAATCTCAACTTTGTAATCTTCTTTAATGCTCAAAACCATGATACCCTCGCCAAAATTGCCCAACATGCAAAAACCAGACCATTGAAAAAAATAATTATCTACACCACTCAATGATGATATTCTAGGCAAGTTCTCTGCAAATATCCATGATTTTTGCAAGAGTCATAAATTTCTATAACATCTGTATTGGATTTCCAACTCGGACCAATTGCCACCACTATGTAGGACTCTTTTTCATCCCTGCCATTTGTATTGGTTTTCCTTTTAAGTACGACTGCTTTGCATCCCTACCCACAACTCCATCGGTACTGGAAAACTCCTTTTTATCCCTCCCCACAATGCCATCTGTATTGGAAAACCCCTTTTATCCCTACCCACAACGCCATCTATATTGGTTTTCCAATTAGGACCAATTGCTACCAATTTCGATGACTTTTCATCCCTCCCCACAATGCCATCTGTATTTGGAAAACCCCTTTTATCCCTACCCACAACGCCATTTGTATTGGAAAACTCCTTTTCATCCCTACCCACAATGCCATCCATATTGGTTTTCCAATTAGGACCACTTGCTACCAATTTCAAAGATTTTTCATCCCTGCCCAGAATGCATCCCACTGTGGCATCGTGGGATTGGAGCATGGAAGGAATTTGGAAAGATGTTTTTAATTGGATTGCATACAGTGACTGCGGAATATGGATTCCTGTCCTTGTTGCTATGTAATGACGACCCCACATAAAGGAAAGGGAGTTGGACTTCAAGTACAAACATTGGTTGCTTGTGATAAGAATCAGTCCTGGATGCTTGTTGGGCATTTGAATCCATGAATTCAAGAAGCAACTAGAAGATATTAGCCGTTCCCACTTCGCATAGTTACAAGACTGTCTCAAACGGAAGCAGCAAGAATATTTTCTCTATTATTTTTGTAGGCAAGATAGAGAATATTGAATCTGCATCCCTTCCCTTGAATCGAATGCTCTCTCTCTCCATTCCAAAGCAAAGGAAGCTATTTATATAAATGAGTTCTCTGCATTTAGTCAAGCTTCAATGGCCGAATAAGCTCACACAGATCCACTATCCTGGTTACTCTATATGCCCACCCATGCGTACAAATATATGGCAAACGTAGTCTATTCTGAGCAGATTTTTTTAACCCACCCCACTAAAGCAGGGCGATAAAACTTTACTTCCTAAATTAAAACTTAAAAATTGTTTTCAATTAAAAAAAAAAAAAAAAAGACGACTCCTACACATACACAACAATTCTAAAACTTGAAAACTTCTTTTAAAAAAAATTAAATTAAATGAAGGTTCTAAAAACAACTCGTACTGAAATATATGTTGTTGCAACTATTTAACTACAATTTAAAAACTTGAAGAAGTGCCTAAATTAGGATTCTGCCCATATTAAAATAGTTCTCGCATCTATAATTTAAGCATCCAATTTACCTTTAATTATAGTCGAGAAAAAACTGAGGCATCCTACACCTATATATTAAAAATATAAGTAGTGGTTGCTCTTGGAGGAGCAAGTCTATGCCGATGGGGTCGTTGCTGGAGGGGTGTGGGTGGTGTTGGGGCCGTTGTCGGTAGTGAAAACTTGTACAAAAGCAAGCAGCAAAAATGAATCTTTCATTTAAGACATTAAAAACATCACAAATAAATCTTGGGTTGTTTGTTATATTGCGGGCATAAATGGAGAGGGAGTGTTATAATAAGAGAGAATGAAGTCATGTCTAAAGCTTAAACTTACTGTCGGGGTGTTGAAGGGAATTGTAGTAATTTTTAAACGGACTCTTATCTATATTGGTTTATCACTAGTGTAATGTGCTTGGAAACTGATTTTTGTACTGGAAAGTTTTGCAAGAAATCAAATAGGGAACTGAAATTCAGTCAAGACTGCTAACAAAGTATTGTATTGTAAATACTAATTAGATGATTATATAAATGGACACAGGAGTTTGATGTACGACAGAGTTTGGGCTAAATGTGCTAATTACCTGAGTCAATATGAACAAATAGTACAGATGGAGAATGTTAAAAGAGTACGTAGATAAAATTGAATCGAAATCAATTGCCCACGTATAAGTTGTTTTTAAGTGATTAACAATAAAAAGAGGGGATTTAATTAATTATTCTTTGTAGATCTTAGCTTCTAATACACCTCTCACAAAGATAAGATAAGATTTCTTGTAACATTTACATTTTACTAAAGGAGCTATAAAATTACATGCGGGTGAGATAGTAAAAATCAAGTTGAGAAGAAAAGAATGTGAATATAATAGCAAAAACCATAGTATGTTATTTTCCTTTTTATTTTCTTCAAATTTTAGAGTGTGCTCCTGACAATCACAAGGTGTAAGCTTTTAACAATTGAAATGGGCATTTTATGTTTCATGGAGCATGCCAACTATTGCTAATTTCTAATACTATTGTAAGCATAACGTTCTATGGAATGGGAATTTTATGTTATAGTGGAGCACGATAGATTTTGCTAATTTCTAATACTATTGTAATTGAAAGAAGACAAGCATAAGATGGTGGTAATCTCACTATGAATGAGTGAGAATAAATTGGTGGAAAGGGGACAATGGTGGATTTTATAAGCGTGCCAGGAAAAGTGTTCAAAGTGAAATGATGTTTACCTAGTTGAGTGTTAAATCATCAATGAAGAATCCGCCTTCCGCATTCTCTTTCTGTATAATTGAGTATAGACTCGTCATATGTGGGCATGATCAAAGTCTTTGAAATCTTATGTTCTTTGTGTCGATATTTATGGGAATGCAATAGGGTTTTCTTGATTAACCATTTCTTGAAAATTGCGTTCTAGTCCAATCATGTGAAAATCTACTGATAAATGTAGCAATGGACTAATGTTTTGTTGGTGCTTACAAGGTACTGTAGCAATACATTGCCAAATGCTCTCTTGACAGGGGAACATATAAGAGGTTGGTAAGATTTTACAGTTTGAAATTTGCAAGGTTGCGGTGAGCCCCCTTATAGTTAGGTGTAATCCATTTGCCGGTTTCTCTGTGATTGATGCATCAAATAGATAAATTCAGGTTTTCCATGGTGAAGCTTTGAATGTGATCCTCTTAACAAAAACAAGATAGAGTTCCAACACTATTGATATTATCTCACTTTACTTGAGTACAATTTTAAAATCACGTATGAAATTAATGAATGTTTTTTGGAACTAATGTTCCCTTTTTGCAGAATTGTTAGCTCATTCAAGCAAAAATAAACATCCAAAAGCTGAGGTTACATTTGAACTTGTTGCTGAGGTGAGTGAAGCAAGAATTATTTATGTGGATTGTATATCATGTTGTACATGGCGCCTATTCATAGGAGTAGATAAGAAAATCATTCAAATCAAAAGCAATATTTTTTTTGTGAATTTCTTGTTAAGAAGGTGATTACAATTATAGGATTGTTTTTCAAAGTTCAACATATAAGTCTTTTCAAACCAGGGTGGATGTTCTTTCACCTAGTTTGTGAATGTGGTCAGTCTGCACTGTTTCTTGCAATTTTCTTTCATGTCCATTATTGGAGTACCACTCACATGTAATGATTCCGAGAGATCCAACCTATTTTTCATTGTCACGGTGGGAGTATTGCAAGTTTTTTTCATTTCAACTTGACCTAGTGGACTTTTAATGCGCAATATAAATATTTGTGTCCTATTCATCTAATGCTCCCCAATTCTTTATTCATTATTTAAACTTAAATTTAAAACATTTTTCACAAACAATTGAAGCAAAGGAACAACAAGAATTTTTCAGGAAGACTATAAAAACATCAAAATATGGAGATGGACCTGTGCAACTCTTGGGATGGTGCCATCAAAAGCACGATTTGTTTCTCGTCGACGAATCTTTTCCACAACAAAGCTTGGATAAATATTTATATGGGGGACAATAGAGGGGTCATCTCGAATGGGATCGGTACTCCTCTCACCCTAGATGCATAGTTTACAGAACAAACGGTCCTCATTTAGACTAACATGAACAAACATCTGAGTCTTTGAATCAATACCTGCATAAATCATAAACGCAATCGTATTCCATGTTCAAATTACTACAAATGTTAAACCATAACCAAAAATCAAATACATTTAGCGAAGACGGTGAAGGAGCAATTCTACGCCGCAAGGATACTCAATGAAGAAGTGGAACATTGAGAAAAGACCACCTGGAGACTCTTTCACATCCTTGATGCAAATTAGACCATGTGTACCAAATAGTTGAAATATAGTAATCCCTGTAATTGGAATAAAAAAACCTAAATTACATGTGCTATAAGATGTATTGAGTTATATGAGTTTAGGTTTGAGGGCCATCTTAAGTAGGTGATTGTAGTGCACTGTAAGTGTAAGAGTAGTTTCCACATCTTTATATTGTATAATGAACTTAAAAATAGTAAATAAAACTTGTTAATTCTATTTTGAGAAATATACACAAAATCAACAACATCGCCACTAATAGTAAGCGCAAAATTTAATATTTCAATATTTTGAAATCTAAATAATAAATGTTTTCTAAATATGTTAAAGCACATGCTTGTTGGGGAGAAATGAATAGATAGATAATTTAAAAACTAAACTTATAAAGAAGAAGCATAAGATATTTTAACGTCCATGAGGCTACCAAAGACAACCTATGGGACTTTTTCTCGAAAAATTGCTTTCCATTATGCTTTGATGGATGCTCATACCTTGTTCCAAAGCTCCCATTTTGGCAAGGGGTGGGAGGATGCTGAAAAAGGTTGTGGAGTCTGGCTTTAGGCCTAACAATTGCATTTTCTTAAAAGCTTCAACAACCTTTTCAACAAACCCATTTTGAACATATCTTGCAATCATGGCATTCCATGAGACCACATCTCTTTGAGGCATTTTGTCAAACAGTTCACATGCATTGTTAATGCTTCCACATTTTGCATACATGTCTATAGGGCACTTACAACTACATCATCTGACAAAAGTCCATTCTCTATTATGCTTTGGTGGATGTCCATACCCTGTTTCAAAGCTCCTATTTTGGCATAGGCAGGGAGTATGCTAGCAAAAGTGAATTAATTAGGTTGGACACCTGTTGGTTGCATTTGGTGAAACAATATCAATGCTTCGTGAGGATGCCCATGTCTTTTTTAAGCTGCGATAATGATATTCCATGAGAACAGGTGTCGTTCAGTCATTTGGTCAAACACTTGGCGAGCATCCACTAAATAAAACTTTGGGAATTAGAGAATAAAATTCTTGTAGTTGTCTGCCTGAAATGTTTTAAGATTGCGATATTTTCTTCCGTTAAAACAAAACATCGAACCACCCCTGTTCAAGACTAACAATTCAACATGCCAGATAAGGATAAACAAAAAACAAAATGTGGGAAAAGAGAGGGAACACTAACTTTATTAGAATTGCAACAACTTTCCCATTCTGATCCAGCAGTGCAACGTCCTTTGACTGCCCAATTTCTTCCTTCTGCAAGTCGTCAATGGCCAACACAATGGGCAATGACATGTTAACCACAGAACCATCCTGTAGCCTAAGGCAATTGAAATGAAGAGTTTGGAGGAACTCGGTCTGTCTCATGAAGCCCTTAAGAGGGGTAGCCCATCCTTCGCTCACAACATGGGACCATTCCAAATCAAGCCTTGAAAGCCTTATCTGAGGCAATGAACGAGCTTCTTTCCTTATAGAATCCCTTTGAGTTTCTGGAACAAGGAGGTCGACCAGCTTCCCACCATCTGGCTCAATCAGAGAACACCCAATGGCAACCCTTTTTCTCATGGACATGGAAATAAGGGATTCAAGTAAAGTGCAGTAATAATAGTGTCGGCAATGGCAGTGTTTCTTCAAGAAGCGGCACTAGGAAGGAGCATGAGATGTAGGCCGCACATGCATATCTGTGACCACAATGACATTCCTGCCTCTGTAAAATATTGCTGCTATGAATTCTGTTGTATATACCTATTTGTCTCGGTGCCAGAAATGTGGGGATTGCATGCTAGTGCAGGTGGCAGGGTGGCAGAGCAACAAGCTGGCAGAGGCGACATAGGATAATTTGGAGTAGGTCGAACTGGAGAGCGTCATCATTCGAGACTTAATTGAAGGGTAGACACGCCTTCGGCATAATTTTTTTTTTTTTTTTTTTGCATTTAGGAAAAATAATAATAATCATCCTTCTAGATGACATACAAGAGTGAGTACCTCCTAGACTTAGATTTTTAAAGTTTAATTTGTTCTTTTCAACTTATCAAGCTTACCGTCTTGTCTAGATTAAAAATTGTTTACTGCATGCTTTATGGTTTCTCTATTTAAATATATTTTAAATAATTAAAATTAAAAAGATATGATAAATTTTGATTTCTTGTGGGTTGAGTTAAAGAGAAGATGGTTGGGAGGACTTGTTATGCATTAGGATACCTTAAAGTATGTTAGGTAATTGAGTTATAAAACCCTTATAAATATAAAAAAAAGTTAAAAAGAAGAATCCAAGCCGTACATGCAATATGATAGTTTTAAGACTAGCAATCACATGTGCACAATACAATGTGAACATCAAACGGTATATGTTATTTGATTTAGAGGGATAGTTATTACTTTTGTAGTTGATGTTGATAAGGGGTGTGATTGATTTTGTAAGTGTAGGAATATAGATGAAGCATTACATTTAAAGGTTCTATCTCTACATTTCAAATTTGTTACAAATTCGTACATATACATTTGCAAATCTTATATCATGAGTGGTAGCATTTTGTGGACTATTTTATTTGAACTAAACATGAATACATGAAGACTTTTGTACATTTGTAGATTTTATATCATGAGTGGTAGCCTTTTGTGGCCAATTTTTTTTGCACTAAACATGAATACATTTGATACCACTTTGGATAGTTAATTACTTTTGTAGTTGATGTGGTTTGTAATTATTTGGGGGAAATTGTGTTAGTGTTGCAACGTGTTTGAGACGGTGGTTGCATTAGTTGTTTGGTTGTTTTTTTGTATTGTCGATAATATGTTGATAAGGGGTGTGATTGATAGTGGAAGTGTTGGAATATAGATGAAACATTACATTGAAAGGTTCTATGTGTACATTTCAAATTTGTTACAAATTTGTACATATACATTTGCAAATCTTATATCATGAGATCTGAACTAAACATGAATATATGAAGACCTTTGTACATTTGCAAATTTTATATCATGAGTGGTAGCCTTTTGTGGTCTTTTTTATTTGTG
This sequence comes from Taxus wallichiana var. yunnanensis, assembly GCA_018340775.1. NCBI lineage: Eukaryota > Viridiplantae > Streptophyta > Pinopsida > Cupressales > Taxaceae > Taxus > Taxus wallichiana. The sequence continues at coordinate 714,933,411 of CM031235.1, read as the reverse complement.
CTAAACATGAATACATTTGATACCCCTTGAATGACACTGCCACTTTGGATACAAGAAGTGTTAAGTAGAGTAGTAGTGGAGGAACCATGGTTTGTAGTTGTGCTTGAACAAGTCCCAAGTGCCATTGATGTCATGTGAGGTTGAGCCAAATTCGGAGACTATATTTTTGAAAGGCTTGTATAAAAGGAGTTTTGACCAACAGAAAAATGTCATAGGACGTTGAATCCTAAGTTGGGCCGACCCTAGCTTTGTTAGAACATATGGTGCAAGAAACAATTTCACATAGCTGAGATCAGAATGGGATCAAGTGTTTCATGATTTACTATTGTTCCCACTCATAGATGATTGAGAATTCAAACCTTTGTGGATAAGGAATCAACTTAGAAGAAGTTTTATTTTGAAAGGAAGGATCGGTTGCTAAGTGAAGCACCCCAATGGCAATTCAGTAATTGGATATTACAAATAACTTCTAGCCTTAGGTAAAAGCCTCTTTGGTTTGATATATGTGTTGTGCTTTGCAACTTGTATTAAGAATGATACTATTGGTTCTTTTCATTGTATTCTATCCTAGAAGTCTTAGTATGGAAAGTAATTTTCAAGCCTAATTTGGTTTGTCAGACAGATACTTTCAAATGTCGAAGCACTTGCTAGATTTTCAATTACAAACGACTAGTATTTATATGTATAAACATGGCTCGCATACATTCATATTCGTGTATCTTACCATACAAACTTTGGGGCATATCCATGAAAATTAATAGAGCTACTATTTCCCACCTTATTTGTGACTCTTTTTTAACAAAGTCAGTTAAGCAAATAGAATGGAAAATAATAAGAACAATATGTACACTTGAACTAACAAAACTATAGGTATCTATATGGAGATACAATGATAAAGAAATTAGAAATGCATAGTTGTTGGTTTACAAAAAACGAACATGTATTTTTAAAAGTTTGATTCTCTGTCCCATATATATTGCCACAATAAATACATGGAATTATTTGAAACGAGAATATAGATGAAACATTACATTGAAAGGTTCTATGTGTACATTTCAAATTTGTTACAAATTCATACATATACATTTGCAAATCTTATATCATGAGATCTGAACTAAACATGAATACATGAAGACCTCCGTACATTTGCAGATTTTATATCATGAGTGGTAGCCTTTTGTGGCCAATTTTATTTGCACTAAACATGAATACATTTGATACCCCTTAAAGACACTTTTGCTTTGGATACAAGAAGTGTTGAGTAAAGTAGTAGTGGAGGTGTTATGGTTTGTAGTTGTGCTTGAGCAAGTCCCAAGTGCCATTGATGTCATGTGGGGTTGAGCCAAATTCAGAGACAATATTTTTGAAAGGCTTGTATAAAAGGAGTTCTGACTAACAGCTTCCGACTTACGAAAAGGTCATGGACGCTGAATCCTGAGCTAGGCCGACCCTCGCTTTGTCGTAACATATGGTGCAAGAATCAATTTCACATAGCCGAGATCGAATGGGATCGGTGTTTCATGATTTACCGATCACAATCAACTAAAGAGGTTCATCTTCACCGAATTCTACCGATCTACACTGTTTTCTTGGGTGTGCCTCGTAATAGCCTTTTCAGCTTAGGTAGTCAAACTAAATTCACTAATCTATAAACAACATCATTGAATAATGTTAGGTATGATAATAACTCTATAAACAAATTTGAAAGTAGCTAGGAGGTGTTGATTTTTAGATACTCTAATTTCATAATGTGAAATCCAAAATATAGTGAAAATCACTCTCAAAATCACAATCCAATTTAATAAAGGAGGAATGTGTGTAATTTGGAAAACACATGCCCAGAGAATTTGGAAAAACACAAAGACATGCTACCAAAGATACGTAATACCAACTTTAAGCACCATCCATATTTCTAATAAGAGAAATTGGGAAGCAAGACAACAGTCTATTTTCTAGGATACATCATAGAACATACATGACTTTGACCAACAAGAAGAGTTGTCATAAATAAACTACAAATCACATCCTTGTCCAATTTCATTTAGAAATCAAAAACTTATGCCTGGCTTACTTCATAAAGTAATTTCCTTAGTCATGGCTAATCAACACACAAAAAGACAGATAATAATACAATATCAATTATTACAAATGGTAAAGTGACTCTAAAACAACAGTCTTTATGCATTCTTGTTGCCCTCACCTTGATCAAGATGACAACCCTAAAAGAGCTGGAATGAGAGAGATCGGATAATAAAGGTATGTGATATATCAAGGGTTGGTTGCTTCAATATGAAAGGCTAGAGGAATAAGAGAAATTAAATTATCAGAGCTATGTAATATATCTTAGGGGATGGTTGGTTAGATATCAAATGCCACAGTTCAAACTTAGAAAACCATTGAGCAAACAAAAAAAAGTCTTGAGTTCAATGAAGGTGATATAGGTACTTTCCCCCCTCTCCCTCTCCCTCTCCCTCTCCCCTCTCTCTGTGGCAATGGAGAAAAGAGAAAGATATTTCCATTGTACTTTCTAGTTGTAAAGATGGTGCAAAAGCAGTGAATTAAATGTTTCTTGAAGTAATTTAGATGCAACAACTAGTCCGTAAAGTTCAAGTCATTGGATGCAAGACTCAGAGTGTATGAACATCTCAAGTGTGTGTGAATCATAAGATATGGAGCCTTGGAAAAATATAAGAAACATATTGTTTCTCGACATAGTCAAGACCAATGAAATATTAATATCCGGGAAAACAATACTTAACCTTGAAAAATTCTAACAAGAGTGCTTTTACCATTCCAACTCATTGCTTAGTTATAGAGAATAAAAGAGTACCAGTTGATTAACACCAAATAGAAGAGGATGGAGAGACGTTTAAAAAAGATCAAAGACAAGTCAAAATATATGCATAGGAAAACCACCTCTCCAATCATAGAATCTAAGATTGTTAACAATTTTTTTTTCTAGATTGTTAACAAGGAAAATTTCGTATATTAGGGGATGGTTGGTTAGATATCAAATGCCACAGTTCAAACTTAGAAAACAATTGAGCATAAAAAAATGTCTTGAGTTCAATGAAGGTGATATAGGTACTTTCCACCTCCCCCTCTCCCTCTCCCTCTCCCCTCTCTCGTGGCAATGGAGAAAAGAGAAAGATATTTCCATAGTACTTTCTAGTTGTAAAGATGGTGCAAAGACAATGAATTAAATGTTTCTTGAAGTAATTTAGATGCAACAACTAGTTCGTAAAGTTCAAGTCATTGGATGCAAGACTCGGAGTGTATGATCATCTCAAGTGTGTGTGAATCATAAGATATGGAGCCTTGGAAAAATATAAGAAACATATTGTTTCTCGACATAGTCAAGACCAATGAAATATTAATATCTGGGAAAACAATACTTAACCTTGAAAAATTCTAACAAGAGTGCTTTTACCATTCCAACTGTTGCTTAGTTATAGAGAATAAAAGAGTACCAGTTGATTAACACTGAAATAGAAGAGGATGGAAAGACGTTTACAAAAAAGATCAAAGACAAGTCAAAATATATGCATAGGAAAACCACCTCTTCAATCATAGAATCTAAGATTGTTAACAATTTTTTTTTCTAGATTGTTAACAAGGAAAATTTCTTTCTCCGGAAATCGGTCAAACATAGAGAGAAATAAATGTATGAATAAAGAAACAAGTCCAGCCAAAGCACTTCAAGATGCAATCCAGTCCATAATATCTCATTGGAAGGAATTCTCTCTATATGCAAAATGTCCAATGGCTATATAATTTGCATAACCAAAATTACCCCCCTCCTTGATCATCAGTGGATAACCAAGAGTCATGTTACAAATAACACACATTTAAATCAAGCCCCCAACACATGTAGCATTTAGTGAAGAATTGCTCCAAATCATTTGATGTAATTTAGTGCAGGCTACAACACAAGGATGCCATCCACATAGATACAAAAGGTTGGGTGGTAATATAGCCAACTGGGTCAATAACCTATGATTATTCAAATTATGTTGCCTCTTCTAATGCACGACTCCTTTGGAAATTGTAGGGATGAAATCTCAAACTAAAAGAAAATATGAAACATCTCTAAAAATTAATTTTATTGTTTGGTGTCCCAAAAATTTCACTTGGAAATGGTGGGATACCCCTTTAAAAATTTGTTCTATTCAAGGTGACGAGTTTGTTTTGTGTTTGTTTCGCCTGCAGTTGTCTTCATTGCTTTAGAATATTTCCAGGGAGTCATAAAATTCAAACTCGACAAATACCCACATGCTAAAACTCACTCTATCCCTTCACTAGGTTTTGTTTGAGAGAATTTTATTTATTTATTTATTAAATAAATAAAGTTCTGTTTAAAAATAAATTGTGCTGCAGTTGAACCCTACTGAGGATTTTCATGTCAGTATTGCTTCCGCCTCTCAATGGAGTGTTCACCAGGGAAGAGTTTTTACTGACCAACTAATCAACAGTGACCAAAGCTCAAGATTCCTTCAGGAGATTGCAAGAGGTTGCTTGGTCCAAAAAGGTGCAATAATGGATTTTATGAAAATAAGAAAAATACCGCCACCAATGTGTAGAGCTCGAGAAAATATGCACTTTTAGAAAAAACGACACCTAAAACGGAGCCACAGAGTGAAAGTTATGGCACTTGCAAGTTTTTGTTGCTACATCTTCCTAGACCCTTTCCAAAAATGGAAAATTTTATTCTATGCTTGTGTTTTCTTCACCGAAAATCCAAAAATGGAAATAAAATGCTACTGATGAGTTTTCACGCAACTTTAAAAGTAGAAGTCATGCAAGTCGCACTTTTTGGGAAGAGCAATTTCATAATACAAGTCGCATTTTTCAAAGCTACCCTTCCTCTTGAATTTCCACGCAAAACATGAAAGTCAAATCACTTAAGTGAAAGTGGGAATTTTGGCGCTACCTGGAAGGTGGGAATTTGGAGGCTTCTTGGAAGGTTGTTTTTTCCCATTATGAAAGTCAAATCACTTAAGTGCAAATGAGAATTTTGGAGCTGCTTGGAAGGTGGGAATTTGGAGGCTTCCTGGAAGGTTGTTTTTTCCTATCATTAAAGTTAAATCACTAAAGTGCAAATGAGAATTTTGAAGTCATCAGAAGGTGGGAATTTGGAGGCTTCCTGGAAGGTTGTTTTTCCCATTATGAAAGATAAATCACTTAAAGTACAAATGAGAATTTTGGGGCTGCCTGGAAGGGTAAGAATTCCCATCAAAGAGATTTTTATTCACCCATACAAATCGCACTTTTAAAAAAAAACTCTCTCATGCTAATCGCACTTTTTGGAAAAGTAATTTCTTCATGCAAATGGGAATTTTGGGGCTGCTGAAAGGGTAAAATTCCCACTTCCTTGCCCTCTTAATTTTCACATAAAAGAGGTTTTATTCACCCATGCAAGTCGATTTTTTTTAAAGCTATCGGGAAGGTTAGAAATTCACCCAAATCACTTAAGTGGAAAGTGGGAATTTTGGAGCTGCCTGGAAGGTGGGAATTTTGGGGCTGCCTGGAAGGTGAAAAATTCTCATGATGAAAGTCAAGTCATTTAAGTGAAAAGTGGGAATTTTGGGGCTGCCTAGAAGGTGAAAAATTCCCACTTCCCCTTCCACATATTTTTCACACTATTCCTAGCCCAAAAATGGTGACCCACTTTGGCAAAGCTGCATGCCTTAAAAGATATTTATTTTTATTATTTCTGGGAAAGGTTGGCGCCAAAGGGAGAAGTTGTTAGCATTAAAAATATTTTTAATTGCCGGGAAACATCCAGTTTTGGCGCCTAGGGTTGGAAAGGCTTTATTTTTATTATTTTGGCTATCTGCATGTTGATGTGAGTGCATAGGTGAATAAAATAATATTTTTAGCTTGCTTGGCATGCAAACAAAGTCTAAAAATATAGGGCAGCAGAGCTTTATAATCAAATTTTGGTGAAGAAATTGGGCATTCATGCCATGGATTCTATGTTGGTCTGAATTATTTGCAGGAATACTTCATTGGTGCTCATATTGGTGAAAAGAAGGCAAAGTCAATGTCTGATACATTGAATATATCTTCAGAATCAGAGGAAGCAATTGCAGCTTCTGCACAAAGAGATTCGATTTTACAACTACAAAAGCTTCACGCAAAGGTGGAAAAGGGAAGTCTCAGACAAAAGTAGATTCAGACAAAATGAAGGGTGATGACAAGGGTAATCCAATAGAACCATGCATAGTGTCCAGGCATGCTAAAGTTAATGATACAAACATGGGGCACGTGTCTATCATCGGATTAATGGACAAATCAAGGGAAAGAATGAAGTGTTGTAGCTGGAATAATTTATTCTCCTCTTTCTTCTTCTTTCTCTTATTTTCTCCAACAAAGTGATTGAGTGATCAATTAAATTGTAAAACTTAGGTAATTGGTTTAAAATCCATTACTTCAAGTTACTAGAAAAATTCAATTACTTGGGAATATGTGGCAGACATGCAGGGCATTGATTTAGTCTTCAGATGCATGTCATGCAAAGAGGAACTCTAGGCGATCCTTTATGCGAGTTCAATTAAAAGCTTCCTATTTGTAATTGCCCTCTATGCACTATAAATAGAGGAAGAGCCTACAAGTTTAATGATCAGAACTTGTTGATCACAATTTTGCTAGAGCATTCTCAAGTTTTCAGACTTTGTGTTGTAACCCTTGATGTTATTTATGTGAAAGCTGGGAATTGAATAAAAGACGATTTATGGAGAACTTTGTGTCTACGGTGCTTTGCTTCTTGCTTCTATTTGAATTTTTAGATAAACTTTGTGTTATCTGAGATTTAGGTTAGAAGCTATTCTTTTCCTTTACTTTTGAATATTGTGAGATCTATTTGTTTATTTAATCTGTGTATGAGACCAACTCTGAGAACTATTGGTTGAATCACACATCTTCCTTCCTTCTTTCCCAAATTCCATATTTCCCCCTTCTGCAAATACTTCATAACAACTGCTTACTTGCTGCAGAATTGCTAAGCTATGGTTCATGAGCTTTGTAATTAAAGTAAAACCCCATAAATAGTTATTAGGATTCATACCCACTACATTGATAAACATCTTACACGGGAGCCTCACCGTTAAATGAGGGAGATTTATCTCATGATTGCCTAGGTTTTTAGCAATGCATAAAATCTAGCCAACAGTATTTAATCTGCTACAAATCTTGAACAATAAACAAGTAATATGTAGGGCTACATGTCAATATGGAAAAGGTTAATAATTCTGAATTCATAACAATTAACACTTTAAAATGGGCAGCTGCTACAACATATTTTCAGTTAGATGGCTTGGTAGAATTATCTACTAATATACTATTACAATTTTCAAGCTTATGCATAGAATCAAAAATACAAGGAATGTAGTTTCAGACACAACATTTCTACTGAAACTACCGGAACATGGGATATTCAAGTAGATAATGGATTGATATTTACCACGCTCCATTGAAAAAAAACAAACTCTCAATACTAACACTGCATTTGCACAGGGCTAATTGATTGAAAACAAAAGAAAATACTGTGTGGATAGGGCTAATTGATTGAAAACAAAAGCATGCATGAAACGCAGTGTAAGAAGGTTTTTATGTTATATCAGTTCAATCCTCCAACCAGGTGGAAGGTCATCACAAGATTAATACTAGACCTACATCCTTTTTTTGTTATATTAGTTCAATTCTCCAACTAGGACAAAATAGGATCAAATGTTCTTTCCTTAATTAAGAATATGTTACTCCAGGAGCTGCTACCATTTCAACTGAATTCTAGTGAAATATAACAGAATGTCGGGGGACACGTCCTTCTGTGCTTGAAAGTCCAAAAGGAGGTTCTTGAGAGCCCATTCCTCTAACCAAAATATAGTCTCTTAAAAAGTGCTCAGAAAGTCCCCAACATTAGGTATTCTGACACCCTGACACTATAACTAAGATAAACTAGCACAAATGTTGATCTCCAATAAGTTACAGAACAAAGTACACATCCTGCATTAGAAAGGCCGCCTTTCCCAAGATCTTGGAAATCATTTCTCCACCAAAAAACTCTCATTTAGCTACCTACTTCTATTACTTTTTGTTATATCTTCACACTGACAGAGTACCAAAAGAAACAAAGGGATGTCACCTTGTGGTCCTCCGAATAATCCATTATTACCAAAGCCTTCAATTGTCTATCCAAGGCTTTATAAAGATGCCCATTTTGTGCATATCTTACTATGGTAGCAGAGAAGTAAATACTTCTCCACATTGTTTGAAATAGTTTTTTTGATTGGACATCCTACTGCCTTCATCCACTAAGATAAATTTTCCATCTCTCCATAGATCACCTATGTTTGTGTGTATGATTTGCCTCCTTATAACATCCGGCCTGTCCACTCTGATTTCCCTTCCTATCCACTGTGAGGATAAAAAATTGAAATGGCTTGAGAGAGAAAGCATGAAGAATGACAGTTCAGAACAGGAAAGTTGGAGTTTGTCCAAATTCCAATACTAATGACTATGTTGTTTGAAGACAATAGGAGAGGTAAGGAAAGGATGACAAGTACATTTAAAATCTAAGAAGATACCACCTTCTATAAGTTCTTGACTGTAATGGAACAATGTCATTGACTGTTAAGACTGTGGTTTCTCCCTTATGCTCAAGAAATCATTCAACAAGTGACACTTCTTGTCAAGATGATCCTCCGTAGTTTCTATACATGCACCCATATTCATAATTATACCCAATTCCTATGATTCTTGGTTTGGCATTGAAGGTAGCAGTATTCTTGTTCTGTAGACAGCCAATACACTACAAACCATTCATTCATCTGCCCTGATAGAGGTCTGAGTACATCTCCTAATGGCCTACAAACTCTCTCTACAACCCATTCCTTCCATTATGATTGTCAAGTTCAAGATCATGCATTTACTACTACTGTTTAGATCTTTAATTGTGAAGGCTCAATTCCTTTCATAAGGTAAGAATATGAATGTCATAAGTGGATCATACCTGGTTTCAGTCCTCTTTCCACAATCCTCAAGTAGATAGACAAATAAAACTTCCTTTTTCCAGGATTTCCCTTCTTACATAGTGATAGTATCCTGTCTTACACAGTCTACTAGGCCAGTTTAGAGACAAATCTAGGTCTAACTTTCACATGACATAGCCTCTATCCTTACTGTCAACATTTTTAGATACCCTTTTTCGTCTATTTGAAGCCTACAAAGCTTTAGATTCCAATTTCTTGTAGAATTTACACAGTTCACATTTTCTTTTTTAGTATTGGGCCTCAAGCGGTTTTATCATACCTCTCCCAAGACTGTCAGCTGCAACTAAATACTAAATTTGTGATGAAGGCACTATTTCTTTAGCAGGAGTGAAAGAGGTGCCATCTTAGTACCAAAATCACATCCCTTGTAACAACCAATGTTTTCCCATATATCCTGCTTTGTTTTCAATGATACAAGACTTTCTCCAACATACATATCAAAAAATGCCCCTGAATCAACAACAAAATTTCAGTAGAATCTTATGATTAAATGGTAACAAATTTTTTGGGAGAGACAATTTGATCAACTGGACCAAGTAGAATAACTATTGACAGCACAAAAATCTCAGGTATGAAAATAAGTAGAACTTACTACAAAGGTCATGACTATAGATTGTCCCAAGTTCCTTACCATCAACTGCAACACTCACTCAAACTTGGTAAGCAGGTTATCCAGATCATAAAATCCTTCAAAATGCAATAGCATAATGATTTACTTACTCTCTGTCCTTAAGTGCCCTCCTGGCGTTTGATGAAAATCAATAGTTGTTCCCTGCAAGTGACAACAAAATTACTGGTCTTTTAAGACACATTAAATAACCTAAAAAATTGAAAATAAACCTTCTTTACATGTAAAAGAAAAGCAAGAACTAAGCATGTGCAGCAAGAACTGAAATCACAGTACTGGGGATATAGAAATGTCTTTTGAAAAATAATCACAAAATGCATTCAATCCATCATTACCTGCGGCCCCTTTTATCTGGATTGTAACAGTCAAAATTATATTCAAATTGGAAATGTTAGTAAGAATCGTAGGAAGAGTGCATTTATCATTATGCATGAATTTGAGCAAATAAATCTGGACAATTATTTTGGTAATGGCGTGAACCACCTCAGGGCCTTTACCATAGGAGGAACGACTTCTGCCTAAATATAATCTTTTTAATGTCTTTACAAATTTCAGATTTTGTGCTTGGGGAAGAATGGTATCATTAGAATTGCTAATGAGTTATAAAAGGATTTTTTTTTTTTTATTTTTGAATTTTATTAAAGGTAAGATAATATTTATAATATTTATCATTAAATTATTTATTTTTCCTTTTTAAATATAAGATATATTTTGTTTTAAATTAAAATGAACAATTATCTTATGTCAATTAGTATATATATCTTAAATGTATTTATTTAAAGTATGTAGAGAGATATCAATCTCTAGGTGTTTATATTACATTTGTCATACAAATTAGATAAACTCTTGAGATGAGATGGTTGTATTTAAGATATATATGTTAATGTTGTATGTGAAGTATAAATATATATGTTCATTAAAATCCTTATTTATAAGTGTTTGAGTAAAGTATTAACTACGCCTACACCTTTAGGGGTGCAAGGGAATCGTTGATAAACAATATTTGGATAGAGATTTTTGGAGGTTTTTTGACATGAGTTTTTCAAATAAATTTTGTTGGCAAAAGTCTTTTGACTCAAGTTTTTCTGGAGAGGCTTTTCGACATGGTTTTCCGGTAGGGTGAAAGCAATTCGTTGACATGAGATAATTTTTCTAAACATTTTTAAGCAATTTATTGGAGCAAGACAACTTCTCTAGCGATTTGTTAGAAATGAATTCCATTATATAAAGTCTATCTATTAATTGTGGTCATCGACAACCACCAATCTTCAATGATGTGATAAGCGGCTCTTATATTTATTAAGAGTTGTTGAAATTCTTATTAATCTTGAATTTGACCTTCTTGTTTAGAAACTTCATCTACATTTTCACTCCACAATTGCAATATGTAACAATTGTTGAGTGTTGACGTGGTCATCACTTTTTAAAGCTCATATCTAGTTTAGTTCATATCTTGCCATGTACCTACCATGTTCTATTTTACATTTGAGTGATTTATATATACTCTCTCTATTCACTATAAATTTGTAATATATGCCATATGTATTCCGTCTTTAAAAAGACGAGGCAACACCTTAACGACTTCATTCTTTTGATTGACGCTTTGCTCTTTCAACTTGTCTTTTCTCATTTTTGTGATATTATTGTATGTGCTCCTTTCTTCCTTTGATATTCTTTGTGGTATTCTCGTATATGTTTACTTCATTCTTGCTCGAATAGTTTAGTGTGGGACATACCAAGTTCATTGCGAATTAAAAAAAAAAAACATTTCATATATTTATTAATAAGAATTTTAGAATCATACATGAGTCGTAAAAGGAATTCCGACATGCACTGAGACGAAGAGGCATATCGGCCTCGCAGTAGTAAGGTATGTAGTTATAGGGAATTTTATTACTATATTAAAGCCACAGAGGAGAAGAGGAGAAGGCTAAGTAACCAAACATACTCATCCCGCAACCAGTCAACCAATATGTTAGTAAGAGGGTCACTTCCATTTAACGCCATCCCAATTGGCATGAGGATAATGGAATTTTGAGATTTATATATTGATGCAAACCAAGATTATCAACCAATATGAAATTAATTATGTCAATGAATGAGGGTTTCGGGATTGTAAAAACAATATCAAGATGCACTAAGATGAAGAGGCATATCAATCTTAGGGAAGCAAGGCATGTTTTTAGAGATATTTTTTTATTATATTAAAGCCAAAAAGAAAGAGAGTGGAACACTAAAAACAAACATATTCATCTCGTTACCAATCAACCATTATGTTAATAAGAGGGCCACTTCCATTATGGTGTCACCCCTATTGGCATAAGGATCATGGTATATTGGGGTTTATATATTGTTGTGGATCAAGCTTATCAACCAATCTAGAATTATTATTTTCAATGAATGAGGATATTAGAGTGGAAAAACAATTCCAAGATGAGATGAAAGACATAATGGACTTGAGGTAGTAAGATATGTTTTTAGAGGCATTTTTAAAATTATAGGGAATTCATAGATGAGGAGAGGGGAATGCCAAGCAAACAAACATACTCATCCCACAACAAGTCAACTATTATGTTAGTAAGACGATCACTTCTATTGTGGTGTCACCTCTAATCGGCACAAGGATCAAGCTTTATTCGGGTTTATATGGTGACAAAACCAAGTCTCTCATCCAATGTGTGATAAAAAAATCAACTAATGAGGATTTTAGTCTTGGAAACAATTCTAAAATGCATTGAAGAGGATTTGGGTAGTAATATGTATATGAAATCTCACAAAACCAACTCATATATATTTAAAATTGAAAACATATTTATGAGACATATCCGTAATATATAAATAAGAAGTTAGGCTAAAAATGAGTAAAATACCTGAAATAATTGATACTCCATATCTAAATTGTATCTTTAGCATTATTTCAAATAAGAAAAACACAATAGGAAGATATATAGGAGAGCTTGGAGCTCGGATGCGAGGAGATGAAAAGCGGTCCTCCATTAGAGTTTCTTTAAGCTCTTCCTTATTAAGTGTTCTTAGTTTTCTTTGACCCCTTCGTTGCATGTGTGATTTTGTTCCTTTCTTTGTGTTAATGGTCCCTATTTATATTTGGTAAAGTCGGGTGGTTTTGTCTTGTTTTATGTTACCTTGTATCCATTTCCCTACCTTGGTAGACGTCTTTAGAAAATTTTGGGAGATAAGATATCCATTAATGTTTGGAAGGAGTTATTGTGAAACAATCCTATATTGGGTAATGGTATTGCCAAAAAATATTTTCCCCATACAAAGAATAAAAGAGATGAGACAATGCAGGTTGGGAGAGAAGAAGGGAAGGGGATAGTGAAAAGAAAAAGGGAGAGAAATCAAATAAAAGTGAGAATATTAAGAGCCCTAATTTTCATCATTCAAGTGTGAACATAAAGAAATTATTCATTGAGTTATCATGCGAGCGGAGGAAGCGATCAAGGATTCAAAAGGAGCATTGTTTGTACAAGATGGACAAGAGTTCGTCAACGATATATAACAAGATAAGGAAGGTAAGCCCCCTGCCCCATCTACAATTTTTTTTTGGTGCCAAATGAAGACATGACAAATGACACTATTGAAAAAATAGGCTTAAGAATGCAGGGATTTTCTGTGCCTTAGTCAAAATGCTTTTCCTTCCTAAAAATTCTTTGATAATTGGCTAAAATTTTTATGGGGCAAAATGGGAGTTATGTCAACCTTTGTCAAATGTTACTTAGAAAGGTGTCTTCTTGGTATTTAAAAAAATCTAATATGTAGAGAAGGGCCATTAACAACCCTTACGGAATATAAAACAATTGATCTTTATAGCCATCCCCTGGAACTTCAAGTGGACTGCCAAAATATTATTCTCACAAATCGCTTAGATGGGGTGAAAATTTATAATGTCCCACCACAATTATGGAACTTCTTTCTGCAAGTGCTTAACCAATAGGTGAATTAATTTTTAACAAGGTCACTTTACCTCATATGAATGTTAGGGTTGTCATCTCTATGAAGCTTGCTAAAATATTCCTTGAAACCCTAATTTTAGATATGAAAATAAATAGTTTATTTGCCCTATTTTTGGTCTAGGTAGATTGAATTTATTTTTTCTCACTTACAAATATTGCCACATGGAAAAAAATGCCCACTTCTACCTCCTATTAAAAGGTCTAACTCTTGACTCTAGGAGAAACATTATTGTGACACACCCTCACATGTGATGTCATTATGGAAGATTGTATTCTAATGGACAATTCCATCATGTGATGGCTAGATGTATTCCTACCTCATGTGGGATGTGATTCCAATTTGATGAGTAACCCCCTCCCCATCCCCCTCCCCCCTCCCCCTTCTCGCTAATCCTTCTCTACTAAAGTCTCTCCTTCTAGCTCCCCATTCTCCATAAAGAGAATCTTTCTATCCATTATGAAGACATGGGAAAAGAATGAAGCATCTTGTTATAGCCTAACCTATCTTTTATGGTATGGGTCTTAAGTGTTAGGGATATAGATCAATATGGTAAAACGTGAAACACAAGAACAAACTCCTTTTCCCGACTAGAGGATGTTATGGTTATTTTTAGTTTGTGAAAGACATTTAAACCTTCAAGGACTTACATCTTTATGGTTATTACCTATATTGGGATGAATTGAAAAAGAAATTTCGTCCCTTCCATAACATAGAATATATATTATGGTTTTCAACACCTTAAATAGCTCCAATAAGGAAAGTTTGAAAATGGAAGAAGATGATGCTTTTTCAGATTCTCTAAAATGGATAAAAGGTTCCCTAATCAATGAGATCCCCTCCAGAAAATTTACATGAAACTCTCATTCTCTCCCAAAATGTTCCTTAGATTAAATTTTACTAGCAATAGTATTCGAGTAGTATCATGCACACGCACACGCACATGCACACGCACACACACACGCGCACACACACACACACACATGCACACGCACACGCACATGCGCACAAACACACGTGCACGCGCATGCACACGCACACGCACACGCACACGCGCGCGCACACACACACACACACACACACACACACACACGCACACGTGCACACACATATAGACATATAGACACCCACACCCACCTACACCCACACACACACGCACACATGCATGCATGGACACACACATGCATGCATGCGCGCACACACACAATCACACATGCGCGCGCATGCACACACAAAATGACTATTTAAAACATTAGTGCGGTGAATATGTGTACACATGTTTTCCTTCTTTCTCTCCCAAAATGTTCCTTAGATTAAATGCTACTAGCAATAGTATTCAATAATATCACACACACACACACACATGTAAGCACACACACACGCACACATGTAAGCACACACACACACACACGCACAATGAAATAGACACACACACACACACATGCACACACATATAGATGAATAAACACCCATTCCCACACATGAGACACCCACACCCCCGACACACAATCACACAAGCGCACACATGCACACATAATGACCGGTATGCAAAACATTGGTGCGATGAATATGTGTACACATGTTTTCCTTCTAATTTTAATTTTTTTGATTGGTTTTGTTTTCGAAGTTGTTATTCCCACTTTCCAATTCATCCTAACTATATTTTATTAATAACATTTTAAGTTATCAAAATTTATTCTTAATATTCTATACTTTCTGTCTTGCTCTATTTTCATTCATTTTACAAATTTCTTTTGCTATAACACTTCAAAACTTATGTTGTTAAAACACATATTAATGTAAGCTATAAAGCCATTAAAAAGTAATGCCCTCCAGGGTGGTGGGCAAGGCACCTATTCCCGAGCTATTCGAGCTAATGAAATTTTAAACATACTGAGGATTTTACTAATATTGGGTGTTTTTGATTGTTAAAGCTCATTCATACGACTTTGTGCCTATTAAAGTAAATATATATTTAAGTTTATTATAAGATGGTAAAGATGATACAACGATGATACTTGATGAAATCATTTTTTGTCTAGCTTATGGTTTGTTTGATTTTTGATTCTTAGTTGTCACCTACATTAATTTATTATCAATATACCTTTTTTGAATTGATGTATTTGTGTCTTCATCTTTTTGTTTTGAAGATTTGTATTTTTTCGTAAAATTTTATTAGCTTTCAAAAAAATAAAATAAAATTATTTTGCTTTTGGGCTTTGAAGATTGCTTATGAATTCGAGAGTTTGATTCATAAATGAGAAAATAATGAGATATGATAGAAGTGTTTACAAACAAATTTGTATTTTTCATAAATTTTGAAATATTTTACATTGAATAAAATTAAAATGATTTCGCTAGCGATCTTTGAAGATTGCCCTCTAGTTGTTAAGTGTACATATGTGTGGACAACCTCATAACTACTATTTATATCTTCATACATCAAATAGTAATCTCTTAAGGATTGCGTGTTTAAAATAAAACCAACATTGAATTGGAGAATAATGCAAATCTTTCTTCTGAATCCTCTTATTCTTTTGTCTCTTGGAGGTTTACGTTCATTAATAAAAAGCTTTTCTAGGAGGAAGGTGAACAAATGCACAAGTGAGGCTTCATTATAAATATAATCCGAAGTGTGAATCCTCAAGCCTTTTACCATCAATTATTTTCACTTGTTTAATGACATATCCCTTGAAAAGGTGCTTCTTCTTTTATCAATGGCTTGAAAATTATGCTAAGCAAATGGTGGGTAAGTGCACCAAGTTGGGGGCCAAAAGGGGGTCTTAAGTGGACGCATTTTTCTGAAAAAAAATAAAACTTCAACTTGTACGAGTTTTTCAAATAGTTACACTCAAAATTGGAAGATGTTGTACAAATATGAATCGTATAATTTTGAGTCTAGTTTCTAAGCTACTAAATTTTATTGAAAACGGATAAGTTTAAGTGGGTCAAACAACTAAAATACCAACATATGCTCGTTTTTGTTAAAAACATAATAGAGTGACTTTCGTGCCCCCCACCATTTTTTGAGCACCATTTAGTATTTTTGAAAACCCTTTGGTAGAAAGATATCTAGGAGCATCTAGTTTGGGCTCCATTTTTTAAAAGATTTTTTTAGCAAATATTTTTTTATTTATGATTTTTCTAGTACATAAATTTTATGTTTTGAAAAATAACGGAGCTCCAACCGTGCCCCCCTAACTACCTCAAAAAATATCAAAAATTAGATTTTTTTTTTTGAATATGTATAGAATTATGCCTAGTTTGGGCTAGTATAATTTTTTTAAATTTTGATCACCCAAAAAAAAAGATACACCATGAAAGATAGACATATTTACACTTCAAAAATAGCTATAAAAAGGCATAGTTAGAAAATAAATAATATGGAAACCTTATATTAGTCAAAAAATTTGAAAAATTATATTTTTAGAAAGAAGAAACTCTGCTCTACGTCGTGGTATAATTTTTTTTAAATGGATCGATGTTTTATTTTGATTTATCATAGAGGAAGTGGAATTTTTACATTTTCTTGTAAAAACACGATGTTTGTTGTGTTTGTGCAGGTCCATGCCTCAAGCTTGGGGATCCAAACTAGATCCCAAGCCTTGAGGCATGGCTTGGGAAAAGAGAAAATGTAAAACGCGTACGCATTATAACATATACACTTTACATAACGCGTACGCGTTATAATGTGTGCGTTGCTGTTAATAGTATAAACATTATGTATGCTTTTGACATGCTTCTATTTACATAAATAAATGTTTAAGTATAAGTTTTTCATTTATTATTATTTATATTTTATTATTTCTTATAATTTAAAAATATAAGAAATTAGGGTCACTCTGCACCTTATGGAATTAGTCTCATAGCTCCATGAGTCATGGTTTAGGAGATAGTTTTTAAAAGTATAATCTGGTTAGTACATAGGTAATTTTTCAGGATTTTAGCATTCAACCTAAATCTTTTAGCGTTTAACTTCTACAATCGAAACCCTAAACCATAGGCCATAAACCTAAACACTAAACTGTAAACCTTGAGCCCTAAACCCTAAACCTTAAACCTTTAACCATGATCCCTAGACCCTAAAACCTAAACCCTAAACCCTAAACCTTAAACATTCAGCCCTTACCATGAGCCCTAAACCCCTAAACCCTAAACCCTAAGCCATAAGCCCTAAACCCTAAACCATGAACCATGAGCCCTAAATGCTAAACCCTAAACCCTGAACCGTAAAAACTAAATCCTAAACCCTAAACCCTGACCCCTAAACCCTAAACCTTAAACATCGAATCCTAAACCCTAAACCCTAAGCCTTGAACCCTACACCCTTATCCCTGAGCCCTAAAACCTAAACCCTAAACCCTAAACCCCGAGCCCTAAACCATAAACCCTAAACCTTAATCCCTAAACATTAAATCCTAAACCCTAAACCCTGAACCCTGAACCATAAACCCTAAAACCTAAACCGTAAACCATAAACCCTAAATCCTTTAACCCGAAACCCTAAACCCTAAACCCTTATCCCTAAACACTAAATCCTTAACCCAAACCCTAAACCCTAAACCCTAAACCTTAAACCCTAAATCCTTAACCTCGATCCGTAAACCCTAACCATAAACACTAAACCCTAAACCCTAAACCTAAAACCTAAATCCTAAACCATAACCCTGAACCTTGAACCCTGAACCCTAAACCCTAAACCTTAAACCTTAAACCATGAACCATGAGCCCTAAACCCTAAACCCTAAACCCTAAACCATATTTCATCAATATTTCCTAGTCTCGTGCCTAGAACCATCATTGAGTCACTTATAGAACTACCTTGTTTATGAGAGGTGGGACAAGTAACTAAATGGATATGACATCTACCTTGTGCCTTGTAATGCATATATTACACATCTCTTCCAAACTTGTTTCTCCCCACATATACTTGCGCTCTTGAATGTAAATTTATTCACACTCAAATTTTTTTCACATTTCTCATATTTCCATGTATGGTATTATGCAAGCCAGATGACCCATTGGAAGTTGGAAAAAATAACCATCACAACAAAAAAATTAATCTTAAAGGAAACAAAAGAAACATAGAGAATATATCAATGTAGAGGTGTAGGATCATAATTGAATTTCTTGTAGTATCCTCTCCTCCGGAGAAAGATAAAGTTCAAGTGTTCTACTAGAATGGATAGTAAATTTGATAGAACTTCTTGAAGTGTTCAAAATAAGCATAGAAATAAGGGAATGGCTAAGAACACTAAGGGGTTATCAATCGCCTAGTAAATCTTTCTTGTTTAGTTCTAAATGGGAGTTACCTAGCCTACACTTAGTGACCTTCCATTCATTGATAATTCCTTATATGATAAACCCATGGATGTTTTCAAAATCCCCTGAACAAAAAGATAGGGGTAGTCATCAATCCTAGTGAAGGGTGTGATGTGATTTCCAAGAAACTTGAAATTCATATAGATTTAGAGGTCATAACACGAATTTACAAATATCTCTATCATTATAAATGGAAGCCAAGTAATAGTGTCTCCATGTACATCTAAGGATTGAGGACTACTAGGGTCTTTGGAAGGATTGACAATTAGAATATGACATTTCCCTCCTTCAAAATATCAATAGATGAAAGACATCAATTTTGATGACTCTCTTTGAATGTTCTGCCTACAAATTCGATGAACCCTGAACTCTGTGACCTAAACCCTTAACCCTTAACCATGAGACCTAAACCCTAAACTATAAACCCTAAACCCTAAAACCAAAATAATAAATCCTAAACCCTAAACACTAAATACTAAACCCTAAACCCTAAACCCTAAACCCTACCCTAGACCCTAAACCCTGAGCCCTAAGCCCTAAACCCTAAATACTAAATCCAGAGCCCCAAGCTCTAACCCCCAAACCTTAAACCAATAACTCTGAACCCCGAACCTTAAGCCATAAACCATGAACCATGAACCCTAAACCCTAATCCATAAACCATAAACCCTAAACCTTAAGCCTTGAACCCTACACCCTAATCCTTGAGCCCTAAACCCTAAACCTTAAACCCTGAGCCCTAAACCCTAAATCTAGAGCCCTGATCTCTAACCCCTAAACCTTAAACCCGTAACTAACCCCTAAACCTTAAACCCATAACTTTGAACCCCGAACCCTGAGTCATAAACCTTAAACCATGCACCCTAACCCCTAAACCCTAAACCCTTGAGCCCTGAGCCCTAAACCGTAAACCCTAAACCTTAAGGCCTAAATGTTAAATCCTAAAGGTCCCTAAACCCTAAACCCTAAAAACTAAATCCTAAACCCTAAACCCTAAACCCTAAACCCTAAGCCCAAACCTAAATCCTAAACCCTAAACCCTAAACCCTAAGCCCTAAACACTAAACCCTAAACCCTGAACTTAAACCCCTAAACCCTTAACCTCAACCCTTAACCCTGAGACCTAAACCCTAAATTATAAACCCTAAACCCTAAAACAAAAATAATAAACCTTAAACTCTGAACACTAAAACCCTAAACCCTAAACCCTAAACCTTGAACCCTAAGCCCTAAGCCCTAAGCCGTAAACCCTAAACACTAAATCCAGAACCCTAAGCTCTAACCCCTAAACCTCATATATTTCTAGTAGGTCTCATGAGTGAGTTCATTTTTTTAATATCTTAGGACCATATTTCCTAGTCTTGTGCCTAGAACCATCATTAAGTCTTCTTTTACAACTACCTTGTTTATGAGCTCGATGGGCATTTCCTCCTTTAAAATATCAATAGATGAAAGACATCAAATTTTGATGAATCTCTTTGAGTTTTGTTCCTACGAAGTCGATGAACCCTTTTCAATTGAATACTCTCTGTCAATACTAATAAGAATGGGTAAGACACAAAACATTACAGTGAGTGAAATAGTTCACATACAATGGGCATTTCCCTCCTTTAAAATATCAGTAGATGAAATGCATCAAATTGTGATGACTCCCTTAAATGTTCTGCCTACGAAGTAGATTAACCTTTTAGTTGAATACTCTTTGTCTTGATACTTATAAGAATGGGTAAGACATAAAACATTACTGTGACTGAATGGGTGAGCCTAATCCATGAGCCTTAAATCCTGAACCCTAAACCCTAACCCCTAACCCCTAAACCCTAAACCCTAAACCTTAAACCCTAAACCCTAACCATTTGCCCTAAACCCTGAACCCTGACCTTTAAACCTTAAACCCTAACTCCTAAACCCTAAACCGTAAACCCTAAATCCTCAACCCTAAACCTTAAACCATGAGCCCTAAACCCTAAACCCTATACCATAAACCCTAAGCCCTAAACCCTAAAATCTAAGCCATAAATCCTAAAACCTAAACCCTAAAACCTAAACCCTAAACCTTGAGCCCTAAACCCTTAACCCTAATCCCTGAACCCTAGGCCCTAAGCCATAAAACCCTAAGCCAAAACCCTAAACCTTGAACCCTTAAACATAAACCCTTAACTCCAAACCCCAAGCCCTAAACCCCCCTAAACCCGAACCCTCAACTCTCCCTAAACCCTAAACCCTAAACCCTGAACCCTTTGCCTAAACCCCGAACTCCCACCTTTAAACCTTAAACCCTAACTCCTAAACCCTAAACTCCTAAACCGTAAACCTAAATCCTCAACCCTAAACCTTAAACCCTAACTCCTAAACCCTAAACCGTAAACCCTAAATCCTCAACCCTAAACCTTAAACCTCCCTAAACCCTAAACCCTAAACCCTAAGCCCTAAACCCTAAACCCTAAGCCCTAAACCCTAAACTCTAAACCCTAAAACCTAAACCTAAACCCTACCCTAAACCCTAAACCTCCCTAGCCCTAAACCCTAAACCCTAGAACCCTAGCCCTAAGCCATAAGCCCTAAACCAAAACCCTAAACCTCAACCCTCAAACGTAAACCCTTAACCCTAAACCCTAAACCCCTAAACCCTAAACCCTAAACCCTTAACTCTCAACCCTAAACCCTAAACCCTAAACCCTGATCCCTAAACCCTAAACCCTGAACCTTGAGCCATAAACCCTAAACCCCTAAACCTTGAACCTTGAGCCCTAAACCCTAAACCCTAAACCCTTAACCCTTAACCATAAACCCTAAACTCTAAACCCTAAACCATAAACCCTAAACCATGAACCCTAAACCCTGAGCCCTAAACCCTAAACCCTAAAATCAAACTATGAGCCTTAAACACTAAACCTTAAACCCTAAACTCTAAACCTTGAGTCCTAACCCTAAACCCCTAAACCCTAAACCCTAAACCATAAATCATAAACCCTCACCCAAAGGAAAGTCCTAAAAATATCATTCATTAGGTTTCACTGTGTAGGGAATAGTGTTTAAGGTGATCGATCGACTCATTTAGTTTTGATGAGAGACTACTTCCTTTGAAGGCCTAAAAAGGCATTTTTGGCCATTTTGTAGTTAATTGAACACCCTTCAGAACAAGCTAAAATGAGCTAGTCATGTCACCGAGTTATCAAGGACCATTATTTGTGAAGTATTAAGGCATCATTTGTCTCCATAAGAGACATATGAGCAAAAATGTATGAGAATCATGAATTTGATTCCATGAAAGGATGTTTTTAGAGCTAGGAAAGGTGAGGGGATGATCTTTATATGGAGCACCATGTTTCTAAGAATGAGCAATCATCTGAGTTCACTTGATGCAATTCACTTGGTACTATTCGTAACAACTCATTCAACACCTAGTAGTGTTATCACACCTTAAGGAGGAGGCACATTACAATCACCTCATTTTGGCCATAGGACAGGAATCCCATTCAGGGAACAATCCTCTATCTACAAAGTGAGGATCTCTTTTTAGTAAGAAGTAGACAAACATCATAGAGTTAATTCATGGTCACTAAAGTGAATTATGGACCAAATTTAAAAATTAGTACCAATTCAAGTAGTGGTAGGGCCAAAATCCATTTTAGAAGGTCAAAAACCTAAAAATGACTATATGCTTTCCCAAAACAAAGACCGACTACAATATATATGCCTTGAAAGTTTTAGGTCGTTTGTTGAAATCTTGAAAATGAGTAAGTATTGACCATATTAGATTTTGAAAAACTATCTTCTAGATTATAACTATTGGAGCTACGAGACCACTTCCATAAGGTGTAGAGTGACCCTAATTTCTTATATTTACTAAAATAAATTTAAAGTATAAGAAATAATTTATTATTTCTTATACTTAAACATTTATTTTTGTAAGTATAAACACCAAAACACATATACATGGTCCATACTACTCAAAACACGTACGTGTTTTGAATTCTTTGAAACGTGTACGCGTTATAGGTTCGGTGATTACCGAGCCAAACAAATTAAAATGCGAGCGCGTTTTAGAAAACGCATACGCGTTTCGTCTGTTTTCGGGTTTTTGTCCACTTTTGCATCAAATTGAAAATTCCATACAATTTCATGTCCTATATCGAAAACCACTCTATAACATTTCATGATCCATATTTGAATGATAATTGGTATCATGGATTGTCACATTAATAATGACTCCAAACTTGTTGTTTATTGTTGGAAGGAAGAATGATAGTCTACAAGAGATGGACTATTGATGAAAAGGGAAACAACTTTTCCATATGCCCTTCACCATGGATGCAGTTCACACTTTTTCCATTTTGTCATTTTCCTATGCAAGAAAACCCTCATTATGGTTGCATCATAAACGAGAGTACTAAAAAACAATGTTAAATCGAAGTCTTATCCTTCTATCTCTTGATGGCGCTTTAAGTTTATAGATAAAAATCCCATCCAGGAGGAAAGTAAACAAATGCGTGAGTTTGATCAAAGAATGAGAAAATAATAAGAGTGATGGAAGGTTGTGTGGTCAAAATATTTTGTATTTTTTTCGTAAATTTTGAAAGTTTAAATTGAATAAAATTAAAATGATTTTGCTCACAAAAGTTGAAGATATCATTTTAATTATCGAGTGTAAATATGTCTAGCCAACCTCATAACTCATGTTTATATGTTTATAGTAAATGCATTCTCTTAAGGATTATGTGTTTACAAGGTCTTTGAGTGGTGGTGGGGGATTCAAGGTGTTATGGGATCTCAATTGGGTTGACCATCACCTATGGCTTCACATATTGGATCCCCAATGAAACCGCTCATGTTGTTTAGGTGGCCGTAAGGAAACTATGACTGCAAGTCCTTTGTCCCTTGTTGTGTTCTCACATAATCAAATAAATCAACAAAACATTCATGTCGTCTAAATTTTAGGAAGACACCATTAGTCAAAAAACATTTCGATACGGTTTAAGGCCCCACACTGGAATTGGAATGGTAGCCCCATATAATTTTAAGTCATGCATTAGAAACAATTTCATACGATTTTAGGTTCCATATCTAAATGGAAATTGGTTTCATGAATAGGCACATTAATAAAGAATCCAAATTTTCCATTTATTGTTGGAGGGAAGAATGACATTGTACAAGATATGGACCATTGACATCAAGGACAACGAATTTTCCACGTGCCCTTTATCAGAGATGCAATTTGCACGCTTGTTGTTTTCCACTTTCCCATGCAAGAAATCCTCATTACAACCACGCCATAAATAATAAAAATAAAAGCATTGTTCAATTGAAGAGTAGTATAAAAATTTCTTCCATCCACTTATTCCTCTATCTCTTGATGGTATTTTAAGTTAATATATAAAAAGTACGTCTAGGAGGAAAGTGAAAAATGTGTGTTTGATTGAGAAACGAAAAACACAATGGAAGGGCACGTGTTCAAAAACATTGTATTTTTTCCTATATAATTTGGAAGATTTTTTATTTGAATAAAATTAAATGATTTTTCATGCAAAGACAATTACTTTTTGATTGTCAAGTGTAAATATTTCTAAGCATCCTCCCAACTCCCATCAATATGTTTGCACATAAATGTATTCTCTTGAGGATTATGTGTTTAATTGACATGGCTTTGTATGTTGGATCCCCATGAATCCACTCCCGTTGTTCGGGATAGACGGATGACAACTCTTGTTCATCTACCTCTCCAACTACAAGTCATTTATCCCTTGAGCTACAACTCACTTTGGATATTGTTCTTCAACACTTCATATGCTAGGATTAACTCCCACATTTGAAATTAATCGTATAAGGCATGGTTGGAACATGAACTTTGTATATCATCTTTCCTATAAAAGGTGCACTTACTTCCACTCCAAGTGCAAAAAATCCCTTACACTCTTGCTAACACCAACCGGTATTGTTGTCTTCAACATTTATGAACCGACCATATATGCATGCCCTCAAAATCCTATCAAGTCAAAATGAAACTGATTGAAGGCTAGTTGCTGTGGATTCTCTCAAACACGTGTTATATCTTCTCATCAATAATTTGAAATTTAATGCCCCCTTTTTGCTTTCCATTTTTTTGTCTTCGCCACGAAAGCATTTCCCCATCATAAACCAACCCCTTCAAGTAATAGCTCAATCATTCTCAATGATGACTAGGGTTAGTCACTCGATGTTAAGTGTAGGCACCTAAAATTAGCATATGTAGTTTTAATACTAAAATTGTACTAACTATCCTCTTTCCCGTCATTTCCGTTATAATTAGTATTTTCTCGCTAATTAACTAACATTCCCCTCTATTTTGGTCAATTAATGACACTTCGTTAATTAACTAGTCTTTATCCCATTCCAGATGTCAATTAACGACACTTCGTTAGTTATAATCCTCTTTCAATCAATTAATTAACTATTATTAGTTAATTAAGTCTTTTAACCTTGCATTTAATCAATAAACCTTCTTATTGGTTAAATCCCTCTATCAAATCCTCTAAATCATACCTATTTCCCTCTAAATCATATCTAAATAGCTTTCTAAGCTTATTCTAGCCTATTAATTAATCCTAGTTGATTAATTAAATCATCTCCAACTCCCATGAGTTGCTAATAACTTGTTAATTTCTCTAATCAAGCTTATCCTTTTTAATTCTCTTTTATCCTTTATCCCGCATGCACTAATTTGCAAGCTTCTCCCAAATTGGAAAGCTATATAAAGGACCCTCTACCTTCCTTCACACCTTACACCTTTACAATACAAGCTTATGATAAGAGCCTTCTCCATTGTTGGAATAACTACTTCATATTTGCATCCATTCTCTCATATTTGAGTAGTAAAGGAAGATCTAAACATGGCTTTGTAGCCATTTTAGTGAGATCCTTTCCTCATCTAGAGACAACACACAAATTGATTGCTTATGATCTAAATAGGTTCATAATTTGATAACAATCATACATTTACAAGAGTAGGAATGGTTTAACATTAGATGTTCATTCATGTTTATGCATTAGAATAGTTATTTCCTTTAAGCTCTTATCATGATGTTAATGGTAGATTTACTTTGCTTTGAAGCTACTAGGTGTTAATTTCATTCAAATAGCATAACAAGTTTAGCATAACAACATTAAGGACATATCGAGTCGATATGGGATGCCAAGTACCTTTGACATTTCCCTATCTCTAAAGTATCCTGCGGCACGCGTAATCAAATTCCCCTAAAATTGCCACATTCTCTAACTAACCACAAAACACATGGGCCAACATTGCAAAATTAACTATTGACATAGTTGAGATATCTCCAAAGTAATTTGCCTCAACGATTTGTGTACCATATCCCCTTTCTCCTTCGTATGATTGACAAAAATGAGACATTGTTCATATTGTTTTGTCGAGAAGAAAGGAGTTTCACATGTGTTCCAACAATTTTCCCACCTTTGGACTTCTCATCCTTAATCTCCTTCTTCACCGCCCCTCTTCCTCCTGCAATGTTTCACCCCTTCAAGTTTAACTTCTTCAACACATCCCATTTGACATCTCCATTTGAATCCAATATAAGGGTTTTCCAATTAATATAAATAATAGTTACCTATATTAAATGTTTATAGAAGAATATTAAAGACTAGCAATCGCACGCATGGAGTGCAATGTGAACGCCGAATGGTATAAGGAATTTGATTTAGAGGGATATGTTAATTACTTTTTATAGTTGATGTGGTTTTCAATTTTCGGTGTGAAATTGTGTTATTGTTGCAACATGTTTTAGACTCCATGCAACGTGTTTTAGACTCCATTGGCTGCATACAGGCCTATCCTTATGATAATCATTGCAGGGAATTTTCAGGCTTCTGTTACCAAGTAATTGAACAAAATTTACTCCTTGGTTGTCAAGCTACAAGGAAATGTTACATGTGTGACATTTAGCAGCTACAACCACTATATCTTCATAGTCAAAGGTTGTAAAAAGAGACCCACATGTTCCACAGTTTCCCTGACCAGAAGGTAGCCTAAGCCTATCCTCTACAGGAACAGTTGTAATATTTGTTCTTTAATACATATCAATATTTGTTCTCTTTCTTTCTGTGATTTTGATGGAAACTCAGATAAAATATTTAGAACCTTGTAGTTTGTGACTGAGTCACTTAGTTGGAGAAGCTTGATATGTTAAGGATCTATGTGACTGATATAGTTGTACACGTGAATATAATATGTAAATTTTAATCAATTAATTTCATTTAGTTATGGAATATGATGTCCTAAAAATTGTAATCACACCCCTCTTTTCTCTACTCTGACATACCTTGCCATAAGGGATGATTGAATAGATGCGAGGATGTTGTAGAGGACAAAGGAATCATTCTGTAAGATGAAACAATTGCTCTTCCATGCATTTACCTTTGTCTTCTTGGTCCGTGAGGGGGGTTCTGCTCAATTGTGGACATTCAAACAATTTTACAAAAAAAATTAGTATGTTTAAGACATAAATTTACGGCCACATGTTACATGAGCCCATTTTTACTTATCCTACAGATATAATAAAAGACAAAAACAAATTAATTACAAAGTTCATAAAATGAGTACAGTCTGCTGCAATTTCTTTATTTCCTACAAATATCGAGGAATTCGGTTCTTTTCCTCTATAACATGAGAAATTCTGAGCATAGTACAAATTTCGGTAAAAGCCCTAAAAATAGAACCTGCAATGTTAGGAATGCATCATGTTCAAGTGATCTTCATAGACAGAGATGGAATTGTCCTACAAAATGGATTCATGTAAATACCAGTAATAGATAAAGAAGCGACGAGTTTTGCGTAAGTCTTAGTCAAAGAAAGCACCACCATAATATAGGCCATGTGACATCATCTCATCATTTAAGTACAATAACCCATGTGACTATGTATTACCATTTCCTCCCTAGTTAGGAGCGGGTTCACACTCCCCTCTCTCTCGACATGGGATCCCATGAATGTTGTTGTGTGAAGCTACAGAAAAAAACAAAATCTTAAGCAAATAATTTTTGACTTAGTGCATGGATTTTATGCTAGTTCTATGGAAGCATTCCCTATTTTTTCTCAACCAAAAAGGAGAAATATTAGTAAGTGCATAACCGAGTTTCAGCTCAAAATCGCTAAATTCTCTCTCCAGCACCAACTTAAATAAATCTACTTAATTCCCCCTCCTTGGTTAATTAAAAATCATCCCCAATTTTTGTCCAAAATGTGTGGTAGATGTTGCTTAAATACTGAATGAGGCATTCACTTAGCTTGAGTTGACGACGAACCCTTGTACCAAAATAAAGTGGTAGTGTAGTAGTCCCCAACATCAAGAAGAGTATTTTCATTAAAAGGATGTTGAGAATGTGGATTGAAAGATGACCTCTTCCTCCAAACGTATTCGCTCAAATGCTAAGATTGAAAAAGAAACAAAGTACCTTCTTTACCTCAAAGTTGAATATTGGCCGCAAAATAGTCCAAATTGGTCGACAACCAGTGCCAAAACAAATCCTTCTCCATTATAGAGTCCAAGAGTTTGCAGATTGGCAAGGTGACAACCTAATGCTCGCAACAACCTTTTTATGTTGCGGAAGGGTTTCAAGCACACGAAACAAAAAAAAATCATGCCTATTACAATTTCTTCAACATAGGTAAAAGGTCATAGAAGAAATGACTACATGTCAACAATAGCTCAAAAAAATTATCAAAGGATGGCTCGAGTGTTTGCTTGCTTCGCTGCCCTCCTCTCTCCGACAGAAGTCTGAAAAAAACACTATGACCTAATCCTAAACCGTAAGACAACAAGACAATGACATCCCATCTCTCCAAATCGAATGGAGAAGTATGTAACAATTACATATGCAGAAAAGATGTGAAATTGTGAGTATGAAAAAGAATAAAACAGAATCAGAGATCTAAATAAAAATATTGAGATATGAAAGCATTCAATTTTCTACCTGCACAGAAAACTTTATGGGTATCTGAACCTTCAATTGCCTTGACCCCTTTGCCTGCTGCACATAATAGCCTTGAAGGAGGCCGTCAGAGAAAAAACACACAGGGTTCATGTTCACATTGGAATGAAATGACACAGTTTTGGGTAACAACACTTTTACCAAATATTGCGTCGTAACACAACCCCCTCTAGATTTCGAATTGCAATTCATGAAAGAAGAATGATCTGAATTGCCAGAGAAAATGATAAATAACAACCCCCAATTCAAAGCATGCAACTGACAGTTCACTGGGTAATTTGGATATTTTGCCTAAAAACACAAAAAAAAAAGTCAAAAAGCACAAACATCTAGACAACCGTCAAACGTGAGGTGTTCAATGTTAACACCGAAACAAAAATACTGGTGAGCGAAAAAGGAATTTGAGACGGAGAACAAAGCACCCTGTTTGGCTCAAAGTTGATAAAGAGAAAGCATGACTTTCTGGTTGACATAGAGAAAAATTGTAATGTTGGTTGATCAATTTGATCATGGAGAAATAAAATGATATCCTCCCAGAAGTCACCCAAATCTCTGCAATTTCATCATCTGTGAGAATCAAATAGTTCAATCCTTAAAATCGGATCGAGTGGAATGATTGAAAATGAAGGATTTCACTTAAGCTTGAACTCAAAAAGCTCTTGTTCACCACAATCTGTAGTTTCTAAAATGCACAATTTTTTGGCAGGAAACAAACTACATGTTGATGTTGCTTGATTCTCTAAACTTGTCTCATGGTTCAGAGGAAGCATTGATGTTGCCCCTGGAACAAGCTCCTGGAGATTAATAAGTTAGTATACGAGTAAATTAACACCAATACTTCTTGAATGTTTCAATTTTTTAGAAATTTCACACAAAATTTAAACATTTAGTTTTCAACTGAACTCGAATCAAAGTGAAGAAATTAAAATTTCAGGTTCATAGTCTTCATGATTTTCGCAAATTTGTAATGACAGATAAATAATTTTAAGATTCAGGCATTTCAAGAAGCTAGAAAATTTTCAATTTAAGGTTTATTTGTTTTAGATTGCTTAAACACAAAGACGACTCATTTTTCAAGCGCAGATTGATGAATTAGTAGTAAGGAAATCTTACCGAGATCAGAAGTTGTGCGTGAATTAACTTTAAAATCTATGTTGGCGTAGTAATTTTAATAATTTTGCTTCGACAGTGCTGAAAGTGTCCTTCCATTTTTCAAATTATTTGCTTTTTTGCCGTACTCGAACTCCTTTTTCCCCAAATTTATCGTAGGCACCAAGTTTGAACGACTGGAGCTTTCATCGCCTCTTTTAATCCCTAAATGAGGCTTCAGAAGCACATCTTCGGAGAAATATTGAAGTATTTGACACTGCTCTGTCTTAAAGAGCTAGAACTTTTCAAATCATCATCCCTTTCCTCAGTTTTGAAGGTAGCTTTAGCTGAAGCCTCATATGATGATGCTAAATCTTCTTCCTCGGATGAAAAATAACGGTGCTTTTGTGCTCCTGATAATCTGCTAGGGTTTGTGAATTTCTTCCGGCAGATTCTTTTTGACCTTGCTCAGTCCAGTCTGCATTCGAGTTCCAGCAGACATATTTCTCTGAAATTCCCTCATAATTTCACTATTTTCTGCCTCTTCAAAGTTGGCGAGAAATCTTGCAGATTTTACTTGCTCAAATGAGGCATTAGACACAAAGCTTTTCACTGATGAGTCAGAGTTTACCGAACAATTCAAATCAGCAACAACTTCCGAATCGAGTGAGATTTCGATACAGAGGCTGGAAGTGGAAAGCCTTTCAACTCTGTTTCCCTTGAGGCTTCAATCAACGCTTGGCCGTCCAACAGGAATTGATCCCGCGACCTCCTGGCAGACCTTGAGCACAAAATTTGGGCTAAAACCTCGTTGACATTAACCACGCCATTGGTTTGAAGCTACTTTCAAGGCTCTCCCGTCACGTCTTCAAATACCTACTCGACGATCATGTGTGTGACGACCTGGCTCGCGGTTTCTCCTCTACCTCATCCAGTGTCTGGCGCTTCGAGCCGAAGTATTTACGAGCGACATTGTTTATCGGACAAAATTTAGGTTAACCAACTACCACATTCGACGTCTTTCCGCCCATCAAAATTATACGTCTTTGAAAAAAACGTCTAAAAGGCCATCAAATTTAACATAGCTGCAGAAACGTCCGGAGGTCCTTTACCATAGGGGGAATGCCTTCGGCGTAATAATATATTTATTTTAAAATGTATTAATAAGAAAACTTAGAATGAATAAACAAATTTGATTTCAAAAGGTAAATGAGATGCATGTGTCTTCTTTCAATCATAATATCCAATCCCCTTTTGTAATAATTCTCTTTTAAATTTAATTATTCAAAATAAGTTAAATGCTAAAATTAACAATATTATTCTTTAATTATGCTCCTTGTAACTAGTATCAACAATTTGAAATAATAAATAAAATAACAGAAATGGAGTGATTTTAGTATAAGTAGCTTCAGAGTCAATTTTAAGCAAACATCAACATATTTCAATATTACAATTAAACACGTTAAGATTAACAGAAATATCTGTTTTGAAAATGGAATATCTATCTTTGATAGGAATCACAGTAGCATTACCAAGATGCAGAACTAGTCCATGATTTTATATATATACTATTGGAACTGCCCATTATCTTAATAATATAAGAGAGTTACATTAGTAGGGGCGACGCGAAAACTCATGATCTCACAAAAACGCGTAGGTATATGTCCTGATTTATGTAGGCTGAGTAACTAAATGTGTAAAAAAGGGACTACCGAGTATAAGTATTCAATTAGGTGCAGATAGCTTCCACTACCATGGTCTTAGTAGTGCCTGTGCAAGGATCTCCAAATCTCTCTTCTGAAACCTCCACTGAGCAACTTTCATGTCCAATGCATGCCTGCAATACGACCCAAATAAACCTTAGCACCATACAAGAGAGAAACAGAGGAAAAATGTTGTAAGTGCATTTTCATGGTGTTGTTTATCAGTTCAAAATTTTGACAGAAGACAATGCATGGAGAGACTGTAGAATTGTAACCTGATCTACAATGGAGATTGCATTGTTGGTTTTGCAGTCACCATGTGTGTAGCTTCCACATTCCCCACTGGGTGTTCCAAAACTAGCGAACTTGATAGAGGAGATGATTTGCCCAGATGATGGGCATTGCAAGTGAAGTTCTGGCTTCAGTTCAATCCCCTCTGATCTAATCTTTGCACTCGATTTCCATGAATCCACAGGCGGAAGATCTGTCTGTGATACTCGAGCACATAATTTTTTTACAGTCCGGGTCTTAAATGAGATTTGAGTAGGATCCCCGCCCTGGTCTTCAAAGAGCACGAGTGTGTTACCGGTTGGTCGAATCCATGAACGAGGAACATGATATCTAAGAAAGAAAGAAACAGATTATATTAGTGTACATGAATCACCAGAGAAGTACGAAGAACTAATCAAGAGCACTATTTTGCAAGCAAACAGATCCCAAATGTCTCTTAAACACATCAACGAAACAGGGCAAGTTGTACATCATGCCTGAACAAAATAAATTTCCATAAGTTGTAAATCTGTCTAAGCAAAATAAATTTCCATTTTGAACTCCTTCCCATGTAACATTAGAGTTTGAACCATTAACAAAAGTATGTTTATTAGATTTCTTACAGGGTTTGTGATGGTTTGCCGCAATTTGTTGTACATTTATCTTTATTGTAACTTCCTCGATAGTTGCAGGTATTACTACATCCAGTCATGGGAGCAAGTTTGGTCGGCCAATAGCGTCCAATACTTTGTCCATTTACCCAGGCAACTCCCTTGCCCATGGCAGTCATGTCCAATGCAATAGGATCATTACCATCTGGAGCATCAAAAGTGGTCTGTCATCAGAGCAACAACATTATTAGTATTTATAGAGTGCCAATATGGGTTCCACCTATTCATAAAAAATGCATATTAGAATTGCTTGTAATGGATTATGTTCAAATTCTATGCTAGTTTAGGCCAGAAAGACAGATGTAGAATAACTATCTCATTGATTGAAGATAAGCAATTATGCATTGACTGGAGCTAGCACTGAAGACAGTCTATAATCCACTTAATCTGTTTTTTTTGTTACTTCATGTGCTTCCAAATGCTTTGCAGAGTTTAGAATAATTCAATATTTGAACCTTAAAGAATTCAATAGTCTGTGAATGGTAACAAACCTCAGGAAAGATTAACTGGAACATTCCTAATTTGAAATCTCTTCACTAGCCTAGGTCTTGCATCACATGCTTCTCATAAAGGACATCAAATCAGTATCTTCAGTAAATCTACAAAGTTAGCATGGTATAAATTGGACATTGACAACAGCCATAAGTTCACGTCATCAAAGACTAGGTCTTGCATCAGATGCTTCTCATAAAGGACACCGAATTGAGTAATAGCTCTCGAAAATCTACCAAGCTAGCAGGTTATATTGGACATTGACAACAGCCATTATATGTTCTTGTCATCAAGGGCTAGGTCATGCATCACATGTTTCTCATAAAATACACCGAATCAATTAGTATCTTTAGAAAACCTTCTAAGATAGCAGGTTATATTGAACATTGATGGCCGCCATTAGATCTTCATGTCATCAAGGACTAGATCTTGCATCACATGCTTCTCATAAATGACACCGAATTGATTAATATTTTCCGTAAATCTACTGAGATACCAGGTTACATTGGACATTGACAGCAGCAATAAGATATTCATGATATTAAGGACTAAGGGATGACCTTTACCATCAGATAAAAAGAGAGACAATGGCATGGGAGAACATGTATCTTATTTCATAGGTTTGGTTAGAATGTTTTCAACTCACAGCGTTTGATATATTCATTTTGGTCCTATGAAGTTGAAAGTTGTTATTCATTGTTCACTCTCTCAGATTTTCATTGAGCAGATCTTCAGGCTCCCTAAGCAGGAAGAAAATACAAAACATAATGATTTTGATTGAATGAACATCTTATGGATGTTCATGGATTGTTTTACTCTCTTCTCATTCATCACAACCACTAAATGGAGGAAAGGAAAAATGCAGAAAATAAATTTTATTGCAATTTTATTTTCTTTGAATGGATATTAGCCATACCTCTATATGGAGGAAAGGAAAAATGCAGAAAATAAATATTATTGCAATTTTATTTGCTTTGAATGGATATTTTCCTTGGTGCTCTGATAAAAATGTAAGGACAGGAAATGGAAGAGTGAAACCCAATTTTCATTCACTAGAAAATATGATACAAAGTACATATATTTATCAACATGAAATGACTCTTCAATTCATCTGCAAGATGATTGTTCAACTTCTAATGTATCTAGGTAACAATAATAAAAAACATTATTATTACATTTATTGCCTACACCTAAGATTATATACAATATTGTTACAAAGGCTGAGTTTGAATTTCAGGGAAATTCAAAACAATGGATACCCCTCAATCCTTAACACTAAGTCGAAGAAAATTGATTATTTGAGCACGGGATATCAACAGAACGTTTATTCTTAAATAAAAAAGAGAAAAGAACTTGAGAAGGAATTAATGCCTAACCTTGTACCATATCATAGGTTGGTACTTTGGCATTTGTTCTCCTGTAGCCCATTGTGCATTATGTGTGCTCTTGCCTTTATAAAGTCTTGACTTTTCGCCTTTCAATCCAATCTGCACTTGCAAAACAACAAAACTTAAATGAATTAACATTATTTCCTTCAAACCCTACTTTTTGTTCTGGGAAAATCTTATTCCAAAGAAACTCAACATATGTGCTTTATTCCCAAAGACTAATGGAAATAAAGGCAGCAGGCAAAAATGTACATGGTGGCTACAAGCAAAAGCCTAGAGATGAAAATAAATTTAACTCAACCTATATGGAAGAGAAATTCAATTTACCTTCATTCTATCTAGCTCTTTTATCTGGTGAGAAAGATATATAAACATAATAATCAATTAAGATTAAAAGACTTGAGATGAGACCTGATAAATCCAGGTTTGCAAGGACAAATCTTTTTCCCCGTCTTTGAAGCCCTTCAATTTAACTGGCCCAGTGATTCCTGCACCCCATGTGTCAAAAAATGACCCATAGTTCTGGAAACAAACAAACAATAGTCAATTAATATTGTGGAACAAATGCACTATGCATCATACAAGCAATACAGGCTGAAAGTAGCACTGGCATTTACTTGAATGTTGTATCAAATCCATGAAGAGAGGTTATAGTTAAGACTGTTAAAGCAAAAATGCACATCAAATTCAAATGGAAGAAGAAACTAGAGTGTTCATGTCTACCGCTAAGTAAATAATATAAGCATGCATTTGCATAATTACATATATTATGGAAATCATCCAGAAGTAAGCGGTGAATCTATTTCTAGACAACTCAGAAAGAGAATTAAGACTTTTTTAGTAATGCTGTAGTCAAGGGTGATGGGGAAGCTAGCAAGATAGCAGGGGTTTGTGTAAGAATGAAAATATCCACAAATTGTAGCGCTAAATGGTACACTAGAATTGTGTACATACTAGAGCCTCAAACTTTCCATCCTTCCTGATTATGTACCTATAGGCATTTCAACAAAAAAATCCCATACAGAGCTGAGAATAATCACAATGGGATAGTGTGATCTGTTCCCCAAAAGAGACTAAATACTGTTAGAAGACGTATACAAGGAAGAAATGAAGAGAAGGCGGATTGCACACATTTGAGACTGTGTGTCCGTCTATTTATTATAAAAGAAATAGTTACAAAACGGTTGATGTAGTTACAACCGGTTACAACCAACTTGTAGTTAGGCACCTTATAAATAAGTCTTATATTCTCATAAATACCAAGCTTTGAAGGGATAAATAGCCAACCGCAGAGGATGAAAGGCAGGAACAGGAATAGGAAGAAATAATATTTAAAAAAATGTGATAGCATTCTAATGTTAACCATTTGATAGACAAAAACAGAGGGTTTCAACTTTCAAGCCAGAAAATGACAGATATCCAGGTACAAATAGATTAGTTTTACAATTTTACGAAGCTAAATAGAAGATAACAAACATCTATAAAATATGAATGACAAGCATTAAGGAAAGTAAACATGGAATAATTAAGTTTGGTCCCAAAGAATTGGTAGCAAATCAGAACACGTTTTCAAACACAAACAGAGTCCGGACACACTATTATGTTTTGATCCCCAAAAGGTTGTCAAGCCTCATAGCTCCTCTAAATTTTCCCCAAGGAACAAACACCCAAAGAGGAAGAAAATTAGCTAGTAAAAGAAAATTTAATGAGTTTCGAAGAGAGAACCTGTAGGCCAACTGTCATACTTAACAGTTGAATTTGATTTCTTCCAGACTTCAAATTAATAGGTTGCTGCAGTATGATATTTGGAGAGCTACCATTCCCTTCTTGACTTCCTGCAAGCATTATTAAATTATAAAAAACAATGTAGTTAAAGATACTTAATTGGGACAGTGGCAAGCTTTACAAAGAAGACAAC
This sequence comes from Taxus wallichiana var. yunnanensis, assembly GCA_018340775.1. Lineage (NCBI taxonomy): Eukaryota > Viridiplantae > Streptophyta > Pinopsida > Cupressales > Taxaceae > Taxus > Taxus wallichiana. Next base: position 714,896,924 of record CM031235.1, on the reverse strand, counting down.
ATGATACAACTGCCTCACAAAGGGGTATTATTTCTGGATTTTCTTCAATATCTTGTAATTTCTGAAAATGTAATGCTCGTAAAAACAACTTGCTAGAGGTAGAAAGATTCGGTCTCTTTGCTATTATTCAATGCTCTTGAGTTCCTCAAGTCGACACAGACATCAGAAGACATAATAGTTGCACACAAACATCTAAATGTAAAGAAGAAAGCATAAAATGACCCGATCCTCTCCTAGAAGAAACCATGAACCTAAGCATGACATCAATATATCAATTTGCATCAAAATAAGCCGTAGAGAATTTACGTGCAAAAATTTCTAGATCTGCAATTGGAAACAACATAAACCATCTTGTTTCAAGCTAGACAAGCTTATGAAGAAAATTGATACCGTGGAGTTGGAAAGAGTTTCTTAGAGAAGAACGAACTATAGGAGTAAGAGAGAGTTTGAGGAAGAAAATAATAAGGATGTAAAAGAAGATCTGCAGAACACCATCAAGCACGTCTTATTTGTTAAAAATGATATACAATGTGGTAAATTTCTACAAGCAGATAAAAAGGAACCTTGATTTTCACACTTGTATTTAGAACTTGGTCTGAAATGAAAATGAAAGTAACCACTTTCATTATATTCTTATGCTCTGTAAATATCTTGTATACAGTGCAAGGTAGCAACTTTTGTACTGAGAGAATTAAGTGAGTGTCTTTAAATATGGAAAAAAGTCAGCCGATCAAAAATACAGTAAATATGGGGAAAATACAGTCTCACTAATCTTCCAAGGGCTGCTGAAAACTTTCTAAATGATGCTGAAAAATGAAAATCCTTTTAGCTGCTGAATATAAAATCTTGGAAGTGTTCATGATTTAAACATTTATGGTATAAAATAATAATAAATAACCTGAATTTTTAAATCTTCTTTTAAAAATTTTACCATTGAAAATTCGTAGTTTTATAAGATTAAAAGAAAGAAATGGAAAAAGATGGAATTTTTTTATGATTTTAACATATTTGGTAACTATGATACAGTGCAATATGCAAAAGTTTCATATAACTCAACTCTATGTTTGTATATATCCTATTCAGTTACAAGATTGAACAAGCTACTCAGGATTACCTGCATACTTTCCGTCAATAAAAACACGTAAAACGTGTCCCAAGGACTCCACATAAAGAACTGGCTGAGTACCATTCTTAAGAAATGCTTCATCATCATCAACATCGATGCTGCCAACCAGTTAGAAAATTTGTGATATTTAGCATAATTTACAGAAAGCAATGACACCAGAAGTAATTGCCTTCATGCATGAAATGTTTAGTGGATTATAAGCATTGCCATATATTTTACTTATACAATTATTTCAGTCACCTAGAAATGGGGTGGTAAGGGTAGCAGAAAGGGGATGGGAACACCATTCAAATCAAGATAAGGGAGTTGATGAATAAGGGTACAACTATATTATATATATAGTCAGATAAACATGTGGATATGAAACAGCGACGTGGTCCTTGTCCCTATACTGAAGTTTCCAGCTGAGTGAATCATTATTTTTTATTTCAAGAAAATGGAACTATTAGCTAATAGCATTACACCGAGACAAATCCAGGGGTGCAATATGATCTCTCTTTTTCCATATTATAAGACCATGGGCATATCTTGTTCAGACATTAATATGAATTTTGTTTTCATGGTTTCTATTGAAAAGTTAAAAAAAAAAATGTAACAAGTGATTTCTTACATTGTTGTGTACCATAAGTAGTCACTAGAATCTCCAGTTGTATTTATTTGCTCAACTAATCCATGCTTGGAGAATGCATCCCTTCCCCAGATTCCTATTGGCTCTTTCAGCCAACTCCATTCTGGCCCTAACGTTTCCACATTTGATATTTTTGTGGCACCAGAACCTACAAATGTTGAATTTGCAAGCTGCATTTGTACAGATGTGGTTTGGGAACTAATCTGTGAGCAATAGATACAATATGAAATACATGTTAGCACTGCAGTCCAACTCCAGATAATACCAACTCTTTGTTTGAGAAGCATTATTCATGGAACTTATTTTTCTTATCTCTATAAACTTAGAAAGCTAGGGATGGGAAGAAGCTTTCCAAAACCATACTTTTGTCCACTAGTTTTAACTTTGATCCAAGGTTACGAAATACAGCGGTTTTATGGGAGCCACCAACAAGATCGATCCGGGAGACATAACCACATAAAATTACCCAAACCAAGAATCACCATGAACAAACTCAAAATAGTATTTCTCCAGACAAACTACAAACTCCACAGAATTCTTTAAATTTCTCTCATGTTCCTGTCACGGTAAGTGTCTATCATATAGGCTTACAAATATTGTTATTCACAACAACTATTAGTAAGAGATGAATCAAATCCCTATAATCAATCTCAAACAACCCTACGTGAATCTTAAGTTGTTAATATAGCGACTTGACACAAATAATATTATTCTAGATCACTCCCTTGATAAGCTTAACTAGCTTAGGTGCGAACACAACAAGTAAGACCAGTGTAATAACAAACTAGAAACTCTATCTAGTGTGAACATTCCTCTAACAGAGTTAGATTTAATGTGATGCTTGTTTTCAATTTTGAAAAAAATTATAATATAATTTGATTAAGAAGTGGACGATAAACTAATATACAATTTATAATTATTTTTTATTTGAAGGATTGTTAAATCTTAAAATGAAGTTCTCTAAGCTCTTTGGTGGCAGCATTTGGATTTTTTTGCCTTGCAGCTCTGGATTTATATATTGTGCCATGTCTTCCAAAAAACATTGTATTTTCAAAGATGTAATTTACCGCATTCGTATTCCGTATTTGAGGTCCGCCTTATAAAACACTCCATACAGAAGTTCCTACCTTGCAGTTTTATCACATTTTCAACTATTATGGCTGTTGAACCATATGGCCCAAGTTCAGGGATGTGTATATCCAAGACAGGTCAACATAATTAGTGGTTCTATGTATAAGAGGTTTTTGGGTATAACTATGTAGAATCTCTTATTCTTTTATCCAGTTTTTGGGTGCCACCGTGTAGAATCTTTTAATCTTTTCTCCCTGATATTGGGTCTAGTAGAGAGACCCAAAACGTTGGACACCTGAAGTTATAGGCACTTGTACCTGATACATCTTATACTTTGATATTGTATTGATATCCTGGGAACATCTCAGCCCCATGAATGGCACGCAATATTATTGGTGCAAGAAACAATTCATCAAGAAACACAATTCATCCTGCAAATTAAAAAGCATTGAAAAAACACAAAAGCACAACAGAATTACGATGGTATCATTTTCTCTCTTTCAATGAAAAAATGCATCATAGTTATGATATGAGTTGGAATCCAGACCTTTGCAGTATTAAAGATGACATTCTTGCAATCTGGAAGGATGCTGACAGACCAAGCTGGCAATTGGTAAGAGACCCCATTGAACTTTACTACTGTATCAGTACGAGAATCTCGATTTGCCAGAAATGCTGCACATATGTTCGGTCCATCTGAGTAAACATATGCCTGCAAAATCATAAATTTGAAACCAAAATTATGGTATTTCTTTCAGTCTCTATGATCTACTAGTATAGATAACAATCATATCCAACACACTTTTAAAAGGATTGCAGTGATATTATGCAGTCCAAATGAAAATAGATTTTTGCAACTAAAACTAAATTACAACCTGGTAAATTATACTTGGGTTTATAATAACATAAATTTTAGGGAGACTTTATTCATCACCAGCGACTATGAAGTCACATATGGCCTTCTAAATAATGTCATTCAGAGATGAGACTTCTAGTTCAGGAGGTATCGTAGGTGCTTATGTGCCGTAAAACCTAAGGTAAAAGACCAAAGATCCATTAAATTTTAACATGGAATCATCCTTTTCTATTGTTCTAATAAGGCATTTCACTTTTCACACCCAAGAACTTTGTGTGTTTGATTGCTTTAAACATGTTTTGTTTGTGAATCTTCAAGTTTACACCATGCAAATAAGGTAAATATGAAACCTACCTCTTGTCTAAGACCAAGTTTAAGGAACTTGGGTTCAGAATTTATCAAAGCTCCTTCACAAAGTTTAATAGCTTTGTGTAGCTCCTAAGGTGTCCCCATTTAGGTTGCCTCAAAAGTCCTGCACCAAAAAATATTTCTCTATCTTATTAATAAAGTCACATCAAGAAACAATTTTTTCTTACACAAACAATTACTCATTTTGGAGAATGTGCACAATGAGTGCATAGAAGAATCCACCCAAAAACTAGTTGTTGCTAGGAAAATTTCCACGCCATTAGGATGCCATCTCCCATTCATTAAATCTTCAAGTACTTGCTAGTACTAAATGCAATAGCCATAGTCCTTAGTTTCAGATTTCAGAGTGTTTAATAAGAAGGAAGAAACAGAAAGATTTAGTTTGTAGAAAATATACTAGAGAAAACAATGCATCAGAGTGATTTAAATCATCACAAGTGTTTCATCTCTATAGTTTACAAAGTCTGGAAAGTAAGTCCTACATTTTCCATCCTTGCTTATATTTTGTACTTATACGAACAAAATAGCACAAGTCAAGAATAGGGGATTTATATCTCTGGTCTCTGCATTTGTTGGCCGATCATGCTAATTTTATCTTCTTCTATATTAAGGCATTCTATTTTACAATTTTATTTTTGAATAGAAAATATGAACTTAATTTTAGATCAGATTTTTAATAGAAAATATGAACAAAACTTTCAGATCAGAGCATGTAGCTTTCAATAAGACACATTATAGACCACTATAACAAATAAAAGCATTTCTTTCAGCCATAGTTGTTATGATTATTATCTTGTTGGCTTTAGGTAATGTTGTAACAGCTATTTCTGATTATGTTTAGTTGTGTTTTACCTGACAAATGTCGAGTCTTTTGTCATACAAAAGAATTTTACTTGTTGGGGTAAGGGTATAGTGTAATAGGTCCTCCTGTATAGAACACTTGTATTCTTCTGTGCTATGCAGTGGTATTTATTAGCAATTACACAATTGATATTCCTTTGCTAGTGTAGTTTTCATAGCAACACATACATGGCAACTAGCTTACAAAATTAATGGTCCATCATTGTGCTAGTTTTATCAAAACTCTAGTCACAATTTAATTACAAGTAGAACCTGTGTAGAATCAAAATAGGAAGAGAATATGTATACTGAATAATTTACCATATTCATCAATGGGAGCATCATAATCATAGCTTGTAGCAATAAAAGGGCCTCCTGATGTGCGGCCAAAGTTTGTCCCTCCATGATACTGCGGCCACAAAAGCATGAAGTGTTTGTTACTTTTCTCCCATAATATCTCCAGTCTTGAATCTTTTATTTGATGTAAAATACATTGATGTTCTAGTAGAAAATTTAATATTTCTTCATAACTCTCAACTGATAAGAACATAAAATAATTATATTGAACATGCATACCATATAATAATTCTGAAAAGTACCCCCTTTCTGGAAGAAGCGTGCAACAGAAAAGGCTAGGTCCTCTGAAGGCCTAGAAGGCACTGTACCCCCAAATGCTAGAAACCTGCCAATATGTAAGTGGAGAAATATGTATATGACATATATTATATAAGTGCTTTTGACCCCAATAGAAAGGCATTGAGTAAATATAAGATGCATTTGAACGAGCTGACTGAAATGCAAGTACACTACAGGAAACGATTAATTTATTTCCTCTAAGATCTAGAAATGATCCAGATTCCAAACTATCTATGTTCTTTTTGTTGCAGTTACAAGTTAAAGATAAAGGGTATCAAGAGTAGTACCAGCCACTCCAGTTTTCTGTCCACATTTTAGGCTTGTTTGGGAATTCTGGAGTAAATCGGTCACAATAGAATCCATTACAAGTGTTGATCTGTAATTCCAAAAGCTCAAAAAGGTTATTTAAATTACTATGAAATGATTGCAAATACATCTGTGGCACATCTTCACACAATTATTTTCTCCTTTTTTTGGATTTTTTTCAATTTTGTATCCTGAAAAATTGAAAATTACCAAAATCAAGAAGTGAATTTCAGGTCTAGACTTCATGAAGTTCTGCCAACATTGATATTTTGTTTTGATTACATCTGTGGCACATCTTCACACAATTATTTTCTCTTTTTTTTGGATTTTTTTTTCAATTTTGTATCCTGAAAATTACCAAAATCAAGAAGTGAATTTCAGGTCTAGACTTTATGAAGTTCTGCCAATATTGTTATTTTGTTTTGATTATAATCAAACTATGTTTGATCAAGATCCATTTCAACATGATCATGTCTATTTATGTCCAATTGCATATAATGCGATGCTGGATGACATATTTGTTGTTCTATACATGTTTTTTTGAATTGCCTGATACAATTAGGCACTCAAGTCATGTTTGGAGTACAAACTGGAGTTGAGATGCATGGTTTTATGTATCATACTCCCCTGCATGTTTTTGTTTTGACTGGAGTTATGAACCGATATTACAATCAGCCACAATCAGCTACATATCCATATATCCATCTAACACAATACTTGTCAGAATTGGACTTGGATTGGCTAGAAACAACCCTTCCATTTAACCAACCAACCTACATCTATCCGCACATTCGCTTGACATGTTATATCAATTCACCTCAAGCTATCTTAAGAATTCCTACACCTAAGCACTCCTACCCAGTTATTTTAATTCAATGATAGCTAACCAATTGCACCATGTAGGTCCTAAATGGAGCTGTTGAGATATAGTCTACTAACGTTCAGAACAAGGTGTAAAGAAAATGGCTGTAAGAGAGAAACACAGTATAGAGAGGTTTAAGCATATACTCACAACTATATTAGGAGCATCTTCTTGTTGACACATCACCCAAGGAACCCCTGTTTGTAGACCAACAGCCATAGATGCTGCCCATTTCACATACCGTTTGCCTGCTTCTCCATATGGTGCATCAATGTTTCCATACTCATTCTCTATCTATGAGACAAGATAAATAGCATTAGAATGATTACCAGAAAACTAGGCTGCACTCCCCCTGTTTTGTTTTGCTCACAGGTCTCCAGTACAGTAATGCATGAAACATGCACCTTTTACTTAATGAGCTTGGTTTCAGTTTAACTCTTGGAAAGTAAACCAAAATAGTCTGACATCAGAAGACTACAACGTGTGTCAGTAATGAAATTGGGGTGCATATTTGTTTTAATTTTTGACTCAAAGCATATAAAGTGGCAAAGCTAAGAAATATATAAAAACCTCAGAAAATACTTTGTTTTCCACATAGATAGAAAAATGACCTGAGCTAAGATAATAGGTCCTCCTTGAGGGGCAAAGAGATTTTCCTGCTTCATCATGTCCACAATCTTTCTGGTGAAACGTTCCATCTCAGTCTACAGAAGAAATAGAACAAAAAAGGAAAAACAAAAAACCAATTCAGGATTTGATGAAATGCTGCAGAAAATTCCTTAATTACTTATCAAAGAGTATTAGATCTCAAAATGAAACAACACACAAGTAACTCTGCATATTTTGTATAGCAAAAGAAGACAACAGCCAACCTTGAAGGGCATGTTATCGGTTCGAACTGGACTCCCGGAAGGAAGTGCAACCAAAGTGGAAAACCTCTGTATAAAATCGAAGCAAAGACTTACAACTATGATTTCACCAACCATAGCTTTACATTTGCATGAATGATAAAATCTACTAGGCTAGACTTACCCATAATTCCATTCTGCACATGCATATGGACCAATGCGAAGATGGGCATAGAGTCCAGCCTGTTGAACTGTTTTTATGAACTTAACCAAATCAAATCTTCCCTTGAAGTTATACTGAAAAAGGTTGAGAATCAAACAGGCTTCAGAAATTTAATAATCCAATTATAAACACCCCTACATCGTGAATTTTATCCTACGAGAGGAAGAAAACAACATTTCCATCCATGTTTTTAGAAAAATTCTATATATGTTAGAAATTTTGTGTCCAATATACTGGAAAAATGCCGCTTGTTTTGAATGCACCGTGTAAATTTAATATATAAGATGCTATTGAGCTGAATTCATGGGAACAATCAGGGAAATCTAACTACAAGAATACAAACATTGCTTTCTTACAAGCTAGGGACAATCCGTCAGGAGTAATTCACAGATGGAGAATGTACACAACAAAACCCCAGACAGGAAATTCTCAGCCAACTATATGATTATGTTGCATGGAACTTCAAAAGGCCATACATGGAAAGCTGGGTCGGTAATTTTCATTTTGAACAAGAAAGGAAAGGTTACAAGAATTAAAACAATGCTTTCTTAAAATTTAGGAACTAGATCCTTTCAATAATTCACAGCCGGAGGATGAAGACTGCAAAACCCCAGACAGGAACTTGTCAGACAACTGTATGATTAAGTTCAATGGAACTTAAAAAGGCCATCCAGGGAAATTTTCACTTTGAACAAGAAAGGTGAGGTTTAATGAAAGAACATTGCTTTCTTAAAAGTTAGGGACTAGATCCCTTCAGCGATTCACAGATGAAGAACGAAGACAGAAAATCCCGACACGATGTTCTCAGCCAACTACAAGGTTAAATTCAATGGAGCTTCAAAATGCCATCCAGAGAAATCAGGGTTGAAAATTTTCATTTTTAACAAGAAAGGAGAGGTGTGTTGGAAGGTCAATCTGCACTCCTGGAAAAAATAGAACTGATGAGGAGCCAATATGTCAGTCATAGAGCACCCCTGATTGCAGATAGGAGGTCCTAGGCTTAAGTTCTAACTGGTCTATGTTTTTCATATGAGGCAGAGTTTCAGGCTGATTTGAAAGGAAAGAAAGTGTGCAGAAGACTGAGTTTAAAAGTAATTTTGGTCCAAGGGAATTCTAAGTCGATGATTGAATAGTGAAAATCAAAGTGGGCACTGAGCCATATATTCGTTGAGAAGGATTTTTGAAATGGAGTTTGTAAATCTCACAATTGTAGAATTGATTGGTAATAAGGGAACAAAGATGTACAACAAGGAAGCACAATATCAAGGAATGTAGCATTTCAAGCAAAAATAATCCCCAAGTACAACATCAGAGACTTTATCACCTTTAACTTTCAAAAACATGAAGTACAATGTAAGAGAGTATAGCATCTGATATAGCATTTTAAGCACAAAATACTCTCCAAGTAAATTCTAAAGGAGACAAGCAACAACTCTTGTACCACCAGAGGCTGAGCTCAAAATTGTTGGAGAAGAATGATATGATAGTTCAGCATACGAGCATTAAATTAGTACATGAAACCCTAAATCAAGATAATCAAACAAAGTTTGGAGATTTTATCATAAATCTTAAAGATGGTAGAGCAATCTTCTATTTAAATGGATACACTTTGATATCTCTTACAGGCCAATTTGGCCTAAAGGGCGTTGAAAGATGTCGTCAATACAGGATGCATAGAGTGTACAAATGTTATCTCGTTACTGTATATGCCTATGTGTAATCTGTTTTGCTTGATAATAACAGCCATGAAACACAAAGGATAATGAGAACCAGCATGCATCTGGTTCTAAGTTAGAACCAGATGCATGCTGGTTCTCATTATCCTTTGTGTTCCAAGGAGAAGACTAAGTCTGGTTGGCTAAATCTGTTGAGTGTAGGTTGGCCTGGTTAATGACTTTATACAGCAAAAACTTTTTTGGTAAGAGAAAGTACAATCAAATCAACAGTAATAGTCTAATAGACACGCATTCTATATCCGAAACAAAAAGAAAAAACTAAGAAAATTAACTCCTTTATATGGGAACTGTAAAATAAAAATTAGAAAATGATACAAAACATAGAAATTAAAACATAAGCACCTTGTTTTGCTGGGGCTCATGTATATTCCAAAACACATAAGTCTCAATGACATCCAAGCCTCCCTCCTTGGCCTTCTGAATAATATCAGGCCACATCTGCCAAAGCAATAACAAGTATCTTCAGTACAATTCAAATCCTATAAAGAATACCAATAGAGTCACCCATAACTCCAGATGGCACGTGGAAAGATTGCAGTAAGGGTACTTCCTCGCATGGTTTCCTTAAAAGAGAAATAGGAACTGGGGAGCTTTACATAAATAAAATGTACAATTTTGTAATAAAATGTAAAAATACTCAATGTTTGGCCCTGGCAATGTCTCAACAAGCCCAGGGGTGAGTTAACATTGAATTGGCAAGAACTGAGAAAAATTTAGTAGACTCAAGAACATATAAATCTATATATTTGTTTTTGGGAAATCAGATGCATACAACCACTATTCATGAAAGATGGGTCAAGAAAATTGATTTTGATTCTAACATATCAACTGACGACTATGTAAAACATTTGTAGGCAACAAGAAACAGTGTTTCCATGCAAGGTGGTGTAATTGTTTACAAATCTTAGGAATGTTGTCAATTCTTACTAAAAACAACTTTAAAAGCTACTCATAAATTCACCTAGATTTACAAAGAAGTTAAAAAATACATTAAAACACAAAATGCATAAAACATATAAATCTTCAGCAATTCATTGGCAACAAGAAACAGTGTTTCCATGCAAGGTGGTGTATTTGCATGATCAATATTTACAAATCTTAAGAATGTTGTCTAACTCTTACTAAAAACAACTTTAAAAGCTACCCATAACCTCTCCTAGATTTACAAAGAAGTTAAAAAATACATTAAAACACAAAATACATAAAATATATAAATCTTCAGCAATTCATTGGCAACAAGAGACTATATTTCAAGACACAACATGAAATTGCAACTGAGTATTTTACTCTAACCCACATTTACACATTTTAAGAATACAGTCCAAGCTTACCTAGATTTGTCAAGAAATAGTAAATATATAAAACACAAAATAAATAAACATATAAAATGTTCAAATTAGCTATAATAATAAACATGGTGTTTCATCATGAACAATACAGCTCAGCCTAAAAATCACATGCAAAATGTATCAAAGTTAAGCATTTTACCCTAACCCTTGTTTACAAATCTTAAGAATGTGGTTTAAACTTACCCCACACAACCTTAAAAGGTGGTCTACATCCTTATGTAAGCTTTCCCAATAAAACAAAAAGAAAGAAAACACTACATACATCTGGTGTGCTCCGAGGATAATGAATAGATCCAGATATCAAAACTCTTCGTTGCCCATTTATCACTATAGCCCTGTGATCATAAGTCACATTTACACTAGAAACATGTTGCACTTGACAAACCCCACATACAAATAATAGGGCTAACAAAAATTCCTAAACAATTCCATAGTTTAAGCCTTTCTATCCTTGATAATGACAGGTCTAGCAGAGAAACCAGAGAAGTCAAAAATTCAATCACTATGCTCTTGTGAACTTCCATAATTCTGTGAAAAAACTCTAGAATGTGAATAGATATATAAAAATGTGAGTATTTGTAGGCTTCTTTACGTCCATTTTGGAAGGCTAACATTCATGAAGAGATAAAGTTTTGTTAGGGTGGTCGATTTATGCCAGATATTTTGCCACTATTTAAGTTCAAATTAAGTTCAGATGATTTGTATTCAGTATGATGTGGATAAGATGTCCACTATGGTCCTAGATTTTGTTTTGTTTTGGTTGGTAGTTATCCATTGGTCATGTTCATCCCATAACAATATTATTGACGTGTAATCTATTTAATAAATGTTTAATAAAAAAGACTTCGATAATGCATTTATTTAGCCATCAAAATAGTCTTTGGACAAATTCATTACAAGAACAATTTCATGGGTTACTCCCTCTTTCATAACTATGGGTTAAGGTTTTTAGGTTTTCCATTGATACGAAGAATAGTAAAGATAAATATTTCAATTTTTAGATAATGATTTTATGGCTTAAGTGTATATAATGGTACAATCTTAATAATTTATTAATGAAGAAAAAAATCATACAACAAAAATTATCTTACAATAAGGTTAGTTTGTGGTAGTATATTACACAATGAAAATTGAACTCTCATATCTTCTACCTATTATTTTTTTCATTATAATACAATCTCTTAGATTATTATTTTTTAAATCTACTTATTCTTCTTTACAAAATTTATAATAAATAATTAAATAGGTTTTCTTTTACATTCTCTTAAAAATTGGATAAAAGAATTTCATTTGCCATGAGACCATCTTCATGTTACCCTTAATTTTTTTGAGCAATATTTATTTTGGATGTTATTTTGAAAATTTACCTATAGAGGTATGTTTGTAAATATTTATCGATTATTGTTCTATATTAGGTAGGCATATTTGTTGACTTTTGACTATTGTAACCCTCTCTCAATCCCAATCTATAAGTGTTTTCCTTCCTTTTGATGTTTTCTTATTTTTCCACCTACTTTAGAGTGTTTGTATGCTCTTGGAAGATGTTTTTGTGGCCTCTTTTGGCTTAGGTCCCTCGCTCCTTAATCTCACACTTTTGGATTTTTGATTGTGAGGTCGATATGGGAGCCATTAAGATCATAATTCAAATTCAATATGTGTATAACATACAAACATCCTAGTTCATTTATCATCTAACACTCTAAGAAGAATATGCAAGCATTTATAGAGAATCATTCTAGATCAAGCAATCATTAGAGAAATTATTTGAAAGAGAGGTTATACATTGTATAAAACTAGTGTTCTTGGTTGATGAATTATTGCAATTATTTGTATTTTGTTTGCAATATTATATAGCATTGATGAGCTTGACAAATATCAAGATTGTTTTGTTATAACACATGCCCCAAAACATATTTTGTTTTTCTTACGCCTTCAAATATTGTAGCCCATTTATGGTTTTGAGAAAAAGACTTGATTTGTAGGGATCATGTTCGAATCACAAAAAAATGACCAAGGTTTTTGGAAGGTATAATCAAGAGAACATAGATGTAAAATCAAAATTTACTTATATGCAATTTGTCATGACTATACAAAATAGTCTTGAGAGAGTACAAAACAACATTGTAGGATCTAGTACAAATCACTCCCAAGGGATTACAAAACACTCCAAACAAAAGCTCTTTATTTCACACAAATTTAATGGGTTGGCTCTATCTTGTGTATATGGATGAACATTTTCATTGTAAGATCATAGTTTGAATATCATTAGATGTCATGGTATTCTAAATACGCTTCTAAAACTTGCATCTCACCTCTTTTTGTTGGGTTTGGGATTAATTAATTAGTTATGATTTTTTTTTCATATGTTAGGTTTGATTAAATTCAATATTGGTATAGTTTGTATTTCAATGTGATTAAATTCCATTGATCTATATAACATTTTAGTGAGACCATTATCTCTTATTCCTCTTCTCTGATTATATCATGATCAATATTGGGTTAGACATGGAATCTCCGAATCTCTAGGGTCAATTATTTAGCACGACCCTTTATGGTTTCATAAAATCTTGATTGGCGGTGCCTTTACGATCGCTTATATAGATGGGGTTTCTTGTTAAGGAAAGTATTAAGTGAGAAAAGGAAAAAAACACACAAATACACAAGCTACAACAAAAATATTATATCAATGTCACAATAAATATATCCAAGATTTATCTATACATGATACAATTTTACTTGAGTTGTAATAACAATCTCTTCTCACTACAATGACGGAGTATTTCAAATTTCCATTAAATTTCTCTCTCTCTCTCTAAATCTAGGGAATCTTCTAATCTCCATAGAAAATTTAACAACTTCTTCACTTTTTGAATCTATAATTTAACATAGTTTTTCCACTTTTATAGATATGGCTTCAAATACTTTCTTAATATGCCTCGATATAGGCCTCAAAATATGCTACGTGACAAATTTAATCCATTCAATCACTAACTAGTAGCCACATGTCTCCTACATCCATCTCCTAGGGTTATGGAGTTCAAGGTGGTTCTAAAGTCTTGAGTCAATCCAAGTTCCTTGGGGTCCAATTGGTCAAAGCTTACATATTTTGTGCCTCTCTATTCTTTGTTTTTGCACAACTATAATTTTTGTGTGTCATTGAGAGGTCCTCTAGCCTTTACAAGTATTAGTTCTTGTGTGTGATTTAGGTATCCATTAGTCTTTGTAGTGGTGCTTCAATCTTACTGTTTTCACCCTAATTAAATCTCTAAGTGTTGTTTGATGTAAAACAAATAAGAAGGAAGAAAGGGTTTATAATAGGTAGACTATTCTAATTAATTAACTTCCAACATTAACCATTCATAATCAAAATAATGCATTCATACTTGAAATGATTGATAAATGATAAGTACTTTCTCAAATACACAATAAGAGAGATAAAATTATATATATGAGGCATAACAAAGATGATATGGGTATGCAAGATAGTGGAACAAAATGATTAGGAGCTGTAGATGCTTTAGTGAAAGTTCTGGAGCTGCTAACCAATAGGGGTAGGATCCTAAAATTGTTGTATAGTCCCTACCTAATCTATATGGTCTTAAACTAGAACTATACAATATTTAACCCCTTGATAGTCTAGATCTACAACTTTTCTTGTACTTTGATTGTCCTGTAATGATATTTGATGTATGTTACTCTTTATCATAAAACTTTGGGATGGCCTATAATCACCTATCACATAGTGAAAACCCTAAAAACCTACACGACCCTTCATCAGAGCATTAACAAACCAAAAGGAGAATATATGTATGTGGTGAGGCTAGAATACCCTTGGTGGTCAAACTCCTAGCTATTAAACCAATCTAAGTTTTGCACTACATGCCATCATTGTGAGATCAAGCCTCATGTAGTTCTCCTAGGTGCTTGTGTAAGTGTGAAAAGATAACCAACCCCCAGGGGTACCCTTGTGTCTCTTTAACACCAAGATAACAGACTAACTACGCATGTATAAAATGTACCAATGTAGTAGTAGTGAGATGTGGCGTGTCTCAATTATGTGACATAACCCATTGTTAGTTGAAAGTATTATGCAATGCTTGGAGTGACTTTGCTCTTGCTAAAACACAACATTATGACATTTGAATGCTTGAAAATGGAAGAAGCTAGACTCTTTGACCTGGTTGAGTGCTTCAGACTTGTAGTAGGGACTTCTCTAGATGATGTGCAACTAATTTGGGTAGATTTAGGAACCCTTTGAGTAATTTTGGAAATATATTTTCAAGCATTCTAGGTGAGTTATAAAGTGATGTTAACTTGATTTTATATACTTCCGTAGATTAAATGTTTTAATAAAGTCTATCCTAGGAATAGGAAATGACCCAAATAAGATTTTGAATTGAATTCAAAGTCAATGAATGTGAAGGGGCAAGACCATATAGGTTGGACAATCCCAAACCTTACATCTCGACCCTTTCCTACGTTTTCAAACCAAAGAGATGAAAACCAAAATCGAAAGTTATGTTATGAACACCAGAGGTTTACTGCTACTTTGGTCAAATAATATTCTCAGAATTAACGATAGAGATAAGTGTAAAGATAAGAAATTTTTAAACGAGCTAGAGAGATGAGGCGAGTGGATTATGATTATAAGAATTTGTATTAGGAAGGGAACATGGTAAAATTTGGTATTACACAAGGACAAACTACCAAATTTTAGTGTCTACATTTTCCGCTTTTAAATGTGTAATTGAATATTAAATTCTTAAACAAGAAACATACCCAACCATGCACACACACTTTATCTTCACTTGATAGTGGTTCTTTGATGTGTTGGTGTTGGCATGCACCATGATGAAACTCAGAACGTAGAGTGCAATCAATATCTATCATAGAGGCTAAAGTTTAACTCAATATATAAACAATGCATGTAAATTTTGAACTTTGCAAAAGCAAGTAAAAATATGCACCACATGAAAGGAATACACCAAATCATTTTTGGAGGGAGGAGATCCTGTTTCATGTTGTGCCTTAGAGAATTGGAGTTCTTGCTAAATTGCCAAAGGATTGGGGGTGATCATTCCCCAATGTTATGCCAAAGGAGATGCTTGAGTGTTGAATATCGATATTGTGAGAAGATGATCCAAAATGCTCCCATTTTTAGAGATTTGTAGAGAGGAAGGTATAGACTACAAATAACTTAGCTACTTTGATGCCTTCCCCATTTGGGAATATGGTGAGAGAAATGGAAAGATCATTCTACAAAGAACTAGTTGCTTCTATACCTGTTTGCCTTGGTGTTTTTCGCTAGCTTGTTTGTTTACTTTGTCTTTGTGTCACGGTTTCTACCATGCATGATATTGTAGGAATAAATATTGATAGTGGCCAAATATTGTATCCTTCTAAGTGATCCAAAATTGACTATTAGATACATTCAACTTGGACACACATTATTATTTTTAGCCGAGGGATTCTCTTTGCACATCTCACTCATCCCAAAAGAAGGGGTATTTAGTGGGGTTAATTAAAAAGATACCTATACACATCATACATATATAAAAGTATAAAAATAATAAAATAGGATTGGGTATAAATACTCACAAATAGAATTAGATACAAAACACGAAAAAATGACACATATGGACAAAACACCTAATAAGGAAATTTTTTTCCATATGTTACCGTTTGAAATGGATGTTTTTTTTTCATGGGGTAGCTTCTAAGTGGATTTCACATTTCTTATAATCTCATAGACAATTACATGTTTTTGATAAATGTTCATATTCATTTGGCACAGTCCAAGATAGGGTCTACTATATTTTAGTACAAAATGTAGGGGGTTTGAGTACTTCACTCCTTTTTGGCATTGCATAACTTGAGCACCATTTCACTATAGAGTATGAGGGCATGATACAATTAATTCCCTTTTGAATTTGTTTTATTTTTCACTTGGACCTAGATCCGTCTAGAATGGTATGTTTTGTGGGTAGAAGACATTTTAGGTGATTAGAAATTCCTATGACAATGTTCTTCTCACTCTCTTTGGGATGAATATACATCATGTACCATCCTTACTCTTTATCATGATGAATAAAAAGTCTTGATGCACTTCTTTTGGTGTTAATTCAAGTGACACTAGACTCCTTCCTTTGGCTCTAGCATCTCATTTAACAAATCTAGGGCTAATCACCCCTAATCCTTCAAGAAACTCAATTCCAAACCAAATCTCCAAGTACAAAAATTCAGGAGATTTGGAAAAACAAATAGGAATACTCCTTTGATAATTTTGTCTCTTTTACTTTACTAGTTACATATTAAAATTTCAAGTTATAAATATATTTTCAAAGATGAGTTAAAGTTCAATTATTTTTATGGACATTGAATACACTCTATGTTGTAGGTTTCATCATGGAGCATGTCAACACATAAAGAGGAATTAAAAATTTAAAACAAAGACAAAATGTGCTTACACACTTAGGTATCTTTTCCTTTAAGCATGTAATTTTCATTTCATACTTAAAGGGGTAGATTTAGACATCTAAATTTAAAAATTTATCATTTGGAAATGAAAACTTTGGTTCATTCCTAGATCATGAATCGTGTTCACATTCCAAATCTAAGTGGCATATCCTTATCTATCTTGCATGACTTTCTTCTCTATTCAAATTTCTTAGGAACTCACAAACTAGTTGTATCAATCGACAATAATATACTCCTCCCAGAACCATTCCTAGAACTTTATCAAATCCTAAAAACTACTTATAAACGAACATTTGTCTAGAAATAAATCATATAATGGTTTGGTATGAGGATTATGTTTTCATCGCTAGCTACCCAATGATTAATTTTTCAATTTGATATATTTTACTTCTTGTTTCATATCCTATGGGTTGGCATTACTATGAAATTAAAGCCATAAAATCCAATATAAGCAAGTATAACTCATCTATTTACCTCACCTAGCACTTTCAAGAACATACATTCTACAAGCATTCCAAACTCTCCTAAATCTAATCAAAATAGTGTCACACTATAGTAGCATGCCCCACATAGTTCTGAAACACTCCTAACTAGGTTAAAGAGCCACATCTCTCAAGATAGAGACCTCTAAAGACAAGACAAGCTAAGCACACCAAGCCTTTGTTCCTCATTGTTAAGTGCTCAAGTTGGTATACTAGTTGCATCCATATAAACATCACATGCTAGTTAGAGAACTATGTACATTTTGAGGTCTCTTCAGAGTATTTCTAATATAGGTGATGTACATATTGCAATTCAACCCAACCACTAACCTTTGTGTAGGGTCTCCTATGGGCATGGCTAGGGTTTGAAGCTCTTTTTCAGTATCATACCTAGGATTTAAAATATATATGACACCTATGGTTTTAGAGAAAATCACATCATAGCCAAAGTGGATAGGGAATATAAATTTACAAAGAATAATCATGTCACCGTACATAATCATTCACAAGAACCAAACCGTTTAAGGATTCCATACATACTAGATAGCTTCCATACCTACTCATTTTGAACTCCAAATCATTAGATGAATCATTGTTAGATCATTTCCAACCTGTATATTCACACAAAACTATCGGTTTAACTTCCTACATATGTAATAAGCTAAATGTAACCACTTCCTTGTGTTTTAGTAATTGTTTCCATATTCTATTTTGCAATTACTAATACTATTATATTCTGATTTGAGCGTTAATGTATATTAAGTAATATGAATATATTGCCTATTTATAACCCATAATCCTATGAATAAATAAGAATACATTGTCATAACACGCATCTTATTTATTTATTTAGGGTTAAATCACTTCTATAAAAACAATCAAGCTTGTCAATGAATGGGTAGTTACACGAATAGTTATGGGCGGTTGAATATTGTAATTATTCATTAATAAGTATATACCTTGATGTAATCATTCCATTTTTAAATTAATAAAATATAGCATTATTTTGTCTCATTATTATTTTCATGTGCTCTAGATTATTTGGATTTTGAACATTTTGGATAATCGATACATTAATAATCTACTTCTCTCCATACATAACTATGTCTTGCCAAGATTTGTGCTTATGCACCACATTTATGGTCGATTTAATATACCTCTCTCACACCATCTACTAGTTTCCTTATAGGAAACATTTGTGTTGGGCACCCATGGTGTCGAGCCTTGTGGAAACTCTTAGATAAGGTACATATTGGAGGCTATGGTAGTCACTGTGTTTTTGAATGAGTATTTTGTTCTTATATGTTGGAGTCATACTTGATGTCAAACAAGTTCCATTGCTAGATGATGTCGATTCACCCACTCAATGAACTTATTATAGGATTATTCCCCTTGGATGTTCGTAAAATTCTACATAGTGCATGTGATGTGGATTGTTTTACCTTATCTATTAATATGAATTTGAATTTTACCTAGAACTAGAATTGATTTCTTGATTTTTCATTTGAGCTTGAAGCTTTTATTTAATTTTTTATTTATCTTTTCTTGAATTGAAAGAGGCTACTTAGCTATATATTCTTGGTTTCAAGGATTCTTTGGTTTCTCTTGTATATTAAATTCAATCCATGGACTTCGGGGCCACTCGACCATTTGCCATCAAATATATAAATGTGAATTTCTTAAATTATTTTAATAGTTTGGTTTTGTCATGTTTATATGTGCATATATGTTTCCATGGGCCCTCCATAATTAGGTCTTTCCTTACATTGGGTGTGGAGAGTTTCAGATATCTTACCTTTGCAAGGTGATAGGGTTCCATATGTCCTGGGACCATAGAGTGTGATCTATAATGCATATTTAATAAACTCACTTAAACCAAGTTATAGGTTTTGGATACTTAAAAACTCAATCTCAATTTCCCATAAATTATTAAAATGATTAAAATTGGCTTGAAAATATAATAAAAATAATAAAACATGAAGAAAATAAGAAAAAATGACAAAAAGAGACAATGCAAACTAAGTGTTAACGAGTTCACTCAAATGGGATACATTTTTCGTGTTTAGATAAGCTCTTGACTGATCAATTACAATGCAAACATGATTTACACAATGATATTTTACATCAAAAATATTTTTGGTCTGTAAAAATAGTCTCTGCTTAGTCTCTAAGATGATCCAATCACTTCTCTAGTTGCTCTCTCACAACAAAAATGTGCCAAAATGGCTCTATGATTCTCTAATATGCTCCCGCAATTAACCAAGTTACCATGACCCGTGGTTTAGTGGCTAGTCCCTTATCCTTTTACCACAACCACCATGGTTCAAATTTCTACACCATCGCATTATATTTTGGGTTGTTTCCCCAAAAATACACTTTATCATCAATTTTTTCGGCCACATTAGCTAAGTTGGGTGTTGGTCTAATGACTGGGCTCTTGAAATAGCCCATGAGTGGTTAAGGGTTCAAACGCTTATCCCATTTCATTCGGCCTTGCTTGTTTTTTTAGTTGGGAAATATCCCACCTTCATAGTGAGTTGGATGTTTGGAGGCTTGAAATGGCCTCAAGAGTTGCGTGGAGTATGTGGTTGTAGCCACACATTGGAATATTTTGTTGTTTCTAGCTTAGGCTCACCACCGACTCACCATGATAAATTATATATTGATATATGCACTTTGCCATTCAACTTGACACCCGACTTGATTGCATTGGTTGTTGAGGTCGGCCAAGGTAAACCGCATGGTTGGTGAGTGGTTAATGAGACATAAATGTGGTTGGTTGATGAGGTAGCTCGTCAATGTGGAATTAGACTCATTGATTTAAATGTAGAGCTTGGTAGGATTTTGGCTCGCGAGTTGAGTTGATTTGTTATCTTTGGAAAATTTAGGAACTTTGTCCCACATGTAGTAAAAATTGGTCCTCCATAGGGTTTATAAAAAACCCATACAATGTAATGTGAAGAAAGGTGAAGGGTCTCCTCTTGAAAAGAGTCGACCCCACTAGTTTCTCGGTCCCCAGCCGACACATCATGTGGGCCCCATATCAACTGTCAAGGACCGAAGGCTACAACCAAATTTTTGCATGAGAAAACGACCACTTGTCATCTTGTCATTCATCTAATTTTTGTCCTCACACCATATCACCTTGTCTCTCTGTAACCTATTATTTTATTTTGTTCTAATTGGAAAGAAATTTTAGTGGACCGTATCTTCCTCACACGACATCGTTTTTTCCCCATTCAAAAGGTGTCGAAATCTCTCAATGAGCTCTTCTTACGTATGGAAATATTTTCATGAATTGTGCATATCATTTGATAAAATTTGAGTGAGGATTCTCCCGCATCACTCCCACCCATCGAGGAGCTTTTGGACCACCAAACGATTTGGTTATATTTTGATAGTAGGTGAGGGTATAATTCCCCCACTCTTCCAATTTCCATCCATTTTTCCTTGCTTGGATGCATTCCCTTCAGACCCACATGAAGATATTCAACATCACTCTTCGTGAAGTCCTCGTCCTCTTTTCAAACATAATATCTTCCTATAATTCATCCAAAAATCAGAGAAAAGTCATCAACAAAAGGTACTTGAATAGTCTCATCCGAATCAATGATCATGGGTGGCTTATACAATTTCAATATTTCAACATTAATAATGGAATACATATGTGTAGTCACTAAATCACACACTTACTATGTACATCTAGCCTCTACATATTTCATTTATATGCATGATTCCTAAGAAAGAGAATTAGTCATTAATGATACTTGTTTTGCTTTTATCCTTTTTATCTTTAGATCTTTCATGGCTTCCCATACCTTTGATTCCAATGCTTCCCCATTCTATATCTAGGTTTAACTTCATAATCTCCTTGTTAAGTGTGTCCTAGTTGATCTTGGATATGGTCTTAATATATGCACTATGTCCTTTCTCCATCAAATAGGACTTTCTGCTACTCATCTCAATCCATCTACTCTTTGTATATGTGGCTTTGATGATACACCTAAACAAGTATTGGGCACAATCTCTCTTCCCCTTACTATGGGATCTTGCACTCTTGATGTTCTATGTCACGTTATGCCTCATGATGTCCCTTATACTATCCTTCTAGGCCATCCTTGGTTACATACTATGCATATAATTATTTCTACCCATGCCCTTGCTACACCTTCTTCTATGGATACTACTACAAGTAGATTCCACACCTCATGTTGCTACTCCTTGTGATATTCCCCTCATACATGATGTTGATGACATTACCTACATTGCACATCTTTCTCCTCTTAGGATGTACCCTAGTGCTACTGATTTACAAGATCAATTTTCTATTGGCACCCATGATACTCCTCCCATTATGTCTCATTCTCGATGCACTCTATTGATCATATGCTTAGTGTTCCAATGTTACATCTTTATCTTCACCTTCCTCATCACAAGTTAGAGTACCATATGCTGATTTGACAATGATTCCTAATGCTTTCACTTTTTGAGATTCTATTCATGATTTATTTACTATGGATGCACCTTATCTTGTTACATCCATGGGGGAAATCAATTCCCCTCTTTCCACATTTCTATCTATGGTCATAGGGGCTAATTCATACTACTTTATTGCTTATGATCTTCCCAAATTACACCTATTGCTTCTGATGAGTCTTGTGTCTCCCCTCCATTGCTTGAAATTGATACTGATGAGCCTCCTAACATTACATATGTTACACATATTTTGACTCACATATTGATCCTTATGTTTGCACTTAATTTTTCCACTATTTCCAACACGCCTAATGTTACACATATTCTATTTTCTCCTAATGGGTACATTCTTATTGTTTATACACTTCATACTCATCCAGTTGGGATCTTGGAATCTATAGGGTTTTCCCCTCACCATGTTGACATTATTCTATGGTAGCTCACATGTTTACTAATGTTTTACCTATTCTAGTTTCTCCACATGCATCACACAACTCTAAGTTCTTGCCTAATGTTCACATATATTCATCTTATTTAATATATCGTGGGCTCTTTCCTATTACTCTCATTGCATAGATCACATTGGCATTTAAATTTGGAGGCATACTAATTCCCCACACCACCCAATGACACACTCTTGTTCCTGGTTCATACTTGACTGTTGAGGGAATCCTTACATACATGAACCTCACTTTACACACACATCGGGGGATCCTTATTCCTCCCTTCTAGTTGTTCTCTTTCACATATTTACAATAAAAAATATAAAAACATGTTTTCTTAGATCTTGATTGGATGTACTCTTGCTTCCTTATACTACTATATGTTGCACCTTTTCTTATCATGTTATTACGGTTCCTAGTATGCTTTATCATTTTTCATACACACATGTGTGTTCAAATGGTATCTTGAGGTGAATACATGTCACTTACAATTTGTTACATGATGAATGATACTTGGTCGGGAGCATATACCCTTTTTCCACTTAATATTAGGTTCTATCATTGCAACATTTCACATTTTCCTTTCTATATTTATCTTTCCTAACATGCTAATGAGTGCTTCATGTGTAGCATTTTCCTTGCAAGAATCCTTCCAATCATGGTTGTCTTCTTTGCTTATATCTTATTTACTATTGTTTACGGGCTATGCCCTATGTTTTCTTGTTTCCTTACTTTCACAAGCCTTGATGGCTTCAATTGTCTTGTGACATCCTGAGTGGTGTCCCATGTATGTAACTAGATCCTCATTGTGTCCTTGTTTTTTATTTTCCTATATGTTTTTACTAGTTGCTATTTCCATTTGCATTACTTGTTTATCACTAACACTTGTATGCTAGCATGTTCCACTTGTTTTTCTTGTTTCATGTTAAATACCATGTGTAACCCCTATTCTCCATGCATGAATCCCTATATTAGATATGCATACCGGTTTTAGCCTTCCTTGTTTGGGCTCCGTTCACTTTTGTTCATCTCATACACCCCAAACGAGTGGGGAAAACATCAGGTGAACCTTTTCACCCTCACAGAGTTAAAGATAATATTTAAAAAATCACAGTCAACATGATCA
The DNA here is from genome assembly GCA_018340775.1 of Taxus wallichiana var. yunnanensis. Taxonomy (NCBI): domain Eukaryota; kingdom Viridiplantae; phylum Streptophyta; class Pinopsida; order Cupressales; family Taxaceae; genus Taxus; species Taxus wallichiana. The sequence goes on along the minus strand of CM031235.1, from coordinate 714,873,070 downwards.
AAGCAGTAATTAGTCACAGAATAGGGCCAAAACAAACTTGGGCTAAAATTCACACTGGAAAAAATCGCCAAAGGTCAGATCGTCGCGCCCACTCAACGTGTGTTCCAAAAATGGTAAAAGACAACCAAGAATTTCCATCAAAGATGAAAATAATAATAAAGGTGGTAATATATATATATATATATTAAATTACTTATATGACGATTATAATTACCCATAACAAAAGTAACGCGACTAAGTCACACATACGACGAAGAGGCGTTAACCCACAATCGCGAATGACAAGGAGAATAAAGCAAATTTCATGTCGTTAATACAGCGTTGTATTAACGACCATACAAGGCAAGAAGTCGGCTCAACGCCGCTCTTGCAAGTTATTCAAGTTACAATTATTATTATTATTATTATTATAAAGGTGTCGACGATAACCTTATCGTGACGAAGGTAAAGTGAAAATACCCCACTAACGATACAACTTATCACACGGGAACAATAATTACAATATTAAAATAATTTATGACTAAGGTAGAAAATATTTCGAGAACAATTAAAAAAATACTATATATATATTTTAATATTTTTTATGGTTTGCAGAAAGACAATAATACATAAAATAGTTACGGGTCCCATTTCATCTCCAAAATGAACCCATGCCTTTGAATTTAATTCACAAATAATAATATTGGATTTAATTAAACAAAACATCATTTTTATTAAATTTAACCAAGGTCTTTTCCCAAAATAAAACATTTAATTACACCCCATTATAATTTGCACCCATACAACTTAAGTCAATTTAAAATTAAATAAGATCCCTAGGATTAAACAGATCTCCACCGTGAGATCATAACCCTAAAATTTGAAAACTTATGAGGATAAAAATATCAAACCTAAAATCTTATTATTCATTTTCATTCATCTCCACCGGGATGCCCTAGTTTTCTTCGCTTGTATCTTTTTTTTCGCAAGGAAGGAGAACTCATGGGCAACTCAAGGAAGAGGAGATTAAATGGATGATCATACACCTCTTTGATATTTGTACATCCGGATCTGGTTTGCACACAATTGTTGATTTACCAGGGGTTTTGAAAATAATTGATCTTCTTCATTATTTGTATTTGATCCAAATAGATCTGCAAGGTTATTTATTTATTGTTATTATATATTATATATATATATATATATATATATATATATATATATATATATATATATATATATATATATATGAAACCAAACAATATTGAGCACATTTTAACAAGGTTGAGTGCGGGTAGTAAGGCCGCGTGGCTTGTGTAAAGATGAAGACGACCATAGGCCGTAACAATGGAGGGCAAGGGGTTGTGCATACCATAGACCTTAATTTTTTTGTTTAGTTTAAACAAACCCTCACGCCATGAGCTTTGTTTTTTTGTTTTACTTATCTTTTTCTTGTTTTTGTTTTAAAGGAATATGATCTTAACTTTTTTTTAATATGAACAAAAACATACTTCATTAAAGTATTGCCTTTCCAATATATATATATATATATATATATATATATATATATATATATATATATATAATACTATATATATATATATATATTAAAGTATTACACTTTATCACTTTATCATCGAATGTACATGCGAAATAAGATAAAAATGGTATAAATTTGTTTTTTTTTAGAGAAAGTTTCAATCATAGCTGTTCTAATATGACATTTCTGTGATATTTAACTAAGTGTAAAAGTTATATAAACCCAACCATATTTCAATTACTAAGATGAGATTAACTAGAAAATTTGAATTTGTATGTAGTGCAACATCCTCATGACTCTACCATTCATAACAACAAGATGAATTCTAAATGCAATAATTTCCATTTATAATCTTAGTTTAAATACAACTACTCTATAAGATTTTTTTACCAAAAACACAACCATTTCATGATTTATTGAAGGAAAATTTAAACCCAATATCAGATTTCTTTCACTTTTCCATAAGGTGTTTCAAGGGACAAAAACAAGGAATACAATAAATTAACCTTTAAAATCAGACGATTTAACAATTCCATTTTAAAAAATGTAATAAGTTGCAACATTTGAACAAAAACTAATACATCTTAAGTAAGAATTTCAGGAGTAATTCATGAAAGTAATTCCTTTTGTTTGACAAAGATTAATAAGAAGGAAAAACTATTTTAAAATGAAAATACAAAATCTCTCCACTTAATGTGGAGACAACATGTCAAAATTGTCCCAAAATTACAACTCCTTTATAGGTAGAATTTGCAATCTGCAACTCCAAATGCACAAAACAAAAATATGTAACTTTTATAATTTTAAAGACCCTTCTTTCAAGCTCCATGTCATTTAAAAGAAAATCCAAAACCCATGAGAAACCAACTTGTTTACCTCCCAACCTATAGGCATTATTACATGCCTTAAGGTGTACCAAAATGACATGCTAGCCTCCCTCCAAGCCCATGGGAAAGAGGGAGAGACATGCCTCAAATCAACAGAGAAAAAGGTCTCCAAAACACAATCAAGGATATAATACTTATGAGTAACACCCCAAAAATAATGAAATATAATCAATCAAAGACTTGAGAAGCACCAAACTTCTCAATAAGGAAAGAGGGGATAAAATATCCCATAAATTACCAAATTTAGAACTAAATTAACCATAATAATCCACCATCTCCTTATCTCTCCATGAGATATCATAATACTCTCTTTATCCCTCCATAAGATATCATAACACTCTCCTTATCTCTTCATAAATTCTCCTTTATCCTTCCATACCCTTAAAACTAAATGAAGGGGTAAACCATAGTTCCCTCTAGCTTGTCCATCAAGCACGAGGGTGAATAAAAAAATGGATTCTTCCTCTTCCCACACATGCCCAAAATTCAATCCATGCAAGATCGGATGGGAAAACAAAAGACAAGAAAATTGAAAACCAATTCCAATCCACACAACACAAATTTAACCATTTTAAACAAGAAGAAATTTGAGGTAAGATCTTACCTCAAGATTAAGCAAGTGTTCCAACCCAAGTTTCCACAATCCACTTCCTTCTCCTTCCAAGCTCCCAAAAGCAAACCCAAAGCAATAAAAATGAAGCAAGTAACCTCAATCCCTTCCACAAGAGGGGATGATACGAAAAATAGAAAACAAAAGGATCAAATGGGAGGTTGAAAAGTGTCACCCTCCACCTATGCTTAACCAATCCAAAATTTCCAAAATTTGCACCTCAAAAACCCCAAATTAAAATATAAGAAAATAAATATCCAAGTGATCATGGAGGATCCACACATCCCAACACCATTCACTTCATCAAGAAATTTACATAAAAGACGAGGGATGAAAAGGGGCAAAATGGCCATATGGGCTCAATTTTCCTTGGAAGGAGCCCACCCACCCTTAGGTATAGGGCCTAGGGGCTCTTTCCAAGGAAAATTTAGTCCATAACTTGCCTTATACACCTCCTAAATGTCACCTTTTCCCAAATCCGAGTTTGGGGAAAATATGACATTTAGGAGAGGTCTGTTGGGCTCACCTAATCCATGATTAGGTGTCCCAAATTATTCATTAGGAAGACTAAAGCAAGACAAACAAATTTGCATAAAAGTCAAGGGGTTAGAGTTAAATTCAAAGTCAAAGCTAATAGAAAAGAGGATTAGAATTATTAATAACAATGCCATAGCAAGAGGGGTTAGCAAAACCAATAAGATAAGAAGGTAATAATAATACAACATCACAAGGGGGGGTTTAAATAATCCATAACTAGACCAAGGTCAAGAAAGGTGACCCATAGTAAAATAAGCTAGGAAGGAACTTTGGCTTTTAGGGTCCAATGTGCTGGTTTGAGACATCCCCTTCTCAAGTCCCACATTTCTCACGTGATGAAACCTGTCATCTTTATACTCAAGTTAAACATTATACCTGCCCAATAATAGCTAATAAATACGACAAAAATATAAGCAATATATTAATAATAATTTGCATATGATCAACAACTATCTAGTGAATAGTCAAACTATGATCCACCAATAGTATAACAAGAGGGGAACACTATAATGCCTTTATAAAAAATATTTATCCCATCTTGCAAGATTTCATAATCCAATCATAATCATCACATCGATACCATAAGAAAATCAAGCATATTGGCATCATATGCTATGTACATCCCTATCAAAGAATGAGTTAGCATCCAAAATCGACATATAATTATCCATGTAATGTAAAAACATCATCATCAAAATGAAATATATTTGATAGTTAATGCCTCAATCAAAATAATACGATGCTACAATGAGTCAACATGGTCCGAAATGGGAATAAAAAAGGTGGGCACTACACATACAAGAATGGTGGGCGCTAGTGTCCCACTTGGGCACTTCTATCCTAGTGGAAAAATAGTAACATATTAGTTTTCGTAGTTACACAAGTACAATCTTCTCCGCTTTTAGTAGTTACATAGTTAGTTTTAGATTGCAATTAATTATTAACATGAACTAAATAAGGAACTAAATGCTTATTTAGGAATCAAAGAATGAACAAATAAGGAAGTGACACCTAGGGAATTTGCAAGACAACGATATTCTTGGAATAATGTGTCACCCGAGGTAAGTTACAAATCGGGTTTGTGATCATCTTCAATGGCACTTATCCATGGAAAAACATTATCTATTAGAGGAAAAAGCCTATGAGATCTCCCAATACACTTTGCCTTAGTGGAAACAAGATGCCTAATTCCGAATTTTAGTGCTGGGTCACTCAAATCCCTGGTTTGATGACAAGATGCTAAAATTCTTTGTAATATTCCAACCAGCTCCTAAGCAACAAGTCTACAAGAAAGACCACATTTCTACCCCTTTCTCTTTCAACATTTCAAGTGTACTCTAACCCCTTGGTTTAAATTTTTTCCAATACACATTTCCAATTTTACATATTGTTCAAGTTAAAGTTCAATTGCATTTACCTAGAGCATTGACTACACTTGTTTTCTTTTGCATGTCATATCCTATCCCAACGAAGGCAAAGCACACAAGCAACCATGAAGCAAATCTCAAGCACACTCTGGCAAAGACGATATTCCAAGGAACTACACGTACACATCATTATCACTCCACGCACACAAAGGTCACCCATAGGATCCTTATCCTTCCCTTAGAATTCCACAGTACAAATTTTGTACTATTCCATTTGGCATGCTGCACAACTCATTTGGCACGCTACTGGGAACAATATTCTTTCGAATACCTAAGGTAGACTTTTATTTTCTTCTTTATGCTACCAAATCCTTATTCACTAGCATAAAGTGGGGAAAATGTAGTCACTAAATCACACACTTACTATGTACATATAGCCTCTAAATATTTCATTTATATGCATGATTCATAAGAAAGAGAATTAGTCATTAACAACACTTGTTTTGCTTTAATATTGTTTTTATCCTTCTTATATTTGTTAATTATATTTTTGGATTTACACCTTACAGTTTTGCACACTAGCCGACATCCTATTCAGCTCTGATTCCACTATTTTATATTTTTGGCACCCTGTACATAACCACCCATTAGGAAAGGAGCACTGGGCGATACTGTCCCTCTCGGGTGCCTCTCATCGTTCTCCTTTTGTTTACTATCCTGTGTCATCCTTTCACTTATTAATGAAGAAATTGAACGAAGGAATCAAACATACATACATACATACATTACATGTCTTATGTAACCTCATAAGGAGGCAAGCATTCAAGAGGCACATACTATTACAAGGTGTTAACATTTTATGTCAACAATATCAAGGATTACATTTTGGGATTGTATAATTCACTACATAGGAGGGTCTATTCTAAATTCCATAGCACACATTTTGTAATGGGAAAAAGTAGTTATAGCTTGCTATTCTTCGTGTGACCGACACTAGGGCATCCTATCTCAAGGGATACACTTCACACACACACACACACACACACACACACACACACACACACACACACACACACACACACACACACACACACACACACACACGAACTACATTAAGTCTGAAATGTAGTGCAGTGCTTAATGATAATCACATTGGGGTGACCACCAAGGTTAGTTTGACGAGATCTCATATGTATTTTTATTCAGCTAATGTGTGTTTGAGCCTCGTGCGTAAAGTTAGAGTTTATTTTACAGGTACATGTGTGATAGATAAAAGGTGCAACGAACCTTATGTGTCCTATAACAAACTAAAGGTGATAAGAAATGACACAAAAAGAACTAGGATCACAACTATCCCATAGACACCAACTCCTAGAATAGATGCTAGTGCTCAAGCACCCGTGTTGATATAAGAGCATCATTTACTTGTACATATCAAATTTTGGGTTTTCATTGAAATTTTGGTTTGAGATAGGTTTAGGAGCATCTTTATAGTGTTTAGTGTAGGCCCCAATTCATTTTGTCCCTTTCATATTTTTACTAAGGCCATTTGGGGTTTTCCCTCCAAAATGAGCCATTCAAATATTTGAATTCTCTAATTTATTTATTGGGGTCTAGGTGCTAGGTTATGGAGCATGTAATGATTCTAACGGTTTAAAAATTCCCCATGTAATATAATTGACATGTTTTCACTCATGAAGAGGGGTTACCTTTGTTATAGTAAGTCTTACCATAGTTTGATAACCTAAATTCAAGTCAGAATTCTACCTACATTTGGTCATTTAGGGAGGTATTCGAATGGGAGGTGATAGTTAGGTTGTAAAGGAGGTAGAGGTAGTTTTGTTGAAGAGCTAAGAAAGCTAAAAAATCCCGAGATGTACAAATGAAGATATCAATATGAAGGATTGCTCGAGAATGAGTTTGTAATGTGATAAGAATGTGTATGTGTGATAGGAAAAATGTTAATGCATGTTGTTCATAGTATAATATTGTGGTTGCATGGGTTTGATTGATGTGAAAATCCATGGAGGAAGTGATTACTATTTGAAATATATGCTAATGATAAAATATTTGGAATACTCAGTAGATAGGGGTTAATGCATTCTTCTTGTATGATAATTGTCTAAGAACATATGGTACAATCATCTAGCTTTCAAATGATGAATGTATGAATGGAAATATGTATATTGGTATTGTTTAAAAGATGTACAATTCTCCTTGTTATTAGAAAGATCTAGAACTTAGGATATCAATAAACACAATATTGTTTAAGACTCGTAAAATGCAAATTAGGAAGGTTTAACAAAGTTAAAGGGTTATTTAGCTTTTGAGGTATTTGAGAAGGAACATAAGGTGTAATAGAATGAGTGTGAACCTTGATAAAACTTGGGGGAACAAGAAAATGAAAATAAACCCGAATTACTTGCTCTTGTCATGTTTAACCCTCGTTATAGGGTTTGAGACCTAGAAACAACCATATCTTGAAAATTAACCATTAGAAAAGGATAGAAATTGGTAGGAAGTGGGTTATAAGATGTAGTGCCCACACTTTTTATAGCTCTAGGAAATAAGGGATAAAATATGCGGAATAATCCCTCACGTAATCGCAATAAGAGAAACTAATATGCAAAAATTATTACGGATCTCAAATAAAATAACATAACACAAAGAGACAAAGATTTAATGTGGTTCACCCAATTTGGGCTACGTCCACCAAGAATCACTTGCTCAGATTTTATTACAAGACACCGCTCTCTCAATACAATACCCAGATCTGTTTGGAGCTATGCTCAACAAACTCTATAGAATTCACAGCCGAATTCAAAACACATCTGCAATACATTTGCTTGTACATCTATCATATGCATAAGACCATATAAATAGACAACTGCTTAAGTAGTTTTACAAAACCGTGGGTATCAAAACCATGGGCAAAACCCATCCCATAAACCTATGGGTCAAAAAACTCACCCATATGAGAAAAGCACGTTTCCCGATATGTCGGGTGCATTTTTCGAGGCCAAAAAATTTTACGCCTAATTTTTTTTTTTCCAGGGTTGCGCCCCGAACCCTTGCTACCGGGGCTGCCGCCCCGGACCCCCACTCGGGGCCCGGCCCGGCCCCGAACCCGGCGAGGATACATGAAAAGTGTACAGTACTCTTAGTGTACAGTCTTCAACACTTTCACACATGAAAAATAGGCTCCACAACCTAACGAAAACAACCATATCTTGAAAATTAACCATTAGAAAAGGATAGAAATTGGTAGGAAGTGGGTTATAAGATGTAGTGCCCACACTTTTATAACTCAAGAGCTTGTTGTTCCTTTTCTCATAGACATGTTTTGGCTGGACTTTTGTTATATCTTGGACATTATATTAGAGATTGGATCTTATTAGACATGTGTGGACATTTAGGTGTATAGCGCCAATTTAGCTTAATTTCTATGTTGTCACATTTTCTTATGATTTCATGGATACTAAGGGATATGATGTTGTTTTTGGAACATAATTATACTTGACGGATACTTAGTTGTTGCATATTGGGATTCTATGGTTATATGTCAATTTATCATCTTGTCTAACTTTGGAGAATTGAGTATAATTGTGCACATTGTCACATTTTGATTTCAAAAGAGGATGTTAGGCTAGTTTATAACTCATTGATATCTTGCTTTGAGTCATTGATTTATATTGTATCGGACAGGTGCGGTTAATGTGTGCAATGAGTGTGTAGGTGACAGGTTTACAGGAGAACGTGGGATTCAGGCTAGCTACACAATCTTGCACAAGCAGCCCACGGGCTGAGTCCTAGCCATGTTCATTGTGTGAAACCTTAGTGTTGGAGATTATTATTTTGGGCACCATGAGTGACCCCAATTTTTGTAATGTATTGTGCCTTGAATTATTAATTTTGTTTAGGGTAATTAGTTATGTTGTAAACTTGTTTTGGGAGTTAATAATCCCACTTTCATTAAAATTTTGATTTTGTTTAATGAGTCACTTAATCACAAGGGTTTAGGGTCACATGTGAAACCCTTGGGTGGTCCCCACACCCTCTACCCTTGTGCCAAAAATGCAAAACCCGAAATTGGGTTATTTTGGGCATTTTTGGGGACCCTTTTTAGCTTGGGAGTTCCCCTAACATAAAAATGAGCCCTTGGACCCTACCTAATGGGTAGGGGGGCTTATTTCCAAGGCTAGAGGGAGTTTTCCTCTCTTTTTCCTCTTGTTTGGTCACATTCATGTAAAGGGTGTGTATTAGAGTGCTTGTAAAAAGTTGCATTAGATTTGTCTTGTTAGCTTTTGGAATAATTTGGGAGAAGAGGGCAAAAAGACATTTTTACCCTTTCTCTCTTTTGTTTTGGCATCTTTGACCTTGAAGGAGGAGAGGGGTGACACATGTCACCCCCTCATTTGCAAGGATTCTTGCTTTCTCCTCTTCAAATTCCCCTTCATGGGAAAAGAGAGGGACTTTTTTTTGAAACTTCTTGCTTGGGATGCTTGTGGGATTTGGAGCTTGAGATTTGCTTGAGTCAAGGAGTGGAGAAATTTGAAGTTGGAAAGCTTTTTGGAGAGCTTTCCTTGAGGTAGGCTCTTATGTCTTATTGCATGTGTTATTTTTCATCTTAGTTGTTAGGTTGGCTACTTGAATTTGTTATTGTTGCATGTGGTTTTTGGTTGTTTTACTTGTTTTACTCCCTCCATCATATGGCATGATGGATTTTTGGAGTTTGTGGGGGAAGAGAGAGGGAATTTTCCCTCTCAATCCTCAAGGCTTGATGGACAAGCCTTGTAGGGTCTTAGTGTTTTCCCCTCAAATGATTGAGGTGGGGAAGTTGATTCATTTGGCTTGAATCTCCTTCCCCATTCTTGGTAAGGAAACCCCTTTGGGGTTTGAAAATCCTTCCAAGAAGGACTTGGAGAAAGGGTGGAGGAATAAGGAGGGTGTAAATGATATAGGAGTAATAAGGAGGGCATGGAGGTCTAGTTATTGTGCTTATAATCTTGGTAACAACTTTTGGAGGACTCCTCTCCTCTCTTCCTGTTGTTTTTAGAGGAAGGACTTGGGTTCTTCTCTTTGCCACCTTGGAAAATTTTGAGTCTTGTCTTGGATGTTGTCCTATTTTTGTGTGGTTGTATCATTGTTAGTTCACCCTTCTTCTTGTGCAAGATTGTGGATGGTTGTCCTCTTTCCCATGGGCTTGGGGGAGGCTAGCATGCATCCCAACCTTGGGAGAGGCATGTAATGATGCCTATGGTTGGGTGGCAAACAAGCTCTTTCTCCTTATTGGTTCTCTTGAAGGCATGAAGGTTGGAGCTCAAAGTTGGAAGTTGGAGATATTGATAGTTTTTCTTTGTCTTCTCTAATTTGGTGAAACATTTCTTGTATTGTAGCCACTTAAGTATGGCTTGTGGGAAAATTACTCTTTAATGAAATTCCTTTCTTTTTGTATTTGAAGATCTTCTTTCAACCTTGGAAAGGAATTTTGTTGGAATGTTGTCTTGTATATTTAGCATGATTGTGAAATATGAAGTATTGAGTTATTGAGAGATTGTGCAAAAAGGAGATTTGTTAAATATTGTCTTTCTTTAATATACATTTAGTAGAAACATCCTTTCTTTTCTTTTTACATTTCCTTATCATGCTTGTAGTTAGAATATTTATTTGACAAAAAAATAAATCTTTTGCATTGTATTTGAGAGGAATAGTAATTCCTTGTTGAAAGTCTTATGTATTTTATCAAAAAAAAAAATCAGATTTGGAATAGTATGCTCCTTTGCAAAATTTATTAGTATTTAGATTTATTTTTATATACTTGTGTTGTTTTCTTCATCTCAAATCTGATAATCATTTAATGTGAATAGTTGGGAGTATTCAGTTTATTTTTGTATCAAATGATCTTATTGAGTTTTTTTAATATATGTACAAGCTTAGTTTAATCTATTCTATCAAATGGTTATGAGTTGTAGATTTATTTATTTTATATATATTGAAATATGTTTATTGTAAAACTTGGTGTTTTTGTTTACATATATATATATATATATATATATATATATATATATATATGTATATATTACTTGTAAATAGTTTTTATGCATTTGGTTACATATAATATTATAAGTATTAAACTATATATATATATATATATATATATATATATATATATATATATATATATATATATACACGTTTTAAATAATGATAAAAACAAAAACTATATTCATTTCAAAAATGATTTGTATTGTTTTAGAATAAATAATAATAATAATAATAAACAAAAAAACATTTTATTAAATTCAAAATATATATATATAATGTGTTGGTGGGGGGTTCGGCCTCCCAACCTTGTGTATATAAAAAAATAGTTGGTGGGGGTTCGGCCCCCACTCCGTGTCTCGGGCCGCCCCCTCCCCCACAAAACCCCGCACCCCCTCGCCGTCCCTCGCGCACCCCCGCCGTGCCCTCTACCGCCACGACTCTCCGCCTCACCGTGCCCACCCCTTCCCACCGCCTCCACCACGCAAAGACCTCCTCCACACGACCTTCACTCGGTCCTCCCTCCATAGCTCCGACCTACACCTTCAATCTAAACAAAATCAATATATATATATATATATATATATATATATATATATATATATATATATATATATATATATATAATTTACAGTGAGGTTACAAAAAGAAAAAAAAGAGAGAAAATCCCTCTTGTTATGTGGTTTTCACAATAAAAGAAAATCCTCATAGCACTCCAACAACCTGTAACAAGAAAACAAATCCAAAATGAAAGGAAAGAGGTGGAAAAGAGAAGAGATAAGGAAGTTAGGGCACAAATTTAGATCTAGGGTTGAGGATTGTTTAATCCTAGGGCTCAAATTAAACCCTATTCACTTTAAGTCATGGGCTTTGGTGGGAATGTTTCTTTTAAAATAAAAAAGAAAATATGGATCAATATATTTATTGGGGAATGTTTTTACCTAAGAACGAATAATCCTATTCCCATGTGGTGAAATTATTTAAGTAAATACATATGTGTATAAAAAAATTAAATGTGCGTAATTTAATCAAAGCTAAGATAAAATTAAATTGAATTAATGTCTTAAACAACCATGAGGTTTTTTTTTTTTTAAAATCAATAAGAATGAAGGGTTAATGGAAAGAGCTAATTAAAACATTAGTTCGCTACTTCAAAAAATAAAAAATAAATTATTTACCAACTTTTTAGCATGTTTCCGGTGTCTCGAGGCGTGGCACTACATAAGAATTATTAAAGATTCCATGAAGCTTTAAAGTCATTGATGAATTTTTCATAGGTTATATATGAATATCAACTTGACCGTGCATGTTAAGTCCAATCTTGAGGGTTTAATGAAAGGAAATGAATGAATAACAAAAACGTATTTTTAATTCCTATTAACACTTGTATTAAAGGTGTATGAAGGTCCAATGGATGTGTAAACATGGTTTTGAAGAATAATCTCAAGGTATTTATGATAGAAAACTAGAAACACAATCATAACCCCGTTATTATAATAATTTATAAGCCAGTTTTGATGAGTAATTATTCTAGAAGGAAGTTCATGGAGAAATAATTTCTAAGGAGGTGTGCCATGATGACTTGCAGGTGTTTAAGTCTTTGAGGAGTAAGGATACATTCTATAAACTCATAAACAAGTTCTCTTTGATAGTTTAGTATACATTCCTAGAACTAGCTTTAGAGCCTAATATATAAGCATTTGATACAAGAATGAATAAGGTGAATTTGGAGTGAATAAATGGGTGTGAAATGGGCCTTTGATAGAGAATATATGGTGGAATAGAGAGGTGGAGTTGACAGCTTTAGAAAAACATAAAAATCCTAAATATGCATAAGTTTATCTAGGGGCAAAATAAAGTAAGGACAAGTTGGTGCAAAATGTGTAGAAACAAAACAAGTGAGTAAGGTGAATTTACTTATTAAGGAGGGTATACATTTATTTAAAGACATGAAAAAGATAATAACCTTTTAGATGAGTTTAGAAGATAAAAGTGAAGGTTATCAATCCAAGACTTAAACACTGACCTAAATGCAAACAAGTGAAAGGTGAGTTGAAGTAATTCCTTTGGGAGTTAGAATCTAAAATTTGGTGAAAAGGGTATTTAAATATGTGTTTATTTTTTCATGGGAGCTTGTAATATATCCATAACAATACACTTTACATATAAACAAGGCTACAAGAAATAGGCCTAATTGAAGCAAGTAACAATTTAGTTGAAGGGCTTTCCTTGTGAATTGAAACTTGAAATTTTAGGTGGAGTTGTAAGCCCATTAAAAGTTTCTAAAAAGGTTATAATATTCTCTTGAGTCCTTGTGAGCGATGCATAACAATAAGATTTATGTTTGTATGGCTAGTAGCTTTTATTTGGAGTTTAAAGGTGAAATTGATGAAATGGATTCTAGATTCATTAGGGAGAGTCTTAATAGAAGTTACTTGAATAGAAAGGAGTGTAAAACAAGTGGAAACAGTCCAAGTAGCCCTTAAATATATATCTACAACTATTCCTTGAGTTGTGATTTAATTTGCATTGTGATGATCTTAATTCTATTACATGATTTTGTTGTTGTTGAGACTAACTTTTGAGGTGTTTCCTTATCAATTTGTAGCTCCTCTACATCACGTGTCCTCTCCTAAGAAATCCTATCCTCGATATCGTCACATTCCAAAATCGAAGTAGAGCTTAAAAAGTCCGAATATGCCTTTCCAGTATGTTCATCAATCTAGACCTATAATTACAAGTTAAGTCATCTTTATCTCATATCTTTCACCCTTGCTTGTATTTCTATAACTATATCTTGCTAAAATATTGTTATATTGATATGATCGACAATTCCCTTACATAGATTTAAATTTTAGTAAATAAATATGCATATAAAGGTGGTAAATCTAACTCTGAAGGAATTATTACCAATCTTCTCCAATATTTTAAATGTATTATACCTGATTGGTTTCAATTTTTTACCTTCACATGTCAATCTATATTTACCGATATGAAGCCAAACTTGATCACCAAATTGAAAATGATGATCAAACTAATGTTGGTCATGTATAGCCTTGTATTTTGATTGACTCTTTTCAATTACTATTGACAACTTGATGAACCATATGTATCTTTTTAATGAACTAATTTGCCTTATAAATATCATTTTATCCATTTGTTACTATGTCTTGCACAAAGGAAAAGTCAACATGTAACTTTGGAAAGATACCAAAACATGTATAAAAGGAGAATTCTATGTGGAAGAGTGAAAGGCATGATTATAAGCATGTTGCACATAACACAAGTATTCAACCCAAATTATAGGATGCTTGCTACATTATCTTTAGACAAAATGCACTACTATAAGGTTGACCACTTCTATTTTCCCATCGGTTTGTGGATGAAAATCAATAATTTTATTCAATTTGGTGTTCATCATGTCCCATAAACTGACCAAAACTTCCCAATAAATCGAGAATCCCAATAAGAGACAATAAAAGTAGGTAGAAAAAAAATGAACCCATTTATTGTTGAATAAGAAATGTGCATTTTCCTTGCATGTTATTACTTTTATAGGGCACCAAAATACACATCTTGCTAAATCTATCCACATCCACATAAAATTTTCTTTTGGCATAGGAAAGCCTCCAAAAAAGTCCATGGAAATACTTTCCCATGGCACGAATGGTACGAGAAGTGGGATATACAAGCCAAAATTCCATTTACTAGGATTTCCAATGGCACAAAGAATACAATCTTTAACATATATAAATACATTTTCAGACATTCGAGGCCGAGAACAATATCTTTGTAATTGTGCATTTGTTTTACTAACACCAAAATTACCGAAACACGAGAAGTATGTTCTTCCCTAATCAAATGAACTCTTTCATCTTGTGGAACACAAATTTTACCAAGATGATAAAGCAATACATCATGTAAATGATAGGCTAATTATTCCATCTATTTACCATGATTTAGATCTTCATAAACATCCTTAAAATTAACATCTCTAACATATTGTTCCTTATAAATTTCATGCATCAAAGGACTATATTGTAGAAGAATAGATGCAACAACAAGAGATATAGAAAGCATATTAGCAACCTTATTTTGTATACCCTTTTTATACTTGATCACAAGATGAAATTGTTACAAAACCCCATCCAATGAAAGTGCCTTGACTGTTGTAGCTTGGATTATGACTAAAGGTATTGCAAAGGCTAATGATCCATATGGATTATTGTCTCTTTTCCCATCAAATAATGTTTCCACTTTTTCACTAAAGCATACAACTCTTTTTCATATGTAGGATAATTCCTTACTACGCTTGTAAAGGTATTTGAATGGTAACAGAAAATTTCGTTCTCTGCATCAACACTACAACCTTGGTATATTCACTTGCATCTATTTCAATCTTGAATGGTTGTTGCAAACCAGTTAAAGTCAAAACTAGGTATGTGTTTATATTTTCTTTTAGCATGTCAAAGGATTTTTGGTACTTGCCTCCCCATTGAAAGACATGTTTCACACTTGTCAATGAATCCAAAGGAGTTGTAATTAATGAAAAGTTAACAATAAACTTTCTCCAATATTGAAATGCCCCTAGGAAGCTTCTAACTTCAGTTTCATTAGTAGGTTTAGGAAATTTCACAATAAATTCAACTTTAGAGGGATAAATTTTCAGTTCACCACCCCTACAACATATTCCAAAAAACCAAAGATTTTCTATAAAATTCACATTTTGACATCTTTAAGTATAATTTCTCCTTTCACAAAGTTTCCAAGACTTTCTTAATATGTTTAATGTGATCTTCCTAAATTTTACTAAATATTAAAATATCATCTAAGTATATAATAACAAAATATTCAATGAATGGTATAAAAACATCATTTGTAACCCACATAAAGGTGACAGGTGCATTGCAAAAGAATAAAAGGCATAACAAGCCACTCAAATAGACCTTTTTAGTTTTGAAAGTGGTTTTCAAGTATCACCTTCACTGATCCTAACTTGGTGATAATAACTTCTCGATTCTAACTTATTAAAATAAATTAAAAATTCAACTTATCTAATAAATCATCGATAAGGAAGAGGGTAGCGTTTTTCACCGTAATCTTGTTCAATGTTTGGTAATCCACACACATCTGCCATGTGCCATCCTTTTTGGGCACCAAAACAATAAACTATATGGATAAGTGCTTGGTTGTATGACCCCTTTCTCGAGCAACTCCATAACTCACTTCTTGATCTCTTCATTTTCCACCATGGACAACCTATACATGCCAATGTTAGGAAGAGGTGTATCCTGCTGCAAATGAATATCATGTTGTATTTCTATTTTAGGAGGTAATCCATGTGACTCTTTAAATACATCATTATAGTTAGAAATGAATTTCACTATCTCATTCTTATGTTTAGGATCACAAAATTTCAAATCCTTGGATTTATCATCATCCTTAATTTTAACAATCATGAGTACAAAATTCTTGCTTGCATTCACAAGCCTCTTCATCTATCCTAAAGATATAAGTGACATATTTACTTCAATTCAATGAGCTCTAACAATGTATTCAACTCCATCTTTAACAAAAAAAAAAACTTATTCTCTTCCCTATATAATTTTTCTTTTCTAACAAAAAGATAAGGTATACCAAGAACAATGCCACAAATGTCAAGTGGAACCACATCTATCTATACCTCATGAATGAATTTAGAGGTGATTGTAAATATAAGTTTTCTTGTGTTTCATGACTTGCAATTTAGCATCATCACTTACCCATCCCAAAGGGTATGGTTTTAGATGTGGTTTGGTTTTGAGTACCAATTTATTAAGAAATTCTTCGAAAATGAGATTAGCTTGAGATCCGCTATAAAAAGAGTATCAATCTTTGTATTTTTATAAATAAATTCAATGTGGAAAATCTCCTTTCTCTTCTTTTCATGCATAGATTTATAATTAGAAGTATGGGAATTAGTTTTAAAATAGGAAGAAGATGAACATTGCAAACCCATGGCCGTGATCTTGGTCTCTTCACTAGAATCGGATCCAAGATCTCACACTATTGTAGTAATTTTCTTGTCACCTCCTTTCTTTAACTATTTTGGCTTGAGCTCTAGATAGAGCTTCCAAAAATTAGCATCTGCATATCCTTTTTTTTTACAATGCGAACACATAAGATTCTCATCTTCTTTCTTAATCGTGGAAGTATGTTTTTCTTTACCCTGTCCTTTTTATTTTCCTTTATTTTTAGGATGTTATTTGCCTGATGTATTTGTGAATATTTTCTTTATGTTATTACCCTTAGATTCAATATGGGTAGCTTGGACACAAAATTCATCAAGGTTAGTGGAATTAAACATAAGTATGGTATGTTTTAAATAACTATGCAACCCGCTAATGTATTTCAAAAGAGTCTCTTGAGTATAAAGAGTAATTCCCAAAATCAATGCTTTCTTCCTAAAATATTGAGTGTAATATTGCACACTTTGACCCTTAGTTTGTCTTAAAATTTTACAGTCCATAGTAGCTTGCTACATATAACCAATTGGATAAGTTTATTTTTCAAAGTGGAAACAAAATCATCCCAAGAAGAAAGAAATTTACCATGTTTTTCCAAATCCTCACGAGTCTTACTCTCCCACCAAATTAATGTTGTACCACCAAAAAAAGAGTAACTAGATGAGTTTTTGCTTCATCATCAACAATTTTTTGAATCTTGTAGTAAACTTCAATCTCCTTGACCCAATAATCTAATTTTTTTGCATTAATCTCTCCATTATAAATTTTCAATTCAAATTTAACATCAATTGTTAAGACTAATGGAGTAGCATAAGAAGAACCAAAAGGTTATAAGTAGATGGAAGATGTTTAAGAGATCCTTCTTCTTTACCTTTTTCCTTACCATATTCTGATTCAACTTCATGTATTGATCTCCATTCTTGGTATGAATCTTCCACCATTCTTTTCATTTTCAAAAATATTGTTGGAAGGCCATTTCTATATTCATCCTTCCTCTAAGCTATTATTTTTGGGAATCCATAGTTGAAATTGAATTGCACATTTGAACCTATCTTTGGATTATAGTCCTCAAGCGTTCCTTCACCGCACTTTGATTTAGGCATAATAAACATCCAAAATTAAAAAACATTACAAATTCCCAAAATCAACTTTAAAATAGCCTTGAATCAACTACTCTGATACCAACTTGATCTATGATGTGTATTTAAGTGACTCACTTAACCAAATTATAGATTTTAGATACTTAAAAGCACCTTCTCAATTTACCTCAATTATTAAAACAATTAAAATTAGCTTAAAAATGAATAAATCCATTAAAATAACAAGTAAATGGGAGAAAATTGCCGATTATAAAGTGAAAACCAAGTATTAACGAGTTCACCCAAATCGATTACATCTTTGGGTTTGGATAGGCTCTTAAATCGATCAATTAGGATACAAAATGCCTTATACAATAATATTTAAATAAAAAATCTCTCGGCCTACAAAATAGTCTCTACTCAATCTCTAGGAGGCTTTTATCACTTCTCCAATTGCACTCTTGCGCAACAAAAATGCACCAAAATGGCTCTATGGCTATCCAATATGCTCATGAAATTAACAGAGTTACCCCTTCATTTACAAAGTTCACCCTTTTATAACATTCCATGACTCGTGATATAGTTTCTAGGCACTTATCCTTTTACAACAACCACGATTCAAATATGTACCCCATCACATTAGATTTTGGGGTGTTTACCCTAAAAATACACTTTATCATCAATTTTCTCGAGTTGGGCATTGGTATAATAGCTAGAATCTCGAAATAGCCCATGATTGTTTAAGGGTTCGATCCCTTATCCCATTTTATTTGGCCTTTCTTATTTTTGTTAGCTAGGAAAAATCCCACATTCACGCCAAGTTGGATGTTTGGAGGCTTGAAATGGCCTCGAGAGTTACATGGAGTATGTTGCTACAATTACACATTGGAATATTTTGTTACTTCCAGCTCAAGACCATCACTTGACTTGCTATGATGAGTTATATGTTGATCTACTCACCGACACTTCCACTCGACACTTAACTCGATTGCATTGGTTATTGATCTCAATCATGGTGAGCTGCCTAGTTGGTGAGTTGGTTAATGAGATGATAACGTGGTTGGTTGATGAGGTAACTCGCTAATGTGGACTTGGACTTGTTGAGTTGTATGCAGAGCTTGGTAGGATTTTGGCTCACCAAGTGAGTTGATTGTTCATCTTTGGAAAATTTGGGAACTTAGTCCCACATGTAGCACAAATTGGTCTTCCATAGGGTTTATAAGGAAAAACCCATACAATGTAATGTGAAGAAAGGTGACAGGGTCCCCCTCTTGAAAAAGAGTGGACCCCATTGGTTTTGGGCCCCCAACTGGCACATCATGTGGGCCCCACATTGACCTTAAAAAGATAGGCTGAAAACCAAATTATTTCATGAGAAAAATGTTACTTTTCATATCGTCATTCGTCCACTTGTCATGCTCACACCATGCCACCTCATCTCTGTGTAACTTGTTTTATTTTTTTCCTAGTTGGAGAGAAATTTTAATGGACCTATCTTCCTCATATGATGTCCATTTTACCATGTTCAAAAGGTTATGAAAGCTCTCGATGAGCTCTTTCATATGGAAGAAATTTCATGACTTGTGTAGATAGTTTGATCGATTCGAGTGAGGATACTCCCGGATCGAGTGACCCATCCTTTCTCTAGAATTATGTTTCACATGGATGATTTTGGAGGTCTAATCAATGCTTGATAGGTTTTAGGTGAATTTTGGGGTTGTTTTAGTTATATATGTAGAATTAATTGTTGTATATTGATATCATCATATGAATTTCTATTCATATATGAAATATTATTCCTCCTCCTAGAAAACATGAACCATCTTGTCATGCTCCACAACTTTAGTCACCTTCCCTTAACTATGCTTAATGACGATATATCTACATATAAAATTACTAATCTTATTACCTTCATCCTAGTTCTAGCAAAGGATTGATGAATTGACCAATCAAATCCCCTTTAAAAGATCTAAATAAAAAATAAAAGCAATCTTGGATTTATTCTATATATTACTTGATCAACCTTTTTAATCATGAAATTCTTGGAAACATCCTACCTATCAACACTAAATTCTACATTTGACATTTATTATTAGTGAAAAATGCTCTTAGGTGGTTTTTTTAGTTCCCCTTAGGGAAGTAAATGCAATGCTCTAATTTTCTTGGTTTACCTATTCTATTACTCATTGGGTGAAGAGTTGAGGAACTTTTATGCTCTGTGTTCCTATGATGTTGATTATGAGGGATCCTTTTGAAGAAAATATATTGATTCCAGTTTAGATTGTTTCAACTAGGGAGAGACACCAATAGTGGTGCACCCTAAGTTAGGGGCCCACAAAATCAATTCTATACAATGTGGGATCTTGATTTTTCACCAACACATAGTTCAAGATTTTTAAAATTATATATATATATATATATATTAAAAATATTGAACTATGTGTTAATAAAAAATCAAGATCCTACATATATATATATATATATATATATATATATATATATATATATATATATATATATATATATATATATATATATATATATTGAGTGTTGAATTGGAGGGAAAGACATATTTTGAATTGATTTAAAATAGTAAATTTGAGTTACACTACATTTTGATTGGGACCCATACTTGATCATGGGTGATAATGGTTGAACATTGAATATTTAATAATGACAAATCTTACATGTCATGATGTGATTGGGTGTTGTCATGTCAAAAATGACTAATCACCAGGTACTTTTATGACAACTATCAAGTTGTACTATGACAACTATTGGGTGTTGTGTATTCAAGACACTATATCCACAATTGGACCCTGCTCAAGACAAAATTGAGAGAGATATATATGTTTGATTTAGGGGATGGAATACTACTGTGGAAATTGGTGCTTAGGGTTGTGTGTGCACCTCCTTGGTTGTTTTGAAAACCGTAGATATATTATTGCGATGTCTCATTATTGTGATGTTGTGTTATGTGCCATATGTGGACCTCCATCCTCTCTATATGTTTTTTTGGAATTTTATGTTGTAATATTGGACATATGCACCTCCTATCTTTCTCATGTGCTAGGTGCCTAATTTTCTCATGTGGTAATGGTGTTATGTGGATTTGGTCTTGTTTTGGGGTTGTTGGGCATGATGTGACATTTCTTCACTTCAGGTGTGTTATAATTTTGTGGTCATTGATGATTATTGATGTGTGGTGTGCTTATTGTATAGTGATCTTGAAATGGAAATAATAGTAATACTCTACCTTCATAAAATTTCAACCACACATATATGTTACACTTCCTATGTGACATTGTTTTGAGTGTTTTGGCTAGTTTAGGTTATATCCATGCCCTGAGAGCTTTTTTAGTTGGCATAATATTAGTTGGTTATTGGTTGCTCTAGGGATAATCCCCATATCTTGGAACTAGTTAGACAAGACTTTTGAAGTTGACATGTGATGTTTTTCTAAAATAAAGGATCATTTGATTATTACATGATCTTTTGAAACATTTAACCCCTCTCAAACCCTCTCATTTCTTTGAAAAAATGTTGAATTTGGTTGTATTGTTGGAACATCATTAATTTTGGTGTAAATCTTACTATAATTTGAAATAAATTGTTTACTAGTGGAAATTTTAGGAAAAAAATCATGTTCATAGTTCTTACAAATTATAAATACTTAATCATTTGTGTGTTTTATTAGGAATTACATTGATGAAACATGTCTTGAAGTAGTTGATTACGTATGATTATGGGTCATAAATTTATCTCAATATTACTGTAATTGTGTGATGATTGTATACCTAATTAACTTATCAAATAGATGTAGGGAATGCATGTTTTAAACTTTCAAGTAACATTCTCTATTAAAAATAAATTTTCTTCCATGAATTGAACCTAGCTTCATTTCCTTCTTCATGTTAGTATTATGTTGAGTAACAACTACTCTTGGCCTATACCCCCTCTTCATATATTTTCCTCTAAATAATTGTTTGACTTCTTCCCATCGGGGGATATGATTTTTTAATGGGAGGAGATGTAACTATCTTCCCATTTAGTGTTTTTCCTCTTAAGGATCCAAATTTGTTGTCATCTCTTAAGTATGTCTCGTGACTTCATTATGTGTATAATTGAATGAGTGTTTCTTGGTGGTTCATAGTTTAGAAGATCTTTAAGGCATTGATAACATGCTTATAGATTTGTATTAGACACTATAAAATGGATACTATTTTAAACTGGATGAATTTAAGAACAATTAAATGATATTAATAATAAAAAGTAATAACATAAACCATTAAATTAAGGTTTGCAATACTTTACAATGATAGGGATGCCTAATTTTTGCACAAAAGTAATTTGGGGTAATGGTGGGAAATAGATGTTCATTCGACTCTCATAAATAATTTGTCAATATTTTGGATAAGTAAATAAAAAAATCATAATATATTGGGCATATGATGGAGCTTTGAGCATTTTTCTTCATGTTAAGACACATGAATTGTCCATTTCTTGTATAGTTATTTTGATGTGTGGTGTCTTCACTACAGGGGGATGAGAGTGTGGGGAAATAGGTTGAAATTTTAACTAACATAGTTGTGTCACACCATTAATAATTGGTTTGATGATTATCTTTAGGTGTTTCCATTAATATTTATTTATGATATATGTTTGGAGACCACCACTACTTGAAGACATGACTATCCTCACATGGTTTTAACATTGTTTCTCTTTCTTTCTTTCTTTATTCTTGTCAGGTAGTTACCCAAAAACAGAAAAATGGATATTTTTATTTAATGTTGCATTCATGTGTGCCATAATAGTATATTTTTATGTGATTGTGGAAGCATACATATGGTGCGCGAGATTCAACGAGTTCCTCAAGGAAATATGGTCGTGTGAACTGTAATGAATGGAAGGATTTCATAAAAGAATGATGTAGAAGCATCCAAGGTTCAATGTGATCCTGAATTTTTTTATAAAGTATGTGTACATGCAAAAATTGGAGGGAACATAAGAAGCACGAGGGTTCATTAGCTAGGCAATATCCTAGCACATGAGTTCATATTGAGGTAATTAAAATTAATAAAAGTAAAGTCAATATACCGGTAGACAAAAGGGGGTGAAAGGGTTTAATTTATTAATATTTTTAATCAGGTATTGGGGGTAGGTTAGAGAGGTGGGCCAAAGGAAAGGAAGGTTTAATTTTAATATAAAACTAAAACATTTGAACCCTAGTTTTTAAAACTAAATACCTTAAAATTGCAATTTAAGGAGTGTGGTCATAAAGTTAAATTATAATCTCTTTTTGAATAAATAAATCTCAATTAAGAGATTCTTAACCAAGAAATAATAAGATGGTAGAAAACTAGGATTGAGTATGCTTTTCAACACAAGTGATATTATTTCACCATCTTAATTATTTGAAGAACTATTGATAAATGATTAAAGCTTAACATTTATAAGGTAATTGGTAATAGGTCTTGAATGGCTTCAAACTATCTTTCGAGAGAAAATGCATATTAAAAAATTGAGTGAGAAATATGATATATTTTTATTTAATATATTAGGGTAGAAATAAAAAGGGGTAAATAAAATTGTTATGGAAAATTGGGTAAGTAAGGTACATGGAAAAAATAGGGGTTTTTTCATTCTAATAATATAACGGAGGGGGTATTATAAATTGAATAATTAGAGGTAAAAACTAGAATTAAGGGTATTCTTTAATATCCTTCAAATGAACGTGTTATACCATACTTTTAGTACGTGAACCCCCGTGATAAGAAGGAAGAGGAAGCACGACAAGACAATGGAAAGTTTGTGCGGAAGTTTGTGGGAACTTTGTGCAAAGGAAATTAGCATGGGCACAATGCACATGAAATTGCATGTAAAAATTACGGAAGGTTGACAAAAAGAGTAGGCACATAATAATAAGGCATGACGATTTACGTAAGATTTTGGGAGTGCAACAAGGGAGTTTGACTCAGCGTAGAAGATTGGAGGTGCACAAAGATTGCAAAATATTTGTGTGCAATGAAAAATAATGTGTAAAAGGTGAAAAAGGATCAGCACAAGAGTTACACAATAACATGGATTTTGAAGGACGCGTGGATGTTTTGAATAATGATAAAAAAGCTGAATGAAAGTGCATGAAAGAAAGGGAAAATGTGAAGCTTATGAAAATAAGCATGTGGTAGAAGATAATTACGGCGGGAAAAAGAGTGTAGAAATAAAGCACATGAAAGAATGGGTAGTTAGTGGACAAGACATGGTGTCATATACCGATAGCTATCATACTACGATTTAGAATGAAGGCGGGTCAAAAGATGGATAATCCAAGGGTCATAACATTAATAAAATAAAGTAATAGATTAAAGAAAAAATAAATCTACCTAATCTATAATAATGAATCATTATCCATCCACATAGAAACAAACATGAAACAAAGAACAAATAAGGGTTAGAGACATATACATGTGGTGTGGTAATCGATGCATCGATCCTTTCCAAATACAAGAAGTCTAAGAGAAAATTTTCATGGGATGATAAGGGAAAGATCAACAAGAAGACCCATTCTAACTAACTATGGTGACCCAAATATAAGAGGTCAAGCAACAAAACCTCAATTCTAAAAACTAGATGTGAATATGTTCACATATGTGTAATGTGCAAGTAAGATGTAGTGATTTTATTAATGAATTATTAATACTAAAATTACAAAATAGGATGTGTAAATATAATTGAAGTGATTGACTATTGTTGATCCCATCGGCCATAAGGAAAATAAATCTTGACACAATCTATTGTGTCTAATTTAGAGAAACCCAAGGTCAAAGCTATAAACCAATGAGGAATAGAAGGAAAAAAATAATGTAAGCATGAAAAAATCCCATGATGAATTAAATTTATAGGAAGACTAAGAATGCATGTAAACAAGTGAACATAATGATGGTAACATGTGAACAAGAGAGGAAACAAAGTGAGGATAGGGTAACTATGGTATAAATTACAACATAATGATATCTCTTAACTGTTGTGGTCTAACCCTTGTGACCAATTTTGATCATACCCCAATCCCAACAAGCCCCTTAAGGAACCCACTCAAAATAATAATACATCAATAGCCCTAGAAAAGGGCATAAAAAACAAGGTTCATACAAGAAAAGCTCTCATTCTTGTTATGATTTTGAATTATGTTTTTAGCTTCCAAAGGATTTTGGGTGATCGATCCCAAATTTTCATTGATGGAGAATCAAAAGTAGGAGAGGATTTTAGTGTACGTGACCCAACACCAAGAAGAGGTACCATAGTTTGTTTTTCCCAAAGAAGAGTAATGTACAAATTATATATCCATCGACGTCTTCCCACATAAAGAGAGATAAAGAGGAAATAATAAAAATCTCCAAAGTATATATCCACTTCAATATCTTCTCTCCCCATGGACCCCACCACTACACGTGGATCTAAGCCCAATGTTGTAATAATATAAAGTGGAAAGGGAATGGATATCCCATGCCCCAACTATGTGATATCATAATTGAGTCTAATTATGCCAATGCTAAATAATGCAAAGGAGAATATGGCCCATGCCCAAAGAATGTTTATGAAATTATATTTGAGTGATTTAGTGAAGAAGGAATGAAATATTCATGCCCCATATATTATCTATGAATTTTATCTATTTTATACTAGAAACATGTAAATTCATGTAAGAATATGAGAATTCTAAATTTTCTATAAATATTCTCCCATGACAAAATGTTTGGTAAAGGAAATAGTGTACTAAGATTTCATCCCTAGTGGACAGATTTTATACCGGTATGAATTATATCCATGGTATATATATTGTCGTATTTATGAGGATTTATGCCATGTATAAACATATATATGATTCTTGTACTATGTATATAACATCCATATATGTGTAATATGCCCTAATGATTTCTGCCTCTTTTGAGGTGCATGAGATATAGTAGTAGAGTGCTCACTTTAGAAAAAAAAATGTGTTCCCATGTTCGATGAGTTTGATAATCTAAATTTGATCACATTAAGGGTTTTCATGGTGGACACCATTATGATCCTTTTCCTATAAGGGGTTTCATATGGAGGAGACCATGGCACAAAAAAATATTAATAAAGAAACAAGAATTAAGCATACAAGAAATCATGTATAATAGTAAACAAGCATGGAGTTAAGCAAGTATACAAGTAATATAGAAAACCAGTAGACAATAAATGTCACATATGTTAGTCACCCAAAAGGCTCAAGAGGTCAAAAACATGGGACACAAAGGTGGCACACAAAAATCATAAGAAATGGTCTATAGAATCCCCAACCAAGGGACATGAAGGTGTCACTTTAACAAACATAGAAAAGGCCATATGATGCATACATAGAAACAAGTAGTCAAGCAAGTGAATTTAATTAGCAAAAAATAGCCATAATGAATATAGAGCAAGATAAGACAACAACTTTTCAAGACACATGTTAGTCCTATTAGTCACAAAGATAACATATACATAATATAATTAAGCACAATGAGAAATTGAAATTATTTGTAATGAAACAAAATCACATGTATAGAATGGGAGATGCCCCAAAGAGATCAAGGTTGACTAGGAAGAAACTAGAAAAACACATGTCATCCTATATCAATATATGGATTCCCTATATCAAGCTTAACATATCTTGTAAATTCATGTATGTAAATATTGTATAGAAAAATAAGTTATCCATTAAATCAATATGAAAAACAACAAATGTAAAATAACAAGCTAGTAAATCAAGTCATTTGCACATCTTAATTTTGAATTTTGGTAAATATTTGAATATTTAGTGTTTATGTGATTATCTGAATGTTTTATACTTTTTAAATTAGGTATGTATAAAAGGGATGAACCACAGAGCTAACTTGATGAGGGTCTCATTAAGAGGTGGGAAAAACCCATGAGATAAAGGAGGTTGGGGCATCAAAGGTGTCACATGTGTAGTAGAGGATGATCCTCGGAAGTTGAGTATGTGTAACCTACATAGGATCTATATTATGTGTAATAGGAGACCTAGGAGGCATAAAGCTACTAGTGGTATCATTTTAACAAGATGTTTGATTGAGATTTGTGATCAAATAACTTTCTCATGAGATTGAATTTGATTTATAGTGATTTTGTTTTGTGCATTGCACCATTTGTCAACTGAATTTTTCAATGTTGGTTTGATTTACACATGGCACTTATTGTAATTTAATGTAACCATGCGGTAAAATGGTTAAGCTAGCTATATAAAGGACACCTAGTCACTCGAAACACCAAGGATGTACTCTTCTTAATTATTTTTTTCTTTTTAAATGATTGTGGAAATAAATTTCTTAGAAACATATATGCATATTTATTATTGATTATGACTTGATTATAATCCAAAAACATTCTTGTCTTTTACAACCCACTTACATTTAGGAATTTGTGATGGTTTATTAGGAGGAGTTCCACTTTGATAGACATCTCTCGTAGGAAAGTTAATAAATAGTACATTTTAGGTAGGACCATCATGGGTGATCACAACCTCCATAGATTGATACCTTAAAAGAGAAGGGGATATATCAAAATATCATATATCAATAGAGACAATGAATTTTTATTCATGTAGTTTAATTTTTTTGATCTAATGCATAATAATCATTGTCCAATGTCCATTAAAGTCATGATGGTTACAAAAATGCCAACATTTTTCATGCTCAAGCTGATAAAGAGGGTGATAATCATTAGATTGTGATTGAATTATTCACTTATCAAGTTAGCTAAGAAAATATCACATGGATGGGATTTTTCAAAACATAATGGTTTTTCTTGGCACTTTGGAAGGAGGCCTCAAATGAGCTTTAGGTCTAGTTGTAGTATGATAGGAAGTGTTGCCAAAATATAGAACCTTGACTTGTGTTGTAGTAGAAGATGATTTTCTCATAATATTAAAATTGGGTTTCATAGTGAGAGTAGGAATATCAACATGTGAGGCGTGGATACATGTGGAGGAGCAAGTTCTTGCTCTAAATTCATAATGCAAAGGTAAAGATACGTGAAATAATCATGTGTCATGAAGTAAATTTTTTAAAGAGAGAAAATAAGGCCATGAAAAAACATATATGGTACTTACAAATCAATGGGATTATATTAATTGTTTCATAATTGCATTAAAGTTTGTAATATAATTAGAAACGGGCTCAAATTTTTCTTTATGCAAGGAAGGAAAATGTTCATAAGTAACTCTAGGGCCTTTATTGTCGATAGTGCAAATTATGAAGGATTATTTAATATCTAAAAAGGTGCTCAAGGATCCAATAGGGAGGTGATTAAATGAATATATCACAATATGTGTGCTTTTAAGGAAGGATTTTAGTAGTATAAGCCTATCATTGTTATAAAAAGACATAACAAGTCTATATCTCTTTAGGTTGAGATAAGGGTTGGTAGTCCCATCAAACAATTGAAAATGAGACATGGAAAAACATATAGGGAAAGTAAAATGGAATATCTTACACTTATTTGTTTTCCATACATAATATTAGAGTTAATCCAAGCATTATAACATTTTATTTCTAAGGATAAGGCATGCACTTTATGTTGTAAGGTACCTACCACATGCATCAAGGAGAGAACTTTTTGAGGGAAGGAATAAGTATCAAGAGGCTTATTGAGAGTTTGCATATTTCCATTAAAATTTTCCATAGGAACATTATTCCTCCATGGGGAAGTATGAGATAACACATCATTACTAAAAGCATTAACATTAGGAAAAGGAACAATATTATGATCTATAGACTTGGCCTCACGGTGTGGATCTAAATATTATCATCATAAGACATATTTGACTCATGTGCGATAGGCATAGTAGAAGGAATAATATTGGCTTCAATAAAATTAAGAGTAGAGCGTTATACATTAACATGACTAATTCCCTTAAGAGGCATAGAGGTCACACTGAAATTTTCCACATTATCATTTATAAGAGAAAGTAAAGAGAAATAATTAGGTATATTATTGTTACATTCATTAAGAAGAGGAAACACAAGTAGGAATATCATTATTGTTTGTATTAGGAAGATGAAAAACACAAGTAGGTGTATGATTGTTTCTCACAAGTAGAATACTTACATTTGGATCATCATCTTGTAGACATTAAAATTTTGTAACTTTTCCTTGTGCAAATTTTGATCGTTCTCCTTTCTAATACAAATTCTCACTCACATTTAGAATCCAATCAGTTCATTTGCATATGTCTCCAATGATTTTCTTATCATTACACTTTGTTATGTCATCAATTTTGGGAATATTATCAATAAAAGCAATAAACAAAACATGTTATTCAATTCCAAACTTTATGTTTTAGTTTTATTATCCTTTATCTAAAATCATACAAGTAGGTTGGGATTGGGGTATGGTCTTGGCTAGCTTATACGGTCCTAGATCCTTAAGTTCATTGTCTCTATTTTCAATTTGAATATATTATTTGAGTCATTTAATCTTCCTAGGTTGGCCTTATTATAATATTTCACCTACAGAAGGCTATATAAGAAATTCAATGTCACTTTATAACTCACTTGACACTCTTACAAGATCTTATTGTAAATATCATTCCAAAAACACTCAAAGGGTTCCTAAATCTACCCAAATCAATTGTACATCAATTAGAGCAGTCCTTACTATAGAGCTAAAGCACTCGACTAGGTCAAAGAATCTACCTTCCTCCATTTCCAAGCATGAAAATATCATATAGCCATGTCTTAGGAAAAGAAATATCATTCCAAGAATTGTTAAATGGTTTTAAGAAATAAAGGGTTAGGTCACATAGTTGAGGCACACCACATCACACTAATACCACATTGAGTATATTTTATACTATAAATTTATCCTATTATTTTAGTGTCAAGAGACACAAGGGCACCACTCAAGGGTTGGTTACCTATTCACACTTGCAAAGAAACTTAGGAGAAATACATGAGGTTTTATCTCACAACGAGGGCATGTAGTTAAACACTTAGATTGGTTCGATAGTTTGGACTCTTATCGCTAGAGCAGTCTATCCTCAACCGCACACATGTTTTATCCTTTTGGTTTTTATGCTCTAATGAAATGTTCTATAGGTTTCTATTTTTTCTAATTTTTTACAAGTGACTACAATTCATCCCAAAGTTACGTGAGTAAGAGCAAAAAATAGAAAAAGTCATTTCCATATAAGTGAAGCACACATGAAGTTTCATATCTATATTGTCAAGGGTCCATGACCATATAGCTCTAGGTCAAGCCCATATAGATCAGGTCTAGATTTTATAGTAGTTGTATGGTCCTAACCCTACCTAATTTAAAGTTTCATGATCATCGTTGAAGCATCTCACATCTTTGATTTTCTGTTTCAACATCCTACACATCTAGGTCCTCCTTATTTTCCCCTGCATGACTAAGTTTCTCTCTCCTTTTTTGTGTATGAGTAATTGCTTATCATCTATAAATAATTACATATATGAAATAATTATTATGATTGTGAATGGTTCTTGTTAGAAGTTAATTGCTTAGAATAGTCTATATATTTGCAAACCCTTACATTCTTACATTATGTTGTAAATTTTCATAACACTAGAAATTAACTAGGGTGTACACATTTGGCGAGAATATTAATATCTCCCCTACCCATAGGTGGTGTAACCTCATGGCCTCTTCTACATCCCTTGTCTCTAGGATTCCTTCGATCATAGATCATACTACACCTGAAGAACCTATAAATGAACATGAACTCACTAGTGAGCATTATTTTAATTATGATCTTAATGATAAAAAAATTCATATCATTTTTGTCCTCACTTCACAAAACTCTCAACATATTGAGCCTACCATCCACATTCTTTTAGATGCTAAACTCACTCATGATAAAAATACAATGAAAGGTCCCTTTTCGGATCCAATCATCCCTCATCATCTAGTATACACACATCAAAAATCCGTACATTGGTAGTACCTATTTCATTGGGGTCATATATTCATCCACTTCATATTGTGGATATGACTATTCCTATGACTACTACTATTCTTACATCTCCTCTTTATACTTAGTCCTTCACATACTTCTTTGAATACATGGGCTATGGAATCATTTGCTCATACTTATAAGATCAAATGTTTTACAATTGCAACATGGTGCATCTTCTTATTCTCCTACTATGGATTCTACTCAAATGCTTCATAACCCACTTGTACCTAAAGTGGCCTCTTTCCCTTTACCCATTGGTCTTGTTGTCTAACCTTACTATTTATGATGGCAAGGGTGATCTTGAAGAAAAACTATTTACATTTCATGTTTCTTGCTTGGACTATTATTCTAATGATACATTGCGTACTAAGTTCTTCCTTCAGAGTCTCAAAGATATTTCCATACAATGGTTTTATTATCTACACATGCATTTTGTACAAACATTTACTCCTTTGTCTAATAAATTCCTCACCCAAATTTTTATCAATATTCACATAAAAGTGTTTTATGCTCAAATGGATAAAATGTGACAAGGTTCCAATAATCCATTGGTGAATATATATTATGCTACATGACCATTATTTCTAATACAAATAATATATCTCATTAATAGTGAACTACAAGATATTTTTACACAAATTCTTCTTGTCCCTTTACAAGAGTCGGTTATTTTTAACAAGTTCAATTCTTTCAATCATCTATGTCACACTCTAAAAGAACGTGAAGCTAAGATCCTTGACATGAATAAACCCAAGTATGTTTTTTTCTCATCCTATTAATTCTACTCATAAGTTTCAAACTAATACTTCATCTAAGAACAAGGATACATATGACAAAATTGAAGCTAAAACAACTATCAATGCAACATATGAACCTACAAAGTTATAATTAGAACACTCTTGACATTAATTTACTCATTTAACTTGTGTAGCACAAAAGTGTTCCAACAATTTCTTGAGTTTATTCTTGTATATCTCCCTCCATCACTCGATTTAAATAAAATTCACCTCATTGTAAGAGATTCAATGTTAATCTACATTATGATTATTGATTAAAAAATATAGAAATTTGTAAAACCCTAAGATATTTTAGAGTCACATATGATAAATAAATGCTATGGCACATAATTGATGCAAGTAATAAACTAATGAAAATTGAAAACCTAGGTGCAAGATAGGGAATATTAGACTTATTTGATTTCGAAATGGATCCCAAGTATTCTCGATGGAAAATGGAAAACATGAGGAGAATATTGTGCAAATCGCACCCAAAAAATTATGTAACTTCCGAATTATCTGGACTAGGTCGGGGTGCATGGGCACTTTGGAGACCTCTGGGCATCGGTGATGTGAAAATGGTCATAAACTAATTCTTCTTGTGTCACAAGGTGGTCGCTAACCTTCGATGTTGGTGGCACATGTATGTATCGTGGTTGATCGTCGAGTCCACATATAACCTACAAAACCCCAAAACACATCAAATCCTAAAAAATAAAGATGCAAATGGGGATTCGAATGACCTCGAAGTCACCCAAAAAGTGAACTTCGATCGAGTGTTGAACTACATCTCATAATCCATGCAGTTCTTGTGCATGTGTGCAACAATCATGCCCTAAGAAGCTCTTGTGTAAGATGCACTTGATAGTGAGTGATAACTAGATGCAACAATGTAAATAGATGAGTGGATGTCAAAATGAATATCCCCTCCTATGTGTGTATCTATAAAATGCAGTCCCTTGTCCCTTGAATGATTGAGTGTTAGATAGATGAAACCTTAGGTGGTGATAGTAGATGCTTAGAGATTTCTCCCTTATTATCGTGACATAGCTTTATATTTATATGATTCCCTTGGTTGAATTTCACAATTGACAACTGGAAGCCCAACCCATACAAAAATAAGATGCCCAAAAGATAAAAGAAGCTCAAAAGGAGCGAGCAAATTATAAAGAAGTCAAGGGCGCCCAGGAAGGATGAGGGCACTGGCAGCGCCGACATCTAGTCTAGGCATCGGTGTCCAGATTCATGAAAGATAAAGCAATGAAGTCCATATTGGGTTGTAGGTTGTATAAGGCCAAATGGAAAACCAGAAAGATAGAAAAGGAGGCCAATGATAGATGTCAATTACTAGTTTTATTGGTTAGGAATCATATGAATAGTAATATGTGATTATGACCCATAAATATACCCAAGTGCATGATTTTGTGTCTATATTTTCCCCCACTTTATGTTATTGAGTGAATACTTAATAACATAAAGTAGATAAGAGATGCGTACCTAATAACCATGTAGATTGATGGAAAAAGTATGCCGAGGAGACAAGTGAAAGCGTGGAGTGATAAAAATGAAGCATGGAAGCTAAGAAAGAGGAAGTGACCCTAGGGGTGAAGCATATGTGTTGTGTCATGTTTGTACCTATTTTCATTGTCATTTTTTTCCGATGTGGGGCTAATTCTTGTTGTGTATTAAGGACAAACTTGCAAAAGAAGAGCGAAAGAGTAGTCAAAGTCACGTGTTATGAAAACTCTATAAAAAAACATGTAAAAGTATGTAAAAATGTGAAAAATTAGTAAAAGGAACATGTGAACTTGATTCGTGATGAGTGAAAAGGATAGAAAGTGT
This sequence comes from Taxus wallichiana var. yunnanensis, assembly GCA_018340775.1. Taxonomy (NCBI): domain Eukaryota; kingdom Viridiplantae; phylum Streptophyta; class Pinopsida; order Cupressales; family Taxaceae; genus Taxus; species Taxus wallichiana. Next base: position 714,839,400 of record CM031235.1, on the reverse strand, counting down.
CTTGAACTACTATATAAGAGTGAGTTTTTTGGGGTGATATCACACAAATAATGAGTTTTTTAGGAGATCTCAAGCTAAGAATGAGTTTTTTGTGTGATCTCATGCCGCAAAAAAAGAGTGTTGGGGAGAAATGTCTAGTGTAGATGGTGTGATCCTTCTTTTTTCATGTTCGATCCAAGTAGAAAAAGAAGATAAAATGCATTCTTTTTGGAGGATTGTGCTTGTATTGTGAAAATTATTCTGTAAACTGCTGAAAATTACATTGATATGAGAAAGTAACTATAATTGCCCCCTATTCATAGGCACCTAGGAAAGGTCAAGAGTGGCCAAGTGCTAGTGTTTGTATATGGGAACTAGCGTCTGTGCTAAACTAGGGACCAAGTCAAAATGGGTCATCCTGTGATTGTAAACTCCATTTTCCTGTACTTGTGCAGGCTGTCAGATTGAAGCTCTAAGCTATTATATGGGGTGACTGATTCACCCAATGTATGCCCCCTCATTTGGGGTGCATGTGACATCCTAGGAGGATGTGGCATAAAGGAGAGGTCCATACACTTATATGAAACTAATACCCTATAGGGGAAGGAATGTGCATGGTGAAAACCAAGGCACGTGCAAACAAAGTGGCTAGAAACATGTGTTAGTGCAAACAAGAAAAGTATGTATATAGAAGACAAAGTGTAATCTAACAAGCAAGAAGACAATGTAGACCATGAAAATTGGGTTTCAAACATGGGACATCACTCACAATGTCGCAAGACAATCAAGGTCAAAGTGGCCAAAAGCATACAAGAAATAAACAAGCAATAAATAGGGCGATGCCCAGGAAATGACATACAATAGAAGACAAGAGCAAGCAAAGTATTAGACAACCATGGTGGAAAATAGTTCTTGCAAAGAAAATTTTGCACATGAAGCACTGTTAGCATGTTAGAAAGATAAAAAGTATGTCAAGACATGTATATATCAATAGAGTAGTGTGCTAGTAAGAATAGGAAGTAGTATAAAATGAAACAATAACACCTATAGTGTGTACGAAAGTAGATGCCCCCATGAGCCTTAGTGGGACTGGTAAGAGGTACAATGCTAAACATTAATGCTGTGTGTAAATATATGTAGAAAGTTTGTATTCACAACTAAAAATAAGTGAACGTGCATGTGTATATGGAAAAGTTAATGACTTACTGGATATTTTTCTAACATAGTAAGTGTAAAGTGTCACATGCATAGCATAAGCTAATAAGAATAATTACAACTAAGATATGCAAATGGTATGAGTGTGAATGACATGGAATGAAAATTGAATGTGATAGGAGAAATGTACCCCATGAGAGAATGTGAATGAGTATGAGATGAGGTTTATTTATAAAATACCCCTCGATAGTCAAGAATGAACCATAGAACAAGAGTGTGTCATCGGGAAATGGTTTGATAATGTGCACTATAAATATATGACCAATGAAGCATAGAGCATTAAGAGTGTGAATGAGGTGAGGTTTATTTCAGATTTAGACCCTCAGTAATTGAGTATGAACCATGGAACTAGAGTGCGTCATAAGGTAGTGTGATGTGTGAGAATGTGATGCTAGAGAGATGTGTTGTGAATGCACAAAGTGTGAAATGTGTAGTGTATATGATGTGAGGTTCATGGATGTAATATGCCCTCAACAATAAAGTGTGAACCTTAGGACAAGAGTGTGTCATAGGGTAATGATGATATAAGTGTATCAAGATGTGTAATGATGCTCAGAGAGACAAAATATGAAGCACAAAGTGCATGAGTAGAAATCATATACAACCAATGATGCTAGGAGGGGGAAGTAAGTATGATGCCCCCGAGTGTATGATGATATGTAGAAGAATCAAGTAAAATCATCTAAGAGATCATCAATGTCATGGTCGAAGCCAAATGGAGATGCATCAAATACTTGGTAAGCGATAGTATGCGGTTGATCATGTAAGGAGTCATTACGACATAAATTGTACATGCCCATTGTGTATTCCTCATCAGTGAAAGGTGGTAGTGGAAACCATGTGCATACCAACAAGTAAGATTTTGTGAATAGCCAAGAAATGAATCATTGTAAATAGAAACACATGACAAAGGGCATGGGAAATGTGATATCAATATGATCGAGATCCAAGTGCCACTAATGTAATCAAGCCAAGACTGCCCAAGTATAAGTGGAGAAGTGCGAGAAGTGTGTGCAACAAAGACTGATAGATGGAAGATGTAGAGGCCATAAGTAGTAGTGATGTGAACATATCCATGATAGAGATGAGGAGAATGAGGTAGAGGAAGGAGATCATCGAGTGTGAATCCCAACCGAGCTAAACCATCATGTGTGCAAACAATATTAGAACTAGTAGGATCAAATGGAATATGTGGCCAATAAGAATTATTCATGAAAAGAGTGCATGTGAAAGGAGGAAGCGCAGATGTAGGTTGCTCATGAGAAGATGAGGAATGTGGTATTGCGTCTAGTGTATGGATAGACCCCTGAAAAAGTACCACAACTTTAGTGGAAGGAGGGGTGGGGGTGATGCGGATGGGATGATGTCCAATGCACAAATAGCTCCTACTAATAGGGTAAGTTAGTATGATAGTCCACGGGTTGTTGATCAACAACGAGATGCATATCAGTAGCATAAGTTAGAGTAGGTAATGCAGTGGTTGGATCTAGGTGAAAATATTTGAATGGGTCATGATCAATGATGATTGTATATTCAAAGCCTTCATGTAAGAATTTAACACACCGGTGAACTATAGAAGGCATTTCCTGCATGGTGTGAAGCCATGGCCTACCAAGTAAGCAATTGTATTGAACTGGGATATCAATAATAAAAAATAGTAGGAACAGTTTTTCACCCAACTGTGAGTGGTAAAGTGATAATGCCTATGCATGGACGCGTAGAAGAATCATATGCACAGAGAAAGTGGATGTTGGGTTAACAAAAGCTGAGGAAAGACCAATGTTTTGAAGGAGTGATAGAGTACAAATATTGAGCTCAGATCCATTATCGATTATTGTCCACTTAATACCCATGTTATAAATGTGAGCTGATATATATAGGGGAGGATCATTGTCATAAACAAAAATATTGTCAACTATATTAGATGGAAAAATAAGTTATTGAGAAAATACATCTATGAATGACTGATATACTATGTCCGGATGAGTAGTAGAAGGAATGCAAGTATTAGCCAAGAGAGAAATGATTTTAGCTCTATAATCAGGATTGGCTAGCAATAAATCATGAATGGAGATATCCATGATGAGAGGATCCTAGGAAAATGAGAGAAATGATAATATGAGGACCTAAGAGTGTTCAAATGAGACGGGTTCACCAAATGATTTAAAAAATATAGAAATTTGTAAAACCCTAAGATATTTTAGAGTCACATATGATAAATAAATGTCATGGCATAGAATTGACACAAGCAATAAGCTAATGAACATTGAAACCCTAGGTACAAGAGAGGGAATATAAGACTTAGCTGATTTCATAATAGATCCCAAGTGTTCGGATTGGAAAACCATGAAACAAGAGGAGAAAACTATCGCATGACCCCCCGAAAAATTATGTAATCTGTTGTATAAGCCTGGACTATGGCACTTGGATTGGGTCGGGGCATTAATCTTATAACTATATTAATATCTTATCACATGCCAAAACTATATTATGTTAAATAATTTATTTTAAATAAGTCATATCATTCTATTTAATAATTAAATAATTCAAAAGTATATATATATAATCAATAACCCCACATGTTCCCCACTTAAGTCAAAATCACTTCTCACCTAAAAATCAATTCCCACCTAAAAATTCAATCTCTTCAAATTATTAAAATATGAACCCCACCCATAAAATCAATAATTCAAAAATCTCCCTCTCCAACAACAAATCCAAAAATCAATAGTGTAAAGTGAGCACATGACTTCACTATTACACCTAACCGTGTCCCTACTCCACATCACATCTTTTCCTTTTCTCACATCATAAACCCCACCATCAAATCACCTCTTCATCATGTCCTCTTAATCAAAATTTATTTTGCAAATTATAATTATTTGTAATCCTTTATTTTAATCTCAATTCAAGTTATAAATAGAACTCTTTCCCCCTCTGAAGGGAGAGGAGAAAATTCTGGAAATTCTGAAGCTTAAATTCATTTGTCTGTGAAATTTTGCATCATATTGTGGAATATTTGGAGGTGAAGCTCTACCAGTTTCATATCACCCGCCTAGTGAACAATCGGTTGTTCTGTCAGGATACTAGTTCGGTATCATATTTATATTGTTCTTCAACATATTGCAGATTTTTTTATAGTTTTTGGCATGTCATCTTATCATTTGATATTCATTATTTTATTATGAACACGGGGATTGATAACCACCGAGGAAGTTAACACTTCCTGGATCTACTTTGTCAGGAAGTCCCCGTATATCATCATCTAATCTTATCTGTTTCCATCTTGCAGATCTATTTTCTTTCTTTACAGATTTATTTTCTCTGCACCCGTATCCAGAATCCATATCTGCATCTGAGGTCCTAAGCCCTCTATCATTCGGAGTTGCTGGTGGCTGGCAGTCTCGGTGTTCACCCACGCGAGAATGAGTTTTCCAGATCAACATTTGGCACACCTGGTGGGACCAGATCCAAGCTCTGGTCATTTTGTTTTGCTTGCTCACTTTGTATGGGTGTCATATGTATAACAGTTATTGTATTTCATATTATTGTAAATATGACATCGCATCAATCTAGATATATGTTCTGTAATTTTCATTTGTAAATTCACCCGCTTGCAGGATCATTGGTACTATTTCTAGCCATGCGTTGTGGTTCGTACATGTAGTTATTTGTGTCGTCGTTGGGGTAAGTGGGTTTTTCATTTGAAAGGATCGGTTATTGACTTTTTATAATAGGTGTGCAATTTTATTGAATTTTCTAAAAACGCAAAAAAAAAAAATAAGAAAATATTGTCGTTTTGTTCTTGTTTTACAAGTATAAAGTTCATTTTTAAGATTTACACAAATAAGAGAGAAAAAAATATATATATATATATATATATATATAAAAATATAAAATAATACAAAACAACTTCCTCTCTCCATCTTCACCTCCCTCACCTCTCCTCCCCTCGGCTTCACCTCATTACATCCCTTTTCCTATCCATCATCACGCCATTTGCAAATCCACGCGCTTTACATTTTGCAGTAATTAATCAGATCATGTTTCTACACACTTGAATAATGATTTGTATATTAATAGTTATTGGCTTGCAATTCGTTAGAACATGTCTATAAAGAATGCGTTGAAAAGTGATATTGCGTAGTAGGAATAACTTCACAGTCTCCTTATAATAATTGATTTACAATTCTTTAGGCCGCATTTATCTTAGATACACAGTCTCAATGCAATTTAATCACATAGTCTCTCCTAATAATTTATTCACATCTAAACGTCCAATTATATTTTATATCCTTAATAAGCGTCTATTGGTGAAATTTGTTTAGATTCGATGACTAAACGTATATTCACATTGGCTTTCATAACATTGTTTACCATCTGAGCTTCATTATCATCTTGTTCATTTATCGTTCAGTTTTATAAGTTTACAATAGGTTTGTCATTTATTTAGTGTCTGTCATCATTTATTACTTTTGATTTAATTATCACATTATCGTGTCTATCATTTAGTGTCTAATTTATTTTATTACTTAATAATAGCCATTGCATTGTTTAGTGTTTACTTTACTTTATATCCGACTAATCCAGGTAATTTGTTTATTCTAATTTATTTATTTGTTTTATCTCTTTTGGATCACATCCACTAATTGTCGTATTTGCCTTTACAGGATTGCGCTGTCAGAGATAAGATCTTAAACTCAGACCACATCACCAATCATCACTTGTTAATCTCATCTATGCAGTCTTGAAATCCTTGGACGTTCCCAATCATTGATTATCATTTTCAAACATTTTAGTTCAATACGACAAAAGGTGTTTTCCAGATCGCCTAAAGCTTACACTTGGCTCAACTTGTTGTCAGATAAAAAGGAAAAAAGTGATATACAGGTATTCTTCAGTTTTCCTTATTTGCTCCTTTTTGCATTGTACTTTCATACACCTGGTTGATTGTCAGCATCGAACTTTATATTTCAAATTTGGAGTAAAATGAACCCTGTGCATACTGCTTGCTCACATAGTGTAAATAGGGGTTTAACTTTTTGCATCACACTTATCATCACACACTGCCTGAAAATTCACAAATTAATCAACACATCAAAACATTCATTGCACCTAGTTCATTGATTGGGATTTGATCACCCAACCAAACCATTTCAGACATTTCCCAACCATAAATTACCTAAAACCAAACATAGTTTACCTTTTTCTAGGTCCTCTTTCAGCCGTTTTATTTTACACACATTCTTGATTTAAAAAAAAAAAAAAAAAAAAATTGTTTGTCTGACTTGTTTGTTAATATAACAACGATTTCCTTTTTATGCCCGTAATCACTCGATCCACTACTAAAAAGATGGAACACAACCTCACCACACATAGTGCTTCATCCCAATCAATCACTACATCAACAACTTCATCATCCGTGTTTCTTCCTATCTCACTCACAGGCACCCATCCTCTTACTAATATTCCTCATTCAATACCTTTCACCCACACTATGGCATTAGACCAACATTCCATCCCATCTAGGCTAGCCACTCCACCCTCTGTTAGATCAGAGCCTATTGGTACCTCAGTCTTCCCTCTTGAGACCCAAAATTCAGACAGATTCTTGATGCCAACCCTGTGGCCCTCCAAGACTATCTTTTAAGAAGATACATACACCTCCCTTTGGATGGGCCACCACTTCAACAAGTCTATCCTTATAATGTTGGTTATGACATTCCTCAATCTATGGCCTTACATGATTTTGCATCATCTTCCACCAACCCATCGGCACACCAGACCACCCAGGTAGTTACGCCCATTCCACCCAATCTTCCTCACATCAACACGACTATCGTGACTACCATCCCTACCACTACAACGGCTCCTATGGTCACTGGTACCTCCATTCAACCATCCCAGGTGTCAAATCCCTTATCCGACAAAAATTCCTACTACATCACAAGTCTATACCCTCACTTCCCAACTTCCTCCAACCATACCTTTAACACACAGTGTCATTTCCAGGCTATCAACCCATATACTCACATCCCCACTCAACAGTTACTTCCACAACCTCCACAATCTCAACAATCACACCATGCCCCTGTTTCTCACCAACACACATTCTATCAGCAACCACCTCAACTATCACACATAACTTACACTCACCCATACCAAATTCCTCAGATCCCCACACCTACTCAAATCCAACCACCACCTTTCATTACTCAATAGACACTTCCCAATGACCCCATGCAAATCTTGATAGGTCGTTAGCCAACCTAGAGGCTGCTACGTTGGGGTCCAAGCTCACATTGTCTTATGAGAAAATATGTAATGAACCCATCCATCCATCCGTGCCCATGAAACCATATCCTCCACACTGGGAATTGCCAAAGTTCACCAAGTTTAACAACAAGGAGGATCCCCAACAACATCTTAGAGCATTTAAGCATACATGTTATCTCATTGCACATGACCAAGACTTGATGCTTCATACTTTCCCCATGTCTTTGGCTGGTCCCACCTTAGAATGGTATAATAATATTCCCCAGTACTCCATATTTTCTTTTTCCCAACTCGCACAATTATTTCTTGAACATTTTTCCATTAATATCACGCATAAAATAACCATCAATGACCTGTACACTATCTACCAATTCAAAGATGAATCCATCACGGATTTCATCACATGATGGCGTAATATGATAAATCAATTGTCTTTTCCACTACCTCAAACTGATCTCATCGAGCTCTTCACGCGCTCTTGCGCCAAGCATATTTCTTCCACCTTGCAAATCCAATCATTTCACACTTTCGAAGAGGCTTTTACTATGGCCCGCAAGCTTGAGACACGTGCCTTGGAATAGGGGCATTTAAAATTGAAAACCAATAAGCCAAAAACTGAATTTGTCAGACCATCCATATCAAATGATAAATCAAAGACAACTGCTAATGCCATCATTGTTAGATCATCTCCTACCCCAACATCTACAGTGACTCAACAATGATTCACATGGCCAATGCCCAATTATACTCCCTTAGGAGAATCATACAGTGCCATCTTTGACAAGTTGATAACAACACACTTGATCACACTACCACCTATCCAACCTGTTAACGAATCTAGGCCATGACCTGTGTGGTATCGAGAGGATCCATTATTGCAAGTATCATCAAGTTCGAGGACACGACATAGAAAAATGTCAAACGTTCAAGGATTCTATCCAAAGGCTTATCGATCGGGGAACTTCAAGTGGATAACCCGAATGCCTCATCCAATCAACCTTTAGATATTTTTAAACAACCATTTCCAAATCATACACCCACATCCATAAACCAGACTGCTCCCACTTTTGTATCTCAAACCCTTAGTACCCACACCATAAACACTATCCATGCCGACAATAAAAGTCCAGTTTCACCCACAAGTTTACCTTCTTCATCAACCATTATATCAGTTCCCTTTGATACATTATCTATATCCCCAAACCCATCAACATTCATCTCCACATCAGCCTTGGCTACATCCATACCCATGTCAATACCATTTCCTATACTCACATCTTTCTCAACACCTACCGCCCTCTCCTCAGATGCAAATATCACTTCTGTATCATGGCCCCTTACATCTACTCCATTAAACCCAATCACCTTGTCAGAAATTATCCCACCTCTACCTGTTATCTCATCCTTAACATCTCTTCCAATCCCTCTTTCTACACTTCTACCAACACCTACAACATCTACTATTTTACAATCACCTATCTCATCTCCCTCTTCCATGGCCATGTCATTACTCGATAATTTTTGGCAAACATTCCAACATTCCTTAATTTCAAATTATCGTCCCATTTCTTCTATACCATTAGACACTCACACATCGGTGCAGTTCCCACAAATATCCACTTCAATATCTCTAGATCCTCCTGTAGATATTCTGGTCATTCCCTCTAACAATCCACATTCATATACAAGATCTAGACCCCCATTTCCCAAGCATTCTCATTCACATCCTCGTCCAAAAGTAGACCTCACTATTCCCGATAGAAGCTCCTCAGAAACCACATCATCTCCTTCTATTTTAGGACCACACCCCTCATCCTCCTCTTCCATTTTAGGAACCTTCCCTTCACCAACAACACATACTACCACTAGAACAATGCAACCACCCTTTTCCAACCGATATCTTAAAACAAATTCAAAGGCGTCTGTGTCTTCCACTACTATCCCACATCAAGCACATTCATCTACCTTTTCCAAATCCAAAACGATGTCCAAAGCCATTATTACATCACCACCTTCCCATGCATCCTCCCAAAGTTCTCCGTCAATAACACCAGGTTATTATACCACTATGTTTCACCAACTACTCCAAGCCTCAGCCATCACTTTACCGCCAATTAAATTTTTCGATCCAAACGCACCAAGACCTTCCTGGTTTAATTCCAATCTTGTTTACGCATTTCACCATGCCCCTGGACATGACACTGAACATTGCAAAGCTCTCCAATCCATCGTGCATCATTTTGTCAATAAAAATATTAACGATAAAAAACCAATTCTATCATCTCCTCCATCAACTTCCACATCCCAACATGCGTCGGTTCAACCATCTCGACCACCCTTCTCATTAAGAAATCCTATCAGTACTCCACTACCAAATAGAGATATAACCACCAATGCCACCAACATATTACCAAAAGAAGATGATCCTCAGGATCGTCCTCCTCTTGTAATCAACGCTTGTTCGATAACCACCCATTCAAAGCCATATAACTCTGACTCCGCCTCACCATCCACCCCTAAGACTTATGTCACTATCCCTCCTCCTAAGGAGCTCACTACCTCCACACCTCCATCACAGCCAAAGGTTGTCATCACTGCTCCTACCAATCATCCCACAACAACGCCTTCATCTTCTTCTAAAGCCAAGGTATCTATTCTAGCCACCCCGAATCCTTCCTCCATTGAACATACCATTATTAAACAACTTCACCAGGCCCCTGTCAAAATGTCACTCTATGAGCTCATTCAAAGTTCTCCACATCATAAACAAGCTCTCATAGAGGTCTTGCAATAGATCCCAGTATCCTCCGATGAGCCCCAGCCTTTCGTGGCTTTAGCTCATGCCTTCGCAACATCTACTACCGTATCATTTGAAAGTTCAGAAATTCCTAGGATACCACAAGAAGAACACGATCTACCATTATTCATCACAGTCTATATCGATGACACTTGCTGTCCATCGAACCATGATTGAAAATGGTGCCAGTATTAATATCATTTCTTCTCATACCTTCAATCAACTTAAATTTCCCAATACCATTGTTGCCAAATCTCCTACCATTCTTCGTGGCTTTAACGATGCTGTCACTCCCCCATTAGGAACGGTTGTTCTTCCTATCCGTGTCGGCCATAAACTCCTCCATGAACTTTTCTACATCATTGAAGGAGAATTCCAATATAATCTTTTACTAGGGGACGTCCTTGGATCCATGCTATGCATTGTGTTCCATCTACTCTTCATCGTTGTATCAAATATGAACATGAAGGGAATACTTATGCTCTTCCAGCTGAGATCCCCCCTTCCAAGACATGTCACATGATCTATAGACCTAAAGATGTCCTTGTTCCTAAAACCAATTTTTCTCCTGATGCATCCACCAGTTCTTCTGTACCTCCATCTACCCTACCTCAGACAAATTCTTCTGATCCTATAACGTAAAATCTTGCTTTAGGGGAATATCAACTCCTCACTCTCAATACCCTTCTTTCTCCCAATCACCTCGGTCACCCTGATAAAGCCCCTATGTATCAATCGAATGTTGGGGAAATTGTCTCATTTGGCCCTTCTTCCCTCAAAACCAATTTAGTATATGGTGGCCTTGATCAACCTTCTTCTCACACTAAAATCATTTTCATGCCAAACGATATACAAGTGATTTCAGATTTCTTAGTAAACCATCTTTCACTCACACATACCTCTATCATTGTGCATGGAAGGGGTTTGGTTTGGGATGCTATGAATAGGGCCCTCATGGTAATATCTTTGCTCGAGCCCAGGAATCATGTCAAAAATTTGGTTTGGGATATGATGATCCCACCATACACCCTCCTGGAACATATGTGTCTTCTCCCATTCATATCGATTCATCCATTTCTTCTCCATCCAAATATACTACCGATTCAGAACATATTTCTTCTCCTTCCAACTATCCTATAGATTCAAATAATATTTCATCTCCTTCCAACTATCCTTCCAAGATAATGATTTTTCTCCATCCAATTATCTCACAGATCCAGATCAAGGTGATACGGTTCCTATTCCTCCTAACTTTTTTTTTTTATTTCAACCATCTTTCTCGGACCGGTGACTTATCAAGCCAAAAATGAAACCCGGTCTTTTCCCCTTAAATATCCAAAAATGGTAGAGGAAGATTCCCCTATCATTGACATTCTTCAATGCGATGATGACACTTCCATTCTCTCTTACATGGGAGCCGAAGGTTCTCAAGATCAAAAAATCCATCCGCTAGAAAAATCCAATCTCTTGAATGAATCCACTATCGACATTACTATTGGAGCACCTCAGGAGCACCACATCCTCAAAATAGGTCAGTCTTTGACACCTCAAGAGCTCAAAGCCTTCACTTCATTTTTGACCAAGCATAGCCAAGCATTTGCATGGTCATATTCAGACATGCCAGGTCTCGATCCCTCCATCATTATTCACAACATCGTTGTTATCCCCAATGCCAAACCAGTCAGACAGAAGCTTCATCGAATGCATCCTCGAGTTGCTCTTCTTGTGAAAGAAGAATTGCAATGTCTCCTATCCACCAACTTCATTATCCCCATTGATTATCCCCAATGGGTTTCTAACATTGTACCCATCGCAAAAGCATCTGGAAAGCTTCGTATATGTATTGATTTTCAGATCTTAACCTCGTATGTCCTAAAGATGATTTCCCTCTTCCAAGTATCGACCAACTTGTAGATCTTACAGTGGGGCATGAGATGCTCTCTTTAATGGATGGTTTTTCTAGTTATAATCAGATTCTGATTGCACCTGAAGATCAACACAAGACATCTTTTATCACCCCATGGGGTACCTTTTGTTATCGTGTCATGCCCTTTGGTTTAAAAAATGTTGGGGCTACATATCAACGAGCCATGACATATATCTTTCATGACCTCTTACATCAAACCGTAGAGGACTATGTTGATGACCTCTTAGCAAAAAATCTAAACATAGATGTGACCATCTTTCGAGTTCTTGAGATACTTTTTGAGCATCTCATTCATTTCTCCCTTCGTCTCAATCCGGAGAAGTGTGTTTTTGGAGTTCTTACTGGAAAACTCCTGGGCTTCATTGTCTCTATCAGAGGCATTGAAGTTGACCCCGAAAAATCAAAGCAATTCTCGAAATGCCTCCTCCTTCCAATCTCAAACAACTTCACAGTCTTCAAGGTCAACTTCAATCTATTCATCACTTCATATCACAACTTTCTGATCACTATCAGCCCTTTCATCACCTTCTTCGAAAAGACATAACCTTTAATTGGGATCAAAACTGCCAAAAGGCTTTTGAAGATATTAAGTGATATTTGTTATCTCCACTAGTACTCACACCTCCGCATGCAAGGAGAGCCCTTCTATTTATATGTTTCTATAACTGATCATGCCTTAGGAGCTATGTTAGCACACCATGATAATCAGGGACATGAACATGCCATTTATTATATCATTCGTACTCTCCATGATTGTGAAACACGATACTCTGAGTGCGAAAAATTGTGTTGCGCTATTTTCTTCGTTGCATCAAAACTTCGACACTATCTTCTTAATCATAAAACCTATATTGTTACTAACTTTCAACCCCTCAAAGTGATGCATTCTAAGCCATATCACAATGATCGCATCACCCGATGGCTCCTTCTCATGGCCGAGCTCGACTTGGAATTCATTCCTCAAAAGGCAATCAAGGGTCAAGCTATTGTGGATCAATTAGCTGAGGCCCCTCTTTCCAATACACAGACTCCTTCTAATCATTTCCCAGATGAATCAATCAATCAATTTTGTCATGATCTCCTTAAAATGATTCTTTTCTTCGATGGTTCTAAATGCCAACAAGGTGGAGGAGCAGGAGTTGTTCTCATTCCCCCAGGGATTCCCCAATCCCCTTATCTTTCAAATTAGATTTTGAATGTACAAACAATATGGCAGAATACGAAGCCCTTATACTAGGACTAGAAACTACTATATTTCTAGGCGTTCGTATCCTTGACATTTTTGGTGATTCTGAACTAATAATAAAATAGGTCATTGGTGAATATCAGTGTAAAAATGATATTTTACAACAATATCATGATATTTCTCATCATCTTCTTAAATCCTTCGATTCTTACACTATTCAATCTGTCCCACATTCGACCAATCATTTTGCTTGATACAATGGCCTCCCTTGCGGCCCTTATCCCATGGACAATGCAAGAATCCCAACTTTTGAGTTATTATACATCATCGTAAACAACCATTCTATGACATATCTCAGATTCATCTGGTCGAATCTAATTCATCAGACCTCTGGTATTCACAAATTTTTGATTATTTATCCAAATCCATTACTCCCCTTGATCTTTCTAAAAACTAAGAGATATTTTATCCAACGTGCTACTCATTATGTAATCCTTGGCGGCATTCTTTACAAGCGTGGGTTCGATGGTATCCTTCTCTCGATGCCTTCAATCCCACGAAGCCTCTACAACTATCCAAGAAGTTCACGATGGTATTTGTGGTGGAAATTTCAGTGGATTATCTATTTCCAAACGTGTTCTTCATCTTGGCTATTATTGGCCTTCTCTAAATCATGATTGTTGTGAATATGTCAAGAAATGTCTAAGATGTCAACAACACTCTAACCTTATCCATGTATTCCTAGCCAGGCTTTATAGCCTACCCAAGATTTATGGCCCTTTTCACAGTGGGGCCTTGATCTTATTGGTCTAATAAATCCTCGTTCATCACAACAACATCATTCTATCATCATTGCTACTAAATACTTCACTAAATGGGTGGAGGCAATCCCACTCACCTCTACTAAGTTTGCCCAATCATTAATTTTATATATCAACATATCATTTTCCGCTTTGGCGTTCCTCATAAACTTATTATGGACAATGGAAAATCATTTAAAAACAAAGACCTTAAAAATATTGCGATGCATTCAAAATCCAACTTAGCTTTTCTTCCCCGTATTATCCTCAAGCTAACGGTCAAGTTGAGGCTACTAATAAGACTCTTCAAATATCTTGGCTAAAACTATTGATCAAGCAGGATGAAATTGGCATCTCCAACTTCCCTTTGCTTTGTGGGCCTATCGCACTAGCATTCACACTTCCACAGGAGCTACTCCATTTTCTCTGGTATATGGCTCTGAGGCCATCCTTCCTCTTGAGGTCCAAATTCCATCTTTACGTGTGTCTCTTCGCAACTTCATTTCTGATGAAGATTATCGTCAGGAACGGCTAATGCAACTTGAGTTATTAGATGAACATCATCTCCTCACTCTTGAGCACCATCATGTCTATCAAGATCATATCCAACATGCTTATAATAAACACATCAATGAGCGTGATTTTAAAATAGGTGACCTGGTTCTGAAAGAAAATCAAAATGTCACTACCTTAGAAAGAAGTCAACGGGGAAAATTTGCTCCTAACTAGATCGGACCATATATTATCACACATAAGTATGGGTCTGGGGCTTATCATTTAGCCTCTCTTGATGGTAAACTAGAGGTTGAACCTCTTAATGCATTGCACTTATGGCCATTCTATTGTTAGTACACACACTTATGAGTATAGTCTTATCTTTAGACCATTCCTCCATCAATATCCCCTTCCATCTATCATCGTAATGATTTTGAATCATGTGGTCTACCGTCACTAACAGTCATGACCTTGAATATGAGTACCACGGCTCTACTCGTAGCATATTCAATATGGATAAGTTCTCCCATTTGGTGAGAACCCCATGGTCATTACATCCATCACCATCTCATTTTCCTATTGTACTCCTGTAGAGGGTCTAGGGGTGTCTCTTGTACATTCATTCTCCCCTCCTAGGTGGTCTACCTAGCTATCCCCAACTCTCCCCATGTGAAGCTCAAAATCATGTATATAAAAGGCAAGATCAAGGTTATTAAAATAGACTGATCCCTCGAAGGATAGTTGTGCATACAAAAAAACAAAAAAAAATGCAAATCAAAATCAAAAGAAAATCAAGAGAAATAGACCGATCCCTCGAAGGACGGCTATCATATATATTATTCTTTCCATCCATATTATGTATAAAGTAGACCATACCCTAGAAGGATGGATACTCTTTTATTATGGCATTTGGAAGGTTTTCTACATTGATCAGCCTTCCTTTTATTAAGCATTCCCAGAAAGCTTCCCATATTGATCAACTTTCTTTTATTCTATTCTTCCCATTCCCAGAGCTGGGGCATAGACTTAAGAAATACCATCTTTGGAGAACCTTCTTCCCACGTACAAGATACATCTCCAATTCCTTTGTCATGTCGACATTAGGATTATGAGAATATTTCATCCATATCTTCTTCTTGGTCTTGTGATATAGCCAAATCTCATTAGTTATATACTAATACCTACTATCGGTTGTAAGTGCAATGTTTTGAGTGGTATCTTTCTTGTTTACTTCTTATCGGGTTAAAAGCATAACTTTCTTACTTGACCCTTGCTATGGTTATGTGACATTCATTTCATCAAAGTCATCTTTTATCACAATTATCTCCTTAGAAATAAAATTTCATGTCATAAAATTTGTATCGATATGTTTACTCTTACAGATGTCCCCTATCAACATCATCCATAAATCCATGAAATCAATTATTATCTTCAAACAATATTTTTAATGCATTATTCGGTTTGGGAATTCTACTTGACCTCCACTACAGTTTGTGAATTCTACTTGAGGATAACTCTCAGGTAGCATTTATTATCTGGCACATCCTCATCCCCCACCATTGTTCATTATCCTCTTCTTCACCATCTCAGACCTTTCACCCCCAGCTTGGCACATCTACGTAATTCCCCGCACAAAGACACGAAACCTACTTGAAGTAGACCTGTCATTCAGGACAAGGTCTCATTCGTGATTGTGTCTATTGACCATTCCTTCCTCCTAGTCCCCTTTATCAACCCAATTTTCTCCTAAAATTCACCTCATCTCATTCTCCGTTGCTCTTCTCACCCACTTTGTCCTTCTCCATTGTTTGTTCGATACTTCACGCATCATCCACCCGCCATTATTTTTGTGCTTTTCTCTTAATATCCTTTTACTGCCATCTATTTTATCATTCCATTTTCCCTTTCATTCTTCTTTCAGCTTGACAATCCTACTTAATCATCCATTCCATGCAGGTTTCTTGATCACATTGCATCTCTTTCTTAAGATCCTACCACTGTAGAAACTCCTTCATTGTTTTCCGTTCCCTTCAACATCTTTACTCGTAAAACTTCTTGCTTAACACTCTGACATCATCACTCATACAACATAGGCATCCTAATTAAGAATTCCCCTTACACTCTTTATCCTACACTGCATATATTCCTCCATCCACTCATTTCACACTCCTTTGTTTCCTTGTTATTACCTCCTTTCACTTCCTGTTCCATCTTGGTATACATTGCTCAGTATTTTCCTCATTCTTCTTCTTCAGCTTGGCGATCCTACTTAATCATTCCTACGGCATGGCAATCTTACTTAAGAGTCTCTCTTAAGAATGATCTGTCTCCTTGCCTTTCCTCTTTCCTTCATCTTCCCATCATCCATATTTTTTCTTCATTCCCCACAAACACATCCTCTTCTCTTCTCTTTTTCCTCATACAAAATATCTCAAACTCCCTCAAATGTCATCTCCATCATCCCTCATTTTAAAATCCATCTTGACTACTTCATACCCTCTCTTACTATGCAGATCGTCATTATCATGGTTCATCTAACATTATGTCATCTTCCATTCTCGCGCTAAGAATTATCGGTGGACTTCTCCTAAAACTCGTTTCTTCCCATTCTACTAATACCGATTCACTCTTTTTTACCTCCTCCATTTTCTCTTCCTCCCTTTTTCTTTTTGTGCCCTCTAATCATTATCGGGGATTTCTCCTAACATCCTTCCACTTGGTATTACCTTTTCATCTTCCTTTCACCTTTTTCAATATCTCTACTTGTCTTCATCACATACTACCTTTGCATCATTTTCTTTGTTTTCCTCTCCTCCTTTCTACCTCTGGTTTTCTTTCATATCATTTGTATCATCTTCATCTCCTCTTCTCCTCACACTTTTGTCTTACTCCTCCATTGATAACCTAACTCACCAACATTGTCCCATCTTCTTAACCATCTCACCATCCACATGCATTTCCATACGTTCGGTTTCATATTCAATTTCTTTCCTATTTTGGCTCTATCATCCCTTCTTTCCCTCTTATTTTCATTTCCCCATTACTGAGCTTCTTTCTCTACCACCCCTATCTTCTTAGCTCCGTATGGTGCCTTTCTTTCTCTTTTCCATTCTACCTCCTCCCCCATCTTCTTTAACTTCTTCATCTTCTTCATCTCCTTCATCTTTCCATCTTACTATATATATTCATCTCTCCTATCGTCCTTCTCTCATATTCTTCATAACTTTTCTTTCTTAGTTTTGTCATCTCTTTCGTGATCCATTCTTTCTCTCCCTCTGTTTTGATCTCCATCTCCCTTTCATCCCTTCTTCTATCATTTTCTTGTCTTCTTCTTTGTCCTTCATCATTTCTTTCTGCCACCATTTCTCCTCTTGATTATCCCTGCTGCTTCTTTACTACGATATATCTCTATACACTCAACTTCCCTTCTAATCTCTTTTTCCTCCTCATCTCGTCTTCTTCTTGTTTAAACTTCCTCCCTCTCTTCTCCTCCTGCTCACTTTGTCTCTATTTTCTTTTTCTCTAGGTCCCTCGTACCTTACCTATTTATTTCCCCCTTATCCTTTTCCACTACCCTCTTACTAAATACTATTCTCTCTCTTTTGTGCTTTCATCTATCTTCTCACCTCTCTTATCGTCCTTCTCTACTTGACCTCTCTCCTTCACCATGTCCCTTCTACTTCAACCATGTCCACTTTCTCTTATCTCTATCATCTATCATCCACATCTTTCATCCCATCTTCCTGGGACATTTTTGTCTTGGAGGATACCATAACGGCCAACACCTATCTGATCTTGTACTCTTCCATGCATATTTTCTCTACTTTTGTTTTGTCACAAAAGTATCTTGACTTCCTATCCTACTTATCGAGACAAGTAGGACTGCTTTTACATTATAATTTACTCACACTTATGCATGTTTCTCATGAAACATGATTATCATCATATTTATCACACCTTTAGGTCATTTTATCCTAGCTTTCTATCCTATCTTCTCATCATGTGCACATTTATGATTTTTCCCCATGAGGAATTTTATTTACACATATCTCCCATTATGTCATCTTCGTGCCCTATCATGGTGCACCTTTTTCATCCTTGTACTTGTCGGCGTATATAATTCACCTTGTGTCCTGTGTTGGGGCATCATTGTTTTCATCCACATCCCTCTTGTGGACACGTGATTTTTCACACAATTCCTCAGACAAAAAGGATTGCGCACATCTTTCATTTAGTTGCACATATTTTGATATTTTCCTATGACCCATTGGTCATCTTGGTTTACATCCATACTGTGGTGGTCTTCACCCACTCACGGTCTATAGAAAATTGTTGTCATCTGTCTCCATTGAGACCGCAATTGTCCTCTACCGATGTGATATTGGAGTCACCACCATGCTTTCTTTTTATTGCGATCCTTTTTTTGCCTGAGGCATCTTGCCTTTGGTCATGTCTTCATCCATCCTCAGACACATCTTTAATCTAATCCTTTTTGTTTTTGTCTCGTGGCCTGCTATCACAAACCACTCAACAAAAAGGGGCAAATGTAGACACCAAATTCTGGTATCATCCCGGGTTTTTGATCTCCTTCAGCATGCTTATTCAGGTCTCATTTCCTACCAACAATTCACATTCAGTTAATTAATCTTATAACTATATTAATATCTTATCACATGCCAAAACTATATTATGTTAAATAATTTATTTTAAATAAGTCATATCATTCTATTTAATAATTAAATAATTCAAAAGTATATATATAAATCAATAACCCCACATGTTCCCCACTTAAGTCAAAACTTCTCACCTAAAAATCAATTCCCACCTAAAAATTCAATCTCTTCAAATTATTAAAATATGAACCCCACCCATAAAATCAATAATTCAAAAATCTCCCTCTCCGACAACAAATCCAAAAATCAATAGTGTAAAGTGAGCACATGACTTCACTATTACACCTAACCGTGTCCCTACTCCACATCACATCTTTTCCTTTTCTCACATCATAAACCCCACCATCAAATCACCTCTTCATCATGTCCTCTTAATCAAAATTTATTTTGCAAATTATAATTATTTGTAATCCTTTATTTTAATCTCAATTCAAGTTATAAATAGAACTCTTTCCCCCCCTCTGAAGGGAGAGGAGAAAATTATGGAAATTCTGAAGCTTAAATTCATTTGTTTGTGAAATTTTGCATCATATTGTGGAATATTTGGAGGCAAAGCTCTACCAGTTTCATATCACCCACCTAGCGAACAATCGGTTGTTCTGTCAGATACTAGTTCGGTATCATATTTATATTGTTCTTCAACATATTGCATTTTTTTTTTTATAGTTTTTGGCATGTCATCTTATCATTTGATATTCATTATTTTATTATGAACATGGGGATTGAAAGCCACCGAGGAAGTTAACGCTTCCCGGATCTGCTTTGTCAGGCAGTCCCCGTATATCATCATCTAATCTTATCTATTTCCATCTTGCAGATCTATTTTCTTTCGCATCTAAGGTCCTAAGCCCTCTATCATTCGGAGTTGCCGGTGGTTGAAAGTCTTGGTGTTCACCAGCGTGACAAAATGTAGACACCTATTTTTGGTATAGCGCCCCTCCGACATCTCACATGCACGTTAATTTTCTATTCTCGCATCTCTTTCTCTTAAATTAAATAAAATCCTATCTATTTGTTCACATTATTTGATTGATTATCAATGGACTCCATATGGACCCATGTGATAATTCAATTTTTAGCTCTTTTATTTAAAAAGAGTTCTTTCTCTTAAATTGAATTATCAATGGGCTCCATATGGACCCATTTGATAATTCAATTTTAACATCATCCCCATCTCTCACAAATTATTTAATTCATAATGCATATCTCTGACACTCTTTTTTAAAAAGAGTTCTTTCTCTTAAATTGAATTATCAATGGGCTCCATATGGACCCGTTTGATAATTCAATTTTAACATCATCCCCATCTCTCACAAACTATTTAATTCATAATGCATATCTCCGACACTCTTTTTTTTAAAAGGAGTTCTTTCTTTTAAATTGAATTATCAATGGGATCCATATGGACTCATTTGATAATTCAATTTTTAACATCATTCCTATCTCTCACAAATTATTTAATTCATAATGCATATCTCCAACACTCTTTTTTTAAATGAAATCTTTATCTCACCCCCATTCAAATCATGTCCCCTACTTTGCCTAATAATTCAAACTATGGGACCCATGTTAATCACATCATATCCCTAACTCAGGTTACTTTACTACACCCTGGGTATCATCTAACCTGTAGTTTAGTCTCATATCTAAGCTATAAATATGGGGTTTTCCCCATATTTCGAAAGGATATATATTTTTAAGGAGGAGATATTTTTAAGAAGACCTGGAGATACCTAGGCCTAGAGAAGAGAAGAAAGAGCTTAACTAAGTTCTTCCCGTTTGAAGGAGAAATATCTACCATGGTTCATTATCTTGCCATCTTGATGCCTGGTTCATTTCCATAGTAGGACATAAGCTAAGTACTCTTGTTATTTCAGTTGCTTGTCATTTTTACTACTGTTCACGATCTATTATTATCTTGTCTGACACGGGGGTTGACATCCTCCAAGGGAGTTAAAATCCTCTTGGAACCAGCACCATCTGGGAAACCCCGCATATTGTGATCTAATCTTATCGGTTTAGTTTTGTAGATCTAGCTTCTTGATATCATACATCTATTTTCTTTGCACCCGTATCATCCATCACCATCTCCAAGGTACTAAGCCCTTGTATACTCAACGTTGTCTCGTGTTTCTTGATTACTCGTACACTCATTTAGACAGGAAGCTAGAAACACAGATCAACATTTGACACGCCGGTGGGACCAGATCAAGATCTGGTCGTTTCATTGTTTTATTCCTTTATTCATCTCGTGCGGTATTA
Source organism: Taxus wallichiana var. yunnanensis (assembly GCA_018340775.1). NCBI lineage: Eukaryota > Viridiplantae > Streptophyta > Pinopsida > Cupressales > Taxaceae > Taxus > Taxus wallichiana. The sequence continues at coordinate 714,817,790 of CM031235.1, read as the reverse complement.
TAAACATACCGGCTCTCTTGTGTCATAGTTTTCAAATATATGTGATAAATATTTCATCTTGTGGACTCACGTTTTGCGAAGATTTGGTGTTATCTTCATCCATATCGGAGGTTTGTGTCGCCTTGAAGTAAGTACTCTTCTTGTGTTTAATCGGCTTGGTATTTAGTTTCAAGTTTAGTTTTATTATTAAATACATAATCATACTCAAATAAAAATAAATATTCATATGTTAGGTTCTACTCGCATGGGAACAAATCTGGAAACTAATCTTATTGTCTTGATTTTATTTGTCATCTCAGTTGTATAATATATATATATATATTTTTCCTTTTCCTTTTAATGGCCTTTGCTTTGACCTAACAAAATATGTCTATATATTCATTTAGATCTTAATTTCTAATTATGTATAAATCTCACATTTCAAATCATACTAATCTATGGTTACTTGTTTCAAATATAATAATATATAGTTATTTATGTTAAAACATAATAGACAATATTGATTTATTTAAAAATAACAATTAAAAAAACATTATGAAATAACATTAGAATTAAATTATAAAAAAAAATCCATTCAATATTGAAATGTAATCCACATCCATGGAATGTCAACACCATAGTTAATTGTATATGTCCCGTTTAGTTCTCTTTTTCATGTGATTCGCTTTATGTCACCACACATGTAAAAAGTTTGTGTCCATGTGCAGTAGGACCACCTTGGGCATACCTAAAAGTGAATAATTTTTTTCTCAATAAAAAGGTTTGATAAGATATTGCTCCTCATTTCCTTTTCTGTCCCATTATTGTAGATATCTTATCATTTTCATATCTTGTCGGTCGATTATTGTGGGGTATAAGACATTAATAATTTAATTACTTTATAAGTATTCTTATCGCTAGTTCACTATACAAATAAATGCAACATACACATTTATATTGTTTTGGTAGTATAGTTTATTGTTTAACAACATATTATTTCTTATTTATATTATTTCGTTAATCTGTGATCATTATTTTTAATGTATAGTTCATTCTTATTTACCTTAGTATCTATTAAATTTTTATTAGGTTGATATTATTTAGTTAGTTTAATTTAGTTAGCAACTTAATTAATTTTATTATTATTATTTTAGAAATTCAGTTATTGACTAGTTTATTTTGCTAATGTCTTATAAATATTGATGTTTAAGTGGTATTGGCTTAAGTTGTGTCATTACACGTAGGTTACCTTTGTTTTCAGCCCAAAAATTAATTATTTAGAATTTTTTATGCAATATAATTAACTTGATTAGTTATTAAATTTCTTTTCAATACACAAGGTCATTAGGACCATTATATTGCTTTTCTTATCCTGTCATCTGCATGAATTAATTGTTTTATTTACTTCTACAGGTAAACTCCACGACCTTGCAACCATTAAATCACGTTGTCAAAGACCATTTTGTAAAACAAAACAAAACAAAAAAACAAAAAAAAATACTCATTTTTACTGGCCTCATCTGCAACTCTAAACGATGCCATTTTAGGGTACCTGGGCATTCCAGGCCACTGACTGGTGCTTCTAAAAACACCATCATCAAGTACAATCACATAACACCAACAAGCGATTCTCTAGGTATTTCTCATTTTTCCCTATTTTCTCTTTTCTACATCGAACTTTCTCTTTCCTAAGTGTCTGTATACATCGAACGTCACATTTCATTTTGGTCTAAAACGAACCTTTTGCATCCTACCTGATCACATAGCTTAAGTAAAGGATTTAACTCTCTGCATTTCACCTATCACACACTTGCCTAAAATTGCACAAACATAATTTACACATCAAAACATTCCTCTCACCTGGTTAATCAATTGGGACTTAAACACCCAACAGACAACCGTCTCAGACATCTCCCAATCCATAACTGCCTGAAACCAGCCTTAGACTCCTTTAGGAACCTCTATTACTTACTTTTATTTTCTGTTCACATCCTCTAAATTAATCATGAGGCTAAAAAAATTATGCTTGATTTATTTGTCAACAACATACATAAACAAGATGTTTCTTTACTTCACACCTATTGTCGCTCTCTCCCAAATCAAGACAAACAAACAATCTACTTTATCCCATGATATTACTTCCTCTGACGATCTTACTCAACGGATTCTAAACTCAAAACCACGTCGTCGGTCAGCCAATCTCTAGTCTCCATGGTCTCACCTCATGAGAACCATGTCATACAAAATTCTCCCCACCTTGACACCAACCCTCCTATCCCCCATCAAGCCAGTCTTCCTAAATCAATCGTACCACCATCTCCTGCTCCTCTAGATACATTTGAATCTCCTCCTAACCCCATATATGACTTCTTACTCCAAAAATCTCCTATAATCTCTAAATCCTCCCAATCTCCTCAATTGGTGGATCACATTCCACCCACATCCCTTTTTGTCAATTCTATTTCATCCGCCACTAGTATGCCCATCAAACAATCTCAGCTTTTGAATACCTACATCCCTACCCATCCTATGCTCCAACAGTCTCAACCCCTTAACACTCATATCCCTACCTACCATCTACCACAACAACCTACCCAGCTTCAACGAACACACCATATTCCTATTATTCAAAGTCAACCTATGCAACAATCTCAACCCATGACACATGTTCATCCTTACCAAGCAGCTCCCCAAACACCCACATATCTGCAAATTAATCAATTGTCTTATCAAACCATTCCGCAAACATCCTATCCACAAACTTATCAACCACTTTATCAGATGCTTCACCAAACACCCACACACCCACAAACACATTATTCACCTTATCAAACTACCTTTCAAACCACACAGCCGATCCAATCTCAACCTTACAATACCTCGACTAATTCAATTCACGCCTTAATGAATCGGTTAGCCAGTTTAGAAACCCTTACCATACCACCCAAGAACACCTTATCCTATGAACAAATCTATAATGAACCGATTCATCCATCGGTTCCAATCAAACCTTATCCCCCTCATTGGAAACTTCCTGCATTTAATAAGTTCAATAATAAATAAGATCCCCAACAACATCTCCTCGCATTTAAACATGCATGTTGTCTTATCGTGCATGATCATGATCTACTTCTTCACACTTTCCCCATGTCTTTGTCTGGTCCCAGGTTGGACTGGTATAACAATATCCTGTGACATTCCTTATTCTCTTTCACCCAACTTGCACAATTGTTCTTAGAACACTTTTCTATAAATATCGCACGTAATACCACTATTGCTGATCTATATACCATTCGACAATATGAAAATGAGCCCATTGCCGACTTCGTCACATGATGGCATGATGTTATAAACCAACTATCCTTCACTATCCCATAAACCAAACTCATCGACTTATTCTTGCATTCGTGTGTGAAACATATATCATCCACTTTGTAGATCCAATCATTTCGAACCTTTGATGAAGCTTTCACAATGGCTTATAAGCTCGAAACCCATGCCATTGAGCAGAGTCATCTTAAATTAAGTTCAACTAAATCAAAAATTGAATCCACTAAACCATTCACACATAATGGTGAGTTCAAGACTTCGGCCAACACTATGGTCACTGAACCCTCATCCCCATCTACACCAAGCACATGGTCTCAACAACGATCTCCTTAATCAACATCCCACTACACTCCTTTAGGAGAATCATACAGTTCCCTATTTGATAAGTTGATGAGTGTAAACTCTATCCAACTGCCTCACATACGACCCGTAGACAACTCACAAGCCAAGCCTATTTGGTATCACGAGGCACACTTTTGTAAATATCATCGAGTCAAGGGTCACAGATTAACGAAATGATATAAATAAGAAATAATATGTTGTTAAACAATAAACTATACTACCAAAACAATATAAATGTGTATGTTGCATTTATTTGTATAGTGAACTAGCGATAAGAATACTTATAAAGTAATTAAATTATTAATGTCTTATACCCCACAATAATCGACCGAAAAGATATGAAAATGATAAGATATCTACAATAATGGGACATGAAAAGGAAATGAGGAGCAATATCTTATCAAACCTTTTTATTGAGAAAAAAATTTATTCACTTTTAGGTATGCCCAAGGTGGTCCTACTGCACATGGACACAAAATTTTTACATGTGTGGTGACATAAAGCGAATCACATGAAAAAGAGAACTAAACGAGACATATACAATTAACTATGGTGTTAACATTCCATAGATGTGGATTACATTTCAATATTGAATGGCATTTTTTTATAATTTAATTCTAATGTTATTTCATAATGTTTTTTTTAAATTGTTATTTTTAAATAAATCAATATTGTCTATTATGTTTTAAAATAAATAACTATAGATTATTATATTTTAAACAAGTAACCATAGATTAGTATGCTTTGAAATGTGAGATTTATACATAATTAGAAATTAAGATCTAGATGGATATATAGACATATTTTGTTAGGTCAAAGCAAAGGCCATTAAAAGGAAAAGGAAAAAAATATTATATCTATTATACAACTGAGATGACAAATAATAGCAAGACAATAATATTAGTTTCCTGGATTTATTCCCCATGCGAGTAGAACCTAACATATGAATTTTTTAATTTTTATTTGAGTATGATTATGTATTTAATAATAAAACTAAACTTGAAACTAAATACCAAGACGGTTAAACACAAGAAGAGTACTTACCTTGAAGGCGACACAAACCTCTGATACAGATGAAGATAACACCAAATCTTGTAAAAACATGAGTCCACAAGATGAAATATTTATCGCAGATATTTAAAAACTATGACACAGGAGAATCGGTATGTTTATAATACCTGCACAAGATGAATAAAGGAACAAAACAAATGAAACGACCAAATCTTGGATCTGGTCCCACCGGCATGCCAAATGTTACTCGATAGCATTGAGTCGAATGACCACGATGGTCACCTGACAGAGTGAACTTATGATCGAGCACCGCATTACATCTCATACTCCATGTAGTTCTTATGCGTATGTGCAAGAATCGTGCTCTAGGAATATCTTGTGCAAGATGCACTTGATAGTGAGTGATAGCTAGATGTCCCTTGAGTGAGTGCTAGATGGATTCTTTGATGCTTGTAGAATTCCTTTGGATGCAACCTTAGATGGTGATAGTATATGCTTAGAGCTTGGTCACTTATTATGGTCACATAGATTTGTATTTATATTATTCCCTTAGTTGAATTTCACAATTGATAACTGGAAGGTCGACCCATAAGAAAATAAGATGCCCAAAAGATAAAATATTCCCAAAAGGAGAGCATAATTTATAAAGAGATCGGGGGCACCCGGAAGGACGAGGGCGTTGGCATCCTGTCTAGGCGCCAATGTCTAGAGTCATGAAAGATAAAGAAATAAATTCGAGAATGGGTTGTAGGGTGTAGACGGCCAAATATAAAACCGAGAAAAACATAAAAAGAAGCCAAAGATAGATGTTAATTACTAGTTTTCTTGCTTAGGAATCATATGAATAGTAATATTTGATTAGGACCTAGAAATGTACCCAAGTGTGTGTGATTTTTGTGTCTACACTTATCATCAATATATTGGGAACTCGATAATAGTTTTGTAAGATTCATCATGTTATACAAGATCTCCTTGATGTTTCTATAGTTGAGTATGAGAACACACCTCAACCTAAACCTACTAATGATCTTGAAAAGATCAAAATATTTAGTGACCCACTTCCACAACACAATATTACCAAATTTACCTCAAAGGCCCGCATGATTCTTACTAGTTTGTACCACCTCCACCATCTTATGATAACATGTTTAATGCTATGATTGGTATTTTTACTACTACACTCCCTCTCTCATTAATAATTTTGATCATAATGATATGGCACACAAAATTTTTTCTAATAGACTTTATATTCCTACCTCGGTTGATCAACATCCTATAAAAATGTTTGGTTGATATCACTACCACCCATAATATGTGCATTTGAAGTTACTATATATTATAATATATACTAAGAAGGATTTCATAGCTGATCCTTAGTCACACATTAAGAATGTTTTCCTACACCTCATGGTCATAATGGGTACCTTTCATCTCACATTATTGGTGGTCTCTTGTCTTACATAACATGACATGAATCTAGGTTGCTCTGCACTTCTTAGTTTTACCTTTTGTACTCCATCAATGTGTTAATTTCATTCACAATATTCAAGTGATAGCATTACACAGGTAGCTTGAATCAAAACTTATGGTTACCACACTCAATATTGGTGTATATATAACCCAGTCTTATGTATCTTATAGTATGCCTCATAGGACATCTCCCTCGAGTGCATCCATGCATAGGACTCGTATTTAACACATTATTCTAAGTTAGTCACATAATACCTCTCATAGGTCACCTTTTCCTCATCCTTTGGCTTGGTATTTTAGAACACATACTTCATCTCACAGACACCTTGTCCTTATAATTTGGATCATTCACCTAAAACACATACTCCATCTCACATGACATATCCTCGCCATTATAATCAATCACATTCACCGCATACTACTCCTCATGAGTTTCCTTATTCTAGTTATTTTATAGTACATGTTATGGCCCCTACATAGATTAGACATGAACATCCTTCATCTCTCATAACACTTGTGGGGCTTGTACCCCTCTATCCATTGAGTACAACATGCCACTTCATGAGGCTATTATCTAGTAGTTATTGTGTTATCCACTTCCCAATACATAATCATTTTTAAAACACTTCAAAAATATTCAAATAATCACATAATACAAAAACATGCAAATATGTGCAAAATAATAAAATGTGGACTTGTTTAAGGTTTTCTTGCCTATCTTCTTACTTCATACATGTGTTTTGTCATGTTGGTTTGACATATATATATTATTCATTACACAAATGTATTAATGAGGTATATTGAGCTTCCTAAAAGACACACATAGGTTGATACACGATGATAGGATCCAAATTGGTTCCTTACACTACCCTTTTAGGGGGATCTCCCCATGTTATATGGGTGATTTTGTTTCATTATATGTTACTATACATTCCTCATTATGATTGTATATATACATAGTTCTTATTGTTATCTTTCGAGCTAATAGGACTAACATGTGTATCTTGTGCAATGATAACTTATCATCCTACCCATGGATTTACTATCTATAATTATTTCATATGTTGTTGTCACTATGTATTTATGCATATTTTCCCTTGGTTTTGCACTATGTGAAATCACTCAATTATCATATTTGATTAAAATTCTATGATTGTTTTCTTTATATGGATGATTTAACAAAATTAAATCTTAATTATAGGAATAAAATAAATCGGATATATCAAAACATGCAATACACCAACATATAATGATAAAAAAGTATAATCTACAAGACGATAAGAGTAACTTAGCTAATATCTAGCTATCTAGACTAGATCTAGGCTAGACTAATGGTAGAACAAGCTTACTTTGGATTGTGTATGCTTTGTCTAAAAAATAGTGATATGGAAGTTATTCTGGATAGTGCCACCTGGAAGGGGAAAAAATCACCTAGGCATTAGTGTTTGAATTGGGTGCTAGTCCTTGGTAATGTGTACAGATCTGTTTCTTTCAGTGTCTAATAATTTCTCCTTCACTTCTCTTTATGTTGCATCCACTTTAATGTAGGGTTATCCTATCACACTTGTACCTATAAAATAAAACCCTAAATACATGCACAAGACTTAAACACACATTAGACTAAATAAAATATGTAAACTCCTGATTGGGATTGACCTTAAAGGTGACCCCAATGTGATTGTCGTCGTTCATTACACCACGTTTCAAACTCAATGTATTTATTGTGTGTGTGTGTGTGAGTGAGTGTGTGTGTGTGTGAGTGAGAGAGAGAGAGAGAGAGAGAGAGAGAGAGAGTGAGTGATAGAAATTATGTCCCTTGAAACTAGGTTTCCCTTGTGTAATTTGCACAAAGATAACAAGATATAACTACTTTCCCCTAATATAATTTATGTCATGGAATTTATAAGTTTCCCTTTCTACGCAATGAATGATGCATCCCAAATGCAATCCTTATTTTTCTCCTTTTTACCAAGTAGTAGATAGAAAATAATAGCAAAACACCCCTTAGAATAGTTAGTAGGTTGTGTATATATTTGATTCCTTTGTTTGGATTTCAAAATTAACAAAAATAGAATCCAAACCAAAGTTATCAATACTTGTTTAGAAAATATAAACAAGTGGTGTTTAATTTTAAAATGTAAGAACCAAACGAAGGGATAAAAGTGCCCAAAGTGGGATAATAACATCAACCATTAATGTCCCTTCTGGGCGCTTGTGTCCCAAAAGCTCTAAAGATATATCATAAAATTCTCACTTGATTAATACACTGTGTGATGTCCAAAAGTAATGGGATAATTCCAAAAAAAACATGAAAAGGTAAAATAATGTCAATGTAAAGCAAACAAGTGTTATCAATGTCTAGTTTTCTTACTTAGGAATCATGCATATAACGACATACTAAAGGCATAATGTAATAGTAATAAGTGTATAATTTTGTGTCTACAATGGATTAAGGGACTTTATTTTCTTGTGAAACTGTGGGTGTCCCATTTTTGTTTCTTCATGTCTATCTTGCATGAATGCAATTGTTTCTCTAGTTATGGAAAATCTGTGCCTTCTATTGTAATTATCTTGTGACACTCGTGGGTTTCTCATGTTTTTGGTTTGATGCATACATATGACTATGTTTCTATGTAATATTGCTTACTTGGATAGAAATTTATGTCTCTACTATGTAACCACTCTAGCTTATGACACAGTTGGTTTAGTCTTTACTATTGCTTATGACATGTTTGTTGTTGACAATGTTATTTCTACTATTATATTATTGTTATTCTCACTCATGACATACTTGGTTTATACTTTTTGACTACACTACTATGGATTTTGATATATTTTCTACTTACTATGTTGTTTCTATGATCTTAATACTCTAAATTATGACCTTATTAACACTTTTCTATGTTATTTTGACTACTATGTACATATGTTTTCTTGTTACATGTTGTATGTTGCTTTGTATCTGTGCTTTATAGTGTCTACCATGTGCAACCCATTTTGCAAGTATAAGTTCTCAATGATGGCCACCATTCTAACCTTCTATGTGATCCTACGTGGATTATTAGACTTATTACACATACATACATGTCTATTATTTTGATTCACGGACTCAAATATTTTATCACAAAACCTCAAAAGAGGGGCATTTATTGATATATTTATACATCTATAGACATATTAAAAAATATAGGAGTATATTTTTATAGGGTTCATATTCTCATAAAAGGTCACAAATATTGAAATGTGGTAGAATTTCATAAAGGTAAAAACCATATAGTAAAGTTATGACATTGGTATGATCTTGACCATGATGAACATTCCTAGATAGGGGAAAATTTTCTAGGTTTTTAAATTGCTTCAAATTATATCAACTATTGACATGATTTTCATATAGTTTCATATATAGATGACACAGTATAAAAATGATATTGGGGGCATGAGTAGTTCATTACTTCACATCTACACTATTTAGATTTGATTGTAGGAATAGGGTCTCAGGGTGTGGACTCCCTTCTCCCCTATGATTTTTCATAATATACGTAATCAATCATAATGGCATAACACATTATGGGGATGTGGTAATTTCCGTTCCTTCTAAGGTTTGATTTTATTCAAGTTGGAACAAAATTGGGCCTAGATTGGTTTGTAGCATTGTGGTATTCGGGTTTAGTGGAAAGCATCAAAGAAAATAAGTTCTTTGTACACCGATATTTCCTCTTCTCTCACTAGATCCCCAAATGAGGAAGGCATAAAATTAGTTGAGTTCTTCATAGTCCAAATCCTTCCAAAAAGGGGGAAACATCACTCTCTTTAGTTTTTGGGTGTATCCAACAATCAAGTTTCTCTTATTATAAAAAATTGGGGATTGATCAGCCCCAATCTTGTAATATCTCTACAATAACACAAATACTCCAAGGCACAAAAATAACAATATCCCCTCCTTCTGCAAAATTAACAAGTTTATTCCTTCCATGTGTTTCTTCTCTTCACTTACTTTTGTGTAAAGTTTAATGTTACATATACTATCTATATTTTGAGTTAATATTTAGTCTCTATCATAGATATTGACTAAAATTTGTGTTGTAGGTTTCATCATAAAGCATGTCAACACTAACTCATCATATAACCACTATAGAGTGAAGAAAATGTGTGTGTATGTGCACTCAATTATGTTTTCCTTTAAGCACATAATTTTCAATTACACAGCTTAAGGGGGATTGTAGACACTAAAATTTGATAAATTTTCCTTGTGCAATGCCAAGTTTGATCATGCTCCTTGCTAAGACAAATTATCACATTCAAAATCTAGTCAATTCATGTATCTAGCTCTCACGTGACTTGTTTATCATTACACTCTACTTTGTCGTCAATTATGGGAATATTATTTGATAAAAGTAGTAAACAACACTTGTTCTACATTTCTAAACTTTTTTAGCGTTCTTCTCCTTTATGTGAAAATGTATAACTAGGTCGAGATGTGGGGTCTAATATTGACTGACTTATACGGTCATGGCTCCCTAAGCTCACTGACTTTGTTTTTAATTTGAAAATCTTCTTTAGGTCATATCATCTTCCTAGGGTCCACCTTATTATAGTAATTCACCTACATATGGTTGTATAAGTAATTCAATGTCACTTTATATCTCACCGACACTTTTAGAAGATCCTAGTACAAATATCATTCCAAAAGTACTCAAAGGGATAAATCTTCTCAAATTAACAAAGACATCAATTATATAAGTCCTTAATATATGTATAAAGCACTCAACCAGTCAAATATTCTAGTTTCCTTTATTCCCAAGGATGCAAATATCATATAACCATGACTTATAAAGAACAAGATCACTCCAAGCATTATTTAAGGGTTTCAAGAAATAAAGGGTTATACCACATAGTTGAGCCACACCATATTACACTACTACAACATTGTGAACATTCTATACTATGTAATTAGATCACTATCTTGGTGCTAAGAGACATAAGGGCACCCCTAGGGGATTAGTTAGTTATTCACACTTACACAAATGTCTAAGATATCTATATGAGGCTTGATACCACAATGAGGGCATGCGAGTGTAACACTTGAATTAGTTTTAACAGTTGGGAGTTTGACCAAATAGGGCATTGCAACCTCAAACATATTCACATGTTTTATCTTTTTGGTTTGTTAATGCTTTAATTAAGGGTTTCACAAGTTTCTAGGGTTTCCACTTTGTTGTGTGTGATTATAGGTCATCCCAAATTTATGTGAGAATGAATGACATACAATAAAATTAGTTTTAAAACAAGTGAAGCAAAAATGTAGTTTCAGATCTTGACTTTCAAAGGGTCCAAGATTGTACAATTCTAGGTTATGACTATATAAATTAGGTTTGGGTATTACAATAGTTGTAAAGTCTTTTTCCTGCTAAATTTCCAATTCCAAGATCATCATTGAAGCATTTACAGGTCTCGGTCTACCTATTTCACCATCCTAAACATCTAAATCCTTCATGTTTTACATTGTATAACTAAGTTTCTCTCTCCTCTTGTGTATTTGAGAAATTACTTATCATTTATAAATTGCCGTATGTATGAAAACATTATTATTATTGTGAATGGATTATGTTACAAGTTAATTAATTAGAATAGTCTAATTATTGAAACCCTTAGATAATTATTATGTTTTTGCATTCTCATAACACTATAAACTAATTAGGGTGTAAACACATATGTAGGAGAATAGGGAAGAGAAGATTCATTTACACATTCATCATCATTATCATTTTCTATGTCATTACCAGAGAAGTAAGGGACATCATAAATTATTACATTAGTCGAAAGAATATGTCAATAATGTGAGATATCATCATCAAAAGATGAATCACTTTCATCATTAGTTGTATAAAGAGTAGGAGGAGAGAGAGATAATCCCATTCACAAGTATTAGGTTCTATGTCACTAATAATTACCACATTATTATAAGCATTCACATTTTCATCATTAGAAGAATTTTCAAGGGAATGAGTCATTAGTTTTTATAAGGAATTATATCCATTTCTATCACAATCATCAAGATAATTATCCACACATTCATATATGTTATCACCAGAACAAGGTTCATGTGTATTGGTGATCTTGGATCAATTACTCAATGCAAAGGAAATAAAGACTCTATAGGAGGTGAGGTATTAAGTAACTCCAACTAAGGTTGGGAGATAGTAGGCTTAGAAACACCAAAAATAATAAGAAGAGAATTAGGAGGAAAAGAGTCAAACATAATGAGAGAGCGGTAGTACTATAATATTCAATCCCATTAGATGACCACAAGACAACTTCAACGTGCATATTCTCATCATAAACAACACTAGGGTGTGATGCAAATAAAACCTTAATTGTGAGCTCATAAAGGGAAAAAACGTGGTTAAAGGGATAGTGGCCCCTATGATCTCATGAATTAATATCTCTATCACAACACATGACTACACAAGAAAAATATAACCTTAAAAGAAATATTTTATAATCAACAATAAATGGGAAACCTTAGGGAAACTAGGGTTTACAAATAAAAATCCCAACTAGGATAACCAAACTAAACAGAAATTAGGTTATGGGTTTGAATAAAGACCGGGTTCACAAAATGTTTACTCCCTAAATGTTTATTGTATCTTTTATAAGTGATCTAGGAGTGCGAGAATAGATTAAAGGAGTGATATTAACATGGAGACACTTCATTTTTGAGACTATGATTGAATATTTCTCTTGTACGGAATTGTATATATCTAACTAGGGAGTAGTACGGTATAATCCTAATTTATACGAGTTTCAAACCTATAAATGGTTGGGTTCTATAACTTTTGTTTCTTGTCACTAGTCTAGAAATAATCATAAATTTCTATTTCCATGGTTTTGTAGACACTAAATCACGCACTTTGGGTACTATTTAGTCTCGGTCTCATACTACTATTCATATGGTTTTTGAGTGAAGAAAGTACTAATTACCCTCATCTTTTGGCCATTTTACTTTTCTTTCTATCGTCATTGCCGACCTCCTGCACATATATGCATAGTTTTTTTGTCATTTTGCATCATTTCAGCCACCCCCGATTTGGGGTGCTCGAGCCGAATGGGGTGCCCACAGCGCTACGATCCTAGTCGGGGTGCCTTGATCCTTTCCCACTTTACCTCCATCTTTTGGGAACTTTCTAGCCATTTGAACTTTCTATATTTTTGGTGGTCAACCTCTTTGAGGTTAATTACGAAATTAGAACAAGAGAACCATATAAATATACATTTATGATACCATAATGAGGAACCAAGCACTAGGAAATACTATCATCGCCTAAGGCCGCATCCATCCAAGGCTCCATTTGCATCCATCTAGCTCCATCACAAGGGACAAGGTTGGTTTATCTGCATCACACTTCGTATAGGAGGGAAGTTTATTCTATTCCATCAACCATTTTATTACATTTTTATACGCATAGTTATTGCTCACTACTTTAAGCATAAAGTGCGATTTTGGAACAAGAACACCTAGAGCGTGATTGCACACACATACATAGAAATACATTGGGTCTGAGATGTAGTGCAGTGCTCAATTAATAAGTCCACCATTGTGGCCACCAAGGACAGTTTGACCCCTTCATTTGAATTTTTCTTTTTAGGGATTGATGCTTGTTTTGGGGTTTTGCAGTCTCTTCTCCACCAAGGTTTTTCAATGACATACAAAAAAACTCAACAATATTGACATGATAGACAACGAAGGCCTCAAATCACCTTATGTGATGTCCCATGGACATCCGCCAGTCCCAGCGCAAGGTAGGGAGATGTGCCCCGTAATTCCCTTGGTCACGCTGCCCCGACTCGAGCGGTCCTCCGGTGGACGGAAGGTCCACCCTTAAGTGCTGCACTTGTACATCAAAGCATTGTCAAGCTGGTATTTTGGTGCAATGAAAATTTCTCTTTGAAATACTTGTAGGATATTACTTTAAAATATGCAAAATACAGACAAATTGTAGCCAAACAAATCTAATTTTTGCAGAAAAATTAAATGCAGGGCGATGAATAGAAAATGATGGATAACTCCAAAAATACTTGCTCAAATCTCTCAAAAATTTAAATGGAACTTGCTAATACAATAAAAATATTATAGAACTGTTTTTGGAATTTTTCAAACAACGAATGCTGCCGAAAAAGTACAAATATGGCGTGCCTAAACAACTCGAAAATTTCTAAAATTAATATCTTCCTAAATATAGATGCAAAAATTATGAAACCTTGGAAATATTATATATAAATATAGGAGATTATATCCCAACCTTCAAATCAAAATTTGAGGAAGTGGAAACCCTCCAAAATAGATCTTCAATCTTCAAAACAAGTCACCCCACCTAGGAAATGGTTGGAAACCCTTGCAAATGCTTTCAAACCGATCTTTAGACCTTCTTCAAAGAGGTTGTCGTAGATCTACCTTGAAAAAACCAGAAATATCTCCTCCAAAAATTCCCAAAATCCTCCAAAACCCTTCACTGAAACCCTCTAAAAATATCTCTAAAGAAAATCCCTGATTTCAACTCCAAAAATGACAAACTAGGGTGGATCTCTCACCACCGAAGCTAGGGTTCCCATGGGATCTTACTCCACAAGCTAGATATTTGCAAACAGTAGTTGCACATGAAAGGAAATATAAGTGTATGCATGAATGATCTTCTTTTCACCCCTCTACTCCTTTTATAACTTTTCCCATGCCAAGGAACCCTAAAAATCCCAAGTCGTATTTTCCCCTAGGGAAGACCAAATTAATAAAGTAACTTAAAGTTACTTTTTCCTTTTCAAGTCGCCATGGTCCAAAAAGGTGACCCCCAACGCAAAATTAGAACATTAGGAGTTAAGTGGCCCCTTCCAATGATAAAACATAACATCTAGTCCCTTCAAAAGCATTTTATAATCCTGTCAATGGAAAATTATAACAACTAGACTAGATATTCATACCCAATAGCTCATAGCGTCCGTAACCCCTTGGGCATGACTAGGGTTAGGACCCGTACTGGCCCTCAGGCCTGTGGTGAGGGAAAGGGGACATTACACCTTACAACCCCGCAAATTTGGTTTTGGACCTCCTTCACATACCAGGGCACCTAGAACACAAACTAGGGCACCCACAGCACCCTGATCCTCTCCTGGGTTCCCTACTCCACTCAAATTTCTTAGATCTCGCACTTCTAGGGACCTTGGCACAATTGTTTCCTCCTCCTATTTCTCTAGCCATATTTGTGACACACTCCAACAAGATTTTCAAATCAACTAAGATCTATCTAACCCTTCTTACACTTTAAGGTTTCATACTTTCATAGCTTAGATAGCTTAGGTCACTTTCCTTATTTAGTTTAGACATTTATTTCAATGTTGTACTTATTATATTAACATAAAAATATTCACATTTTAGTGAACCCAACCACTTTCATGCTTAGGATCGTCATTTTCCCTCTAGCATGGCTCCTAAAGTTCTTCAAGTTCGTCAAGTATCTTTTTCTCACTTACTTAAGTTACATCCAAATTGCCAGACATTGCTTTGCAAAAATCCTAGACACCATATATCATCCTAAAAACAAACCACCACATGAAATGAGCCCTATATTCAAATTTTTATATGATGACCTTAGTCCTAATCCTCCTCCATCTAATGAGCCCCTATTGGAATCAATTCAAGCTTTGCATAATTTATTTCAAGATAATTTTATGGCTATAGAATCCATGATCACATCTCTTAAATCTGAAATCCAACAGCTTAAGGACACTTCTCAAGTGCATGTTTTTTCTCCCTTTATATCTCATTCTATGTCTGCATTACATGTGCTCATATTAGTGAGCCTCAAGCTATACCATTACTCTCGAACCTTTCATCTTTGATCACAATAATAAGCAACATGACCTACTTACTGAGCTCCTTAGTCATCAATTGATCACTTTACAACCTACTCATTATTACCCTCCTTATAGGCTAGTGAAATATCAAGGTTGCTTATATTGCAATTATCATCAAATCAATGGACATAATGATAATTACTCTCACGCTTTAAAACTAAAAATTAAACATCTTGAGCGTCGAAGGCTTTATCTCATTCACTACAAAACATTCTCTTGCATGCTCATCTACAAATGCTCCACCTCAATGGGTTCCTAAATCTGATTCCACCATGTCTAATGCACATATATTTATCACTTGTAATGTTTCATCTTTGGTCACTCAAGCGCCACTTATACAATCTACTCAAGTCAAGAAACAACCTCTCAAAATTAGTCAATCTAAGAAACATCCTTTAAAACTTAGTGTAATTTGACCTCCTATCAAGCATTTGATGGTGTCATCAACACCACTAAATATACCACCATTCAAAATACCTCCCCATCCTACACCCACTCCAATAGCTAATCATTTTTTTCAAAGCAATTACCCCTTATATTGTTGGTCAAGAAAGATTGTAAATTCCACTACCAAATGGTCCTACTATTACTCTTTCCCACCATGCTTCCATTGCTTCATGAAAACTTGGTCTTTGGTAGGTGACTCTTATCACCCTACCCTCCTGATGACACACTCATATTCTTATGGTTCTTATATGACTATTGAGGGTCTTTTACAATAAAGAACCTTGTTTCATCTTGCATTAACATATCTATCTATTACATAACCACTCATACATACATACATCTACAATCATCTATCGCTCGTCATGCATACCATATGATCTCTCATTATTTATCCCATCATTGAATCAATCTTACAAAATATATGATACTTCACCACCTTCATACATCACTTCTCTATTTGTTTTCCAACATCATTTATCGAACAATACATGCATCACCACACATTTGGGGGCATAACATTCACACATCCCTCCTCTCATATTAGCATTAACGCATCTCTCATGTTTGTACCATCTTACATCAACCTCATAGCATAGGCATACTCATCACACATTTTAACATCGTCATTACCCGATGACACACTCTTGTTCTTTGGTTCACACTTGACTATTGAGGCTATACTACACATGAACCCCACACACTTTGCAAAATAGGTATTATACACTTTGTATATCTTCATACGATTAGCGTTATACATCTTACATCATACATTCTACATTTAGACTACATCATTTCCACCATTACACATTTATATATCATACATACCTTACAGATTATCTTTGTTCTCGTCATATATATTTCATACTCCTATTGTCTACGTGTCTAATATCATATACTACTCATCCTACATACTACATTACTATTCTATCGACACATATTACTAAGCAAACTATGCATTGTATTTATAATCATCATATGGTCATCTACTAATCACACATACTAGCATGAACCTTACACTTTTATTCTACCTACACATATTACATTGTGTCAATAGCATATTACACATCTTGCACATCACTTGGTCATCTATCATCTTCATCACACATACTACATCTACTTCTATGCACTACACTTACTACCTCTCATGACACACTCTAGTTCCTCGGTTCATACTCGACTAGTAAGGGTTTACAAATAAAATCAACCTTACCTTCATCACACGTTCATCATTCAACCTTTCATCATGTGACATTATTAGGTTAGTGACATATGTTATAGGCCAAATGGTCACCTATTCTATCATCTTGTAGTGGTATACGCTTAAGGCTACATAACCACTCTTTATACTCATCTTGTAGTGATATATACTTTAGGATACATCATCACTCCTATGATCATATTTTCGTGATATAAACTTTGGATATAGGTTCACGCATACATCATCTCTAGGTCACATATGATCATCACTACACATACACATTCATCACAGTGCATTAAACACAACACACACTTCGACCATTTCCCGATCACACACTCTCGTTTACAGTTCATTATTGAATGTTGAGGGGGAAAACCAAATGAACATCACTACATAAAACTCCATTCACTCGGGGGCACATGGATCCTATCATTCATATTACATTCCATTCAATCCTTCCATAACATGTTGCATGTCTTGGTTGCTTTTACTCTTGTATTTTCTTATATACACTTGTCTTATTACACATGCTTGATAAATCTCTTTCATGTCATTATCTTTACCATACACACATGCACATTCATTCCTTTCTCTATTTGTGATCGTAGATACGGTCTCTACACACAACATGGATGCTCACCTTCTACCTCTCCTACAAAGGTCATTGGGGAATCCACATTCATCTAATCCGTGTGTTATTGTTTCATTTTATACTTAGCAATTTTCATTATTTTCTTACACATGCTTTTGACATACTTGGTTATCTTTCTAACATGCTAACGAGTTCTTCATGTGCAATTTTTTTTTTGTAGGATTAGTTGCTTTCATGGCTATCTGTTGATTGTACTTGCTTGTTTTGATTTCTATTGTCTGCGGGCCTTTCCCTTTGTTTATTGTGCACACTTTTTTTTTGTATGCATCTATTACGACCTTGAGTGTCTTACTACATCATGAGTGATGTCCCATGTTTGTAACCCACTTTGGCGGTCTATATTGGCTTCTTTATTTTTCACTTGCTTTCTAGATTACTCACTGTTTGTGTAGCGTACACTTGTCTTTTACATTCATGCTTGTTTGTACTAGCACTTCATGCACCTTGGTTTCCACCAAGCGCATTCCCTTCCCCCTAAAAGGCATATTTTATGTGGTTGGTCCTCTTTTGGGGCCGCATTCTCTTATCAATGATGTTACATGTGCCCCCAAAGAGGGGGCATCAATTTGGGTTTTTACATACTACACAATGCTTCTACACTAGTTCAGTTTAGTTTAGTTTTTGACCTTGGCATTGTGGGTTATACAATGAATGGGTTTAAACCAGTCTATGCGAACCCCGTACACAACGAATTTTATAGGACATGGTTTTCCTTAGAATTATGGGGAGTAGTTACAGGTTAGAGGACACGGTGGATTTCATCTCTACACTACTTCAGCCACTAGCATTGAATCACCCAAAAACTAGGCAATACAGAGATCTCTTCACACACGACTTCGTGGAAGTATTTACAGTCGAGAATAATGCATCTTTCTCCCTACACGTCTTCGGTTAGGGTGGCGTGAGATCACCCAAAAAACTCACAAAGATAGGATATCCTCTCTACACTATCTCTTGTCACGATCATCAATTGCACATGTTAATTTTAAATTTTTCATTTCCATTACATTCTTGTTACTATATACATGTGTCTTTACATGTATATTTGACATACACACACACACACACACACACACACACACACACACACACACACACACACACACACACACGTGTATTTGACTACTTAATCATCTTCTCCTTGTAGGTCTGACCGTATGAGAAGTGAGCCATCAACAAAAACAACAACAATGGCATCAACAAACAACAACATTTTGCGAAACGAAACACCATACTAACAAGTGGGTACATCACACACATCAAAAAATAATCACATGTTTCTACCCCAGGTTCACTCTCATCACTTTTTTCTCTTTTGCATCTTTAATCTCTATGCTCCATATTTTTGTCACTCCACACTTTGTCTAGTCCTTCGATGTGTTTCTTAAATCATTCTACATAGACATCAGGTACACATCTCTATCTACTTTATATTACTGAGCGTTCCAGTCACCAACATAAAGTGGGGGAAAATGTAGACATTAAATCACACACTTTGGGTATTATTTAGTCTCGGTCTCATACTACTATTCATATGGTTTTTGAGTGAAGAAAGTAATAATTTTCCCCCTTCTTTTGGCCATTTTACTCTACTTTCTATCGTCACCACTTGCCAACCTCCCTCACATATGTTCCCAATTTATTTTTATCATTTTACATCATTTCATCCCCGACCAGGGGTGCCCAAGCGATCTGGGCACCCACAGTGCCTGGTCCCATTCGTGTGCCCGATCCTTTTCCATTTTATCTCCATCTTTTGGGAACTTTCTATCCATTTGATCTTTCTATATTTTTGGTGGTCGGCCTCTTTGGGGTTAATTACAAAATTAGAACAAGAGAACCATATAAATATAAAGTTATGAGACCATAATGAGGGACCAAGCACTAGGCACTACTATCATCACCTAAGGTTGCATCCATCCAAGGCTCCATTTGCATCCATCTAGCTCCATCATAAGGGAGAAGGTTGGTTCATCTGCATCACAATGCATATGAGGGAAGTTTATTCTATTCCATCCACCATTTTATTACATTTTTCTACACATAGTTATTATTCGCTACTTTCACAAAGTGTGACTGGCACAAGAGCACTTAGGGCATGATTACACACACACATATATAACTATATTGGGTTTGAGATGTAATGCGATTCTCAATTAGTAAGTTCACCATTATGGTTGATGAGGACAGTCCATCCCCCTTCATTTGCATTTTTCTTTTTAGGGATTGATGTTTTTTTAGGGTTGTGTAGGTCTCTTCTCCACAAAAATTTATCGGTGACATACAACACAACTCAACAATATTGACGTGACAAAAAGTGAAGGCCTCACATCACCTTAAATCCCTACAAATCTAGTTTTGGACCTCCTTTAGAGACCAAGGTGCCCAAATCTCAGACTAGGGTGCCCACAGGGACCCTGATCCTCTCCCAGGAACCCTTGTCCACTCGAATTGCTCAAATCTACACCTCTCGGGACCTCGGCACAATATTTTCCTCCTATTTCTCCATCCATCTCTGTGACACATTCCAACAAGCTCGTCGATTAGCTAACCCTTCTTTCACTTTAGGGTTTCATACTTTCATAGCTTAGATAGCTTGGGTCACTTTCCTTATTTAGTTTAGACATTTATTTCATTATTCTACTTATTAGATTACCATAAAAATATTCACATTTTAGGTAATCAGGTTTTCACACCTTCGAGTCAATTATAATGACATGTAAAAAATATAAAAACCTTGATACCTATAGAAAACTTCATCATATTATTAGATAACAAATGATAAATTTGTGTGTGCGAGGATGGATGAATCTAGCGGTTAAAATTTGATGAAATAATCCAAGAATTATAGTACATTCCATCAAGAAGGAGAAAGCTTCATGTAGTTCTCCTATTTTTGTGCAAGTAGTGTATGCAATCGAAGTCAATACCCTATCGTGCCTTTTTGTCTCTTAACAAAATAAGTACATCGCATAGGTATAGATAGAATAGGGATGTTCCAATCACAATAGTAGTGTGGTGTGAATTGCTTTAGATGCTAAAATTACATCTCTTTTTCCTTAAGACCTTTAGCATACTTGGAGAGACTTTCTCTAACTGACATAACTTAAGGACCTTTAAGTTTTTGTAATGGAGAAAGCTAGACTCTTGAACCCATTTTCAATGCTTCAAAATTATGTGGTAGTTTATCTAAAGGATGTACATTTACTTTTGGAATATTTTGAAGAGCCTTGATTGCTTTAGTGTTGTTATTTTTCAACAAGAGTGGATGAGAATGTCTAGTGAGTTTTGAAATTCTTTGACTTTCTTATATATTCTTGCAAAGGTTAGATATCACATTAAGGCCGACCCATGGAAGATGAACCAATGCACATAATATATTCAAATTAATAAAATATTCCTTGGAAGAGAGGGGATGGGATCATACAAGTTGGCCCTATTTCTATATAGTCCCATATATAAGGATATAGTGATGACATATTCATAGTCCAATAAATATCTTTGAAAATATAATATTGTATTAGGTAATTAATATTGAATGAATGACCAAAAGAGAAATTTGTAAATATTAGCAAGTCATGTGGGAGAGAGATGGATATATCAATTGAGCTTAGAATGTGAACATAAGTATTAGTATAGGAAAAAATCCAAACTATAATTTTTAAAGGATAAGTTACAATTCAAATTTCTACGAAATCATTGTTTTCTTAGAAAAGGGAAGAGGTAAAAATTCCTCATGAGGGATGCCTTGAACTATGAAAATTTGATTTCAAATGTGTATTTAATGCATTCATAGAGAATATAAGGAATATCCCTAAGCTTATGAATCCAAGTGTATCCTAGAAGCATGTCACATGCCAAGGAAGATGTAAGAATGATAATTTCCCCCACTTTAAGGGGAATAATAATGTGTTTGATAGATGGATTAGGAGATTCTACATTGAATTTGATATGTTTCTTAGTATAGTTTAAAGAGGTAATAATGGAAGTGTGCACAGGTTGTGCCTAGCCCCACTACCAACCGAGACATTATGAATAGGTTGATTATTAACAAAGGATTTGGATATAAAGTGCATTAAACTAACATCATCATCACATATGTTGCTATCAGAAATTGTAATAATAGACCTAAGAGGTGAAGAAGAAGAAATTATACCAATAAGAAAATCAAGTGAAATCTCTCTCTCTCTCTCTCTCTCTCTCTCTCTCTCTCTCTCTCTCTCTCTCTCTCACACACACACACACACACACACACATATATTATATACATACACATACATACATACATACATACATATATTATAGGGAGTAGGATGGACCTTATATGCATGTTGCACCTCTTAGTTGATTTTAAAATCAAAATTTTGATGATTAGGAAGTGGATCATTGAATATTTTAAGATTAGAATTGTCATTGACTTACGTGTTAGATGGCTCGGAAGGAGATTCAAATTCAAAAGCATTAATATCAATGAGATATTGTATAACATGTATAAGGTTGAATCATTTATTAGTTGAGTGCCTAATACATATATTATAATCATAATAATTATTATGATCAAAAGAGTTTCCTTGAGGCTTGCTCATATTAATCTCAACAGGGGGAGGGAGAGATACAAGGTTACATTAAAGTAACTCTTATAAGATCACAAATGGAGGAGATGGCACTTGTGTCAATGATATCTTGGGAGAAACTTGTAATCGAAGCCTTGTATGTTGAGATATTGCATTAATAGTTATTCTAGATTCAACTTTATTTTCCTACAATTTTCCTTTATAATTATATTTTCCTTGGAATTTATATGTGCATGCATTATGTTGGGTAAGCACATAGTTAAGCTTGTTCAATCTTAAAGTTCGACCTCACTTTATTTAAAAGCATTAAAACCCATCAAAGGATCAAAACTTGCAAACTTAACAAATTATTATAAATGAGATAAGAGAATATGAGTAAATAAATATTGAATCTATTTTTTTAAGGATGTTACTTATTTTAGTAAGCATTGTTTTTAGTACAAGACATATCATTGATTGATTCACCGGATCCTTGTTATATTTTGGCCATTTTAACATAGGAAATCGTATCACCAATATTGATGGAGAATTAAGTAAGAAATATATTATCTAATTGATTAAAATCCCTTGTGGATTGAAAATGTAGATTATAAAAGCATAATCCATTAGACTTCCAAGAAAAATATTACTAAAAATTTGTCATTGGAAGCATCATCTAAGTAAGTTGCATGGAAAGAGTGAAGATGTTTAGGATTTTATTTATCGTCATATGTAGGAAGCTTAGGGACACAAACCATAGGTTTAAAGGACAAGATGTATTTTCAAGTGTAAATGGATTGTGAAGTAATTGATTAGAATCCATGACATTATAAGGTCTAGATGCACCTTACTCTAATTGTAAAACCTTGGTTTGAAAATCATGTATATAATTCTCAAGGGTATGTGTAGTAGATGAAGAGTACAAAGCCACATGAGTGTGCACAAGAGATATAGGAATGGTAGTAGACATATAAATATACATTTTAAGATTTTTAAGATAAATATTAGATGTCCCCATATATATAAGCATAGTATATGTAGCGATATGAGATAAAACCATAGTGGATTCGAGAATATCATATATAGGGATTTTAGAAGCATATAGATGTTTTTGTACATCCCTCACTATAAATATTAGTGCATCAATGTGCTAAATATTAGCCTTTAGAAATTCTAAAAAATCCCTCACATTAAATTCATCAAATATTTCAAGAGGAGGATTATAATAATCACGGACTACTCTCCTTGGGAAGCATAAGTGGCTATAGAAAAATGGGTGAAGAGAAATGAGAAATTTATGGTAGAAGAAGAAACAAGAGAGGAGGAATCCTCTATGGGAGCAATAGAGATAGGAAAGGGTGTGACGTCATGAATAAAGATATGGTATCACATATAGTATTTAGAAAATCATTATTGATATTAACATGTAATTCATTTATATCATGAATAGGAAAAGTATGTGTAGTCTTTACAATAGGAGAAAGAGTAGAGAAAGTGTTTATAACAATTTCCATCTCAATTGGAGAAGAGACTCATTACAAACATTTTTATATTATCGTGTTCAAGTGGAAGATAAGTATCCGTTGAGTGAACATCATTGACATTGTCATTATAATTGTCACTAGACTCATCATCATGAATGTAATCACTATCACTATCATCGAAACATGCATCATGTGTATTTTCAATACTAGGTACAATCATTTGGTAATAAGTAAGGAGAACTCAAGGAGGGGAGAGGAGCTTGTTACTTTTGCAGCGAATGAAATTTTTAGGCAAAAAGTATGGAGAATAAATGCCACATATTTTGGTTCGGCTTGGTCAAGATAAATGTCCGTTCAACAACCCATAGAGAATATATTAAAATACAACATTGTTTTGAAGTAATTAAACTAATGAAATTATGACATTAGTAGAATAAGCCATGAAATTGCAATGGAGAATGAACCTAAAATAAGGGTAAGAAATTTGCACCAATTAGGAAAGGGAAATCCCCAAGGATATGCAACACAAAGCCTAATTTAGAATAGGGTGACACATTCTAAATAAGTTAAGGATTCAACCAATATGTGAGTTCGCCAAATGATTTAATCCAAAATAAATAAGAGGTGGTGTTTTTATTTAAATTCTATATTAGGGTTAAAAACAAGATGCATATTCATTTTATTAATTAAGTACACAATCCGAATATACATAAATAAAAAATTACAAGATTGAACAATTAAACCATGTGCTAAATATATTAAACCTTGAGAAAACAAGTGAACTTATCTATTTGGTTTATTTGGGTGTGAAAAAATTTGAACATGAAGGAAATTCTGCAAAATGTTTCATCTAGGATTTTTATGGGAGTGTAAACCCTATTGAGATAAAACCATCAAAATCGATCAACCATCTAATTCTCGATTTGAAAACTTTGTCCAAAGAGGTGTTAACACTCTATAACTTTTTGTTCCTCGCAAATGACTTAGATATTCCTCATTGTAAGAAATTAGATCTCGCAAATTTTTGAAACCTTTATGAAGTCAACAAAAATGACCTAAAACCCTAACCATGGGTGAAAACCACGAAAAAGTTAATGTTTGAGTTGAAGTTTAATTCCTACACCGCTTACTTTGGCACTACTTCAAAGTGGCCTCAAACCACGAGATATTTCTCTACCTATAGATGTGATATATGTATGGATGTAAATATATTTGACAATTTTATTACTTGATAATGTTTGCGATGGCTTGTCTCGCTTATTATTTGACTTGTCTTTGATGGTATTTCACTTGGGAAGATTGACTCTAGAACCTGATTTAGATTGCTTTATACATGTGTAGGGGATCCTCTTAATGTATGTTGTAGGTTTTAGGCAATTTAAGATAATTTTTAGTGTCTTTTTAATTATATTTCTTGAGGAGTTCTTGAAATTATAAAGTGAGTAAATGTATGTGTTTGAATTACTTATATAGGGTTATGTAGGCAAGGGGGATTAAGCCTAGGCAATCTAGGCATTTACTGCCTAGGGTGCCACTGTTAGGGTGCCTAAATATAAATATTTTTATTATTTTTGTCTATTATTAGAAATTAACATTAATTTTTTTACATGAAGTCAATATTAATTGACCCTTTTGTTGATATTATTATAAAGTTATATAATTTTCATGCATACACACAAAAGATACTATAATATTTTTGTAAGTAAAAAAATGCATATTTGTAATCTCATACAATTTTGTTGGTATTATTACCTATTCTCTAATGTAACTCTAAATAATTCAAGTGTGTAATTTTTCTCGAAAAGA
This sequence comes from Taxus wallichiana var. yunnanensis, assembly GCA_018340775.1. NCBI lineage: Eukaryota > Viridiplantae > Streptophyta > Pinopsida > Cupressales > Taxaceae > Taxus > Taxus wallichiana. The sequence goes on along the minus strand of CM031235.1, from coordinate 714,791,612 downwards.
TTAATGTGTTTTTATTTAATGTTCGGTGTAGCTAATAGAGAGAAAAATATAATTAAATGAAAGAATTATTTAATTATATGTTCTTATTTTTCTGGGTAGAAATAACTCTTTTTTATGGAGGATTAGTAGGATTTGCCCGAAACCACTCTTCACCATACTATGTGAGCTACCTAGTAGTTTTTATTGATTTAGAAAAATTGTGCTTTGTTCAGTTTTGAGTCCCATCACCTACTTGATATTGGTAAATAGGAAGAGTAACAAACCTTGTCTTCAAAAAATTGTATTTGTTACATTTCAAACACATCTTGTGATTAATTATCTCCATCCATAGATTATTAATTGTCCTTATTTAATAATTTTTTAGGATATTTTTATTCCTTTTGTATACTAATTTCTCTGAATTAGTGATTTATTATGATCCTTATATAAATTTAAAAATATGATAATGTATGTAGCTTTAATTAATTTATTTGGAGGGATAAATTATTAGTTCAAATTGCAAAAAGGGCATCCAATTCAATTACCGCTTAGAGCGCTCCTAACCTTTAATTCGGCCGTATATGTAGGTATAATTTTGCATTAAGACTAACCCATGAAGAAATTAATACCCATAAAAGATATCAAATTTAAAAATTGGCTATTGGAAGTATTGGATGAAACTTCCGGTTTGAAAAAAAAAGCGGTTTTGTCGAAGAGGGATGTGCGATGCTAGAAATTTCTATGTATGCTTATTGGGATGACTATAATTCTTTAGACTGATGTAAGTTATTGTGTGATTGATTGAGAAATCTAATAAACAAATAAATTATTACAAAGTATGACCAAGCATATAAAAATTGGGCTCATAATAGGTGCACAAGTCAAGATTTTGGGATTAAGGCAATATTGACATTAGCAGTAATGAATTTCCAAATTTAGGTGTCTAAATTAGCTAATAGATGTTGGGATCTTAAAAACTATCTAACACACATCTTGTATACTATAATGATAAACACGGTTAGTCTTATCATTCATTAAGACAATACAAATTTTCTAAATAACTTAGAGGGACAATATCTTGTTCCCAATCATTTATTCTAGTACTTCCATAATTTGAAGCAATAAATGGTCGACTTATGTGAAAAAAATGGTTCAATAATGCCACACTTTGGCATCTTCAAATCAGTATCTAACACACATATTGTACCATTGTAAGATAATTGTAATTAGTCTTATAATTAAAATTTGTAAAAGATTGTTATTATAAATCTTCCTTCAATTACATATTTGTGCTTTTGGTTTGGAATATTATGCATTGATATTGTTCTTTACCCTATAATAAATTAATGCTCAACTAACATATTTCATTGTTTTGGCATAGTAAAATTCATGACTCTTCATTGAATTGAATTATGTACATCACTTATGTGTTAAATTGAATTGTTATTGAAATGCATCATCCACAATATTTTTCCCATGAAATAAAGAGTGTTGCTGATAGAAATAAATTTGCAAGATTTTTGATACAAACACACTAGAAATCAAAATTATAATTTGTTCCACCTTGAATAAAATAATGATTACCAACAACTTAGAGAAAAGATAATCATATTTATTGCTACTGAATAAAAATTTATATGTGATGCAAATAATTTAGTAAGAAATCTCTCCATATATTATCACAAAGTTTCAAGGTGTTACTACTACAAATAAAAATAAATCATACTATGAATTAATCAAAACTTTCAAGTTTTACATGTTTACGAGTTATTTGAAAATCTACTCCCTCTTTCACACAATGTCAAAGTAAAGATCTTTGGGTATTAATGCTGGTTAGGAATAATGTGTTAGTGCATACATTAGTATTTGTACTCACATATTATAAATGTCATTATTATGTAAAATGAGATGAGTTGTTGTAACAACTCACGAGTAGAATTAGATGTTAGAGATCATATTGATTAGTAAAGAGATTTGTGTCAAGATAAAAGAGAGTTTTTATTAATCGGCCTCCTTATTTATAAGAGATATAACACCTATATATTCGTAACGTGTTTTATTAAATATAATAACGAAGTTTATTGTGTGTTGAACATTTGGTATTGGAGTAGGTTTTAGAATGTAGAAATAATAATTAAAAAATAGGGCGGTGGCATTGTGATTCATCCCCATGAATGAGAGAATGATATATGGAGAAGTTTTATAATATAGATTAGATAAGCAATCACATGTGTACAATGCAATGTGAACATTGAATGGTATAAGTTATTTAATTTATTGGGATACATTAAACATTGAAAGGTTCTATCTATGCATTTCAAATTTGTTAAAAATCCACACATATACATTTTCAAATATTATATGATGAGTGGTGACCTTTTGTGAACAATTTTATTTGCACTAAACATGAATACATTTACGCCCCTTAAATAGGACTGCCGCTTTAGATACAAGTAGTGTTGAGTAAATTAGTAGTGGAGGTGTTATCAAAGTAGAGATTAGTACTACTACTTATTAAGATGGCAATTACTATTTTTAGGAACCTAGCAGAGAAGTCCTACCTATTATAGTTGAATATAGTGTTCATTTTACATTGAAAGAAATGTAATTACGTAACCAATTATTGACTGTTATATGGAACAAAAAAATCTTGATTCAAGTTAATATATATACCCACACCAGTATTAAGTCACGTAAGAGTTCAATCCTACAGCTAAGTAGAAAATATCTTGAGGAATAATACATGTTAATTGATTGCCACAAAGATATCTACATTGAAAAAAGCACACTAAGTTACAGTTTCCCTTGAAATGAAAATACATAACATATAGATCCAAAAACATGATCTTGTGAGTTAAATAATCAGATTTTTAGTATAAAGAACTTACATATCCACTATACTCCTCATATTTCCAAACTCTTATGGTAGAAACCCATTCAGTCTATTTCCGCTCAATTTCCTTGAATTTATAATTGAGATGAATCATCAAGTCAATATAATGTTCATTCATAAAAACTGGACTTCTTGTTTATGCTCTATAAAATCCTATATGGAAAGGACTTATAATTTCAAAAGATGTTCCAAATCCCCCATAGATCCAGAAATTTTATTATCAAATAGGTCCCTAGGATTTCATGTCAGATTAGAGATCAAAAAAACATTTGGAAGTCTTTCACAACTATCATCTAGATAGTAAATTTCACTCCAAACACAATTTTTAATAGCCTATTGGAAGTATAACCAAAAATAAAAATAACTGAACTCATAGTGTATCTAAATTTATAATATATCCTAGCTCTATTGGAATTTCTCCCTTAATATTGTTTGAGGATATATTCCTGTAAAATCAATAACATAATATTGCTAGACTCATTAGACCACGGGTGTATTATATATGCATGATTAATGTGCTTAACATAACCCTTCCATAATCATCATATACATGGTCGATCAGAAACACAAAATATAATATGAAAGAACTTACAAATAAGTAAGGCTTCCAAGCTTCCGAAATTCAAGAGGAAACATACAAACTTAGAAAATCTTAGAGGACAACATATTCCATAAATCCATCACACACGAGTCCTTAGTGCATGCTATTGCATCTAAATTTTATGCAATGAAATATGGTGTCTATATAACTAAAAATATGATTTTCTATTAAATCCAAAACAAATGTAGCCACTTACAAGTACCACAATTCAATCAATTGACACATATCGAGACAAAGTTCCCACTAAGAAATTGTTACAAACCCCTAAATTTACCCATTCAAAATGAAACCCCGACTTAGCTTGTACATAAAACAAAAAAATATCCAGAGTGTTACAAATATTGCAAAACTTCATTCCAATAGATAATCCTAGGAATGTCTCTACTTAGTTGATTCTGGGCCAAATCCCTGAAACAAAAAATACATATCTTTGTCAGGATCATTTCAATCTTATCAAATAAATGGGATAAAAAACCAATGCACAAAGGGAATTACAATATCATGATATTATTTTCCAACTTACAAAATATTTAAGTTTGGAATCTGTGACAACGTTGAGGGTATAGGCCCCATTAACTGATTATTCTTTACAATCCTGTTAAACCAGTCGATCTGAGGTTAGACTTTCATTTTGTATTAATTAGCGTACATAAACTAGTTTATGAGGGGTAAGAGTACGTACAGGTTCTCTAGCTGCTTCAACTTGGATATTGAGAAGGGTATGTCCCTGTTTAATCCATTGAAGGAAACATCCCTACACCCACATCAATAATGGTAAGTAATGGAAAGTTCATTTTGATGTTTGCTAGGAAACCAAAAAAACTTGAATGGGTTCGTAAAAAGGTTACAATAATGTTTGGGATGTGGAGGTCGCCATAAGCCCGACTGTTATAAAATTGCAAAGCACAAATAGTTTCCAAGTTAACAAATCCAAACCATGAGCTCAAATACACAATGCCGAGCCTTTGAGGGCCACAACTCGAGCATTACCGGAAAATGTCAAGCTCATGGAAGCATAATCCGGAGTTGAAAAATGAAAACCCATTGTAGCTCAAGTAACAAAGATCGACCTCCCAACAAAAGTGGCATGCCAAAACAAAACAAAGCTCCAAAACTTGAAAATGAATCCAAGGTACCTACATAAACAAAAATACAATATACGAGATCAAACCCAACTCCAACTAGATCTAAAGCACGACGTGAACCGAATTAAAGGTTAGGAGCGCTCTAGTAGTAATTGAATTGGATGCCCTTTTTGCAATTTGAGTTAATAATTTTCTCCCACCAAATAAATTAATTAAAGCTACATACATTATCATATTTTAAAATTTATATAAGGATCATAATAAATCACTAATTTAAAGAAATTAGTATATAAAAGGAATAAAAATATCCTAAAAAATTATTAAATAAGTACAATTAATAATCTATGGATGGAGATAATTAATCACAAGAGGTATTTGAAATGCAACAAATACAATTTTTTTAAGACAAGGTTGGTTACTCTTCTTATTTACCAATATCAAGTAGGTGATGGGACTCAAAACTAAACAAAGCACATTTTTTTCTAAATCAATAAAAATTACTAGGTAGCTCCCATAGTATGGTGAAGAGTGGTATCTGGACCAATCCTACTAATCCTCCATAAAAAAGAGATATTTCTCCCAAAAAATTAGAAACATATAATTGAATAATTCTTTCATTTAATTATATTTTCCTTTATTAACTACACCGGACATTAAATAAAAATACATTAATCTTTTCTAATAAAAATTACACACTTGAATTATTTAGAGTTACATTAGAGAATAGGTAACAATACCAACAAAATTGTATGAGCTTACAAATATGCATATTTTTTTACTTACAAAAATATTATAGTATCTTTTGTGTGTATGCATTATATAAATTTATAATAATATCAACAAAAGGGTCGATTAATATTGACTTCAGGTAAAAAAAAATTAATGTTAATTTCTAATAATAGACAAAAATAATGAAAATATTTATATTTAGGCGCCCTCTAACATTTGGCGCCCTAGGCAACTACCTAGATTGCATAGGGCCTAATCCCCCTTGAAGCATGATTGAAAAAGGAAGCTCCGAGAAACCTAATAATGGCATATACAAAGAAAAAACACATATTTGCAAGCAAACCAAAGCTCTAAAACTATGTATGGTTACCAAAAGGAAAAAATGATAGAGTTTACCCATTTCAAAGAGTTTCTCCTCCAGAATCTTCCAAAACAAAATTTAATGGAGAATTTCCCCTCAACCACCTGATGCACATGGGGGAAATGGAATTAGACAACGTTACGGTAACTATGCTAAACGGGGCTCTCGCTAATAGCCATCCTAAAATCAACACGATTATGGGTTAAATCAGACCTACAAATGGAGATAAATATTTAACCCTAATATATCCTCATTTTACTATATACAAATTCATTGATCTAGCTCTATATCTTTATCTAGAGTGGGTTCAATGGTCTCTAAGTCGTTGTTTTCTTTTTGTATGCAAAAGAATAAGAAGATTGAGGATTAAGATGCGCTTATTTCAGGAATGTCTAGCTATATTAATTTTGTTTTCTTCTGAGCACTGTGTGCCACGTGAACTGTAACCTTTGTTGTGGATGGATGAGATCATTTTCATCAACATCCCTACAATCTAATATAATTTTTCATTCGGTGGTAGTGGGGGGATCTTTCTCATAGGGGCAACGTCTTTCCATGTAATTAAATTCAAAGTTTTTAAGGAAGTATTTGTTATCTTTCTACAATTATGGTATAAAGACTTGGATCCCCACACCATTCATCTTATCAATCCACCTTCAACTTTGTTAAGATCTTTCCATGTGTATACTTAATAATTTTTACACTTGATAATTTTACCTTATGCTAATTTTTATGCTCTATCATATCCTTTTGTGAGTTGAATTGACCATTGAAAATTACAAAGCTCGATCTCCTTCATTAATCTATCAGAATCACACCACTCAACTTTTTTTGTCGTGTCTATAAGTAGGCACATCAATTAACAAAATTGACTCTACAAAAAAGTCTCTAATGTAAGTTATATCTTATAAGTTGATCAATTAGGATTTAGGTAGATTAGCGTAGTATTTTGGTTGTGTCATTATTTCATATTTAATCTTATTTCAGATTGTTACCAAAAAAAAATTACATGTCCGAAAGTTTCCATTTGTGTTATGTATCAGGTCATTTTATTGCAATTATCCGACATATAGTCAATTATCTCTTTATACCAATAGTCTCATTTTCATTATAAAATATCAAAAATAATTATGAAGTTCAATGTTCTTTGTTTACTTATTATTGTTAATGTAAATATTCTCTAAGAGTTGTAGAATTTTGTCATGTTGTTCAAGTATAATAATTTTGTGCCATCAAAAGTATTAAAAAATTGTTCACACTAGAAATGGATGCATTATCGTATGTACATTACTTCTAAATTATGGGGGATAAGATGAAAATATTATATTTCGATGAAAATTTTAAATATTACAAATAAGAAAAAAATATGTTTAGCTTTGGGGACTCCACTCCTTGATCCTACCATGTATCGTGACAAGGAGCATTCCCAGAGGAAATACCCCGATAATTTGTGTGGGGTGCTACCCCTTGACTCTATTAGAGGCTACTGCCCCCAGACCCCCAATTTGGAATTTCGATCCAAAGAAAATTGGTGGGGAAGCAATGTCAATAAGAGGTGTTACAGATTTGAGCTTTAACCCTATCATGTTGAGTAAGCAAAAACATAATGGAGGATGGGGGCATTGGAGGTTCCAAGAAATTCAATGTCCTCTCGCAAGTTGCTCGTGACGAGGCTTTACAAAGAATTAGTGGTGAACACAATGCACATAAAAGATGATTTCAAGATTAGAATCTAGCGATGAATGAGAATCGGTTATTGTTATCCATTGTTTATCCCTAGAAAAAATGGACAACTTGGAAAAAATCAAACTTGAACAGGTTGATAGGACTTCAATGATAAATCTAGAAATTTGCAGGTATTTTCATGTTTGGAGGCATTTGGAATCATCTTTAGTGCATTTCCATTCTCTATAGGCTTTAGAGTTCAATACTTAGCCAAAATTTGAGAAAAAAATGGACAAAATTGGGAAATTTTGGTTTTGGGACATCCTACTCCATTTCCGACTCCCCGGTTCAATAAAAATCCAAAAAGTTGGGAAAATTGGAGAAAAATAGAAAAGGAGATCTTCTCAGAGTGTTTTGTAGGTTTTACTGAACCACTGACGGCAAGAGCACAACCCCGACAAAAAGGTATGCTTTACTGGGGTGGTAGCATAAAAATGCTACCGAGAAAATAACAAGAACACAATGTAAATGCATCTAGCCAACAACAAAGGTATGTTACTATTTGGTAGCATAAAAATGCCAATCGACAACATGAATGCATCGACCAATAGAGAAGCATGCTACCAAAGTGGATATAGGGAAAATTCTACCGACCGGTGGTAAAAATATGCGATCGGCCGAATCCAAAGAAGAAAAAAATTCAGCCCTCACCAAAGTATGTTGTAGAATCGGCCGACTACATGAATATCAATGATGGGCGGGAATTAATGATAATTCATCCACGCTTCATGACATATCATAGGGTGTTATATTTTGGTGATAATAGTTTTTACACGCCCGGTGGGACAAGTTTGAGGAGCTTTACATCTTCATCTCAATAGGTTTAATGTGTTCTTGTTGAGATCCAGCCTTTGGAGGCATGTTCAAAACACATCCGGTGACTCCACCGATCCAAATCACCCATTTTCTAAGTTATAGACCTTTCCTTTTTATCCATTCTATCCATTTTTCTTCCATATCTTCCATTTCCCTCCCATTCATGAAGTTTTGCAATCATGACTTCATTTCCATCATGGGATTCCCATTTGTAGAGCAACAACAATTCCATCCAAATTCATCTCCAAGTTGTTATAACACACCTCCATATCAGTCTATGAGAAAATTCAGAATCATTATGCATATCCATATGAAAAAAGTGTAATCCAGTTTGACCATTCACCAAATTTTGGAGATGTCCAAGAGGAGTATGCAGATTTTGGAGGCCATTCTACACCTGGAGATGAATATTTTGAAGGCACAATTCAAAGAAGGGAGCAAATATTTCAAGTTGTCAAGGGAAAACTAAAAATCTTACATGTTAAACAACTTGGTTTTAGGAAGCCCTGTCCATGGGGAGATCATATACCTAGTTGGTTTAGCCCACAACAAAGGCTTGAGGTAATGAGTGAATCTCTCATTCAGATGTTTGGTTTCATTTATTTATTACAATCATTAGAGACTAATGGATTTGAGGTCAAAGAACCCTATCAATGGGATGTTTCTAATCCTTTGCCATGTCAGTATCCAATGCCTATACCTTGCCAGCCACCCAAGCCTAAGGTTAAAACCCCATTTTCCCACCTCTACTACCCCATTTTGGATTCCATTTCTCCATCCTCTTATCTTCTACCCATCTTCTATCTTATTCCATTTTGTCTCCCAAATCTCAATCCCTCCACAAGAAGAAATAATAACACCACCTTTTCCACCACTTAACCATTGCAAATATCAATTGTGACCTAACCCACCCCTCCTCTGGCATTCCCAAATCCACTTACGGAAGAAAATAATTAGATAATCAGTCAAGGAGGGAAGAAAATTGAAGAGCCAAGAAAAGAATAATTAGTACAATTTTTGAGGAATTAGGTTGTCAAGTTTCAAGTCACTCAAATGCCACTAATGACTAGGCCTTCAAAAGAGGTTGAGGTTGAAGAACACAATTTGGAAGCTGATATTGCAGAAGAGAAAGAACATGAAAAATATGATCAATAGTCCTTAGGTTCCGAGTGCAGTGTTCATGTTGGCACTATATTCTCAGAGGTTGTTGGTTTGTATCAATTTGTAGAATCAGTAGAGGAATAGAAGTCAGCTCCAAATATAATTGAAGAAGACCACGTGGAGGAGAAAAAATTAGATTCAAAGGCCCTACATGAAGAAGAGATCTTTGAAATATTTTTTATTTCTTTTGGTAATGAAAATTCAGATCCATATATTTCTTCATCTTTTGTTGAAACTGATTTTATTGATGAACTTGTTGCAGAGGAGAACCTTGAATAAGACCTTTTTGTCCATAACAGTCCTCATGAAATAAAAATGGAAGATTTTTACCTATCAAACTTCATGATGGATGAGGAAGTATAGGATAAAAAATAGTTTGTTCTTCAAATGGAGGAAGAGAAAATCCCAAGTGACTCGAAAGCTCTAACTAGTTGCGGTGATTCACCAGGGGACCCCATTAAATGTTGCAATCAGTCATGATGAGTTTCATGTTGAGAAGGAGAAGGAGAACAATGATGAAAACCATTCCAAATCATTCATCAAGGGCGAGCATGAGTTTTTTTAGATGAAGAACAAATTCCAAATCAGCATGCAAAAGCTTACCTTTTCCAGAAAGTCTGCAGGATGACTCCATTCATGGAGTTGGGATTCAAAGAGATTGGAAAAATTCAAGGATCATACCATGTCCAATAAAGTATCCGGATTCTTTAAATCCAAAATCGAGTTACCACCAGTCATGCTTAATTATGAGCATGAGGAAGAGCTTCAAAGTTCTAAGGATCAGCTGCAATACCTCTCAAAAGAAAATGCAGAGCAACTAAAAGAGGTATTTCTTGTGTTTCCAGTTGATACCTTGATGAGTAGAGTGATAAATAAACTTCTATTTGGTATTTCAATCTCATTATCAACCATGTTCGGTTTTAAATCAGTCACATGGTCCCAATTTGTGAGGAAGGGAAACTACTTCTTCCCGCCAAATTGTAGGATTTGTTTAAGTTTTCCTTGCCTCCAGGTTAGAGTACGGTAGGATAGGATAGGTTTGTTTCTAGCGAACAAGTGTTTGTACACCCACTACATGTTTCCACTTGGGACATGTATGATTTTCCCCTTTTGTAAATATATTTTGTGTCATTGTTGTTGTTGTACGGTCCATCCGGAGGTGGAAGTTTTTGGAAAGCAAGGTATTCGAGATAGTTCCAAGTGCACTCCATGATCAACATGTGTTACGAAGCTCTGCAATACTTCATCCTTTTCCATGATTGAGTTCAATTTTCTTCAAAACTTGGCAAAGAAATCAGATTTTATGGTGGATTTATATGTTCATCCTTATCTCAACATATCAGTTTGTAGATGAGAGACATGAGAGTTTCGATTCAAAATAATTTTCCACTCGATCAAAAATTAAAAAAAAAAAAGATTATAAAAGATTGAAAATTCAAGCAAAAGAGCGATTCTGGGCTCAAGCAACACTTAAGGTAGACTCGGTGGGTAGGATTTTAGAGTTTTAGATAAAATTTCATATTAGTAGGCCAACTCCATGCTTAATGGATGCTTCAAGGACACTAATCATCTCATCTAGTAGGAAGATGTCCCCATGAGTCACCAAATTGTTATCCATTTTATACCCTTGGAAAAAATGGACAACTTGGAAAAAATTGAACTTAAATGGTTAACGGGACTTCAATGATGAATCTAGAAATTTTTAGGTATTTTCATGTGTGGATGCATTTGGAATCGTCTTTAGTGCATTTCCCTTCTCTATAGGCTTTAGATTTCAATACTTAGCCAAAATTCAAGAAAAATAGATAAATTTTGGAAATTTTGGTTTTGGGACATCCTACTCCATTTTCCTATCTCCCCTGGTTTAAGAAAAATCCAAAAAAATTGGGAAAATTTGAGAAAAATGTAAAAGGAGGTCTTCTCGTAGTGTTTTACAAAGACCAACAACATGAACACAACCAACCGATAAGCAAAGGTATGCTGCTACCGCCTACAACAAGAACGCGACATAAATGCGGTCGGTCGACATCAAAGGTATGCTACCCGATGGTAACATATAAAATGCTATTGGCCGTAATAAGAATGCAACGTCAATGTAGTCGACCAAACAGAGAAGAATGCTATCATCCGAAACATGGAAAAATGCTACGAACCAGTGGTAGAAATATGCAGTCGGCCGACCCCCAAAAAAAAATCTACCAACCCTCACCAAATTATGTTACAACTAGCGGACTACATGAATATCAATGATGTGTTGGGTATTAATGAATGTGGTATGAAATAGATCAACAACTAGTTTAATGAGGTATGGTGTCCATGTATCTTCTACGGAAAGTTACCCTTGGGAAACGAATTAGTAAGATTACCAATACCTCTTTTTAGATATTTAATGAAGGTTTTCAATTGGTGGCAAAAAAATTGATTTTCCTTCTCTATATAATGTAAAAAACCCCTCATTTGAAGAAGAGACATTTACGTAATGCAAAGGAGCTGGTTCAAAATTGTTCCGAGAGATTTTGAGTTGCGATCCTCGAATTTCAGCATTTTGTAAAGAATTCTTTCCTTGTACCTATATTGTAATGGATTATGTATCATTTTAAGCAATAGAATTGGTGTTTTGTGGATTTTCTTGCACTAAATCGAGTTATGTTGAATTTTTTTCCTTCTATTACATTTGTAGGTATATTGTGCATATTGTGTTCTTTGTAGGATTTGAATTTTTGTGCTCTACAAAATTGGAGGTTTGAATGCATTCTTTGGATTGTGGTACTTATGTCTACCCTTTTCTACCTCATTTCCCTCCACTTTTTCTCACTAGGAATCTCTCCACCCTTTTTCTTGGTGTCATCGCCTCCCTTAGTTTAGGATTTATATTTTATGCATCTCTTTCTCTCCCTTTCCCCTTGTAATCTTAGGTTAGTGATTAAGTAGCTGCATTTTTTCTTTCTAGGTGTAGTTTTAACATTAAGAATAGGTAGAAGAACCACCTTCTCTGGAGGTTTTTCGCAATTGCAAGGGTTCCACACCTTGACACAATCCTATGTTACCCAAATATATTGATTTCTTATCCATAGTTCATGACATATCAGAGGGTGTTGTATTTTGGTGATAACGGTTATGTTATGCAATATTGAGTAACATTGATCACATGCAATGGCTTGGGAGGTGATGAGGACTTAGTCCTCGTTTTTATTTTTTCATGTTTTTAAGTTTGGTGTGATTTTAATAATACTAACATAGGTACATTCTTGTTCACATATGTAATAAGTGAGAAATAATGGTGTAATACCATGATATAAAAATATAGTAAAAAAGCTAAAGCAAAATGTATTGGAGTATCATGATACTTTAAGAGGATGAAAAGATGTGCATGACCCTGTTCATACCTAGGTTAGTGATCCTCCTATGAAAACTATTTGTGAAGGTTAAACATATGTAGAATTCATGTTCATGGTTCCCACACTAGTCTTGTTAGATGAGTTCCCAAAATTACATGGTTAATGAGAGGTTTATGTGTCCTTCTCTACCTTCAATTTGATTTATGGACGAAGATCCGAGCAAGAAGAAGCGCACACTATAAAAAAAGTGGTTTGGTTTTCTTCCATGTTCGCACTAAGAGATGAATATTAGGAATAATGTGTTAGTGGATACATTATAATTTATACTCACATATTATAAATGTAATTATTATGTAAAATGAGATGAGTTGTAATAATATAATATATGTATGTAAATTTAGGGTTTTTTTTTTAATAAAAGCAACGTGGATTGAATTTTTTGCTTTTGATTTTATTTGTGTTTTGTTTATATAAGTTTAATTTAAAATCAATTTTATTCCATGGAATATTTCAGGCCCTTCCTAGTGAAATTTGACTATTGGGGGCATTTTGGTCTCCAAAAGCATTCTCCACATTGGGAGAAGGCTAAAAGAATATCACCAATGTATCTGGCATATCTATCTATATGTACAAAATGTGGAAGCATACATGAGGCATATGGATTGTTTAGCAAAATATATCAATGTCCAAAAATATACCCACATATTATGCATACTTCACAACACATGTAAGAGGCTTTTCACATTGCGCACAAAATCAATCGTATAATTTTTTTTTTTGAGGTCTTAAAACTAAGAAAACTAAATGGAACATACCATAAGTAGATGTATAATGATGACATGAATACCTTAATGTAAAGTATGGATGATAAAGTAAAAAAACCAAGATGTATAACTTTAACAATAATATTAAATTATGTTTAACAACATTAACATAAATCTCTTCCCTCGAACTTGAGACATAAATCCCCTTATTTAGTTTATAAGTACCAAGTTTTAAACCTAGAAACAAGTGTACTAATTAAACCCTTGTTGTATATATAGTAACCCTTAATGAAACTCTTGTTGTATATGTGTAATAAAACATGTAAAAATATATTATACAATGGCAAGGTATAAGTAAAAGTCATTTTTTCATATATGAAATTGTTGCATATTCTTATTGTTTTATAATACAAAGGAACACATCTATTGACATGTTCATGTTCTTCTTTAGTTCCAATTCAAATGAACATGTAGAAACCTAAATTATACTTTTGCAATCTTATTGCCAAACACACACAAATCACTCTCATTCTTGCCAAATCCGTTATAATTAGTGATTTTTCGTTAATTAAATAATGTTCCTTACCAATTTTTCCAATTAACGGTGATTGCTTTGTTGATTGTGTAACCCCTTTCACATTCGTGGATGCCACTATATGTCGAATTGTAAGTCAAAATCCTCTTCAAAAAAGATAATTAGAAATTATAAGCTAATTAAGTCTATTTTTCCCTTGATTTGTTCAATATGCCCTAGTATTTGAAAGGAACAATAACCAGATCGTACCAAGCCAAGAACACAGATGCTAATCAAACACCACGATCAATAAGATGAAAGTAATTCACCAAAATAGCTTTACATAAAACCTTTGCAAACAAATGAGCAACAATATCATATATTATTATGGAACTCAATGCAATACATTGAGAATGAGCCTTGCTTAAATAGGTAAGGAATAACAATCTAAGAACCACCGAGGTTGTAGATCAAGCCATAAATCAAGGAAATAACTAGTCATCAAAGAACTAGTCAAGACCATAGATTTAGGAGAGAACTAGACATCAATGATCTAGTCAATACCATAGATCAAGGAAAGAACTAGTCAATACCATGGATCAAGGAAAGAACTATACCTAACAACTAGATAATATCTCCTAATATCTAAATAAGATAAAAGAAATATCCACACACATAAGTGGGTGAGGATAAATACAATAAAGGTAAATAAAGTACCTAGGTGAACATGAGCTAAGGTAAATACCTACTCTAACCGTATTGACTCAAACCCCTCTTCTAGCCACTAAAATTACCCCATTCACCTCCACAACGTCTCATCAAGCTTCAAAATCTTATCTTATCCTCCTAGTTAACCCTAAATGGTTGATTAAGGCCCGCAATTTCTCAAGAAGCTTCAAAATATTATCCTAGCCTCCTAGTTAACCCTAAATGGTTGATTAAGGCTCCACACCTCTTAATCACTTGGTAATTCACTAATTGTGATTAGAAATTCCTAATCATAATTAGCAATTCTAATCTAATTTGGAGCTTTTAGTCCCACATGCACCAAAATACAAGTTTTTCCCAAAAGTAAAACTATAAAAAGAGTGCACCTCTTACCTTAATCATTTACACCATGATTTGATTTGCATCTCATATAATACATATGATTCATAACCAAGTTCAATCCTTTCTGAAATCCTTCAACAAAATTAGTAGATGAATATCTAAAGTGATTTAACAAGTCATTCGGAGAGGTCATTTCACAATTGTTTGGAGTAGCAACCATAACTATTTGATTGCCCATTTTGGTCTATTTATGCCCATTTTTAGGTAATTAAACGATATTAGTAGGCATATTTAATTAGATTTTTCATTGTTTTCATACTAGTTAAGCATTCATTTTAGCTTCTATCTTAATGTTACATTCCTAGACTTAGAATCCTTAGTTATTAGGTGGAAATGGTGTGAGCCTTCCTTGTTTAGCTTTGTTATTTTCTTTGTAAAGTTTGGGGTGCCTTCATTTGGCATGCCCGGTGGGACAATACCCCATTGCATTCAATTTTTAAGCTTTTTAACTTAGTTTCAAAGTTTTACATTTCAAGTTTTTTAGAGTAGTTTCAAGTTTCCTAGATTAAATTCAAGTTTTCTAGTTTAATTTCAAGCTTTCTAGAGTACTTTCAAGATTTTTAGATTATTTTTTCAAGCTTTATAGATTAATTTCAAAGTTTTAGATCAATTTTTTCAAGCTAGGTAGTTGTTTCAACTAGATTAGTGGTAGAAGTTGTGTTTTCATGTTCATTGCAGATATAGGGAGGCAAAGCCCTGTCAAAATTGACCCAAAATCCCAAATATTGGACCTTTTTTCAAGAAATCTACTCAAAAACCCATATTTTTGACCACCTACAGAAAAAATGAGCCTATGCATTCTTGTGAGCTCCTGTGCATCCAGAGGGCACCTATGCATGCAGAGGAGCACATGTGCATGAATGTGAACACCCTCGTGTAGTGCCCACATTTTTATAGCCTCAGTTATTTGTTGTTCTCTTTACTCATAGACATGTTTTGGTAGGGATTTGATATATTTTGGACATTATATTAGGATATTTGATCTTATTAGACATGTATGGAGATTTAGGCGTATAGCACCAATTTAGCTTGATTACTATGTTGACACCTTATCTTTTGATGTCACGATACTAACTGATATGATGTTGTTTGGACCTTATTTATATTTGATGGATACTTAGTTTGGTTGCATATTTGGATTCTATGGATGTATGTCACTTTATCGTTATGTCTAACTCATGGTGGATTGTGTATAATTATGCATGTTGTCACATTTTTGAGTCCAGAATGATGATATGCTAGCATAGAATTCATTGACTTCTTATTGAGTAGTTGATTCACATTTTATTGGATAGGTTCATTTAATGTGTGCAATGAGTGTGCAGGTGACAGGTCACAGGAGAACGTGGGATTCAGGGCAACTACACAATTTTGCACAAGCAGCCCACGGGGCTAAGTCCTAACCATGTTTATTGTATGAGGCCTTAGTATTAGATTTTATTGTTTTGGGCACCATGAGTGACCCTCCTTTGTAATGTAATATGTCTTGTAATATTAATCTTGCTTAGGATGTTTAGTTTGCTTTGTAAACTTGTTTTGGGGACTTAATGGCCCCCACTTGCATTAAGTTTTGAGTTTGTATAATGATGTATTTAATCAAAAGGGATTAGGGTCACATGTGAACCCTTGGGTGGGCCCCACATCCTCTACCCTTGTGCCCAAATGTGCCAAACCCGAAATTGGGCTATTTTAGGCATTTTTAGTGACCCCTTTTTAGTTTGGGAGTTCACTTAGCATGAAAATGGGCCCTTGGACCCTACCTAATAGGTAGGGGGGCTTAATTCCGAGGCATAGAGGGTGTTTCCCTCCCATTTTTCCTCCCTTTGGTCACATTCATGGAAGGTGGATGGGTAAGTGTGCTTTGTTAAAAGTTACACAAGTTTGTTTGTTGTTCATTTTGAGTAATTTGGGAGAAGAGAGTTAAAAGCTATTTTATCCTTTCTCCCTTTTATTTTGAGAATCTTTGACCTTGAGGGAAGAGAGGGGTGACACATGTCACCCCCTCATTTGTGAAGGTTTTTGTTGGCTCCTCTTCAAATTTTCCCTCATGGGGAAAGAAGAGAACTTTTTTTTGGAGCTTTTGCTTGTAGGCTTGTGGATTTTGGAGCTAGAGCTTGCTTGGATAAAGAAGAGGAAAAGTTAGAGTGTTGGAGAGCTTTTGGAGGTAGGCTCCTTGAGCTCATTTTTCTTTATGTTTCATATCATGTTAGATTGTAGTTTTGTTTTGTTTAAAATGTGTGTTGCTTTTGGGTGTGGCTATTTGTTATGTTTGTTGTTTTATTTTCCTCCATCCATCAAATGGCATGATGGAATTTTGGATTTTGTGGGGGAAGAGGAGGGATTTTTCCCTCTAAATCCTCATGGCTTGATGGGCAAGCCATGTAGGATTTCAATTACTCCCCTCAAATGGTTTGAGGTGGGGAAGGTGGTTCATATGGCTTGATCCCCTTCCCCATTCTTGGAGAGGAAACCCCTTTGGGTTTTAAAATTCTCCCAAGAAGGATTTTTGTGAATGGATGGAGAAATAAGGAGGGTTTGATGACTTTGGAGGGATAAGGAGGTTGTGGAGATCATTGTTTTTGTGCAACCAATGTTGGCTACAATTTTGGCATTTGGAGATCTCTTTCTTCTCTTCCCCATCTTGAGGTAGAACATCGTTTCTCATCTTTTTTTTTTTGCAAAATTAGTGTTGTCTTAATATTTGTCTTGTCTTTATGTGAATATAATGTTGGTTGTTTTCCTTAACCTTGTGCAAAGTTGTGGAAGCTAGTCCTCTTTCCCATGGGCTTGGGGGAGGCTAGCATGTCTTCCAACCTTGGAAAGGCATGTAATGATGCCTAAAGGTTGGGTGGTTAAACAATCTTCTTCTCCTTGTGTTGGATTCTTGGGAACATTCGAATTTGGAGCTCAAAAGGAAGATAGTTGGAAGTCTCTTGTCAACTTGGCTATTCATTGTTTTCTTCATCTTGTTGTGGACATCACTCTCTTTCCAACCTTATAGATATGGCTATGTGAATACTTTCATATTCTTGTAAATCCTCTTTTTTGTATTTGAAATTACTTGTAAATTTGAGTCATGTTTACTTGAGAAATCTCTCTATATCCTTGTAAAGAAACTTGTGATGGGATTTATTTTGAGTAGTTGTGTATTTTAGAAATATATGGCACATTGAGTTTGAGCTTCTTGGAGATGAAATATTGTAACAAATGTTCCTTTAATAAGAACTTGTTGTAACCCTTATTTGAGAAGGAATTGTTGATTTATTGAGAATATTGAATAACCTTGTAATAGTTACCTTCTTGCAAAATTTGGTGGCTTTATACAAAGGGAAAAAATTAGCTTATACTCTCTTCTTCAAGTGAAATCTTAATAGGTGCTTGCATTTGAAATCCTATTTTAAAATGTGAAGTCTTTTTTAGCAAACTCTTTTGACATGTTT
This sequence comes from Taxus wallichiana var. yunnanensis, assembly GCA_018340775.1. NCBI lineage: Eukaryota > Viridiplantae > Streptophyta > Pinopsida > Cupressales > Taxaceae > Taxus > Taxus wallichiana. Next base: position 714,773,096 of record CM031235.1, on the reverse strand, counting down.
CTAGTTCTTCTCTTGAATGAAATACAACACTACATGCCTTTGTTTCACATAAAGAAATAAATAGTTTTAACCTAGATTTGTTTTCAAACAAAAATAACTTTTAAAGTTCATAGTCCATGTTGACAAACAACTCATGTTGATTATTTTGTTTATTATGACATTTTCTTTTCTTAGAATATTATATAAAATATTTAAGTAAAAGCCATTTCTTTATAAAAAAATTTGGAAAGCAACTACTTTATATTCTTACATAGTAGTTTGCCTTTTAATATTTATTATTGTAGAGAATACCCTATTGTAATATTCAAAATATGAAATGTTATAAAATATGTAATTATATATATTTATATATCTAGGTTGATAATACATAATGTATTAATTTATAAAAGTATTGTATAACTTACCAAGAGCGAAAAAAAACGATATAAAGTTATATATATATATATATATATATATATATATATATATATATATATATATATATATATATATATATATGTAATATAATCTTTTAACTTATAATATGAAATGTAAACCAAAACAATAAAATTTTAATTTGGAATTAAATTCGATGAGGAAGATTTTTTTATTTAAATTTTTTTAAAAACAAAGAAATTGTTTGGTGGGGAGGGTCGAACCCCTCCCCACCCCGCGCACCACCCCACCCATCTCCCACCACATCACCGCTACCACGCACCCCCACCACCGCACCATACCCAGTGTAAACCCTTCGGCCTCCCTCCCACGCAGCCCCCTCTCCACACTCCACGCGGACTTCACCTCTCCCTCCACGCCGACCTGTGCACCCGCCAAACTCCCTTCCACCGCTCCTCCTCCCACCAAAATATGTGGCTTATTCTCTCCAAAACCGTTGCCTCTCTCTAAAAAAACTGCGCCACACCGGATCTCCAATGGAATATACACATCAATAATGGTTTTGTGGTTCAGTTTTCTTAAACAAATGCAATAAGGATAAACCAAGCTTCCATAGCTTCTCCTCCATGGCTCCTCCACCCACAAGAAGAAACAAAAATAAAACCAAAATGATATGGGAAAGAAAAGAAAAGAAGACAAATATGCATTAGGGAAAACTTAGGGCAGTTTCAAAATCAAAGGTCAAGATTTGTTTCATCCTAGGGCTCTCATTCAACCCTACATTTCTTTTAAGTCATGATCATTTTATGGGAATGAGAAAATAACTTTTGTGGTGTGTGTGGGTAAATAAATAAACATAAGGGAAAATTAATTAAATTTGAGTAAATTTATAAATGGATATAAAATAAATTTTAAGGGGTTTACGGTTAAACATATACATTAAGTAATCATTGATCTCACAAAAAAATATTTCCATAGATTTTTAATCACGCTTGGGGCGTGTTTACGGTGTCCGAGGCGGGCTCTACACCTCGCAACACTGATTTTTTTGGTCTTGAGTGAAAAATGAGTCTCATGCATGCAAACAGCGCTTATGCCTCATTGGAAATGCCCATGCATCATTAACTATGCAAAGGTGGACAGAGGAGCACATGTGCATCACTATGAGTGCATGTGCATCAAGAGGGTGCCCATGCATCAAGGTAAAATTTCCTCAAACTTCAAAATTTTAAATTTTGTGTTTTTGGAGTAGTTGTCATTTCTAGAGGTTTTTAGTTGTTGTTTTAGTCCATTTATTGATTTTAGAGCAATATTCCTAACAAAATTGGCTTAGGGTTTGATAGATGATATGTTTTCATACTTTGTTTTGAGTTTGGAATAGGGTTGTGTATGCTCTTCTCTTGCACCTAGTGTGATCTTGAGAATCAAAAACACCCTAAACCACTTTTTGCTTCTTGGGAGTAAGTAGGAACAATCATCCTTCATTTTTGCTTAAGGGAACAAACTTTCATGTTTTGACATATACTTGATCTTTTAGTTTAAGAGATTTTTCATTTGATAAAGAACCAAGGCTAAAATTTTTGTATGCTCTTCCCTTGCACCTAGTGTGATCTTGGGAATCAAAATCAATTTTAGTCTTTCATTAAGAAGCACTTGGATTAATTGGGAATAAACCTTGTTTTTGCAAAATTTGATAGTAGTTAGTTGATTTGCAAGAATTTTTCATTGCCATATTTTTATGATATTGTGAATCTTTTTGAACTACTAACCATTTGTGTGAAGGACCTAAAAACTTGTCAAATAAATAAGGGCTCTCTTCAAACAAAATTCTAACATTCATGTGTGTTATAGGTTGTCATTGGTGGTCTAAACCAAATTACTTAATCCAAAAGATAAAAAATACACCATTCAAAACATCGTATTGCATGTTTTGGTTAAGAGCTACGACTCGTTTGATTAACTAGGACATGACCCATTTGGCATAAGCCTTAAGCTACAACAATGGGGGTAGTCCTAGGGACCCTAAATTAGTTCACACAAGAGGGAACCTTGTGAACAAAACATGAAAGTGCTCCACACTACTAGCTTGATTAGTATGTCTTGGTAATATTAGAGTCAAAGATAATTTGTATTGTGACCCCATGGAAAGTATAATTGAACACACTTCGATGATCATTATACTGAAGGGGGTAAATTAAAGTTGAGATAATCCCAAATTAGTCAGTGTGACTTTTTGGGTAAATCGAGCTCGTCATAGATATCTTGTGTCACCTAGAGAGAGAACCACATAGGAAGCTTTCTAGCTTGGATCTATTGTTTTTGTCTTAGTTTGTATACTTGAGATCTCTCAAAAAGTGAAAAAATTGTTAGATTCAAACTCTTGTTTTTTGAACAAAGGAAAGAATCTCTTAAAGTTGATACCGTGTGACATTTCATCACGAAATCGACTTAGTGTCATTTTGTCCTAGTTTTTCACTTGTCCTAAGACAAGGCAAAACTCTGCCAAAATAACACCAAGTTTATTTTAACACCATTTGGTCTACACCTTTGTTTGTTTTTTTCCCATTTTTGGATAAAAGGAAACAACATATGTTGGATACCGTTATATATCATGTGTCCACCACTTTTGTATTCTACTTGCACTAATAGGTTGCAATTTCGAGCGCAAGTGTTGAAAGTGTGCATAGTACCTACTCACATTTTGGTAGGCTCCCCTTGTCTCAAAAACCCATATTTGAGACTTATTATCATCGTAGTTAGGTGATTTCATCCTTGTCTTATTTTTGAGTTGTTATGCTGCCCACATTGTAGCCATACAATTGAGATATTTACATCTTGTTTCCATTGTGAAATTAGGCCTAAATCTCTATATTGTAGAGTTATGTTGTTCACATGCTTAGCAAATTCTTGTTATACTTAGACGTAGTTTTTACATCCTAACTTTGTCTTGAGTTTTGTGAGTGTGTATGATACATTTCTAGCATCACGATAACATCATTTTAACACTAAAAATATTGCTTTCCCAAAAGCTTGGTTCACGTGTCCAAATAGTGTCATTATTACGTGTTCACATTGTTATCGTCCATTTTACAAGACTTAGACTTTGTTAGTGTTTAGAAACTGGTTTTTAGTATACCTTGTTAGAAGATCACGTCAACATTTCCTTATCATTTAGGCCTTGTTTGTTGCAAACTTGACCTAACTGGTGATATTGTGTTGTCACTATTTGGTTTCAAACCTATCTAGATAAATCTTAGGGAGTAAACTATTTGGTGTGACTAAATTTTGAGTGTTATACATCATTGTATTATTCAAGATAAGCTTGTGTCGTATATTACCTTGCTAAGTTGAATTATTGTTTATTCTTTGGTTTTTAGGTCACATTGACCTAGTGGATTTGTGGCTATTCTATAGTCACCATTCTTTGAGACAACATTAGCATCGTTACACTGTCAAAATTTGACTAAGGTCCTTTTTAGTAAACCTTAGTGGAAGTCATTCGTGTTATACCTCCTACCTCGAGTATTCCTACTACGAGAATGGGATCCTAAAGATTAGGAGCTGATATATTTGGAGGTGACAACCCTCTTTTAGAGGATAATCTCATGGTTGACCATAGTGGGGGAGAGGAAGATTCTCCTCATATGGATATAGAGCATCCTCCTACCAATTTTGACGATTACATTTTCCAAAACAAACATGAAGTCCTCATGCATGTTATGGAATTAGGAGCTAAGTTACCTTCCATAGTGGACCCTTCTCTCATTTCCATAATGGTTCGAGGAGAAGAGGAAGTAGACCGACCTCATCGTATTGTTAATGAAATATTAAACCCAGGTCATGCCTCTACTTCAAGATGACCAAATAATGAGGAAGTACCTTTCAAAAATGACGGAGACTATCATTTACCTCCTCTTAAAATTCATTACGAAGACCATGAAGCACATGCTCACCATGAGCAACCTCCTCATGATGAAAATCATAAATAAATACCAACCCGAGAGGTAACCTTAGAGGAACAAGTTCAAGCTCTCACTCACCAATTGGCAAGTTTGGCTTCACATATACAAAAGGAACAACCAAAAGTTTTGAAACAAGCCATACCAAAGGCAAAACCTAAGGCTTCATTTCACGAGTTCCCAATAAACACTCCTCAACGGGAGGCACAAAGAGATCCTTATGAAGAGATTCTCGTAGCAAATAGGGGTGGGAATACACCTAGATTTAATCCTATGTATAGACCTACACCACCCACACAAGACCAGATCTTCCATCAAGAATGGTCTACTATGAAGAACACCCTTCAAGCATTACAAGAGGGCCAAAATAATAACAAGAAATACTGGTTTGATGAGTTATGTCCCTACCCATTTGACAAAGCCATGCTACATGTACCTTTCCTAAGACACTTTGATTTTCCAAAATTTGACAAGTATAAGGGAAAAGGTGACTCGTGACCATATTAAATATTTTTATATGGCATGTCAAGAGGTGGCATTCAATGACAATTATATTATGCACCTTTTCCGTGAAGTTTAGGAGAAATCTAGAATGGTTTGTACACATCCCTAAGGGATCCATATCAACATGGCCAAAACTAGTAGAAATTTTCATACGACACTTCTCTTTTAATATAGAAAAAAATGTCACCATGTTGGATCTTGCAATGCGAAACAATGAAATAATGAAAACTTCATTGTGTTTTTATAACAATGGAGAGGATTAGCTAGCCGCTTTCCTTGATCCATACCTAAAAAAAATTAATAGGCATATTTGTTCCCAACCTCCATCCAAAGATTATGTTCCACTTGCAAATGCATTGTGGCAACACATTCGAAGAGGTCATCGAAAAAGGAGTCAAATTGAAAACTAATTGTTAGCTAGGCGAGACTCAAACATGTCTCTCGTGATCATAATGATTGTAAATCTAATGATAAAATAAATTTTGTTCCTAATAGAAACAAAATTTTTGTTATTGATGGGATAGTAGTATTTAAGCGGTACAAGCCGTTCATAACTATGCACCTTTAAAGCTTACAAAAGGGAATTTACCTATAGAGTATAAACATTTTACTTTCACACCTCTATCTGAATCAATATCATCCATATTAAAATAGTTATAGGCCATTAACATGGTTAAATACCCTAAAACATAACCCTACAAAGATGATGCACCTAAACCATCATGGTTTAGGGAGAATGAATTTTGTGGGTTTCACCGTGTAAAGGGTCATAAATATGACAAGTGTTTAATATTATTACACTATACACAATACCTAGTCGACAGGTGGTGAAATTGAATTAAACTCCACCGCTGCTGCAAAATCTCCAAATGAAAACTTAGGAATCTTTAAAGAGCCTTTTTCCCAATCATGGATAAAATGAAAATCCGTATCGAGGACAATCATCTCAAAATAAAAATGTTAACTAAGTGTGAAAAAAAGACCATTTTGATGACTTGATAGGTTGTGTTGACCCACTCATTGAGAAAATCAATACAATTAGAATTAAAACAAGAGAATACGCCATGACAATGTGACGATCTCGCCTTGTTATAAATTATGAGCCTACTCCCCTCCTCAAGAGATTCAATATGATGTATTAGATCAATTAGAAAGACTATAACTAAGATTTCAATCTTATACATTCTAAATATTTCTAACATTTATAAAGACATACTTTGCAAAACCCTACAGGGATCAAGAGTATCTATTGATGTTGACCCTACGCATTTACAAGCCATGGTAGTAGCAAAATCACTCCCGTCGGACAAATAACCTTCATTCGATATAATCCTTAATTGAAAATCCCTCGCATAACCTACCCTTACATATTGAGGTAATAACCAAGCATAAGAAGGTCAAGAGAGTGCTTCTAGACCGGTAGATCGGGTCTTAACATTTGTACTCTTAAATTAGTCCATCAACTAGGCTGCACAAAAGCTGATTTGGAAACAAAGGTCATCACCATAAAAATGTATGACAATGAAGAATGAAAATCAGCTGGAATGATCACTTTCTCATTGGAAGTGGGTCCCATAACCCATGATACAAAGTTCCATGTCTTGGACCTGGAGCTCCCTTACAATATCTTGCTCGGTTGCCCATGGATTCACACCATATAGGTCATGCCATCTATGTATCATCAGTGTTTAAATTTGCAGTATGAAGGACATACACTTACTATATAAGGGGATCCCTAACCATTTTCTCATTACAAAGCATTTTTGGGTTACTTTCCCACTATCTACGAGTGTCCCTCTACAAAAATTGTTGTCCCTGTTCATTCGGAGGCCCTCGCTTCACGAGTGGATCCAAACACCCTGAATCCTAGTGACAATGGTATGACTACATTGGAATCTCCTTTTTCTATGTGGGAGATGAAGGTCATAAACAATGGTTGTGGAGAGTATAATCTTCAACAAGCCCTTATGATTCAAAACATTCCTCTATCAGCCCAAGCACATGGTAGACCATGCTACAAATTCCAAAGATCAAGGGAGAATTTCCCTTTTGATAATTTCACTTCGGTGGCTTGCTAGAAGATGATTGAATCCTCAATGATATTATATTTCATCCTCAAGATGATGAAATGGATTTGTTTTATAATCATCTAGATATGTTATTCCTAACAAAATCATGCTTACTATGAGATATCAAGGACGTGGTTGCGGCAGCCGCTATGAGCAAGGCTCATTAGAAAATATTTCAATACCTCGTCATATACTGGGTAAATAAAGTATTGGCATCCATTTATATGAGTCTCACCCTTCAGATAACGTGTATGCTTCTTCTAAGAGTGAGGATAGGTTTTTCAAAAATTAAAGTGAAACAGATTCCCAATGTAGTCTTTACAAAGACCTCGTCTCTACGACCCTATTATCTAACATAAGCTATCCTTACCATAACCACTTTATTACACCCATTGTAACCCCTATAATTTAGAAATTAAACCTCATATACCCATCACTCATGAATTTGGATCAACAACAACATGTACCCATCGACATGTTTCATAACAATGAGGCTATTTGTGAGTTCTTCGGTATCGAGATAACATTCCAATAAATGATCACAAGAAGGGGTTATCTATTCAACTTAATGTGTGTGTGTACTTAGAAGAGGAAGTAGAGTTGTGTGTACACTTAAGTAAAAAATTGAGCAAGGGCAAGAGTTCCAAAGAAAATAATTGTGGAAATAAAAAGGGGAAGTCCTATACTTGAAAATATCTTTAAGGCCCTTGTGGACAAACAAGTAGAACAACCTATGGAAAAGATAGTGTACCCATATAAAGATGAAGATATCACTGAACCACCTTTGGTAGAGGAGGATCTCAATCTCCCCCGATCCTACACACATGAGAAATTATTCAAAACTACTAGTGGAAGATACGATAGATGTTAACATCGGCATGGAGGAGCTTCAGAGGATAGTTAAGTTGGGAGCTTCACTCTCACCCAAAGGATAGAAAACATTTATATGACTCTTGATGGAGTACGCAGAGATATCTTCACTTGGTCTTATTCCAACATATCGGACTTGATCCTGCATTAGTGGTACACAATCTTTTTTGTGCACCCAAACACCAATCCCATCAAACAAAAGCTCTGCAAGATGCATCCTCGCATCACCTTTTTAGTAAAAGAAGAGCTAGAAAGGTTACTATAAGTAGGCTTTATCAGGCCTATTGACTACTCAGAGTGTATATCCAATGTATTCCCTGCAAAAAAGCCAGTTGGTATCGTAGTGTGTACGAATTTAGAGACATTAACAAATCTTGTCCAAAGGACAATTTTTCTCTTCTTAATATCAACATGATCGTCAATTCTATTGTTGGTTATGAAATGTTTTCACTCATGGATGGTTTCTCAAGTTATAATCAAATAAAAATTGCGGAAGAAGATCAACATAATAACACTTTCACAAACCCATGGGGGATGTTCTATTACCAAGTCATGCCCTTCATCCTTAAAAATGCAGGTGCTACATATCAAAGGGCGATGACTATAATCTTCCATGATATGATAAGTGACATTATGGAAGATTACATAGATGATATACTAGCTAAATCTAAAACTCGGAGGAACACCCAAAATTTTGTGGCATATCTTTCAACGCCTAAGAGACTAAAGTTTGCCTTAACCCAAAGAAATGTGTATTCAGTGTGCTATCTCGGGAAATTTTTATGATTTATCGTGTCAAGGAGAGGAATAGAATGGACCCTGTAAATGTCACGGCTATCACACGAAATGCCTCTTCTAAAGAATACCAAACAACTTGAGCTTACAAGGAAAATTCAAGCCATCAAAAGGTTTATTTCACAAATAGCGAGACAAGTGTCATACATTCACACATCTTCTTAAGAAGGATGCTAATTTCACTCGGGGCGCAGGACAACAACAAGAATTTGATTTTCTAAAATAATTCTTGGCTAAACCTCCTATTCTCATGTTGCACACGGCAAGAGAGAACCCTTGTTTCTTTATATCTCTACTACACATTTTGAAATTGGGGCACTCATTGGCCCAATATGATAAAGAGCAGAGAGAAAAGGTTGTATACTACTTGAGTAGGACATTGATAGCATATGAGATCAATTATCCACAAATTGAGAAAGCTTGTCTAGTCATGGTTTTTTCTTTCCAAAAGCTACACCACTATATGTTTAACAATAAATCAAGCTTATTTCAAAGGTCAACCCTCTAAAATACTTATTGTCAAAACCAACACTAACTGGAAATATGGCCAATTGGATCATCTTATTAAGTGAGTTTGACATTGAGTACATTCATCAAAAATTAGTAAAGGGATAGGTGTTAGCAGATCAACTAGCAGAAGCTCCACTACCAGTACCGAACCCTTGAGTCTAGAACTACTAGATGCATCTATCATGTACCTTGAAGAATCTATCATTTGGAAACTATACTTTGATGGCTCCTTTACCTTTCATGGTTCAGGTGCTGAGTTGTGTTAATCACTCCCATGGGAGACTTGATTCCCCAAGCATTCTAGCTTGGGTTCCCATGCATGAATAATATAGCGGATTATGAAGCTCTCATCATGTAGGGATGAAGCTATCCATCAAGTGGGATATCAGACAAGTCAATTACATTGGTGATTCAATGCTCATTATCAAACAAGTCACAAGATGAATACAAGGTAAAAGATGAGAAGCTCCTCCCATACAAGAGGATGGTGGATTATTTGAAATAATACTTTGAGCAGATAACATTTGAGCAAATACCAAGAGCACAAAACATAGCAATTGATGTTATGGCTATAGTGGGGTCCATGTTGAGTATTCCACCAGGGAAAAATGATATGGCATTCTTCGTTGAACATTTAAGAATGTCAAGCATATGGCATACCACAATCTTGTTTGGTAAGTGAAGTTATTGGTCCCTTTTCACCATGGTACACTAAAATCTTTAATTACCTCCATGATGGAACCTTTCCTACTAACATTTCCCATGTTGAAAAACACACCCTCATCCAACGTATAGCTTGTATACCCTACTTAGGGGCACCCTCTTCCGTCAAGGCTACGATGGGAATCTATTGCGATGTTTAAATTCTTACGAGTCTATCCAAGAAATCAAGGAGGTACACGAAGGCATCTATGGGGCCCATATTAATGGCATCATCCTTGTAAATAAAATTCTTATAGTAGGCTATTATTGACCTAGCATGGAGCATGATTGTTGTCAGCATGTGAAGAAGTTCTTGGAATGTCAAAAGTACTTGAACAATCATGACACCTTACAACCCTCTCGCTTCTCAAAGTGGGGTCTCGATCTAATAGGGAAACTTAATCCTGTCTCCTCGAATGGCCATAAGTTCATTATAACTACCACAAAGTACTTTATAAAATGGGTAGAGGTTATTCCTCTTACCTATGTCAAGGTCCCCAAATCTCTAAATTTATAATGAATCATATCATCTGTCATGATATGGTATCCCCTATGCTATTATCACTTGATAATGGTAAGTCATTTAAGAATAAAATTGTGAAAGCACTCTGCAAATGATTTCAAATCTCCCTTAAGTTCTCAACCCCCTATTACCCTCAAGGTAATGGGAAATTCCGAGGCTTCCAATAAAACCCTAATTCGCATTATGGAGAAGATGGTGAACAAGATAGGCCATGATTAGAATTTACAAATTCACCCTACCCTCTAGGAATTTAGAACATCTATTCACACCCCCACATGTGCAACTCCATACTCCTTAGTATTTGGCACTTTGAAGTCAATCGCTAGCCTTAGAGATCGAGATCCCTTTTTGTGCATTGATCTAAGATACCTAATGAAGAGGAAGACTACATAGTAGCTTGACTAGAGTTGGATCTATTAGATGAGAAAAGACTTCACACTCTCAATCACCTTAAAGTGTATCAGATTGAGTTGGCAAAGAAGCTATAATAAAATATTCATACCTTGTCAATTTGAGGTAGGGGATTTGGTGTTAAAAGAGAATAAGAAGAACACCAATAAAGACCGTGAAAAGAAAGGGAAATTTGAACCCAATTGGCTAGGACCATATGTTGTGGTTACCAAGTTCAGTTCAAGTTCCTATAAGCTAGCCCATATAGATGGTAAAGAGCTTCTAGAACCCATGAACATAATGCATCTTAAGTGCTTCTATTCTTAAGTATGGGGTCTCTAAAGTATCAAGAAAAGAAAAAAAAAAATAAAAAAAGCAAAAAAGATAAAAGATAAATAAACAAGTGTGTCCAATAGTGAAAACCACACAATGGTGGTACTTTGGACAAGTCCTTTCGTGAAAACTATTTTCTGGTACCAAGGGAGGGTCCATTGTTCACATACATTTCAGTTTTAGGAGTACGAAAACTTTGTCCTAAGATGATATTTGCCTTCATCTAAATCCCTTGTAATCCTTTCCTTCTTTTCCCTAATCCACTAATATTACCTTGTGAATGCAGAGAATTTAACTTTAAATGAACCCATCTTGTTTTGGAAAACTTCACAAACGTCACTTCGGCATATACCACATGGCATTTTGCCCTTGTACATCCCATCTAACGCCGAGACATCCATGTGTTTCTTCATTTCCTTGCACATTCGCTTTGGAAAACATTTGAAAACATCAAAAACATTCGTATAACTTTTGAAAATCCCAAAACATACAGATATGTCCTTTGGAAAAATCAAAACATTCAGATACGTTTCATAGAAAACTCCAAAATAATAGAAATTTTCTTAGAGATAAAACAAAAACAATGAAAAATGTCCCAAAATTGTCCCATAAAAACAAAGTAGTGGTTTGATTTCTTTTAGTTGTTAGTTTGTTTGGTTTTAGTTGCATTTTTTTCATGTTGTGTGCTTTAAATTGGATTTACTTGCTCACTTAGATTGAATTTCACTTTAGTCTGTAGAGTTCATTGCATTAAGTTCATTTTATACGCCTACTTATAAATAAATGTGTTACTTTGATTAAACATGTCAACTTGTGCTTGTTAATTTTTGCTTGTACATTGTGTTATCACTTCATCATCATCACATCTATACATCATATATCAATAAATGCTAATTCTACATCATGCATGTATATGCTAAAGCTAATCATCAAGTACCATATCACCAATGGGGCAAGAGGGGTTGCGCATGATCACAAATCTATCCCCCCCACACCAATATCAAAAATAAAAACATGTTTCTCAAAGTATCTCATCAAACATACAAGTATGATATCAACTAAGGCTATCTCATAATCTAACATGTGATACAAACATAATGCAATAAGTTCAACATGATATCTCATAAAAAACATATATCCATCTATCATCATACATCATCAAAAATATAAGTGTCCATATATATCTGATATAACGAGTCATCATGGAAATCTATGTAAAAAAATTGCCTTCATCATGAGGCATGATAAAAATAATACACATACATTTGTATAAAAGTATGCCTTCATCATGAGGTGGTACACCAAAAATAAAGTAGTACATCAATAAGAGATTCAACCACGAATCTCACCCATGTCGTGGGCTTCCTAGTCCGAGTAGGCCATTAGGCAATGGCATGATGAGGTGTTAAACATGTAGAAGGCGTTGTGTCATGTTGAACTAGCCCATGGCATCTTTGAAGGTGCATCGAGCCATGAGCTGACCCATGTTTCTCTAAAGTTGGTTGTCCTAAAGGACCCTCTACGGATCACACTGATCATGATGGTCTATGAGATCTGATCATGATATTTTACCTACTATCTCCACTATACTCGAACTCTCCGCTCAATCGTAATGAATGGCTCATAATACTGCATCCTGTAATAGGTGGCCTCACCTGCTATAGTATCATTGTGCCCAATCATCAACTATACCCCTGAGGATGTGTCTGCCTACTCATGTAGTGTATCACACTCCGCCTTATGATAGTTATCTCTATCCACATCTCGTGACCAATCTGCTATCACCCGATCTAGCTTTGTTTGTAGTTGTGACCGATATGTTATAGCTCGATATCACTCTATCTATAGCTATAACCAATCTGTTATAACCTGAGCCCAATTTACATGTAGTTATAAGCTATTTTTTATCACTTGATCTCTCTCTGTTATGGCTTGTAATCTCTCTATCATGGCCTGATCTTGCTCTATCACAAGTTGATCCCCATCTGTGAGGGCCTGATCTCTCTCGGTGATGGCTTGATCTCTATTTTTAGCATCCTTATCTCTCTCTCTATGATGGTCTGATCTCTATCTCTGCGAGGACTCGATCTCTCTCTATATGCTGCCTGATCTCTCTGTGAGGGCCTAATCTCTCTATGATGGCCTAATCTCTCTCTCCTAATGGCTTGATCCCTATCTCGTAGAGGCATGATCTCTCTCTATGAGGGACTCATCCCTCTAAACTACCATCTGGAGTTGTAAGCATGACACATGTTGTAACTACTTGCTGCAAAAAACACCACACCACGACCATCGACCATATCCGGTACATCATGTATATCCGGTATATCCTACACATCCTACATACCTATACATCCCGTACATCTAGAAAATCCTCCTCCATATCCTCATCACCCCACCATCTCTCCACCTCTTGGTAGATTGTTTCATGGACTCACGTGAAGGGGTGATGGAGGTGCCTGCACTGGATCCTGCGTGGGCATCCATGGTGCCAACACTAGTGGTTGCACCACTACTCACTATTGTACTAAGATATGTTGCTATACTAGCACATGTTGCACTTTAGTACCCCCTTGTATGGTTCTAGATGTGATTGTGCCCATGCTCATACCTATGGATTTAGAACATGTTCCTCTTACGTTGTTGCATCCAATATCTCTTAGGGAATAGTCAATCTACGTGGCAACACTAGCACATACCATGTTGCATAGTCTGGTGTAGTCCCCGGATCTACTATCTACGCCCTCTCTACCCAAGGCTATAGGGGCTGCCTGTGAAAATATCATTTGAGATTGGTTCGACCAAATCTGATCTAGGGTCCCATATCAAAAATTTCTTTGTACCAGCATGCATACCACATCTCATTGCCAAGAATCCCCTAAATGAGACCAAACTGACGCTGGACCCGGTCCACCCTATACCACTCTATATGTGGCCCCTGCTCCCAATGATAAAATGGTCCACTCGCGATGTCCTTAACTCAACTTTATCATGTGGCCACCGACCGATATAGCATGTATGTTTTCCATGTGATCATATGGCATTGTAACTCATCAAATTCTCATCAGTAGTAATCTATGTCCCCATGTGGTTGTGAATATCATCTCCATCTAGAACCCAATCCATGAGGGAAGGCTCTCCAATGACTCGAGCTCTCAAAGCTCCTAAGGGGTGGCCTACAACAATATGATCCCAGGCCCAGATCTATAGTAAAGTAGCAGGACCCAATGTCCTTTGTCCATGATAGGATATCAAGTGCAAATCAAAATATAAGTGAGCCAATATACACTGACCCCACCAGTACACCCTACCCCGAAGCAAATCGTGGATCACTCCAATAAGACCCATGGGGAATAATGCACTGGTCTTTTTCGGGCACCAACATGCCGCTAATAAGAGATAATATATATACGGGGACCCGTCCTAACCGTAGATCGCCATGCATCTCCTAACCACAACTAACACACCTCGGTGGGGGATATCAGTCACTCTAAATATCATGGTTGTATAACGCTCAACTCGGTGACCATCGTAGGTAATCAAACGACCCTGAATCAGAACTCACAAGATCCACCAAACATCCTCCAATGTAACACTCATCTCCCCAATAGGGATTTGGAAAGTTTGGATCTTGCTCCACCATCTCTCAGCTAAGGTTGTGAGCAGACTGTGATCAAAAGTAATATGTGGCATACAGCTATATATGATAAACTTGTCACCTCTAGGGTGATCTCTAAGAAAATATGGTCTTGGCGTTTGAAGGTGGCCTCTGGGTCCGAAGCCACACATGTCACTCCCACATACCTAGCATGCCCCAAGTACATCTACGGAATCAGTCAAGTCAATTATTATAATCTTTCTTCTATTCTACCATGTAATTTATTCTAAAAATCTAGTTTATCATGTTATTCTTCTATTCCATCATTAAATTTTTCTATAATTCACCTATTTCTTCTACGTAGGGTTTGCTAAAGCCTAGGTTTTGCCTAAAAATAATTTTAAATTTATTTTATGCATGGGCGTCCCCTACGTGAGCCAGTGCTATTTTCTCAAAATAAGCACTTGAGCGCTCACGTGCCAGGGTAAAGTTAAAAATAATAAATAATAAAAAGGTCAAAGCTACATTATGCATAGGCACTCAAGTGCCCTTGCGTGTTTTGCATGATCTCTATTCCCCATGCGTAGGCTCTCAAATACCCTTACATGGCCTTTTAAATGCACAAAATCAAAAAAGGATAAAAATGCATGCCAACATAGGCGCCAAAGTGCCTCCTTGCAGTAAAAAAAAAAAAAATTAAAAAAAGCAAAATGCATGCCAACATAGGCTCCCAAGCACCCATGCTGCAAAACAAAATCAAAAAATACAAAAAATCCTGCTAACATAGGCGCCCATGCTACAAATAAAATAAAAAATGCAAAAATGGCTACCAACATACGTGCCCATGCAACCATGTTGCAAAATAAAATCAAAAATGCTAAAATGTGTGAATGCATAGGTGCCCAGTGCCCACATGATGCACCAACATAGGCGCCCCCCAGTTTTTCCCTAATTTAGCCTAAAATACATGTTTTTAGCTAAAAATTCAAAAAATTGAATTACCAAAGTAAAAGAATAATTATTGTACCTATGGTCCATCCACTGAAGCCTCAGGTAATCCCTCACATGGTCCGCATGGTGCCTTCGATTCACTATCCTCGCCATTTCCTCCTATAGGTCAGAGCTCAAATCAATAGTCAAATGGTAAGCAAATGTGGTAAATAACTTGTCGTGATGGCTTATATGCTCATTTGTACCTTCTACGGTGTGTTTCTCACTCCCAAAGTGCCTCGAGACCGCCATATTTCTTCTAAAATTCCTCTAACACTTGCCATGGTGATTATTTTTAATAAATAATTATTTTCTTACATGTTTTCGCTACGTGGGGCATATTTTTGCATGATGACCTTTTCTACTACCCGGGCATTTTTTTCCTTGCGGTCACTTGTAACGTTGTCTCCCGACTTTATTATTTCCTCTATAATATTTCCTTCCGTAAAAATTAAAAATTAAAACAATAAAAAAATTTCAAAAAAATTGATAAAATCATTAAAAATAAAAAATTAAAAATGTAATTTTTTTCAAAAATTGGTAAACAACATGCATACAAAGCCTGTATCACTTGCATCATCCTCAAACATCAAAATTGTCCTACAAAACCATCTTTCTAACATTCTTGCTTATTCTTGTCTCAAACGACATACGGATCATCGTGATCTACCTCCATTAACAAAATCTTGGCTGCATGTTATGTCGGTACTCCCGCAAGTGAGTGAGTTGCCGAGATCGTTTCATAGCACATAAAAGTTTTTCTATTGGACTACTTATGTCCTTCATTATTTCCCTTGCATGTTTCATTGCTTGGGGCACCATTTTTAACCCTTGTCATTACAACACGAACATTCGGGAACTGTAGCTTGATAACAAAAACATTAGTGCAACTATCTTAAATGTTGTTTGTTTGAGTGTGTGTGATTGTACTTGGTTTCTTTGTTAGGTTAGCTAGTTTACTTTCTCGTATTGCATTGCATTGTGTATGTTGCATTTGAGTTAGATATCATTTTAATTTCTCGTATTGCATTGCATTATGTATGTTGCATGGAGTTACGTAGCAATGGACAAATGTTAAGTAATTTAGCTTTTCATGTTATCTTACATTTTTGTTCATTTCAATAAAATCCGATGATGTAGACCTAGGGGAAAATGATATAAACAAGTTGCTTATGGAAAGGTTGGATGCAAAGGTTGGGCTTGTCCTATATTTCTCCATTAATCATTTCTTCTCCATTATCATTTATTACCATTACTAATTTTTCTTCTAAAAACTCACCTGGGAAATAAACAACCATGTTTATCCCTATCCTTATTCCTTCTCAATACCTAAGGGTTTTGCGCCTGTTCTAACCTATTTTCTTCTATCCATTTCAATCATATTTTTGATCGTTGATTGACTTCTTCTATCACCCCATCGACACTCGGGGGCATCCTTCATCTCCACTAATTTTTCTTCAAAAATTTACTTGTTTATGTTTGTCTACTATATTTGAATTGAAGTCACTTACTTCACCTCAAACAAGGGGCAAATGTAGACACCTAAATTCCACTTTTGCAATCTTATTGCCAAACACAAATCACTCTCATTCTTGCCAAATCCATTATAATTAGTGGTTTTCTAATTAACTAACATTCCTTACCAATTTAGCTAATTAATAGCACTTTGTTGATTAAGTAACCCCTTTCGCATTTAGGATGCCACTTTACACGAATCGTAAGTCAAAATCCTCTTCAAAATAGATAATTAGCGATTATAAGCTAATTAAGCCTATTTTTCCCCCTTGATTTGGTCAATATGCCCTAATATTGACTCAAACCCCTCTTCCAACCACTCAAAATCACCCCATTCACCTCCACAATGTCTCAACAAGCTTCAAAAGCTTATCCTAGCCTCCTAGTTGACCCTAAGTGGTTGATTAAGGCTCCACACCTCTTAATCACTTGGTAATTCACTAATTGTGATTAAAAAGACTTAATCATGATTAGTAATTCTAATCTAATTTGGGGATTTTAGTCCCACATGCACCAAAATACAAGTTTCTCCCAAAAGGAAAACTATAAAAAGAGTGCACCTCTTACCTTAATATTTTACACCATGCTTTGATTTGCATCTCATATAATACATATGATTCATAGCCAAGTTCAATCCTTGCCTAAAGCCTTCAACAAGGTTAGTAGATGAATATCTAAAGTGACTTAACAAGTCATTTGGAGAGGTCATTTCACCATTGTTTGGAGTAACAACCATAACCATTTGATTTCCCATTTAGGTCTATTTAGGCCCATGTTAGGTAATTAAAGCATATTAGTAGGCATGTTTAGTTAGATTTTGCATTGTTTTCATACTAGTTAAGCATTCCTTTTAGCTTCTATCTTAATGTTACATTCTTAGACTTAGAATCCTTAGCTATTAGGTGGAAATGGTGTTAGCCTTCCTTGATTAGCTTTGTTATTTTCTTTGTAAAGTTTGGGGTGTCATCGAACCTATTAGCATTTGATCATATGCTTATTATTAGATTGTCATATGTAGCTCTCTTTGCATCCCTTGCTTTATGTATACAATAATAGTGAACCATAATGAACCTGATTTTTAATATACATATGTTCATATTATTATTTTATTGTAACAAAAAGGAACCCTAACGTAACAATTTTAATATTCATTTTCTACAAGTGAAGATATGTTCATTTCCTTCTTGTTTTACAATTCAATTGTAACACAAAGAACCTCAATTGCAATTGTTCATATGCTTATGCACTTGTGACTTGTTGAACCATGACATGGTTAGAAATTTCATTCTATTGATCTTGAACTTGTTGAACCATGTATGGAAATTTATTTCTTACAATATGAAATTGTTGAAGAATCCAAACGATGACATTGTAGTATGAAAATATTTTTTTCCAAAATACATGTTAAACCATGTCAAGGATTTTGAAAAATTCATTTTTTCCTAAATGAACTTTATAAACCTTGACATGGGTGTTGGAAAAATCATTTTATCCAAGATGAACTTATTGAACCATCTCATTCATGTAGGAAAAATAAATTTCCAAAAAAACTTGTTGCAAAAATACCATTGCAAATGAAAAACTAATGAGTCACACTCTAAGTCTATGGACAACAAAACTACCAAGTTTTCGTCTCCATTGACAACCTGTAACATTTTGATATGCTTGTGGTGTTGCTTACCCCACTCTTTTTACATGAGATCAATTCAACTTATTATTTCAATCTTATTAAATGATTAGTATATTTAATAATTCTAACCAATATAAATTGAAAAGAATAACCTAATTGCATATTGTTCATAACAATTTACAGAGGTGAATCACATATAAAATATATAAAATGAGCATTATTTACACTTAAAAACTATAACTAGTATAAATAGGGTTTCTGCACAATACTATTGTTGGGTTTATAATTTAATAATGATCTATACAAAATACTATTAATCTTTATTTAATTAGGATTTCTACATTACTCTTAGGGAATATTTATAGTTAAATCGGGGTTTATAAAATCATTATTGTGTTTTTTTAATAATTTAACAATAAAATTTTATTGGGTCTATAGTTTAATTATGGTGTCTACAAATTCTATTATGGTTAACTTATATTTTAGGTAGGGTTTCTACAATACTTTTAAGGCTTATTAATAATTTAATTAAGGTTTATACAAAATACTATTAAGTTTTGTTTATAATTCAATCATGCTTTCTGCGTAGTACTATTGTGGTTTATTTATATTTTCATTACGCTTTCTACTTAATATTGTTAGGGTTTATTTATAGTTTGGTTCTACACATTACTAATAGGGTTTACTTATATTTTAATTATGGTTTGAATTGTATGGCTATGGTTTACACTTATATTATAGTTTGTTTGTATCTTAAAGTAATTCATTTTATTCACGGTTCATTGATGTTTAAATATAGACCATTACATTAGCATCTATTGCACTTTATGATTTATGTGTAAGCTCCTTTGGAACATCCCCACACTTTTACTAATACACACATTTTGTTTAAAATATAATTGCAACTATAAATAAACTCAAAGGTGCATTAAACAAACCCAAAACTCATATCATACATGTAGTTTGAATGGCGACACTATTACCTTCACAAAAATCTTCTCTATTTTGTCACAAGTGAAAAATTCCAAATCCAAAAGGGTTTTGTTATCAATGGACAATAATGAAACTTTGAAAACAAAAAACAACAATCCACATGGATTTTTTTCATGTTTTTTCACTTGCTCAAGTCATCAATGTTTTTTAAAAGCATCCATGACAATCCACGTGACTTGTTAAAAATAAATATTTAATAAATTTGTTGAACTAATTTTCTTGCTCTTGCTTTAGATTAATGAAATGGTAATAAATAAAATAAGCAAATATAAGAATAAGAGGGTTTAAATCTACCTTTAGATGAGATAATGATGGATATGAGTGTAAAAGGTCCTCCCGCCATGAGCTTGCTTATCGCACAACAAAGAGAAACTCAACGAAAAAAGCGATTTAGTAGATAGGAGGGTAGGTTGCCTAACAATATCGGTCCCGAGAAGTGAAAACTTCCTAGGATGGATGTCAACCCACTTTTTGATAAAAGAGAGATAAAATAGCAATGGATACGTGATAACGGAATCTGAATTGAAATAGAAACTAAAGTGGAAAAGATAAGATAAAATGTAGATCAGCTAACAATGAATGATAAAATTGATCCAAACCTAGTCGGGTTGTGAAACCCGAGCATGTAGAGCACAAATCATCGGTGACTTGGACAAAATAGGCCAAAACATATGCAAAAAGAAAGATCCTAAAGGAGTTGTTTTAAATTTGATCTAGAATGGAGATGATGCTAAGATGATGTAAGGAGATCTAGGTTTGATGAAAATAGAAATGATGCAAGAAAATCATAGAAGATGAGAACTACCGATAGGGTCGACAACGATCGTCCCGATTGAAAGTGAATGGATGTGTTGAAGATGAGATCTAAATTTGTAAGTGTGCATAATGGAAATATTGGAAGATCCGAGGGACTATGGGATCGAGAAAATAGACAAATGGCGGAATGGATGACAAAAATTCAAATAGATGTGAATTGGTCAATGACAACTGGGAGTGATCTAGGGATTGATGGATAAAGATGGATGGAAATGACGATCCATAGAAAGAAATGGAAGATGATAGATGCAAATACAAATGAGCTAGTGGATGCTTCAGATGAATCTTATTTGGGAAGAAGCACATCATTTGGTCAATAATTCATGTGACATTCCTTAATTGAAGGAAGTTCAAAGGAAGTGTTAGGATTTTTTATTCATGATCGTATTTTATGCAGCGATAGAGAGTGGAAGGGACACAACACATGGTGTAGATCCATGGTCATCCAAGTAAGATATTATATTGAAACTCCCCTCAATGATGTAAAAGATATCATGAAGGAGTATTTCACCGATGGGGATGGGAAGGATAATTGTGCCCAAAGCGGGGGCCACAACATCATTTAAAAAACAAAGGATCACAGGCGATTGAGGGACAATAGAGTTGGGAAGTTTAATTTGATCCAAGGTGTGGGATGATATGATGTTGATTTTGGCTCCATTGTCTATCATTAAACATCATATGAATGTGTCATTGATGCTAACAATGATAAAAAGGGGTATATCATGGCCTTTAGGTAGAATATCAAGAATTTTGGGGTCATCAAAAGAGATGGAAATAGATGTTGTGAATTCTCCCATAAGGGGTGAAAAAGTTTGAGTCTCATTTCTAGTGATGGGGATACATTGCAATGTGTCAACGAGATCTTGTCTATGGTTGGGAGAGATTTGGATAATATCATAAAGTGACATCTTGATTGGGGCTTGATGGATCTACTTCACAATAATTTTTTTGATGATAGCGAGTTGTTGGGTACATAGGGGCGAGATAAGGTGGATACCTTATCTTTTGAATAATATGACAGAGTGGTGTCATTAGATGGAGTGGTGATGATAACTTTAGTTTTAGACTGAATAGCGGGTTGAGAATCATGGGGGTGAGAGCGTGTGGTGATACGAACAAAATCAATGAATAGAGGGGGACATTCTTTAGGAGAAGTAGTAATTGGAGGGGGATAGTGAAAAGGTTTTTTTATGAAGATGATGATTTAGAATCATTGGGGGATGAAGATTTGATTAAGGTATTGTGAGTATATGACAATGTACTAGTAGATGGGAGGGGATGATCTTCGTCAACGAGAAGGTAATCCTCATCGATAAGTTTATGGATGAGGGTTTGAAGAGCCCTATAATGTTCAGTATCATGTTTGGGGGTACAATGATAAGCATAAATGACATTAGAATTGAACCACGTGGGTTTTTCTCCACGTGGATTGAAAGATTTTATGGGTGGTAGAGTGATGGCAGATGATTGAATAAGGCATTGAAGAATGTATGAATAGGATCCAATGGGGGTTTTTGACGAAGATGTTTTGGATGAATTGGGTTTAGAAGTGGCAGATGAAGGTAAGAGATGTGTTTTGCTTCTATGAGGATTTATGGGTGTCTTTTATTCGATTTGGTCTTGGGAGTAGAGGAAATGGATGGTCGTGACTCTAATTTATATTTGGGAGAAGAGGAGATTAATGAATGTGATTCGATTTATTAATGGTATGGGTTTTAGATGAAGGGTCGGACCTAAAATAGATGGATGTGCTCTTAGGATTGATGATGAGGAATTAGATGTCTTAGATTGATGTGGTTTAGAAGGAGGTAACTCAAAAAATTTATCCGGTGAGTACGATATTTTTGAGGAGGACGCCAAGGTTTTTAGGTTTTGTTGGAGAATTTTACCCTTGGTAGGAATGAAAATGATCTCTACATGGGGATGGTTCTAATAAATAGGGTCGAGATGATTTGGATGTAGATTTTTGGATACGAGGTTTGATGGTGAAGGTGATGTTTAGATAAGAGGCTTGTCGAGATTTGGAGAGGATTTGGATTATATATTTTTATGGGTGTCGCTATGGGAGTGGTTGTAGATGTGGATGATGTTGATGGGATGGGGATACTTTTGCAATTACACTAAGGGGAGTGTCTCTTAGTTGGTTCGAGAGATGAATGTGGAATTAGTTATAGCCATATATGTGGTGATGGAAGTGTTTTTTCTGGAGGATGTTGTGATAGGACGCGAAGGTAAATATGGGTAGATAGCTAGATGTAGTGAGTATTGGTGTCATAGAAGTAAACATGGATGAGGAAGTAAATGTGGTTAGAGTGGATATGGGCGGAATGGTAATGGGTGTAGTTGATGTAGATCTAAGGGATGTGGAGGCGAGTGTGGATGTAGATAAGGTCGTAGAAGAGTTTGAAACATACATGGATGTAGTAGGTGAGATTGTAGATGGGGTAGAAATGGGTGTGGTAGATGAAGGAATAGCGGGTGGAGGTGATGATGTCAACTCTTGGTTTAGGTGTTGATTGTATGGGCATTGGGTGCCTGAGATGTAAGAGGGGTATTTTGATTATTTGGTGAATGGTTAGGGAAAGGTTGTTTAAAGACATTGAGAGGTTGGTTCGGGGTGTGTTGGGGTTATCTAATCAAAGATCGCCATGATCTATGAGCAATTTCACAAGATATTTAAAGGTGCGGAACTTTTCAATGTCATGACCACGGACCTGGTGATATTTGCAATAGTGCTTCTCAAGATACCATGTGGGTTTCGGTTGTGATTCATACAAAGGTTGGATAGGGGGAAGTTGGATGATATACACAACCATCAACTTGTCAAAAATAGAACTATAGGATTTCAAGAAAGGGGTATAGTTAGGAGTTGGTCTAGGATTCCTTTGCAGAGGTTTAGTGTGGGATGTAGACATGGAAGAAGATTTGACTACGATGGTGTTGGTTGCGTTTTTGGATTTTTCACCATGGGTAGATGATTTAGTGAATTCTGGTTTTTGTTTATTGGATTGGAATTTTACATGGCCTTTCTCAAGGGCATAAAATTCAAGTTTCCGATCCATGGTGAATGCCTCTTCAAAAGTTTGGAAGGATTGGATCTGAAGAGTGGAAGAAATATGCTTCGCACAAGACCATGAAAAGAGTTCAATTAGCTCATTCTATGGAAGGGAGAAAGACAATTGATTAATTATGTCATGTCATCTAGCGACAAAATATGCAATAGATTCTTCATCAAATTGTCTAATGGCGTAGAGATCGGTAATGGTGATTTTACATGAAATTTAAAAAAATGTTCTAGTTTTAGTTGTATAAGTTGGGTGAAGGACAATAAAGAGTCTTGGGGAATTCCATTATACCAGGTCAAAGCGGGTGGGTCCACAATGACATAGGGAATATATAAAGCATAAGATCTTGGTCATGGGCAATGAGGTAACATGCGTGCCTAAAGGCATGAAGATGTTGTTGTGGGTCCTTCTTACTTGTTAAACTTGGAAAATTTTGGGATCTCTGGTGTGGAGGATAAGGTTTTACGGGAACTAATGGATTGATAGGATCATTACATATATGTTCATAATAGAATTGGGTTTTAGACCCCAAAGTAATGACATCAAGATAAACCAGCCTACTTAGAAAAGTGTGCATATGTTCTTTGAATGTAGGAGGATGAGAAGTTGATGGATGGGATTGTGGGATGTAAGAAGTGGATGGGTGAGGTTGTGAATGAGATTGATAATGTTGTGGGTAAGTAGGTGTTTGAAGAGGTGGTTGATGATGGGGAATATTGTCGAAACATTTTGATTGAATGGGTTACTGAAATAGGATGTTGTTGAGAGGTAGGTATGTAATTAAATGAATAATATTTTGTGTTTTGTTGTTGTTGAGAGATGGGGATGTTATCTTAATTTTGCATAGGTTGAGTGGAGATGTAATTATGGGATGGTTAAGTTATTTGAGTAGATTAGGAAGATGTAGCAAAAATTATTTCAAGAGGGGGTTGGTGAGTTTGGGTGGATTTTGAAGGAAAAAAATTTGTAAGGTGATGACATTTGCATGGATATGGGATGTAGATATGGGGACCAAAGTTTGATCATGTTGTTTAGGTGGTGGAAGAAGTAAATGGGACACTTGAAGGGTTTTGGTAGAAGCACTAGTGACAAGAGTGGATGAGGAGGTGATGGGTATAGAAGAAATAGGTGTGGTATTGATGGGAGGATTATTTAAAGGAATGGGAACCATCGATTGAGTGTATTGGTGGGTTTGGGAGATTGTAGAGGAATATTTATGAGAGCCAAGTTTAGGTTGCTCCATGGAAATTTCATTCATGGATCTTGGGAAGAACACAAGGAGTTGTGATATGAGGACTCGGGATGAGAATGATAGGCATAAATGTTTTGAAGAGGGGGTCCCTCGATGGGGAGGTTAATAGATTTACGATAGATATTTTTGTTGAACGTAACAAGATTGGCATTGAGAAGCTCCTAGAACTCCACACATCTATGAGGAATAATAGGAGGTCCAAAAGTCTCTAAAGAAGTATCATATGGGGGTGTGGCCGGTCTAGAAGGAATTAAATGATGATAGAGAAAGGGATTATTTTCCATATGGATATTGTTTTCGACATTTTGAGATTCATGGGGAGGAAGAGTAGAACCCATGGGTTTGAAAACTACATAAGAAGTGACCAAGGGGGTGGAAGAGATAATAGAAAGAGTTGAAGTTTGTTGGGAAGCAATGTTAGAAGTAGGAATGTTGTTGGATGACATGGCTTGTTCCATTTTTATTTCTTGAGAACATGTAATAACGAACATGAAAGAATAAAACAAGAAACTATATTTATTTTTAATACTTCAAACAAGTCACACAATAGAGTTTTAATTATCTTGATTATTAGAAGAATGTAAAAATAAAATAAAATGGGCTCAAAGGGGAACCTAGGAAATGGACAAACTATGGATGGTTTTAGGTAGTTTTGGATGGCATCCTCGATATACCCAAAGGTACGTGAGGCTCAAATTTGTGATGACTACTGGTATGGGGCCTGATATTGGGTCCTACCCATGCACTTCATGCACCGTAGAAATAAGGGTTGCATGTGCTTAGCAAAAATACCAATAGTCAAAATTTCTAACACAACCAAAACACCATGGTGGATTTCTTATTGGGTGATGAAATCCCAATAATTCCACCTGGAAGGAGATGTTTAAGATGTTTAGGTTGATGTGTGTCCTTTGGATGTGTGTGGAAAATGTGAATGCAAAGTATTAACCTCCTAATTATACTATGTTGTCAAGAAATAATGAAGAGGTTATTTTTAGATCCAAAATTGAAATATGAAAATCGATGAAGTCGAGTAGACAAGAAGGGAAATACAAGGCAAAAATATCAAATATGGAAAAATGAAGAATACCTGGATAATGTTATTTTTACATTTAGCAAGCGTGTTGTTGATCCAAGTAAGGACCCCACCAAGTAAGAAATAAAATCTCCTGCCTGCAAGGTTACTCAAAAGAGAGAAATGGAAGATGACAATGAAAATGAAAGATAAATGTAAGAACTCACCGTAATACAAGAAACGATTAGCTTGTAAATGCAAGAAAACAAACAAACTTGTTCTCCTACTCTAATATTCTCAAACAAAACCTATGATAGAGAAATGAATGGAAAGAAGGAGAATACTCAATACCCGCATTTACCTATAGGTTGCACAAATCCTTCTTTTATGTGTTGGATTTTCTCTTAGATGGAAGTTGGATTGCTTCAGCTTTAATGTGGAGAAACTTGAGTAAAGCACCTCCTTTGCTTGCATTGGATGCTTTCTTGATAAAAATGATGATGGATTGATTTTAGATGGATAAAAGAGCATTTTTTTCTATGGATTCTTCAAGTTCTTCCCCCAAGCTAGCTCTCATGGAGGAAGAGAGATCATTTTATATTTTTTGGGTGGAGGATTCAATGGATAGGATGAAGCCATGTTGGATTTAGATTAATGGTGGAGAATGCATGTGAGGGTATAAAGATCTAGAATTGAATAATTCTAGAATTTAAACAAGCGTCCATTTAATCAAAAATTCAATGGAGAGAGGGAGATATATTTGAATTTTAAATATGAAAGAGGGAAATTTAGAGATGATTCTAGAAATATAAGCCTCTAGATTTACATGTGAGGATATTATAAGGTTGATAAAATATGATTAAGGGTGACATTACATGGAAAGGCTAGGTGTAGAGATGTGTAGGGTAGGTAGGTAGGTGGATTTAGAAATATTAAATTTCTATAAAATGTTAATGAAGGATTAGAATAGGATAATAATAATAAAATAAAAGGGATTAAAGTGATTAATGATAAAATGGGATATAATAATGATTTAAAAGGATTAATGATGGAATATAAATATGATAAAATAGATTAATAATAATAACTAATCTTGCGAATAATTATTATATGGATGATGTTGCGATATTTACGGACGAGATTAATCGTAATTAATGATGTTGACATTTTATATGTCTATATTTTTTCCTCTTTGAATGGTTATTGCGTAGCAATGACCGTTCAAAGAAAAAAAGATAATATGTTAGTATGGTGATATGATGCCCCCTCGAGGGGTTAGGCAGGGAAGGATTGAATCGGATAATCGTTTGAAAAGAATAGAGTCCTAAGTTAGTAGATGAGAGAGGATTAGAGGATGAGAATATTGAGGAGTATAGGAGATGAGGATTAGAGGATTCAGATGATTAGGGTTAGAGGGTTAGAAGATAGGAGAGAGGATTAGAGGATTAGGAGAGCGTAAGATTAAGAGATAGGAGAGAAGATTGCGAGATAATATTAGAGTAGGAGATGAGAGGATTAGAAGATAGGAGATAGGATTATAGGATGCCCCAATCAATGATGTATGACAAGGGTGAAGATTTAGGATGTTGGATTAGAGGATGCCCTAATTAAGGGGTTAGGTGTTGAGGATTTTATATTTGAGGATGCTAGATTTGAAGATGTTATATTTAGATATGCCCCGATCGAGGGGGTTGGATTGGATGATGTTACATTTGAATATTTTAAAGGATTAAGAGATTGAAAATGTGTGGATGGGTTTGATGATTGGGTTTTACTGATCATAGGATGTTAGAAGATGCCCCAGCCAAGGGGTGAGGATTTTGGATGTTGGATGTGAGATGATAAGATTGGGATGTGGATGTTGATTGATTGATGAAGGATAGATTGGATAGGAGGATGAGGAGGTTAGATAGTTAGTTAGATGATGATGAGTATTAGGCAAAAATATGGTGAAAGAAGGGGGTGTGCTACCATAAAATGCATGTGGTGATCATCATTAGCAATGTGATTAATGTGTCATAGAGCAAGATGTGCCATGATATAAAGAATGTGATGACTGAATTTCCAAATTCCCTTGTCCTCATATCATTATAAAGATTAATATTTTGATGGTCCTCATATCATTGGAAAATAAAAAATGGCCTTGTATTATTTTCTATACAAAATAAAAATAATCAAAAGGGCCTCATATCATCGGACAAAATGTAAATGCAAACAAACAAGCAAACACACACATTGCATTTTTGTATTTTTTTAATGTTTTTTATTTTTTTAGATTTTGGATGTTGTATGTTTAGATTATTTGATGTTGTATGTTGATATTTTGGATTTGGGATGGGGGTGTGTAGATTATTAGAGGTGGGATATTAGGATTTTGGATTGGAGATGGGAGAAATGGTTGAGGATAGGTAAGATGAAAGGATTTAGGATGGGATAACTCATGGGGGGATGGGAAGGGTTGTAAGGTGCGATGCGGCTTTCTCCTATAATTCCCAAATCATGTCTGGGTAGGATGAAAGGGAAGGATTGAGGGAAAATTTGATAGCTTAGATAGGGTAGGGATTGGTTGATAGATTGTGGTATATGATAAGATGGGGGATAGATGCGGTGTTCCCCCAAGTGTAAAGTAGGGTGGCTTTGTATGGATGGATGGGTGGGTATGATTTTCCCAGTGTAGGGTAGGATGGGAAGTGAGGGGTATCTAAAATGGATGATGACCCTAGCGGATGATAGTAAGGATTCCCCCATTCATGATGATGGAAGTTGAAAAGAGACTAGAGGAGGATTGGATGAAAAGGATAGTAGTAGGTACTAGTGGCTTACAACATGTGTGAGAAAGTTGATAAAGTGTTCAATTGAATGTATTGGGAGAGGATATAAATGGATGTGATGATAAGAATGGATTAGATGAAAAGGGATTTGGATGTTGGATGAAATGAGGATGAGTGGGAAGGAAAGAATATTCATGTGCGTATAAATGATGAATTATGTGCTCAATCAATTTTTAGGTGTTTGT
Source organism: Taxus wallichiana var. yunnanensis (assembly GCA_018340775.1). NCBI lineage: Eukaryota > Viridiplantae > Streptophyta > Pinopsida > Cupressales > Taxaceae > Taxus > Taxus wallichiana. The sequence continues at coordinate 714,744,173 of CM031235.1, read as the reverse complement.
TATTTATAGGGGTTAAGTGATTTGTAATTAGGTTTATTTGTTGGGATGGTAGGATCAACAAGAGTAGTGGTAGAAATGGGTTGTGATGGAGTAATGGGAGGGGTGTTATTAGTGTTAGGTTTATACCTTAAGCCTAAACGTCCTAGATTTTAATGAAGGGAGATGGGCTCAATAATACCTTGTTCATGGATGCATAAGTTATTGCCTTGATGTTTCATATTACAGAACATATTTTTTGCTATAGGATATGAAATGGATGGGTAAGATGATGTTATGTGGTCAGCATGAGACTAGGGGATTGTAATTTTTTCATCCACTAAGAGGCCAGACTTAACAAAGTATGAGCGGTGAGTTTTGTTTTGGTTTTGATCGATGAGGGATGGTTGGATGTACGATGATATTTGGATGGCCAATGATGTTTAGATGTCGAGTGGGATTTGGATGGTGGAAGATGGTTAGGGATAGGATTGGGATAGAAAGGTGGTGGATAAAGAGGTACAAGGACAAGAATCCATTGGTTATTAAGGTTTTTGACATAAGACCTAAATTACATGCAACGATTGGTCAAATGTCCAGGGTATGATGGAAGTCATAATAATAGTGTTCTGGTACCAATATGATTTGGGAAGGTTTTGATCGCGTTATTTGTTTGGGGATGGATGATCATGTTGACGGTTTTTAGACGATGGACTATGATGGTCAAGGATTCTCCTAAAGGATTGAAGTGGTTTAGTGTAAATAGTTTTGGGAGTAGAAATTAAAGGTGTGGGATTGCGTAGATTATGATATGTTATACTTGATTTGGATTTATGAGTTGAATTAGATTTTTTTACTTAGAATATGAAGGGGATGTATTACGCTGGGGCGAAGTGGATGGTTTGGGCTTGGAGGTCGAAGTAGATTTAGTTGATTTTGGATTGGTTTGAGTATGTGGTTTTGAGGTAGATGGTTTTGGATTAGGATTAGATTGTTTGGGATTAGTAGATTTAGATGAAGTGGATGGGTATGATATGGGGGTCACATTAGATTTGGGTGATGTTGGGGATGAAGGAGATTTGGGAGATGGGTGTGGTGTAGGAACCACATTAGATTTGGTTGATTTAGGGGATGAAGGTGGCATATGATCCTCATTAGATTGGGTAGGAGATGGGATGGGGAGAGGATTGGGATTGGATTTGTTAGGTTTGGGAGTTTGTGACTTAGGAGTCACTTTAGATGTTTTAGGATTGGGGGATGGGGAGATGAAATAGGATTAGAGGATAGGTGAGATTTAGGTGAGGAGGGGGATGTATTAGGACTACATGTGGATGAAGAGGATGAGGGTGACGTAGGATCCACATTAGATGGTTTAGGATTGGGAGTAGAAGGGGGTAAGGGTGACTTAGGAGTCATGATGGATGAGATGGTATTGGGCTTAGGTGATGGAAGGGATGAAATGGGCTTAGAGGATAAATTAGATGGTGGGTTAGGGGATGTGGGACTATCTAGGAGAAATTCCATAGGATTGGATTGGGGTGATGAAGATGAAGAGGATGGAGGACTAAGATGAGATGTGGGGGATAAGAATTTTGGGTTAAGTTATTGGGATTGTTATGGGTATGTGAATGGAACTTGATTATAGGTTTGATGATGATTAGATTTAGGAGTTGATATTTTGGATGATGGTGCATGAGTTTTTATGGGAGGAAGATGTGGGTCATGATGATTGATAGGGATTTGGAGGTTGGGGTTTGGGATGGTTTTGTGGGTTTGGGATGGGTGCCTAGGTTAGCAAGGACATAAAGGAGGTCCTCTTGGTCTAGGTCAAAGTTAGTGAGGTTGTCAAATTCAATAAAATTGGCTTGTGGGGATAGTGGTTTATGTTGATTAGGTAGTGGTGTGGATTGGGATGATTTGATTTTGTTAAGGAGGAAGTCAATGGGGTGAGAATTAGATATCTTAGGAAGGGGAAATTTTTGATGAGGTTGATTGGGAGATGATGACTTAGGAGGTGATTGGTTGATTGAAGATTTAAGATTGGATATTTTTTGATTGACATGTTGGATGATTTCTAGGATATTAGGATCAACATGGGATAGTTGATTTGGATGACGAGGTAGGATGTGAGATTTGAGATTCATTTATTAAGATGTTAAATGGTGTGTGGGATTTTATGATCAAAGTGAGGCAAAATCGACTTTAATGGGTGGGGGATGATGGGATAGATTGGTTGATAGATTTAGAAAAGAGGTAGCGGTTTGGATGTTGGTTTAGAGAGGATGGGGATTGAGGGTCAAAGGCCATGATTTGATAGGATGTGTGGGGGATTAGATTTGGATTAGGATTGTTGATTAAGGATAGTGATGGGATTTTGATTGGGATGTTGTTTGATTAAGGATGTTTGTTTGATTGATTAAAATTTTAATGTGATGGGATGGTTAAGGGTGTTTAAAAACATGCAACACACACCCTAACTAGTCAAGTGGGATTACAATCAAGCTATATCCTACTTTCAATACCACACACCGAAGGTGGTGCCACAAACTGGCTCTCCACCTATGTGCCAATGTGGGGTCGGATAGCGAGTAATCTTAGGGAGTGTGGCCTCCTTTCACTATAGCTTGATATGCAGACAAAAGGTTGCCTAGTATAGGTTAAACAAGTTCTCTAGGGGCATCCCCTATATACCTTATAGTACGTGGGGCCCAAATCTATATTTCAACGATGTTATCCGAGACCTAGGTATTGGGACATGGAAGCCCCTCACTTCACGTCGCTCTTAAAACAAGCAAGTGTTTAACTAATAATGACAGTTGTCCTTGAATTTATATACCCCACCGGAACATGGGATGTGTCTACGTGCATGGAGATGAAGCCCACAGTCACGAGACCCCTAGGACTATAGTAAGTGCATGGATGTCACTTCCACGTCACATTACCCCCTAAAAAAATTAAAATCGAAGGGAATAATATCTTCTTTGGTTCCTCAATATCGTCCTAAGACATGAGGGGGAGCATAAACGGTGTTGTATTCGGGTCAAAAACAAGCGGAACATGTAATACGATACACACAGATAATAAAAAATTAATAACGAGTTTATAAAATGGGGTCTTTGGCAAAAGGTCCTGCAAAAAAGGATTAGTAGTGTGATGATAACCCCCAAATGTCTTGGACTAAAAGTGTTGCAAAATAAATGGATAGTATTTTTGATTTTACAAAAAGGTTAGATAAATGTTAAAATGGATAGAATATCCCCTTGTTGCTGTTGCAAAAAAGAATGTTAAACCTACAAAATTCCAAAAAAGTACCAAAAATGTGGTTAAATTTGTTAATCACAATACGAAACAAGATGTCGAACAAACGTGTTGTTTCTGAAACAAAAGCGCTATTACGATTCAAACGTGCCAAACTATAACAAAAGCATTGTTATAGAACGTAGTGCCAATATACCAACAAAGGCACTAAAATAGTAACAAAAGTGATAAAAGAGAAGCAAAAGTGATAAAACAAAAAGAGATATTATTAACAGGATTCAAATTTTAAAAATTCTAAACGTAGACATTAATAGAGGGAAAAAAGTGCTAAAGTATAGATAGGAGCGCCTTGATACTAAAAAATACCAAACCTACACATAACAGAGTTAGAGACACAAAAGTGCTAAACTACTAACAAACACATTAAAGCATATACAAAAGTGCTAAAATGTGCACAAATGCACCGATCCTACACACAAACGTAATTAACAAAAAAATCGCTAGAGTTTTCACAAAGGTGCTAATATAGAAACAAAAGTGCCAAAGTACGACAAAAGCACTTGAACCTACATAAAACAGAGTTAGAAGACAAAAGTGCTAAATCTTTTGTAAAAGTGCCAAGGGTTTCATAAAAGCAACAAAGTATACCTCTGCGCAACCACATCAATTAATATCACACACGAAATCATTGTTTTGAAGTAAAAGGTGTTGTTTGGGTCAAAAGCATTGTTTTTTCTGCATAAGCTCTAAATGATAGGCCAAAAGCCCTAAAACAGATGACTGTCACAAAAAATTGAAACTTTAAGGTGTGAATTTGAACAAAAATTTTAAAATTTGGACGAGTTTATTATAAATATGAAATTTTATTAGAAATAACAAAATTTCAAGGGTAAGCCCCATGGAGCATTCCAAAAATATAATACAAGAAAAGATTAGCTTGTAAATACAAGAAAACAAACAAACTTGTTCTCCTACTCTAATCTTCTCAAACAAAACCTCTCATAAATAAATGGATGGAAAGAAGGAGAAAACTCAATACCTGTACTTACCTACAAGTTGTACAAATCCTTCTTTGATGTGTTGGATTTTTTTTTGGATGGAAGTTAGATTGCTTCAAATTTGATGTAGAGAAACTTGAGCAACTCCTCCCCTTTCTTGCATTGGATGATTTCTTGTAAAAATGATGATGGATTAATTTTATATGGATAAAAGAGCAGAATTTTCCTATGGATTCTTCAAGTTCTTCCCAAGCTAGCTCTCATGGAGGCGAGATCTCAATTTATAGTTTGTGGGTGGAGGATTCAATGGCTAGGATGAAGCCATGTTAGATTTAGATCAATGGTGGAAAATGCATGTGAGGGTAGAAAGACCTAGAATTGAATAATTCTATCATTTAGAAGAAGCTTTCATTGAATTAAAAATTCAATGGAGGGAGGAAGATATATTTGAATTTTTAAATATGAAAGAGGAAATTTAGAGAGGCTTCATAAATATAAGCCTATATATTTAGAGGTGAGGATGTGATTAGGATTATGATTAGATTAGGTTGATAAAATATGGTTAGGGGTGAGATTACATGGAAATGCTAGGTGTATAGATGTGTAGGGTAGGTAGGTTGTGAGATGTAGGAATATTACATTTCTATAAAATGTTATTGAAGGATTATAATAGGATAATAATAATGAAATAAAAGGGATTAAAGTGATTAATGATAAAATGGGATATAATAATGACTTAAAAGAATTAATGATGGAATGTAAATATGATAAAATGGATTAATAATAATAATTAATCTTGTGATTAATTATTATATGGATGATGTTGGGATATTTGCGGGACAGATTAATCGTAATTAATCATGTCGACATTTTAGATGTCTACACTCACCAAAGAAGGTTAGTCCCACCGAGTACCATAATGTTGAACTAATTTTATTTCTCTTGTTTTATATTAGTGAAATGGTAACAAAGAAAACAAGTAACTCCAATAATGAGAGGGTTTAAAGATACCTCTAGATGAGATGATGATGGATACGGTGCCAAGTATCCTCCTCGCAGTGAGCTTAATTATCTACAAAATAAAGAGAAACTAAATGAGAAAAAGGATTAGTAGATAGGAGGGTGGGTTTCCCAACAATGTCGATCTGAGAAGTGAAATCTTCCTAGGATGGATGTCAACCCACTTTTGATAAAATATAGATAAAATAGAAATGGATACGTGATAAAAAAATCTGAACTGAAACATAAAATATGAAATAGAAAAGATAAGATAAAATGCAAATCGATAATATTAAATGATAAAAATTGAACCAAAATTGCTCAGCCGATGGAAACCAAGATCTGCAGAGCACAATCGACGGTGGATCGGAAAGAATAGGCCAAAAAGAGATGCAAAAAAGATAAATATTGAAGAATTTGTTTTGAAGTTGATATGGACTAGAGATGAGGTTTGAGATGATGCAAGAGAGATAAGGATTTGATAAAAGCAGAAAGGATGCAAGAAAATTATAGAAGATGAGAACGACCGATATAGGTCGATGGAAATTGGTCTGATTGGTGGTGACTGGATGTGCTAAAGATGATATATGAAGCTATAAGTGTGCGGAATGGCAAGATTGGAAGATCCGAGGACTATGGGATCATAAAATAGACAAATGGCGAATGGATAACAAAAATTCAAACATATTTGAATTGGTTCGACACAAATTGGGGAGATTTGATGGCGAATGGGAGTGTTCTAGGGTTTGATGGATAAAGATGGATGGAAATGATGATCTGTAGAAAGAGATGGAAGATGATAGATGCGGAGGCGGGGCTCTAAGATGGTTGATGGACTGTAAAACTAATGGGAATGATCATGGAATAACAATGGTGGATCCAAGCATATAAAATAAAAATAAAAATTCAAATATCCAAGGGTGAGGCACAAGATCTCTAAGGTATCTCCAAGGTAGTGATAGTAGCTGAAGAGTACGAAACAAAGGAAAGTTCACAAGAAATCTCGAACTCTCAAAAATTACATCCTCAAGAGAGGATAGGTATGGACATATATATAGGGTTGATAATGAGTTGGATGGGTCACCGAAACTACGGCGATCCATTGATTTGAGTAGTGGGGATTGATCGATTTGATGTAAAGAGCCCTTATGAGGTGGGATTAGGGTTTGAGACGGTTAAGACAGTTAGGGTTCTCTAGGGGAGATAAAAATTAGTTGGGAGAAAATAAATCATTAATTGGAGCTAGATGGGAACATAGGGATGATAAAAATGAGGTTTAGTGAAGATAAAAGGATTAAATGATCATTTAGGGATAATTAATAATGATTAGGAATGTTTAGGTAAGACAAATTAATGATATGATTAGGATGGGATTAAGGTGGGAAATAATAATTAAAGGGATAAATTGAATTTAGAAGGGAAAGGGGATTCTAATGGGAAGAGAGCTATGTATGTATAGAATGATGATGAAGGGGAGCGGATGCGGACAAGGGATAAGGGATACCAAAAATTGGTGTATATAAAATTATCAAGAAAATATCATTTTAAATATAAACTTCCCTCCCGTATCATTGTAAAATTGCATTTCACGGCATAGCAAGTAGAGAAGAAACCCTAAAACAATAATAATAAACCCCTTCTCTAAAGAAAAAATAAGTTGTATTTTTTTAAAACAAAAAGAGAACTTGCATGATTCAAATTTGAAATGGTAAATGTTCTCAAATATTTGATCTATTAATAACTTCTCCACTAAATCTTCATTGACAAGTTAAAATGTTAAAATTAATTGCAATTTGGGTGATTTTAGAAGATGTGTTAGCATTTTTTTATGAAACATAAACAATTGTAATTATCTAGCTAAAACATTCAATTCTAATCTTATATCTGATGTGTGTTTATGTTCATGCACCATACCGCATGCCCAATGTACATTCCTATACACATCAATTGGAAGTCATGTTTTGTTTAATGAAAAGGGAAATATTGGTGTCAATTAAGGGAGTTGACTATAGGTTGTTTTTGTTACCACCTAGCTTGCTCCGATTAATGAAGGGGATACACGGAATCTTTACTTGAGTTTGAACTTTTAAAAATCCTTCAAATTTTCAAGTTTGAAGAATCCTTAGAAATTTTTTATGCTAGAGTTTGTAATTTTGTCGTACTATCATATTATTTACATGATTTTTGTTTGGATATATCAATTATGCTTCACTTACTTGTTAACTAGTTCTTTGGTTGTAATTTGGTGTATAATATGTTTGAATCCACGAATTATGCATTATTTGATGCAAATGAATCACATGGAACTCCACAATACAATAACAAAAAGAGAGCCAAGAATTTTCCTTGATGATGTTGTAAAAGGTAAAAATCCATCCTTATGGAATATTTACCAGATGATGTTCTTCATTGTCTTAGTTTTGATAATTCTTTCCACTAGGTTGAAAATTTTACTTTGGTTGTTTTTTTGTTGAGACCCCTTCAAGAGTATGCTTAAGGACAAGAATAGTAAGTGAAATTCCCATAGATTTAAGCTTGATGGTGTGAAAAATATTACCAAATGTTTTTTCTCTTCAAATTTTCAAATGTATAACTCTACAAAGAATAGTAGCCTATAACCCCTGGTTTATTAGTAATACTCTAGATACTTTTCCCATTGAACTTTGGAATTTCTTTTCTCGAAGTAAGCTAAGTTTAGAATCTTTGTTTGGATTGAGTTCCTAAGCATTCTTGTACCTCTCCATTATTTTATCAAGCAACTTCTAAATCCTTTAGGTCTCTTCATCTGCCACAACCATGGTGAGATTTATGTGGCTAGGCCATAGAGATGTGTTTACGTCGAGGTCAATCTTTCCAATAACCTCAAAGAAACCATAGACACACATACATGAGAAAAATGATTCTCACAATGTGTGCTTTACTTCAACATGTAAAACACATGCTTTTGGTCCCAAACTACTAGCCACAAAATTCGTGAATGCCCTTTTTTTGTGAAATCATGTTCATCACTCCCATCCAAACCCCCAAGTTGAAAAAATATGTGTTGCTTTGAAAAATTGGTGGACCATGGTCCCCATTAATAAGGCTAGCCAAGAAGCTCATGTGACATAAAAGGTATGGCATATGTGTACAAACCCACAATTCATTTTTTAATAGCCAGAAAATAATCAGTTACAATTTCTCGTCAACTGATATTGCTTATTTAATGCACCCTACAAGTGATGACAATTTATTTTGTTTTGTAGGGACAAGAAATTGCTTCTCAACCATCACAACCCTTGTAGAGGTGAAGCATTTGAACTTAAGCGACGTTTTAATTTTTTTAATGCAAATTGACTAAATGCATTCATTTTGTAACCCTTCACCACCTTCCAAGAATGGTTGGTATGTTTAAGAAAAGTTGTATAATTCATAATGTAATGACTTTATGTAGCCAATCATCAAGCGTATCTCTCAAAAAAAAAAATCTAATTTAGATGACATGGGTGGGGATTCCAATATGAACATTGATGTTTCTCAATAATAGTTTATTTTTAGAATGTGAGGCATTGTTGACACATTTCAAAAATTTATTACTAGGGATAATTTTCTGTTTTTTATAGTATGAAAGTGTTATGGTTGTAAGAATTTGAAATCCCTATATTTTTACTTCATTCCATTGTGAGATATATTTGGCCAATATCTATTTGTGATATGTTTAATCATGAGAACAATTGTGGGGCGAGGTGAGACATATTGCACTAAATTTCATTACATGTCATTGATAAGGGATCAAAACCCCTTCATCAATATGTGTAGACCCTTTTAAGTGTTGACAATTTGTCCCTCAATATTGCCAATATTTACACCTCTAATTATGTTGAAAGGTTTGCGCTTTGGTATTCGAATGCAAACTTTCTCTCAACTCTAAACAGATTTTTTTTTAGCAATTTTAACATGATTCGATCTATGAAAGACGGAGAGGGCCTCCTCCGAGATACAATGTTATGCTAATGAAAGAGAGGATTGGTTTGACATACGTAATAAGCTTGGGTTTTTATCCCAACAGCTAGCAATGTCACTCCACCACCACCTCATGGTTTACTTTATAAAACTTTACAAAAGGTGATAATAAAGTGGTGAAAAGATTATGTATTCTTGTTTGCACTTAAAAACATTTTCACTTACACTAGTGATTGCAACATTCATGTTAGCATTATTACGCGATAAACTATTTTAGATCACTTTTGCATCAAGCTTGGGATTGAATGGCTAAATATCGAGTTAAGAAAGAAAAATATCAATTTAATCTCAATGTTACTCATGTCTTTCGATGAATAAAATATTGAATAAATAAATGTATAATTCTAAATATGTAACAACACTTGAATATAAACAATTAAGTACATAATTGACCCAAACAAAATAAGCTAGAAAATATGAAACCCTAGTTGCAAATGAAGGGGATAAAATACTTAACTAATTCACAAAAATCTATAAGGTATGCCGAGATAGAAATTTGTTGGAATAGGAACTCGAGTGTTGCAGTGATCGGACCCGAAAAAATGCAAGAGTGTCCGAAGTTCCCGGACTAGGGCACCTATGGAGGGTAAGGGGCATTTAGGGCACCAAAGACCTATTTTGGGTGCCTATGACTACTTATAAGTTGTGGAACCCAATTTCACAAGGTCGCAAGATGCTTGCTGGTTGTCACCTTTGATCACATGTACTTCACTAGACTTCTTTTTGTTCACCTAAAACCTACAATCAAAAAGAAGCACCTACAAAACCCTCAAACCACATCAAATTTTGAAAAATAAAGATACAAAATCAAGGGTTTGACTATCCTCGATTGTTAACAAAGTAAACTTATGATCAATCATTGCACTACATCTCAGACCCAATGTATTTCTATGTGTGTGTCGAAATCGTGCCCTAGGTGGCTCTTGTGCATGTCGCACTTGATAGCAAGCAATAGCTAGATGTAAAAGATGTAGATAGATGTGTGCATGAAAGAATGAACTTCCCCCTATGAAGTGTATATGGAAATGGCAGTCCCTTGTCCCTTGTGTGAAGCTAGATGGATGTTTGAATGCTCTTAGAATGCTCTTGGAATGTAACCTTAGGTGGTGATAGCTAATGCTTAGTGTTTGGTCCCTTATTATGATCACATAGCTTTGTATTTATATGATTCCCTTGTTTTAATTTTGTAATTAACTACTAAAAGGCCGACTAGTAAAAATAAATATTCTCGAATGGCTAGAAAGGACCCAAAATATGTGAATAAATTACAAAGAGGTCGGGGGCACCCAGGGGGACAAGGGTGCACAGGCGTTGGCATCTTGGTTGGGCATTGGTGTCCAGAATGAGAAATGTCAAGTATGAAAAGACATAATGGGCAAGGAGTGTAAGACCAAGAGAGAAAATAGAAAGCAAGCAAAGATGGCCAAAGATGGTGATCAATTAGTAATTTTCTCATTTAGGAATCATATAAACAATGATATGTGATCAAGACTAGAAATATACCCAAGGTGTGTGATTTAGTGTCTACATTTTCCCCCACTTTATGTTGTTAAACAAATGCGAAAGAACATAAAGTAGATAAGAGATGCGTTCTTGATAACCATATAGATCAATGGTAAAAAACGTGTCGAGAGATATAAGACAAATTGTGGAGTGATAAAAATGTGAAGCGTGGAAGCTAGAGAAGAGGAAGTGAAAAATAATGATGATGATCACCCTAGGGCCAAAGCGTATGTGTAGATGTCGTATTTGTACATATTTTTATGTATATTGATGATTGATGATGTGATTTTATTTTACTATTGCTTCCCATAAGGGACGAACCTATAAAAGAGAATAACGAACAAGTAGTCAAGTATGTGTATGTATGATAAAAAGGTGTTAAAAAGTGTGTAAAAATGAAAAAGTAACATGTGTACCGATATGTGATCGGTGAAAAGATATAGAAATGATCCTAAAGATGTTGTATAAGAATGAGTTTTTTTGGGTGATCTCACCCTAACTACGTTGAATGCCATTTTTACGGGAAATCTCACGCCCGTTCTTACTGAGTGCAAGTTTTTTGAGTGATCTCACGCCAGTGCAGAAGAAGTGTAGGGAGAAAGGTCTAGTGTTATTCTCTAACATTTGACTTTGCTTCTCAAAGTATAAACACCACTGCAGATGTTGTGTACAAATTGGATCCTATTCGATCCAACGTAAAAGTAGAAAATAAGTTGTAATGCATGCATGTCGAGTGCTTTAAAGGAATATGTGTATTGTAAAATCCGTTGTGTAAACTGCCAAAACTATACTAAAATAAGAAAAAAGTTGTAACTACCCATAGTCACAAAGCTTCCAGGAATGGTCGGGCGCCAGGCATTCTTACGTGCAGTGTTGACGCCTGACATCTATGTTATCTTGAGGCCCAAGTCGATTTGGGCCTTTGCTTGATACTAAATATTGTGTTTTCTTTGAAATTTTTGTGTTGTAATGTGATTGTATAACCCCGTATGGGGTGATTGATTCACCCAAATGATGCCCCCTCATTTGGGGTGCGTGCATGCGTAGTGAGGAGTATCGGCACAAAGGAGAACCGATTGTTGTGATAAAATGGATGCCTTGTAGGGGGGAGGGAATCTGCTTGGTAGAAACTAAGGCACACGTAAACAAGGTGGATGGAAACATGTGTTAGTGTAAACAAGACAAACTGCATGTAGAAGACAATATGTAAGCTCGCAAGAAAACATACAATACACAATAAGATAATGTAAACATGCAATAGTGCAGACAAAGTAGACCATGAAAAGTGGTTTTCAAACATGGGACATCACTCATGATGTCGCAAGACAATCAAGGTTGAAAGCATTAGAAGCACAAAATTAGTGAACAAGAAAGACATAAGGAAAAGCTCATGCAAACAATGGCAAACAAATGCAAATAGTAATAATCATAGAATCAGACAACCATGGAAGAAAGTATACCTGCAAAAAAAAATTGTGCATGAAGCACTCGTTAGCATGTTAGAAAGATAGAATGTATATCAAAGTGTGTATAATTTTGTATAGTGTGCCATGAAAAATGAAACGATGGCACTTGTAATGTACAAAAGTGGATGCCCCAGACCCATTGTGGGACTAGTAAGCGATCTTGCACCGAGCATCGATGTTGCATGCATTGATTTGTATGAAAGTTACATCCACAACTATAAGGAAAGTGAACATGCATGTGTATATAGAAAGATAATGACATATGATATATATTTCTAGAATGTGTAATAAAGTGTACATGTAAGCATAATAAAGTAAGAGTAAATGTGACCAAGATAGGTAATATGTTGTGGATGAGATGGAATGGAATGCAGTATGACCGTGGTAGGAGCAAGTGTGCCCTTGAGTGGATGTATATGCATGAGATGGCGTTCATTAATAAAATACCCCTCAACATTCAAGAATGAACCATAGAACAAGAGTGTGCCATTAGGAAATGGTTTGTTTGTGTGCGCTAGAAATATGTGATTGATAAAGCATAGAGCATAGAGTGTGAGTGATGGGGTGAGGTTCTTGTGTATATTATTCACAAAAGTCAAGTGTGAATCTTGTAGCACTGAATGCATCATAGGGTGATGAAGATAATAATGTATCAAGATGTGTAAGACATGTGTGAGACACTAGATGTGAAGTGTAGAGTGAACAAGTAGAAATACAAGATCAGTGTTGATAGTACTCAAAATGGAAGGGATAAGTATGATTCCCCCAAGTGTATGATGATAAACATGATCAAGTAACATCATTTAGATCATCATTGTCAATGTTAAAATCGAAGGTGATGCATCGTAGACCCGATAAGAGATAATATGTGGTTGATAAAGCCAAGAGCCATTGCGGCATAGATTGTACATGCTCATTGCATATTCCTTATTAGTGAAAGCTATTAATGGACATCCATGTGTTTACCAATGAGTAATATTTTGTGAGTAGTTGATAAATGATTCATTCCAAATGAAAACATGACCGAAAGGCATGGAAAATGATGTTTTAATATGATCAAGATCTAATGTGTCACCAATATAGTCAAGCCAAGATTGACCAAGAGTAAGTGGTGAAAAATGTGTAGTGCATGCAAAAATATCGAGAGATGAAATACTCATAGGCCATAAGAAACATGTGCAAGCATGTCCATGATATAGATGTGGTGAATGAGGTGGATGTAATATGTCATAAAGTGTCAACCCAAGCCAACTCAAGCTATTGAGAGTGTAAATGGAGTCATAGAAAGTGGGATCGAATGGAATGTGCGACCAGAAAGCATTGTTTATGAAAAGAGTGCATATGAAAGGAGGTATCACATGTGGAGGTTGCTTAGGAGGAGAAAATTAAGGTGGTATGAAGTCCGATGATTGGAAAGACCCTCGATAAGGTACAATAATAGTAGTAGAATGAGGGGGTGTTGTTGAAACATATGGAACAAAATCCAATGTGCAAACAGTTCCCTCGAGTGGAGGTAAATTATCTGGATAATTTTCAGGTCATGGAGCAGTAGTAGGATGCATAGTAGCGAAGTAAGAAGAGGTAGTGTAGTGTTATGATCTATGTTGCAATATTGGAATGGGGTACTATCAACAGAACCTCATATTCAAATCCCTCATGTAAGAATCTAACACATTGGTGAATTGTAGAAGACACTTCTTACATTCGATGAAGTCATGGCCTACCAAGTAAGCAATTATATGAAAGTGGGAGATCAATGAAAAAAAATGGAACTGGAATAGTCTTCACTCAACTATGACCGACAAGGTGACATTTCCTAATATTGGACACACAATAGAATCATATGCTAGAACATAAATAGATGTTGGGTTAAGATTAGCTACGAAATATCTATAGCCTGAATGAACGATAAAGGACAAAATTGGAGCTCAAATCTAGTATCAACTAAAACAAGCTTCACACCTAAGTTATTGATGCATAATTGTATATATAGAGGAGGATTATTGTCATATGCAACAATATTTTCAACTATAGCATATGGAAAAGTAATCTGTTGAGAAAATACATTGACGAATGTTTGGTAAAAACATCTAGATGAGTAGTGACAAGAATACGAGTGGTAGCCAAATATTAATGATTTTAGCGCGGCACTCAGGATGGGCTAGCAATAAATCATGGATAGAGATATCCATGATGAGAGGATCTTATAAAAATGAGAGGAGTAGAAGTATGAGGACCCTTAAAATGTTCAAACGAGACGGGTTCACCAAATGATTAAGAAAATATTGAATAAATAAATGCCTAATTCTAAATATGTAATAACACTAATGAATATTAATAACTAAGTACATATTTTACCTAAGCAAAATGAGCTAGAAAATAAGAAACCCTAGTTGCAAATGAAGGGGATAAAATACTTAGATGATTCGTAAAAATCCCAAAGGTATGTTGAGATGGAAAACTACTAGAGCAGAAATCAGAGTGTCGTAATCAGACCCAGAAAAATGCAGGAGTATCAGAAGTGCCTAGACTAGGATGCCTATGGAGGTTCAGGGGTGCCTAGATCACCGAGACTTGTTATGGGTTCCTGTGACTACGTAGAAGCTATGGAAACCAATTTCATAGGGTCGCGAGATGTTCGCTAGTTATTGCCTTTGATTGCATGTACTTTTCTAGACTTCATTGTTGTTTACAAAACATACAATCGAAAGAAGCACCTGTAAAACCTTCAAACCACATCAAATCCTAAAAATAAATATGAAAAATGAGGGGTCAAATTGTCCTCGGATGTCAACAAATTGAACTTATGACCGAAGTGTTGCACTATATCTTAGACCCATGTAGTTCTATGTGTGTGTTGAAATCATGCCCTAGGTGGCTCTTGTGTGTGTCGCACTTGATAGCGAGCAATAGCTAGATGTAAAATATGTAGATAGATGTGTGCATGAAAGAATGAAATTCCCCTCCTATGAAGTGTATGTATAAATGATAGTATCTTAAAAGGTTGACTAGTAAAAATCACTAAAAGGCTGAATTTATATGATTCCCTTGTTTGAATTTTGTAATTAACCACAAAATTAACCACGAAATAAAATAAACAAGATGGCCAAAGGACAAGAGTTAATTATTACTTTCTTCACTCAAGAACCTTCTAAATAAATATATAAAGTGCATGATTTTGTGACTACATTTTTCCCCCACTTTATGTTGGTGAGCGGAAAGCTCGGTAACATAAACTAAATAGAGATGCGTACCTGATGTCTATGAAGAGTGTAGCAGAAATGCGCTTAAGGACTAGACAAAAGCGTGGAATGATAAAAATATGGATCGTGGAAACTACAGATGAAAATGTGCAAAGAAAAAGTGATGAGAGTGAACCTAGGGTGGAACGTGTGTGTGTAGATGTCGCGGTGTGTAGTGTACCTACATGGTTAGTAAAGCATGTGTTGTCGTGAAGTGTTGTTGTTGTTGCCCCCATTTGATTGCTTATTTCTCATATGGCCGAACTTGCAAGGATAAAATGATCAAGTAGTCAAATATGTATGTATGTATGTGTAAAAATGCAATGTAAAATATGCATGTATATGAAAGCATGTAAGTGTAAAATATGCAAATGTAAATGGAACATGTGCACCTGATCCATGTCAAGAAAGAGAGTATAGAAGGATATCTGTACTGCGATTTTTTGGGTGATCTCATGCCATAGGCCGAAGAAGTGTAAGGAGGAAATGCTCTGTGTCCTCCATTCTCTAACTGCATCCTTGAACTGGGTATGTAGAGATCTTTGTATCATCCTAGTTTTTTGGGCAATCTGACACCACTAGCTGAAGTATTGTAGGGAGGCACATCCACTGTAACCTTCAAGCATGTAACTGCTTCCCAAAATGCTAAGGACAACCATGTCCTATAAAATTTGTTGTGTATGGGGTTCGTAAACTGGTCTGAACCCACTCGATGTATAACTAAACCGAACCGGTGTAGAATCTCTATCTTAGAATGTAAAAACACCAAATTATGCCCCCTTCTTTAGGGGTACATGTGACATCACGGATAGGAGAATGTGGCCTCAAAGAGGACCAACCACATATACCGTGAAACTCTACCCTTGAGGGGAAGGGAATGCTCTTGGTAGAAAGCAAGGTGCGCACAAACAAATATGGCTATCCAAAGACAAGTGTTAGTACAAAAATGCATGCGTGTAAGAAGACAATGTGTAATCCATGCAAACAGTGTAAAATCTACCAAGAAAAATAGTGTAAACAAGCAAGAATACAAGTAAGTCGCACAAAGAAAGTCACAAACATGGGACATCACTCACAATTTCACAAGACACGCAAGGCCATCATAGCCATAAACAAAAAACAAATGTGTACACCAAACAAAGGGCAAGGCCCACATAGAATAGGAAATAAGGTAGACAATGTAACAAAAAAGTGTGGATCTAAATATCCCCGCATGAAAAAATGTTGCACATAAAGCACCCATTAGCATGTTAGAGAAATAACCAATCTATAAAAGTTTGAATAACCAAGTAATGTAAAATGCTAAGTAAAAAATGAAACAATATCACCTGAAAGAGACGAATGTGGATGCCCCAAAGTGACTAGTTTATGAAGGGTAGAATGCGAGTATCCATGTAGTATATGCAAGAGACCTATATTTGTAGTCACAACTAAACAAAGATGTGAATGCGCATATGTGGATGATATAGATAATGACATATAAGTTATCAATCTAACTTTGTAGTAAGGTGATCATGTAAAACACTAGTAAACAAGAGTAAATTCCCCCAAGATAATGCAATATGTTGTGGATGGATGGAATGGAATGCAAGATGGAATGATAGGATCCGCGTGCCCCCAAGTGAATGGAAATGTATGTAATGAGGTTCATTTTTTTCCCTCGGTAGTCAAGAATGAACCGTGAACGAGAGTACGTCATCGAAATGGTCGAATAGTGTGTGTTGTGTCTAACACATTGTGATGAATGTGTATGTGTAGATTGATGATATGTGACCTAGTGATGATGTGTGCATGAACCCTATAGCCAAAGTGTATATCAAGACAAGATGAATGGATGAGTGATGATTTAGCCCTAAGTGTATATCACTACAAAATGAAAGGACGGTGTGGTGATGTAACCTAAGGTGTAGCCCACTAGAAAATGATAGAATAGGTGACGATTTATCCTAAAGCGTATGTCACTAGCCTAGGAATGTCGCATGAAGAAAGGTTGAGCAATAAATGTGTAAGGTCTATCTCGATTTGTAAACCCTCGACAGTCGAGTATGGACCAAGGAAATAAATTGCATCATAGGGTGGTGAGTGCAGTGCATAGAAGATGATATAGTATAGATGATGACCATGTGATGAGTAGAATGTATAAATACATGGTGTGTAAGATGCGATGATAGATATGTAGAATGTATAAAATGTAATGTATAACACGTAGTGTAATACATGTAGATAGATGAGTAATGTAGTATGTAGGGATGAATGTAATGCTAGACGCATAGATGATGAAGACTAGCATAATGTGTAGAATGTGAGTAGTTTGCAATATATGATGTATGGTATATGCCTATGTATAAGATGTGAGGCAACATGTATAAATATCCTAATAGTGTATGATGTAAACGTGTAAGGTGAGGACTAGTATAATGTATGATGTATGAATGTGGAAATGGCACAATGTTGTAGACAAACATGGAGAATGTATGGTGTATGGTGTATGGTGTGCAATGTATAATGCCTATAGTGCAAAGTGTGTGGGGTTCAGTGTAGTAGTAATCCCTCAACAATCAAGTGTGAACTGAAGCACAAGAGTGTGTCATCGGGTAATGATGCTAGAATGTATGATGAGTATGTCTAATGTGAAGATATGAATGTATAAGGATGTAAAATATGATAACTATGCTAAGACGATGTGGGGGAGTGTAGTGTCATGCCCCCAAGTGTGTGATAGAAAAGATGACTATGAACCGCTATCAAGAAGATCATCATTATCATGGTCAAAACATTTTGGGAAGCATCAAAAACCTAATAAGCTATAGAGGGAGGAGGGTCGCATAAAGGACCCGTTGTGATGGAGTGTGTAGACATTCTACATATTCTTCATCGGTAAATTCAATCGGTGGGCAACCATGAGCGTGCCAACAAGAGATATTTGGAACGTAAGTAGGAGAAGAATCACTAAGGATAGAGACATTGTTGAAAGGCATGGGAAATGTGAGCAAGGAGTGATGAGCGTTTATTGTATCGCCAATATAATCAAGCCAAGATTGTCCAAGTGTGAGGGGAGGGTCATGAGGGGAGCGGCAAAAAAAAACCTGTCAAATGAAAAAAATACATAATCCATAAGATGTCATAGTGTGAAAATAGCCATGATAGAGATGTGGTGAATGAAGAGGTGGTAAAATTTCATTGAGTGTTATGCTGAACCTAACCAAATTGTCATGTGTACAAATAGTTTCTAAGCACGTAGAGTCAATGGGGATATGTTGCCAAAAGGTCCTATTGATGAACAATGTGCATGTAAAAGGAGGCGGTATAGAGAAATTCATGGAGGAGAAGAGGAGATAGTGTCGACATTGTGAACAGATCCCTTATATAATACCATAGCATTAGTAGATGGAGGGGTCTTAAACCTATATTTACCAGGGCCATCACCATAAAGGTTTCTTCGAAATAAGAATTGTCTACACCGATAGGGGTAAATTCAAGTTATCTTAATGCTTCATCTATAAGTTCAATAGTGTCAACTTCGTTATCAGAATCCTCAGAGTCATCAGTGTGAACATCATCATGTGGTATGGCATTATCAAGAATGTTGGTAGGAGGGAACCGTAGGTGGAGTAGTAGAGGGTACCGCAACTGGTGGAGGAGGAACTGTCGGCACTAAAATTTTCCTCCATAATTTTTATTTCATTAATGTATGTATTAGGAATAGGATGTTGTTAAGTATAATTAGTAGTAGCGTCGATAGAAGATAATGGCACTGCTAAGACGGTTCCACCAATAATGTGGAGTACGGTAACAGTCAAAGTACAATAGGAATGTTGTAAAAAGTAAATATTTGTCGTAAGTGGTCCGGTAATGTTAAAATGTCAAAGTTTGGGTAATTAGAGAAGTAGGGTCTACATGATTAGGAATTAGAAATATTATATTGGTAATAAAGACAAGGAGTGAGGTCATAAATATTTTGTGTATTTTATTTGTAAAAGTCTAAAAATGTGGAACCCATGTAAAATGATAAGGTTTATCTTATCTTAACAGATAAGCTTACATGTACGAGATCGAGTTAAGGTATGGAATATGATTCGTCAGAGTGGATTTTTATCCTATCTTAGAGATAAGATGGATAAGCCCGAAGTTCTATAAATAGAGGCCACCCCCTCATTTAGCATAGAAGGAAGTAGTGAGAAATATTGTAGGAAGTGTGCGAAGGAAGCCATCGGTTTAAAGGTGTGTTGAAGAAGTCATTAAGAGGTGTAATTGTAAAGTTTCTCCCATAGTCTTGGTGAAAGGCAAGTGAAGTCAATAACACTTGAAGTACCTCATGGGTGAGATTATAATAGCTTTCATGTTAATATTATAATTTATTTTGATATTTCAGATTTGTCATCATTTTGTCTTATCATAGTCGATGGTATTCTTGTGTTATGTTGTTGTTTTGTTTCCGCATTAAATCCACCAAACTAAAGGTCATGCATTAGTAAATAATCATAAAGACGAGGAGTTCCCGTGAAGAATTATCACAAAGGCGGATTGGTGATGACATTTTGGTTCCATTGCACGGACCATTCCTCGTTGGTGGATTTTCTGGAGAGATATTCCCACTTAGTCAAAAATCAATTAGAGGGTAACCTTGTTTTTACTGTGCATGGTAGTTACCATGGTAAAGTCATTTTTGCCATGAATAGTAGTTACCATGGTAAAGTCATTTTTGTTGGAATAGTATTTACCGCAGTAAAGTCACTTTTTACCGTGAATAGTATTTACCGCAATAACTTCACTTTTTACCATGAATAGTGTTTACCACAAGAAAGTCGAGTTTTACCACAAGAAGTCAAGTTTTACCATAGTTTACCGTGGTCATTTCTATTTTACCAGTAGAAGGTGTAAAGTCACTTTCTAGTATAGTGATTCCAATTATTTGTGCACATAAGTCTTGTTAATTGTACTTGTGGGTTGGTATTTCACTATGGTTACTTTTGAAAATGGGAAAGATCCTGCTTTTTCAGCTCAATCTAATTAATATGCTTCTTCTTTCATTCAAGAGTTTAAACGATCTTGTATTTGTAATGGCCTTATAATAAGGGAACAATGGACTGAATTTTTCCTACCTTTTTGGATGGTTCAAAGACTTAGGTGGTTTGAAACACTAGGTGATAATGTGAAAAATCATGGGATTTATTAACCGAAAGTTTTCTTGAAGAATTTGGTGAACAACAGAAATATGCAGATCTCATGATCGAGATCACAAAGCTATCCCAAGGAGAGAAGGAGAAGATAAGGGATTATCATGCTCGTGTTCTAGAGCTAAGGAGGAAGCTCGATGCCCAGATCCGGAAGGAAGGATTAGCGGATGGGTTGATGAATGGCGTGGATAATCTCCTCTGTAAGCACTTCATTCTTGGGATGAAGCCGAGATTAGACAACGAGTGAAGTATGACCGCCCAACTACCATTGAACAAGCAAAGGAGATTGTAAGAAGGCAAGAAGAAAGCATGGAAGAGGAGCCCAAAGAAATTGTTTGCTAAAGTAGAGCCTACACCAAAGACCTTTGGTCCGAATCCACAACCACTCCCGGTGAGCACAAATATTTCTCCTAGTACATCTACTGAGTATGAAGATCTGCTCAAAAAGATGGGTCAGTTAACTATTAATCTTCTTCAAGGAAAGGAATTTAGTTCTCAGGGAGGAGATAGAGGTCCAAAAAGAAATATTTCTAAAGTTGTTTGTTATGGTTGTTATAAAAAGGGTCATTATAAGTATAATTGTCCAGATAGAGCTTCTACATCTGGTAAAGGAGATAATGATAAAGGAAAAGCACCTGTGAATTCTTTTGATGTAGTAGATAAGAGCAGAAATAATGAAGTAGATGTGTTTGTAACAAAAATAAATAAAGAAAAAGATAATCAAGATGGAAATGATCCTAAGAAGATGAAAGAAGAAACTAGTAAGAAACATAGGAGAAGAAAGTTGGGTGTGCAGGATTTTCTGATTTCATAGGGGCAAGGACCATACTCCATCTTGGAAGATCTGTCCAAAAGGCCTGTAAATATTACATATGGTCAACTCTTGGCTATGTCTTCTGAGAAGAGGCGGGAGTTGCGAGGTGGACTCAATGCTCAAAGAAGGAAGGAGGTTGAGGTCCCTATTTTGGAGGCAGAGGTAGATCTCTATGCTCCACAAGCTGAGGTATTATGTAATGGTATTTCAATTCATGATGTCTTAGTTGATGGAGGTGTTGCAGTTAATGTAATGACCGAGTCTATAATGAATATGTTGGGTTTAAAAATTAATCACCCTTCAACACTTATGTTAAGGTCATTAAATAAAGGAAAAACTAAACCAGAAGGTGTAGTTTCAAATGTGGCAATATTTGTTATGGGTGTGGTATGTGTGGTAGACTTTCAGGTGATGAAAAATGGTACTGTTGTGTACCCAATGCTACTGGGAAGACCATGGCTAAGGAGAGTTCATGCAAGAAACTACTGGAATGAAGGTTTCATGACACTTGGACGTGGTAGAGAGAGGGTGAAGATAAATGTGATCCCTCGACATCATAAGGTAGAACCTGTGGATTCAAGTGATGAAACTGATGATTGGACATCCTCTGATTACTCTAGTACCAGTGAAGTGGACACTGAAGATGAAGAAAGCGAGGTGGATGTTTCAATCATGGATATCCTTCCAGTCACACCAACTCATGACCCCATAAAATTATCTGAAGAAGAAGTTGATGATCATCTCCAACAAATAAAGATTGGTGATGCTGTGATGGAGAGTGAGAAGGAATCCTACCTCCAACTCTTTCGAAGGTACATACACCTATTCACTTTTGATTACAAGGAACTCCGTCAAGTAAGTTGGGTAGAACATTGTATTGAGCTGGTAGATGGTGCTAAGCCCATAAAGCAAATGCCATATAGAATGAATCCTAATTTTTCCAAGACTATAAAAGAAGAAATAGATAAGTTGCTTGATGCAGATTCATATTTGTCTTTGTGAAGAATTCGAATGGGTTTCTCCCATTATGATCTCAATAAAAAAAATGGGAAGCTACGCATTTGTGTTGATTACAGGAAGCTCAATAAGGCAACAAAGAAGGATCATTACCCTCTTCCATTTTCAGATCAGATCTTGGATGAAGTAGCTGGCCAGGAGTGCTATAGTTTTGCTGATGGATATAGCGGCTACAACCAAGTTCGTATAGCAGAGAAAGATCAGCTGAAGACCACGTTCACCACTCCTTGGGGAACGTTTGCTTATAGAGTTATGCCTTTTGGGTTGTGTAATGCTCCAGCAACATTCCAGCGTTTGATGAATAGGGTGTTCGAACCCTACATTGGGACCTTCATCAGAGTATTTCTGGATGATTTTTGCATCTATGGGAGCAAGTTGGACCACCTGCACCAAATGGAGACAGCATTTCAAAGGTTAGATGAAGCACAAGCCTCACTAAACCCTACAAAGTGTGTCTTTGGATGTTCTAAAGGCGTTTTGTTAGGGCATGTTGTATCCAGAGATGGTATTGGTACTGATCCTGATAAAGTTTCAAAAATCAAAGATTTACCATTTCCTCTTAATAGAAGTAAGTTGAGATCATTTTTAGGCCATGTGGGTTACTATAGAAGGTTCATCAAGAATTTCTCAAAGATTGCACAGCCACTAACCCAGTTCTTGAAGAAGGATGTTACTTATGAACCAGGAAATAAGGCGCATGAAGCTTTTGGACAATTGAAGGAAGCCTGGTGTCTTCACCTGTTTTGAAGAATCCAGATTGGAGCAAGCCATTCATTGTGTACATTGATGCCTCAGATGCAGCACTAGGAAGTAATTTGAGCCAAAAGGATGAAAATGGGAATGAACATCCAATTTACTTTGGGAGCAGACAAATGAGCAGTGCTGAGGTAAATTATACTGTAACTGAAAAAGAGGCTCTGGCTATCATTTTTGTTGTAAAGAAGTTTAGAAATTACTTGCTAGGGCAAAAATTTCTAGTTGTATGTGGATCATCGAGCTCTAAAATATATTGTAAATAATCCTAACCCATCAGGGAGGATAGCAAGATGGATAATTTTTCTACAAGAGTTTGAATTTGATATTATAGATAGGCCAAGAAAGAAGCATGTCAATGCAGATGCACTCTCTCGAGCCTATGATGGTTTAGGATCATCTTGTGATGATGATGATTTCCCGATGCAAAGATTTGTTATCCTCGACACAATCCCTAGTGAATACATAGATATTTGGAATTATCTGAATGAATTCAAGTTTCCTGATGGTGTCAATGCAAAGACTAAGAGAAAGATTACTCAAGCTAGTCGTCCATATTCTATTCTGCATGGAGTATTATTTCGAATAGGACACGATGGACATCTGACAAGAGAGGGCAAATTGGACGTGATCAAGGAAGGAACTCACTAGAAGAATTCCACAATGGAACATGTGGAGGGCACTTCTCCTGACAACTTACAAGAAAGAAGGATCTTGGATGTAGGTTATCACCGCCCACTCTTTTAAAGATTGTTATAATTATTGTAAGACATGCGATATTTGTCAAACACATGGTAACCGTAAGACTTCATCACTCCATTATGTCATATTCTTCCCTTGGTCCCTTTGAAAAGTGGGGAATAGACATTGTAGGTCCACTTCCAACTACATCACGCCAAAATAAGTATATTGTAGTTGCCACAGATTATTTAACCAAGTGGGTTGAAGCTAGGCCATTGAAAACAGCTTCCATGGATGAAGTGGCAAGGTTCATGTATGAACGCATTGTCACCAGATTTGGTTGCCCATTAGAAATTGAATGCAGATCAAAGAAGCCACTTCATTAATGAAATGTTAGAAGCCCTAGTCAATAATTTTTCTATTAAGCACAGGAAGGCAACAACATACAAGCCAAATACAAATGGACAGTGAAACGAACAAATTTTGTGTTGTGTCAAATTCTAGCAAAAGATGCGGCCTTGCGGTACATAAATGGGATAAAAGGATTCATGCAAAGATTGTGGGCATATAGGGCAACATCAAATTCAGCAACAAGATACTCCCCATTTCAAATTGGCCTATGGCATTGATCCAGCTTTCCTATTGAGTTTGATATTCCCACCGTGAGAGTTATGAAAAATGAAAGGATGGATGAAAGTGATTCAAGAAAAGAAAGGTTGGTACATCTTCATTTCTTGGAGGAAATGAGAGAAATAGCAAAGGATACAAGCCATAAGAAGAAAATGAAGCGGAATGAGTACTTTGATCAAAAGATCCGGTGGTCTCCATTTCATGTGAATGACTTGGTTCTAGTATATGATTCCGAGATACAAAAAAAGAAGACAGAGAAAATTTCTTCCAAAATGGATGGGGCCCTACAAAATAAAGGTAATTGTGCATGAAAATGGTACGTGCACTGACCGGAGGAATTTGATGGCACTCCCATTACGAAATGGGTCAACCACGACAAGTTGAAGATTTTCCAAGCACTGAGAATAGTCTCTCAGGGACGGAGTAGAAGCTAGAAGGGGAAGATGTCGGCACTAAAATTTTCCTCCATAATTTCTATTTCATTAATGTATGTATTAGGAATAGGATGTTGTTAAGTATAATTAGTAGTAGCGTCGATAGAAGATAACGGCACCACAAGTCGATCAGTGCATGCCAATAATGTGGAGTACGGTAGATACCAAAGTACAATAGGAATGTTGTAAAAAGTAAATATTTGTCGTAAGTGGTCGGTAATGTTAAAATGTCAAAGTTTGGGTAATTAGAGAAGTAGGGTCTACATGATTAGGAATTATAAATATTATATTGGTAATAAAGACAAGGAGTGAGGTCATAAATATTTTGTGTATTTTATTTGTAAAAAGTCTAAAAATGTGGAACCCATGTAAAATGATAAGGTTTATCTTATCTTAATGCATAAGCTTACATGTACGAGATCGAGTTAAGGTATGGAATATGATTCGTCAGAGGGATTTCTTATCCTATCTTAGAGATAAGATGGATAAGCCCGGAAGTTCTATAAATAGAGAGGCCACCCCCTCATTTAGCATAGAAGGAAGTAGTGAGAAATATTGTAGGAAGTGTGCGAAGGAAGCCATCGGTTTAAAGGTGTGTTGAAGAAGCCATTAAGAGGTGTAATTGTAAAGTTTCTCCCATAGTCTTGGTGAAAGGCAAGTGAAGTCAATAACACTTGAAGTACCTCATGGGTGAGATTAGAATGAGCTTTCATGTTAATATTATAATTTATTTTGATATTTCAGATTTGTCATCATTCGTCTTATCATAGTCAATGGTATTCTTATGTTATGTTGTTGTTTTGTTTCCAGATTACATCCACCAAACTAAAGGTCATGCATTAGTAAATAATCATAAGACGAGGAGTTCCCAAAGAAGAATTATCACAAAGTTGTCGGATTGGTGATGACAGAACACTAGGAGGAACTGACATTGTAGGTGGGATAATAGAAGGTGTCGCGATGGGTGAAGAAGGGACAATAATAGGAGTTGATATTGTAGGTGAAATAATATTTGTTGTGTGAGTTGAAATAGTTAGGGTACTAAGAGCGGTAGAGGAAGATGATGAAGCACTAGATTGACCAATGTCATATGTATCAAGGTTGTTATATGGAATGTGCTATGAAGGTGGTATGGGCATAGAGGTAGTGGGGTCTATGCGACAATATTTGAAGGGTTCTGGGTCAACAGAATGATAGTGTGTTCGTAGCCATCATGCAAGAACTTGACACATTGGTGGATAGTAGATGGTATTGCATGCATTATGTGAATCCAAGGCCTACCTAACAAGAGATTAAACTAGAAGGAGCCATCAATAACATAGAACTTGGTGAGAACGGTCTTAGGTCCAACCCGGATATGTAAAGAGATAGTTCCTAAGTAGGTGTGAGTGGTAGAGTCATAACCACAAATGAGGGTAGAATTTTTAGAAATAAAATTATCACTAATGCCTAATTTATTTAAAAGGGAATGCACACATAAATTAACAATTGATCCATTATCAATGAGGACTCATTTAATGCAAGTAGTGCTAATAATGGCAGTAATGAGAAAAGGAGCACATGGATTGTTTTCAAAGCAAAGGCGAGATATCCTCATCGGTGAAAGATATGGCATGTGGTAGATTACAAAGGGATTATATGAGATGTGCAAAGGCTACCATGGAATTATAAATTTCAATATGAATGGCATGAAGGTCATCTTCCTGTGTGTTGCGAAAATATGGTGCATTATGCAATAAGTCATAAAGAGAGATCTTAGCGGGCATATTTTTAAGTTGTTCAATGATATCATAGCCCTTAGAAGTAGTAGAAGGAGGTACTAAATTAATGGGTGGAGGAATAGATGCGGGTGGAGCCATAGGCATATTAGGACGAGTACAATGAGTAGTAACAACATTAATGGATGGGTCAACCCTATGTGTGACGAAGCGAGGAGGATGTTGAGTACGTGCATGCATGAAATCAGTGGAAGTAGTAACTATGTCTATGACTTTAGTTGGTGCAAAGGAAGGATCGAAGGATTGAGCCATAACGCAAGAGGGAGATGGCATTATCAAGAGGTAGTGGGTCCTAGGGCAAGGTAGTCTAAAATATGGGTTCACAAAAATGATTAACTAAAAATGAACTAATCTAAGTAGTATGAAGATAGTTAATCTAAGCTATGAATAGTTGTACTAAAGTAAATAAATGTAGTAAAGAAATATTTTAATGATCTAAGAAAATATTAAACCCTAATGTGCAAGAGAGAAGAGGAAATAACTCAACTAAAAATGGATGCTTGTCAAAAAGTGTCAAGTTTGAAGTAAATGGATAAATCGAAGCAATAAAGGTTGTGTTGGGGTCCCGCAAAGGACAAATATGGATGATGTGGCGAGACCGGAGTGCCCGAGAAAGGACGGGGCACCCATGGGCACTCGGTAAACAAAAATACACCTTTTTCTAGGAAAAAGGTCTAGAATCTCTTTCACATGTCCTAGAGATGACTGATAACCTTCGTTGTTTGTCGTATTATTTTTTTTGTATTGTACCGAATGCTCCAAATATTCCAAGAGGAATAACTAACCTACAAAAGACCAAAAATAAGTATCAAAACCCTAAAAAATGCAAATGAATGGGTCAAACTGAACTCAGCTTCCATAACAGTGGGCTTACTAACTAAGCGTTGAACTACATTTCGGACCCGATGTAGTTCTGGTGAGTGTGTGCATGTCATGCCCTAGGTGCTCTTGTGCAGTCGCACTTTTTGAAATAGCAAGCAATAACTAAATGTAGAAAATGTAATAGAATGTGTGCATGGAATATAATATAATCCCTCCCCTATGAAGTGTGATGCAGATGTCCTAGATTATGCCTTGATGATGGAGCTATGTGGATGTCAATGCAATAGATGGATGCAACTCTAGATGGAGTGATAGTAGTATATGATGTTAGGTCCCTCATTATAGTCTCATAACTTTATATTTATAGGGTTATCTTGCTCTAATTTCATAATTAACCCCAAAAATGCTGACCACAAGAAAGATAAAGATGTAAAATGGCTAGAAGAGGCATAAAAATGGCGGGAAAGTGAAAAAGGGTTTGGGTACCTGGTGGGACTACGAGCGCCCATGTGTGCCCTAAATTTGAGGCTAAAATAATGTGGAATGTCCGAAAATGGTTGGGCATATGGGTGCAATAGGTCGCAAATTATGAAATAAAATAAACAAGATGGCCAAAGGACATGGATTAATTAGTACTTTCTTCACTCAAGAACCTTCTAAATAGTAGTATGAGACCAGGATAAATAAATGCCTAAAATGCATGATTTTTGATGACACATTATCTTATCCTGGATACCCTATCATCTCTCCTAATTCAGGAAGAATGAATCATGGAAAACTTCGATTCATAAGAGAATGTCTCTCAAGTATTTTTATCACAGAATCATAAACCCTTTCAAAATCAAAATAACAACAATCCAAACCAAAAATAGAAATTTAAAATTAATCCCGCTTAAATAGTCAAAAATTCAAAGTGAAGTTCAATAGCACTCATAATAAATGTGGAAAATTTTGTCCTAAAAGGACTAGCCATTATGCAAAAACAAATAAATTTGATTAAAAAAGTTAAAAAATAAGTTCAACAATAAAAAGAATAATCAAAACCAAAATCAAACTCAAAACCAAGTAAATTGATTTAACAAAAATAGAATTATTATTAAATCTAATTTCAGAGTCACTACTATGATAATATACAATAGAATACAAACACTAAGCACTCTAAAGATGCAATTGTATAAGAAAATAGGAGAGATCATGAACTTATCTGATTTACACTTATCCTGGAACAGATCTGAACTAGAACAACTGATGAACAAGTTGGGTAGGGTGTTAGAAACGGCCGATATTAATTTTGGAATATGCAAAAAGACTTGGACATGGCGCGCTGGATATGGTGAGGGCGTCTGGGCACCAGAGACCACTCCTAGGTGATGGTGACTACGTAAATGCTTGGAATATGATTTTTCCTATGTCACTAAGGTTTCACACTTATTCATTATTGGTCACCTAATATTCGCACTTGGATCACCGAGGTACCTGTAATCTGCAACACAAACCCTAGCTACCTGCACAAGCTCAAAAACACATCAAATTGGAATGAAAAATGTAATATGTGAAGTTGGACTGACCTCGGTGGTCATCCAAAGGATGAGCTTATGATGGATTGTTGGACTACATTCCAAAATCCATGTAGTTCTTTGCGCGCTTGTGTTTGAAATAGTTTCCTTAGGTTCCCTCACACCAATGGCATCAAGATAGGAGGCTAAAGCTAGATAAAATGTAAAATGTGTGAGATGGAATTTAGCACTTCCCCTTCTTATGCATTATATGCAGAGTAAGCAGCCCAAAAATGTAGTCCCTTTGATAGTATGTAGATATGATTTCCATTTAGCGTTTCCCACCCATATAATGGTATGGATGTTGTGTATATATAGGGATCTTTTGTTTGAAGTTTGAAACTAGTGACACGACATGCCAACTATGACTTTGAGATGAGGATGAGAAAACCAAAAAGGCCAACCACAAATGCCAAAATAATTGAAAAGAACAAAGGGGACATGAGCACCCATAATGGACAGGTGGTCCGTAATGCTTTATAATATCTAGGAATAAATGATGAAAAATGTGAAAAGACCGATAAACAGGATCCCTATGAACTCGACCAGAATGGGTATAGAAGTGATAGATGTGTGAGAGAAAGACAATAGAAATCAAGTCAAACAAGTGGATGGACTAGGGAGTGTGTCACCAGTGAATAATTTTCTTTCTTAAGATCCATACATATAACAACATACTTGGAGGTATAGTAAAATAGTAATATGTGTGTGATTTTGTGTCTACCTATGAGAAGCCCAAAGAATCCGAATTGCATAGGAGCACGTAGAATATAAGAACTTATAGTGTGGTGAACCATGGATCAACATGTCAATCCATGTGGCATAAATAGAGATAACAACCCATTGTAAGGATCACTTGGAGAAAAATTGAGATGATTTTTAGATTTTGGAGATTGAAGAGGTAGGGAGTGATTAATTCCCAACCCAATTTTTTTGTAAATAGAAGGATTTGGGCATCCTACCACCAAAGGAAGAGTGTTGGGGAGAGAGGTCTAGTTTTACTCTCCATCCATGACTACATCCCCAAAATGTCCAACCGCTACAGACATGATAGAGACCAAATTTAGTTTTGTGTTTTGTTCTATGTTGTATCGTATTGTTTTGTATTGAAGAACTCATATAGGAGCAGTATAGGAAAGGCAATGATGTCTCATTTCCCCCACTCCCACAAGTTTCTGATTTGTATAGAGCTAGATGGATTCCGTTTTATGTCATCTAGAAGAAATAGAATTGTAGAGTGACTCCCAAGTTAGGTCATCTGGGAGTGATAGTAACTCTCAAGTTAGGTCATCTGGGAGAAATAATAAATGTGTTTATTTTTCCTATTGATTGATTTGATTCGAATGATAGAAGATTTATTTGAGATTGTGTACTTATTAAATTACTCACAAAGAGGTTTTTTTATTTTCCCCGCATTAGGTCATTTAGGGTAATAAATTTGAAATAATAAAAGATATTGAATGTTGAATAGAATGAGTGTACCTTTGTTCAAAGGAGATTAGAGCAAGTTGTAATAGTAATATGCTAAGAGTGTCAATTAACTCGTATTGTAACTCGAGAGTGATTATGGAATGATCTCAATTATATTCCCCCTCTTAGCAAAAGGGTTAAGGATGAAGAAATGAGCAAAGATAAGCAGTCAAAGCAAGGCATAAAGGATATCATAATGTAAAATAGTATTGGTTAGCGTAGTTGTAATGTGAATATGTATTGAATAGTTTATGTTCCAGATGTGAATATGAAATGTCAAAATGTACACGGTATGGTGCTAGGGAAAATATGATCCGTATGGCCTAAATGGAGAGACAAACGGAGTTAAGAAGCTCAAGATATGAGCAAAACAATGCATCGTGTATTAGTTGGAAGAATGATCGGAAAAAGTAACTATAGTATAGGAAAAAGTGGAATTATTATATATAGCAATAGTACAAAGTGAATAGTATTTCATTTGCACTAAGAGTGATTGAAATTTGGAGCTCGAGCTATGAGGATGTCACATGTTAGGGAAGCAAGTTTGATAATATTTGAGAGAGTAGTGGTGGTCGTAGCGGCGCATACGATCCATGAGTTGGTGAGTATGGTTATTTTTGAAAAATGTGGTGAAATTTTCCCATTTTTGTCAATTTTTGTAAAATTTGAACTTTTTTATTTTTTTGTGTTTTTGAGTCAGGCGAGAAGCCAGTGGCATTGACGTCCTTTGGGATGTCAACAACTAGTTCTGTTTCCGGTGACCTCCTTACGGGTGTTGGCATCCCAGACATGTATTTGGCAGTATGATGTGAAATATTTATATTTTGATCAATTTGAGTACTTTGGGATGATTTTTTTGCCACATGTATGTCATACTAATATAAGAATGTAGTTGTGGTCTGTGTTATAGAGGGATATACATTCAAGAGAGTTCCACAAAGGGTTGTCATTTGAGCATGTTGCTTACTTTGGGTTATCTGATGTCGAGTGGGATATCCTGGACTATGTCGAGTTGTGGAACATATCTAGATTGGGGGAGATTTCCCACAATATTCATATGGTGACATCACTACATGAGAGATGGTGTGTTGATACATGTACCTTTTGGTTACCTACTAGTGAGATGATAGTGACCCTAGAGGATGTTAATCAGATATTGCAGCTTTCAGTCGTATGAGAGAGTGCAAGTCATGAGTATAGTGGATGCCCAAAGACATATGAGAGCAACGAGACAGTATTTTATTGGGACATGAGTATAGACAAAGATCCATATCAATCTAGATGCAATAGTGAGATCAAGTGTTCAGTGATTCCATAAATTCATCGCAATGATTCTAGCATCATCAATGGTAGTAGAGGGTGGTGGAGTGGGTATATTGTATAAGATGCATGATATTTATCATTGTATAGAGGAGGATGGAACGAGATATTCCTGGGCACAATGTATGTTAGCCCATTTGTATAGGGATTTATATAGATTCACACAGGAGGACCATGGAGGTGGACTAGAGCCACCACTTTGTTACATATATGGGTATACGATCACATTTTTATATTGAGGCCACTCAATGGGCAAGACCCAAGATTTTCCTAGCAAGGTGGTTAGGTACTCGTAGCAAAGATACTAAACTCAACTACTTATAGGTCGATGGTTGATCGGATGGAGCTAGGGGCCATCATATAGAGGCCATATAGATACTATGGTGCTTGGTTGGAGGGTGGAGTAGAGTTGCGATGCATTCGACGCACCATGTGGTTGGAGCATCAATTTCTAAGGCCTAAAAACTATTCCAAGTGGAGCGTGTATCGAGGTAGTTTGGTATGGCTCAAGATGTTCCTCCAAAGTCGACATGTATGGGTTAGAGCTACTAGAGTCGAGGCATCCGAGAATGAGGTCGAGTCCTATAGGAGCACAGCTAGTGCCCCTTTCTCCTTATGAGGTCGATGCGGTCATAGGGCCGATACATGTGGATGATGTGGGGTGTACCCAATCCTATGGCAGTGGTGGGCATCACATCGATGGGTGCTATTATTTCTAGTTGTCATAGATGCGGCGGGTGGACCACCGGTTAGAGGATCATGGGGATAGGCACCTTATCCCAATGGAAATGGTGTAAAGAACGACACTAGCGGAGCGTGAGTATTGTTTTTTTCCTTTTGTTGAATGTAGTTTAATTGCTATATATTGTAAAATGTATGTAATAACTAATTTAGTTTTGTATGGTCGCAAGTGAATCCTATTGGTTGCTGATTGTGGATTTATCAATACGCACATTTGTTAATGCGAAATCACGGCACCCCCAAATGAGTTCTACAAGTTTGCTTTTCTAAGGTAGAGTCATTTGGTGTGATTGCATAACATTAAACTTTCCCCAAGGTGTGGGACCTTGCAAAATGGGAAAGCTCTCCAGATTGAAGGTTGGTTCCTTATTCCTCTGTTTAGGTGCATACATAGAAATTTTCGAGGATCTATTCTTAATCCTAATCTAAACTTTACCAAGGAGATAGGGATAGAAGGAATACAGAAATTAAAACAAAGCTAAACTATGAGGTGATGCACCAAAGGAATGATGAACACTTATTTTGCTAATAGACACAAACCAACAAAATGCATACAATAAAAAAGCACAGATAACCAGATATATAATGGGAGACTAGATGAAAGCAAAAGAGATAAGAGAGGATCTAAAATCAATCACAGACGTGTTTTATTGCTCAGTAGATTGATACAATCCATTACAAAGTAGCCAAGAGGTAGAAACATAATGTAATTTCGATGGAATTCCTGAACCCCATAGATCCCTTTGCTAGAAGGAGGAGGGAGCCTGTAAAACAAAGAATGTCCAACCCTTTATAATGAATCATGCCCCCACATTTATAGATTCAATCTGAAAAAGAAAGAGAGAGAGAAGCGGGAAAAACAGGTTGAAACTCAACCACCACTTTGTTAATTCCTCTGATGAAATCTCTCCCCCAAATCTATCTTTACTACATCAATCCTTGGTTTGGCACCTTGAAGGAAGA
This sequence comes from Taxus wallichiana var. yunnanensis, assembly GCA_018340775.1. Lineage (NCBI taxonomy): Eukaryota > Viridiplantae > Streptophyta > Pinopsida > Cupressales > Taxaceae > Taxus > Taxus wallichiana. The sequence continues at coordinate 714,710,573 of CM031235.1, read as the reverse complement.
GGAAACGACGAAACAGATCAAATTTGATCTAGTTGTTGAGGCAAGAAGATCCCGCATTGAAAGCCCGAAGACGTTTCCTCTATTTTTCTTCACCTAACCTCCTCAAAATTAAAGTTTCAGACCTCCATGGCATGGGTGAGGCTAAGATCTTTCCAACGGCGTCAGATTTGCAATATTTTGAGCCCTGAGTCGAAAGATATGCCCCTTCAAAGTTTGTATCGGGTCCATACAGGAGGGTGGGAAAACAACTTGAAAAATGGGTCCCCTTTTGATATGGGACACGTGGCAACCAAATTGGAACAAAAATTGGGCCTACTGAGACCTATAATTTATCTTTTGACCCTTTCTTCTGATTCCCGCTTTGGCTTTGACTCGGGTCCAAATGTTGAATTTTTCCTTGGGCAGAGTTGCGGGCCATTTTACAAATTTTACCCCTTGAAAAAACGCCATACTGATACTTGGCATTCTCTGCTTACACCTTTATACTTAGCCAATTTTGAGGCCCTTTTATGTCCGCCTTTTGACTATGTTTTCTATTATGTGGGATCGTGGTCGATCCAATATTTGGCAAGGGGTGAAATATGGATAACAATTTGGCAACTCACAGGGGTATCTGCCTGCTAGATGAAAATACCAATTGCCTTGTCATATCTGTTGGGCATGGAGTCATGAGTGATAGCCTTCTACTGATCTAAACTTTGAAAACTGACCCTTGGGCCGCTTGGAAACCCATTAGAACCGAAACTGATCTTGACCAAATGCCAAGTCCAAACACTACATGAGAGCAACAAAACAAAGACCACACTATATACAAAATTTGAAATCATACATGCTCTAAATGGAACATGTAGAGCATGCAAAGCACTTAGGAGAAAAGCAATCTATACTACAACAAGACAATGTGCATAAGCACTTAGAGGAAAGAGAAAACTAAACTAATATGTATAGGGTGAGAACTCCCCTTTTAGTAGCAGTGCTTAAGATAGATCCCATTTACTGGAATCTGCAACTCTTCACCCTCCAATGTAGACAATTGGAAAGCATTGCTACTTTTGCATCTTGTGATCATATAGGGGCCACTCCAGATGGCGTCAAATTTGGAATGCCTTCCTGGTTTTTCTCGATTTGCATCCCATTTCAAAACCAGTCTCTTCTTCTTGGAAGGTCCTTGCTTTTTCTTCTTGTCAAAGAATTTCTTGATTGAAGCCTAATTATTCTCTATTGCTTGGAGAGCATGCTCTCCAATTTCTTCTAATTCTATCAGCTCCGCATACCTAGCCTCCATTAGTCCAAATTTAGACATCTCTAGTTGTTTTACGAGCTCTAATGTTGGCAACTCAAGTGATATAGGCAACACTTGCCTCTTTCCCATATATGAGCTTGAATGGAGAGCTGCCTATAGATCTCTTGGCGTTATTCTATCAGCCCATAAGGCCATTTTGAGATTTGTGTGCCAGGTCCTCTTATGCTCATCAAGAGTTCTTTTGATGATCTTTAGCAGGTTATTGTTTGTGGACTCAGCCTGGCCATTACCTTGAGGGTAATAGTTTGATGAAGTACTCAAATAAGTCTCATTCTTAATATCCCATCATGTGATCTTAGAACCTATGAATGCTAATGCATTTTCTGATATGATGGTGGTTGGCACTCCAAATCTGGTCATTATCCCTCCATAGAAATCCTGGATACTAGACTCATTTGCTTCCTTGAGTGCCACTGCCTCGGTCCATTTGGTGAAATAATCTTTCGTTGTCAGGATCCATTTGCGACCTTGGCTTGAGTTTGGATTGGTGACTCCAATGAATTCTAATCCCCATTGCATGAAAGTTTGGTCAACTAAGATTGGGTGCAATGGAAGTGCTTCTAGCCTTTCCTTGCCTTTGAAGAATGCACAATTCTTGCACCTTTTGATCCATGTGTAGCAGTCACTAAACACTTTGGGCCAATAATATCTTGCTTTCATGATTTTGAGTGTTGTCACTCTTGAAGCAAAATGGCCTCTAGTTGCTTCAATGTGGAATTCTTATAGCCCTCTCTCTACCTGATCTGCCCCAATACATCTCAGCAGATTGTCATTGATGTCCCTCTTGAACAAGACACCATCAATAAGAACATATGGGATGGCATGTAGCCTAAAATGCCTTCTTTTTGCTTTACTCATCCCATAAGGACACATGCCTATTCGAAGTAAGTGCACCATGTCTTGGGTCCAACAAGGAGTAGATACATCATCTCTCCCTTCTTTTTGATCATCTTGTAGAACAAAAACAGCCTCCTTTTCACTGCCTGTTTCATCTTGTTGACCTGAGGCTAGCTATTCACATAACCCCTTCCCACGGACCAGCTTGGTTACCTTGATCTCAATGTCATATTCCATGACATGAGTGATCCATCCTGCATGCTTCTCATTCGGTCCTTGCTGAGAAGGAATTATTTAACTCCCATATGGGAGACCAATAGTTGGATTTTGTTGTTTGAAACCAAATGCTTAAACTTCTTCAATCCTATGATTACCACCGTAACCTTCCTCTCAATGAAGGAGTACCTTACCTCATAATCTTCCAAACTCGTCAAGAAAGCAATTGGTTGCTCTATATTTTATTTGTTTTGCTACACCAAGATTGCAGAAATTGTCGTCACGCCACCAAAGGCATATAGTATGAAGTCTTTGGAAAATGCGGGTTCACAAGAGTTGGGGCTGTGATATGGCTTCTTTGATGGCCTCGAAACTTACTTTTCCTTCATTTGTCCACCGAATGTTAAGCTCTTTTTCAAAGCAACAATGTTAGTGGCTTAACAAGGGCGAAAAGTTTGGAATAAACCTGCAGAAAAAATTAATTTTTCCCAAGAAGCTTTGAAGAGCCTTCTTGTGACTTGGCAATGGCAATGCTCTTATTGCTTGAACTTTTTCCAGTCAATTTCCAATCCTTCCTTTGACACGATATGGCCTAGAAGCTTGCCTTCATGGGCCAAGAATATGCATTTTTGGGGGTTCAACGACACCCTAAAACTCTTGCATCATTAGAACACCTGCCTTAGGTGGAAGAGATGATCTGCTGCATTTTTGGAAAACACTGTAATGTCATCCAGATAGATCAACACTGCTTTGTTGATCAGCCCGTTGAATTCCATATCCATTTCCCTCTGAAAAGTGGCTCTAGCATTGGATAATCCAAATGTCATTTTCTTGTAGGCATAGGTGCCCCATTTGGTGGTGAAAGTTGTTTTGAATTGATCATCTTCTTTCACCATGATTTGGTTGTACCCTAAGTAGCCATCTAGGAGGGATAACCTTTCTGACCCAGACACTACTTGCAAGATCTACTCTATTGAAGGGAGTGGGTAGTGGTCTTTGAGGGAGGCTCTATTCAAATCCTCGAAGTCAACACACGGCCCGATTTCTCCATTTTTTTCCGACTGGGACCAAATTCGCAACCCAAATAAGTGAGTGTTTGATTGGAAATATGATGTTTGCCTCTATTAGTTTGTTCAGCTCCTTCTTCATCGAGACTCTATATGTGGGTTGACTAGTCTCCTTACACTGATGGGTTGAGAAATTGGATCTAGTTCGATTGTGTGTTGTGCTAGCTTTGGATTGAACCCCCTTAGGTCTTCATAACTCCAAGCAAACACATCAGGGAATTCTTGGAAAAGTTGTATGAATTCATACCTTTCTTGTTGGGTTAGCCTATTTGTATAGGGATTTATATAGATTCACACAGAGGACCATGGGGGTGGACTAGGAGCCACCACTTTGTTACATGTATGGGTATATGAGAACATTGTTATATTGAGGCCACTCATGGGCGATGACCAAGATTTTCCCAGCAATGTGGTTAGGTACTCGTAGCAAGATACTGCACACGACCACTTATAGGTCAATGCTTGATTGGATGGGGCCAGGGGCCATCATATAGAGGCCATATAAAGACTTTGGTGCTTGGTTGGAGAGTAGAGTTGTGATGCATTCGACACACCATGTGGTTAGAGCATCAATTTTTAGGGGTTAAAAAATTATTCCAGGTGGAGCATGTATCGATGTAGTTTCGTATGGCTCAGGATGTTCCTCCAGAGCCACATGTATGGGTTAGAGATACTAGAGCACTGAGACATCCGAGAATGAGGCCGGGACCTATAGGAGCACAACTAGTGCCCCTTTCTCCATATGAGGTCGATGCGGTCGTATTTGCCAATACAGGTAGATGATGTGGGGTGTACCCAAGCCTATAGTGAGTGGTGGGTATCACATCGATGGGTGCTATTATTTCTAGTTGTCATAGATGCAGCGAGTGGACCACCAAATTGGAGGAGCAGAGGGGATAGGTACCTACTCCCAATGGAAATGGCGTAGCAAACAAAGACTAATGGAGCGTGAGTATTGTTTGTTTCCTTTTGTTGAATGTAGTTTAATTGCGATATATTGTAAAATGTATGTAATAACTAATTTAGTTTTGTATGGTTGCATGTGATTCCTATTGGTTGTTGATTATGGATTTATCGATACGCACGTATGACATAGAATTATCCTCCAAATGTACTTGTGGGAGGCATCATGTTTGAGTGGGTGGATGCAATTACAGGCGAGCATGATCATTTCTTCGATTCGGTGTTAATAGTATCAGCCACATGCATTGTGTTATTAAACAAGCGTGATGAGGCTCATGAGGAGATGAATCAAGCTAGATAGGTCGTAGGAGGTGGGGCCCTAGCTCGGGATATATTGTGAGAAATGTGGCGCTACAGGGCCATTTCATGAAATAGTCATCTCAAGTATTTATACTACAAAGACAAGTAGAAAGATATAAAGGCATGACAAATAGCGAAGCATCTAGTTCTAGAGCTCTCGTGATTGTATATAGTGATAGTGAGGATGATATATGATTTATATTTTTTATTGATGTATGGTGGCTTACCCCCAGTGATTGTATTTTTGTAACTATGATTTTTGATGAGATATATATATATATATATATAGACATTGGATCACACGTGTTAAGCACTTGCATTGGTATATGATGTGATGGTTGTCATTTGCACTTTGATTTTGCTAGATGTTGTATGCATATGAAATGGTTGTCTTGATTGTTGGATGTTCAAAATATATCGTGATGTGGATATAATAGATAAGTAGTGAATTGAAAATAATGTGTATGTGAATGAGTAGTATAATGATATGACTAAAAGAAAGTATATATATATAATGTAATGTGCTAGAACATGAATGTGATGTGTATAAGAGTAAAATATTGAGACGATGATATTTGTATGATGAGAAAATTGAATCCCATATTGATAATAGTGTATGATGAATTATGAAGAAAGAGGGGGAAAGATTGATGCCCCTCAAAGGTGTGAGAATGAGGTTCATTTTTGTAACAAATCCCTCAATAGTCATGTAAGAACCTTAATAACATGAGTGTGTCATCGAGTAATGAGGTGATCATATGGAGGTCACCTACCAAATATGGAGAGGCCTGCAAGGGATGGTGGAAGCATGTGAAGCGGTATCAACATGAGTATAAGAGCCAAATAAAATGTCAGATGAAAGCGTGTCAATAATGGGAGATGTAGTGGTAGGAAGCAAAGATGTCGTTGGCTTAAGAAGCCAATGGGATGTAGTAGCACTGTGAGGTGGATGAGATGATGTAGCAATGGATGAGTTAGATGGAGGACGTGGATGGATAATGATCTTAGGAGGTGGACGAATGACAACCTTAGAAGTGGGTGAAGGTGACAAGTGAACAATTGTAGAAGCACATTTTTGCGAATGGGAGAAAGAGTCTGCTTACGAGAGAAAGGGCCAAAGAAAATGATACCCTTTTCTTCTAATTGTTTTAACTTTTCATGAAGGGCACAACCGTCATTGTCACGGTGGCCATTGATGTGGTGGAAATTACAATAAGGGTGATTGCGCACCGGTGATGCAGGGATGAGGAGGATGATGTTGATTAGAAAGCAAGCGGATTAAGCATTTATCAAGCAAAGTATGCAAAACATCATGAGGCTTAGTAGCATGAGAAAGTGCAATGGTTCATAAGTAGGATATGGAGAAGACTTAGGTGGAGACCGATGTGGTGGAGGGGAAGGAGGACGCTTGCGTGGAGGAGGAGATGGAGACCGTGGAGGATGCTCAATAGATGGAAGAGGAGATTAAGTAGTCAATGGAGTAGTAGAAGAAGTAGAAGTAGGAGGAGATGGAATAACATGTGTTGCAATTAAATATTGTTCTAGATCTATAACTTTATAGCACAAAAGCATAAAATATTCACATGTATCATATAATAATTTTTCTTTTAATGCATGAATTAAGACATGAAAAAGATAAATTACTTTTCTAAATCAATTGGCTCAAATAATAATTGATGCATACAAGAATTAAAGCGTAAAATGTAATCTATAATGGGTTCTTTCTTTCCTTGATGCAAAGTAGGTAAATGATCATATGTAACTCTAGGACCATTGTTAACCATAAACTACCTAAGAAAATCATCCTCCATATCACAGTAAGTGCTAATATATCCATAAGGCAAATGAGTGTACCATTGAAGAGCGTGATTAACAATACTATGATGAAAAGCTTTGAGGAGCGAGTGGTCATTAGAATAAGAATCCATTTCTGAGTGATAATGCTTGAGATGTGAATATGGATTTTCAGTGCCATCAAAACATGTAAATGCAGGCATGATAAAATCCTTAGGGAAAGCGCAATTGTGAATTTTTTAGGTATGGGATTACCGTGCAAAGAATTATTATCAATAAAAGCATAGTAGGCTTTTCTTTCAAGAGTGAGAGTATGAAATTGAGCTTGCAAATGACTAACAACATGCATGAGAGATAGAATATCATGTGAGGGGATGGTAGAAGAAGCAAGAGGCACATTGAGAGGTCAAATCTTGCCATTGTGAGTGATCATGGGAATGTGAGAAGAAGAAGCGGATGTGGAAGGTGAAGAAGAACATGGAAGCATTATGGGAATGCTAGATGTAGATACAAAAGAAGTACTAATAGGAATAGTAGAAGCATCATGAATAATAACAGAGTAGAATAAGAAGAAAGAAGTGGAATAGTAGAATAACATGGAAGCATTATGGGAACACTAGATGTAGATACAGAAGAAGTAATAATAGGAATAGTATAAGCATCATGAATAACAATAGTAGAAGAAGAAGAAGAAATAGGTGGAAGAGGAGAAGAACATGGAATATCAATGGAGATGTTAGAAGTAGAATCAAAAGATGTGATAAGAGGTGTACTAGTAGGAATAGTAGAATCAATATGAATAACATTTGTAGAAGAAGAAGAAAGAGGTGGAAGAGGAGGAGAAGAACATGGAATGTCAATGGAAATGCTAGAAGTAGAATCAGAAGATATGATAAGAGGTGTATCATTATGTGCAATAACTTTAGAAAGAGAAGAAAGATGAGTACTAAATTCACATTCAATAGTCGAAAGAGAAAGAACATCATTACTAACAAGTTCATGATCAGAAGCATAGCCTACATCACTATCGACATATTTTCACATGCAAGTAATTCATCAAGAGAGTCATCAACATATAGATAAGTAGTAGGAGAACTATCATGAGATTTAGCATTGCATTCATTGGATACATTCTCGAAATAGGAAGAGTAGGATATACAATTTTGCATTCATCTTGATAATTAGTAGAAATAACATCATGCACATGTACATTTTCAACATTAGAAGTAACATTATTTGCATCTACAATGTCACAAGTAAGACCAAACATAGAATCTATAATAGTATTATCAAGTGTTATAAGAGGAGTAGAAGAAGGTGGAGCAAAGATGGGTGACTATGGAAGAACAAGGAAAACATGAAGTGAATTTTTGATCAGGCGAGACTATGGAAATGCTAGAGTTGTCAAAAGTAGTGGGAATGGTGTGTTCATGATCAAGAAGTTGTTGGAGAACTTTGGAATCACAGTGAGCATAACGATAAAGATCATTAAGTTTAGCTTGTACAACATCATCAAGGATAGGTTGCACACTAATATGTTTCATAGCCTGCTTAGGAGAAGAGGATCTATTTTTAGCCATGAGGGTTTTGGGGATCCTAGGGAAATGAGTTCTAACAAGAGAGGGGTTCACCAAATGATTTAAAATATATATAATTTTAGAGTCACTACTATGATAATATACAATAGAATACAAACACTAAGCACTCTAAATATGCAACCGTAAAATCAAATAGGAGAGATAGGGCACTTATCTTATTTACACTTATCCTAGAAAAAATATGAGCTAGAATGGCTAATGAACATGTTGGGTAGGGTGTCGAAAATGCTCGATATTAATTTAGAAATCAAGTGGACATAGTTGAACATGGGCACTGGGATAGGGTGAGGGCGCCAAGGTGTCGAGACCATTCCTAGGTGTTAGTGACTGTGTAAATGCTCAGAATCTGATTTTTCCTATGTCGTTAGGGTTTTGCACTTATTCATTATTGGTCACCTCATATTCACACTTGGGTCATCGAGGTACATGTAACCTGCAACACAAACCCTAAATAACTGCAAAAGCTTACAAACACATCAAATTGGAATGAAAAATATAATATGTGAAGTTAGATTGACCTCGACGGTCATCCAAAGGATGAACTTATGACCGAGCATTACACTACATTCCAAACTCTATGTAGTTCTTTGTGCTTGTGTGTGAAATAGTGTCCTTAGGTTGCCCTCATGCCAATGATGTCAAGACAACGGGTTAAAGCTAGATAAAATGTAAAATGTGTGAGATGGAATTCAAAACTTCCCCTTCCAATGCAAAGTGTATGTAGAATAAGCAGCCCCAAAAATGCAGTCCTTTGATAGTATATAGATATGATTTCCTTTTATAATTGTCCACTCATATAATGGTATGTATGTTGTGTATGTATAGGGATCTCTTGTTTGAATTTTGACACTACTAACACGACATGTTGATTATGACCTCAAGATAAGGATGAGAAAACCAAAAAGACCGGCCAAAATGCCAAAATAAGTGAAAAGAACAAAGGGGGCATGAGCACTTGGGTGCTACTTTTGTCTGTAATGGGCACTAGTGTCCAGGGATAAATGATGACAAATGTGAAAATATGAACAGATAGGGATCCCTATGACCTGACCAAAACTAGGTATAGAAGTGACAGATGTGTGAGAGAAAGACAATAGAAATCAAGTCAAAAAAGTGGATGGACTAGGAAGTGTGTCACCAGTGAAAATTTTTCTTGCTTAAGATTCATACATATAGCAACATACTTGGCGGTATTGTAAAATATTAATATGTGTGTGATTTTGTGTCTACACGGATAAAGCGGAGAAAACTATTGCCTTGTATACTTCACTCTCAGCTTTGAATGACAATGAATGGATCCTAGATAGTAGTGCCTTTAGGCACATGACCTACATTCGTGAAATTATCATGGATGTTGTAGAATGTTAGGAAAATATATATGTAGGAGACAATTCTATCATTCAATATGAAATTTTTGTTAATGTAAAATTAAAATATGGAATAATTAAGAATTTTTATTCATTCCTAAATCTAAAAAGAACATTTAATCTTGTTCAAAATTAACTAAAAAAATTGTAAATTTGTGTTATTGCAAAATAAATGGTACGTGAAAAATGAACTCGGTAATGTTATTACTTCGGAATACGAAAAATGGTTTATACATATTTGATGGATTTGTTTCTGAAACTTGTTTTTCTTCTACTTCTAAAAATGATCTTCAACTTTGGCATGAAAGACTAGGACATGTGAATTTCAGAAGTATGTATGAAATGTCTCGTTTAAACCTAGTGATAGGTCTCCCTAAGATGAAATTTGACCATGGAACTTTGCTTGTGTGGTAAGCAACATGTTGAACCATTTCACAAACATCATAATCTTAATTCATCTCAATTGTTACGCTTAATTCACGATGACTATAAAGGTCCACTCAAGTACCCTATCTCAATGGAGCCTTGTATATTGTTAGTTTCGTTGATGATTTCTCTAGGATGACTTGGTTATACTATTTTAAGAAAAAGTCTGATATATTTTCCAAATTTCAAGAAGTTAAGGCCTTAGTTGAAAACATGACTAATCTAAAAGTTAAAAGGATTAGAATTGATAATGGAGGTGAGTATATGAATAAAAAAATTGATGATTTTTGTGTGTCATGCAAGATTTAGAGTGAGTTGAAAATTCCCTATTCCCCACAACAAAACAGCGTCGCAGAAAGAAAAAAATGGACCATAATAAAAATGATTCGAACAATGATTCGTGCATCAAATGTGTTTAAGTTTCTATGAGAAGAATCCAGAACACTCATGTTGCTACATTCTAAATAGGGTCCCTACTAAATCCTAATATCAAACTACACTCATGAAGTATTGTTGATTGTGACAATTGATCTTGAGAACAAGAAATAGTCAAGGGATAGCATTCCCTCCTCTTTATGGGAGAGGTTCCCTTATTGAACACACAACAAATAAGCAAATATACTTATTTACAAATGTACAAACTATCAATATTTCAACAAGGATTTTGAGGCTTCAGATGTCTTCATCGCATAGATTTTCAATACAGAGAAAGAGGCAACATAATTCAAAAAATAAAGAGAAGAGCACTTTCAAACACATAGCTTGCAGAATGGTATCTTGTGTATGATTGATAAAGTGACAAAATTTAAACTATGCATATATAAACACAAGACATACATGCAATAGACATAAAGTTCTAAGCACAACATCAACTGGAAGACACAAAGTTCATGTTCAGATACACATAGCTTCTCATGAATCAAATTGAGAATAGAGGAGATAGAGCACAAGAAAAGATGAAACTTCTACATTGATTAGCAATTTAGGGCTTTTACATCCAAGACATCAAAAATTGACCCCTTCAAATGACAATAAAAGCTCTTTAAATAGCCTTAGGAACATTTACAAAAGATCCTTTTCAGTTTCCCTTCTTTTAACCCAAAGATTAATATCTAATTAAGTATTAAAACATCAATTTGTCCTTTGCTTACATAACATATGGCTAGAGAGAAAATAGCCACCTTAATTAGATACTTTAAATAAAATAGGAAACTAAGAACTAGGAGTTGAGACGTTCGAAGAAGTGCTTGTAGCACCCTTTGTTTTGAGCACTTGGTTTCTAAATATTTTCAATGCCTCTGCTATGTCCATGCCCCGGGAATTGTTGTATTCACAGTTGCATGAGTCCAACTAGCCCAAACACTTCTCCATCTCTTTTCCAAATTCTGCATTTTCCAAGAACTCCTTATTAGCTTTCGTGATAGTTGCTTGCAGTGTGCAAATTTCTTTCATCTTCTCCTTAGATATGGTATCCTGCTTGAATAGGTCTTCTCTAACAAATGCCTTGAATTGAGATTTGATTTCCTGAACCGAGAATTTATCTCCTAAATTCTTCTTGAAAATATGGCAATGAATATCATGAAAGGCAGATGTGACACAAGCTTTAAAAGCTTCTCCCTTTTGCAACATGTTCTTGAGTTCTCCAATGGCTTCTTCAAGAACCTTTATTTTCCAGTCAATGTTGAAAACCCATTGCTTAGACAAATTCAATTTTGCATCATCAAATACTTTGCTTGCCAAGAGGATTTGCACATCTGTATCACTCATTAATCGAAGATCTTGGATACATTCACTCCACAACTTCAACTCCTATCTAAACCATTGAGTGTCGTGGTAAACTTCAACTAAATTTTAGCAATTCTATCATATGCTTTACATGCTTCCTCAATGAAATTTAAACCTGTGATTATCATGTCATCAACTAAGGCTTCCATTGCCTTTCCATAAGTGGCATGCTTATGAATATCTTTAATAGCCTAAACTTCATCATTAGACAGAATGGCAGGTGGTGGAATTGAGGCTAAGGGAGTTGGATCAAGTACCTTATCCTCTAGCCAATAAGGATCTGATGAAATTTGACAGAATTTGATTTTTCTCCTCCAACTACTCCTATGTTTGCTTGTCTTTTCAACCCTTTCAATTACCCTAGACATTATCTCCTTTAGATTATGCACTTCACTCTCAGGTGTTGATTCTCCAAGGGGAATTCTTGTTAATTCCAAATCACTTATCACTAGGTCCTTTTCATCCTTGTCAAGCTTGGGTTTAGCAATCTCCATGAATTGTTGGCCTTGAGAATCTAATACTAATCTGGATGTGACCTTAGCCTTTTTTGCAGGTGGGGGAGGAGTAGTACTAAGTAGAGTTGTCACTGCATCAAACTTATGAGCAACAATATTAGAAGTGGCTTTCCTTTCTCATTATTAAATTGTAAATTCTCATTATTAAAGAGAAGTGATTTTTGTGGGTTTTTTACCAAAATGTTTTCCCACATAAAAATTGTATATTGTGTAAAACAGGCCTTCATTTTATAAAGTAATTAAATTATTTTCGGCATACCTAAATCTATAGTCCTTAGCATTCACATTAAAGTGGTGGATATTTATTTAATTACATCGAAGGCATATTCCCTATTAGAGTCACAATCAATAACGGTTGACACTTGTTAGAACTTGGATGGCCATGATACATTTTGTCGCTGATGCATGACCGCATCACGGTCGTCCAAAATCACACTCCTCACTTTGCTTCTTACGTATGGTATCACCTTCTCAATCTCTCGCCTTGGCCTCGGATTCTTTCTTGGACGCAACGAAGGACATGAATTATGAACAATCGATGAGGTCATCGTTGTTTGTATCGGCCTTCAAAATTAAGGCTTTTAACTATTCTCGACTTGGCTTCAACCCCACGGCCGTAACAACGGTCCCAATTTGAACTCGTGGCATAATGATTTCTTGTAGTGCGCACGAGAGAGATGGTCTCGCTTTGGCCTATTTTCTCTCAATCTCTTAAATTTGGAACAAAAATAGTTGTGTTGGGCACTGAGTCTAGTAATGGAGATTTCTTTATGTTCTTCAGCAATGATGGACTAGCCGTGGAGATTGCAATCCCAACTACGTGCATGGGTTTCAAATGTGGCATATTAAAACGGTTCAAGCTCATAGTGATGCCCATGTGGCACTATTCCAAAGTGATGGAAAATGGGGGCAGTTCAGGGCTTTTATAATTTGTAAACACTATTAGTTTTTCCCTATTTCCACAAATAAAAAAAGAGATTGTGTTTGGGTATTTCTAAAACATTTGAGCTTTTAGCAATTCCATGATTTTGTTAGTTTCCTAATGTCATTTAGGATCCCCAAATTCTTATGTGGAATATTTGTAGAGTCGTGGATCTTTTAGTTCTTTTTTATAATTTGATCATTTAGACATAAAGTAACTATGATAAATATGATTTTTATGTATAAGGTGTTTTTTGTATTGGAATTGTACAAGGTTTGATTTTGACACTTGTCGAACATAGATGGGTGCAATATATTTAGTCATTTCCCAAGTGCATCGTAGCCATCCAAATTACCATTTTTCAAGGCCCCTTTAAATACATCTAACTTGTGTATTTTACATGTACTTGTCGAACCCAATGCACACCTTACATACTTATGCTTGATAGAATTTTTATCATGTAAATGATGGTGTTGCACATGGTGTTTCTACATGAATTTAATTCATGTGTTGGAATATGGGTGTACATTCCAAACATAAACAAAGTAGCCATTTTTTTCGAATAAGCTCTTCCGCAATCATTTTTGTTTTATTTCTTTTGATTAAAAGCCTTGTTACAATAGAAACAATGAAGGGAAGCTATGTAAAATTGGAATAATGCGAAAAGAATCTAACCGTCTCACAAAGATTTTGTCATTTTTTTCTTTTTCTTGATGTTAATGTTATTCAATATTTATCTCGTATGAATATTCCCAATAGAAATGAAACTAAATGATTTAATTTAATTATGCAAATCCATATTAGAATCACATGGGCCTAATTATGACACTTGTTAGAATGTAAATGGTCACAATGCATGTTTGCATTGAAGTTGTCCACGTGGATGAGTGTGAGGAAGGTTTACTCTACCATCGAGGAACCACATCAACACCATCGATGCACTCAATCTTATCGTAGCTAAAAAAGTTCAATCACTTCTTTTGTCGCTTCTTTTATCATTTCCTCATTACTTTGTTATTCCCAACCTTCCGAAATCATTTGAACTTGAAGAAATTTCCATCAAATTTTGTGTTCTCAAAGGTAACCAAAAATCAAAAAGGATATCAAGATCAATTGCCTTGGTCACCATCACAGTAATATTGAGCGAACATGCCAATACCATCATGAACAAGGATCCATTGATCTCCATTAATCTTTTTCTATCTAATTATTATTAAAAGAAGAAGAGATTAGAGTTGTTAATGCAAGTATGCAAAGAGAAAGAATTGGTGTGAGAGTGTTTAGGAAAATGTATTTATATTAATGTTTTGTTCTATTTTGGGCACCCTTTCTTTAGGCATTTTATTCTTGAGCTTCATCATCGCCAATGTTGAGGCGATGTACACCACGATGAATTTGTTTCCAATAGCCTAAATACTCCACATATTGATGTATTTTAAATAAATTACAAGTTATTTTGCATGTTCCTTTCTTGAACCTATTGATCTTGCTAATATTTTTCAAATTCTATTTTGTCATTCATTAGCTCATAAAATCTTGAACACACATTCTACATTGTATCCAAATTTTTATATTAAAAAAATCACCGCTACTCATTGCCATCTCAAAGCTCAACACCATGACAAATAAAACTAACAATACCTAAATGGAAAATATCTTTGTTGATTTTTTATGTCGTCCCTTTCAATTGAGTACTTATGTGTTTTGAATGGCATTTTGGCTTTCGATAAAGGAAATATTTATATGGGCACATGGCATTTGAAACAAATTCCCTATGACCTCACTCGCCTTGAAATTCTTATCAAAACTAAATTTGCATTCTTGCAATTATCAATGCCATGAATAATATGCACACATGGTTTTCCTTTCTAATCTTTATGAGGCGCTAGAGATTCATTTTTTCTCTAGCATTTTTACATTTTTAATTTTTCAAGTTCAGGTGGAGATTTGATTCCATCAATTATGTGTCGGGATTTAATGTCATGTTATTGTCCCCTACGTTACAATGTATGTGAACTATTTTTTAATAATATTCAATGTTTTCAAATATGTTGCAGTCCTTAGGATATGTCTCATAATGTATTCCTAATATAATGTGTTTTAATTAATTTTGAAGTATTTTCTATTTTTAATGCTTATGTTATTAAAACACATAATAATATTTAAGATTTTGTTAGTTTTGTTAGTTCAACACTTATGTTATTGAAACACATAATAGTGTAATTGTAGTGATCCCAAAATCTACAAACCCATTATAAAGGAAGGCTTTCTAATCGAAGGCACAAAGATGGCTCCAATACCTTGTTGTCTCGCCTAACATAATTCTTGTTATCAAAATCATGGGAAAAAAATACTTGTGTGAAATATCATACAATATAATTTGAGATCCCACATCAAAATGTCAACTCCATATAGTTCCAAGTCCCTTTGCAAAAAATAAATCCACATGATTTGAGGTCCTAATAAGAGAATTTGGTTTAAGTATGCTTACTTCTACTTACCACATATTATTAAGAGAAAAATTAAGAAGGGAATCATAGTTTGCAGATGATGATAGATGTTGACAAGCCTATCAATGTGACAATTTTTTACCATTCCCACTCAAACATGAGATGGATGCTCTAGCATTTACATTTTCATTTTAATTTGGTGACAGATATGCTAGCAGTAACATCTCCGTGACCAAACTAATAAATCTCAAATAAGTAGAGAGCACCATGAGAAATAAAACCAAATTAAAATCTTCAAACCGTTCTCATCTGAATTATATAGCCCCTTGAATTCTCCTTTCTCAAATGCCTTCTTCATTGGGCCCCTTTTCCTCCTACAATGTTTCAATCCATTAAATTTAATTTATTTGATGCATCCCTTCGGCGTTTCCATCGCACCCTTCACGTGTGATTGCTAGTTTAGAAACATCCAGATAAGATTCATAATCATTTGCTTTATAGGATGAATGAATGGCTGCAACAAGTCCCCCAAAAGCTCATGGCCGTTAGACCATACCTTCACGGGGTTGGGCAAGATTTACCACCAAGTATCATTGTCCTACGCCTTCCCTGATTAAATTTTTTTTTAACAAATAAAAAGGATTAATAATATTCAATCAGGAGCAGCTAGCTTCTACTGCCAGACTTATAGTAGTCTGTTCGCAAGGATCTCCAAATTTGTCTCTTGAAACCTCCACTGAGCAACTTTGTCGTCCAATGCAGGCCTGCAATATATAACCCATACAAAAATTAACAAAAAAACAAGAAGTGAAACTTCAAATAAATATGTCGTGGCTGCAATCTTATCGTATAATTGATTTAAAATTTTGATTGAAGGATTAGATGGAAAGACTAGAATTAATACCTGCTGTACAATGGACATTGCAGTGTTGGTCTTGCAATGACCATGACTGAAGCTTCCACATTTCCCTGTGGGTGTTCCAAAACTTGCAAACTTGATGGATGAGATAACTTGGCCAGATGATGGACAATGCAGCCGAAGTTCTGGATTTGGTTTGATCCTTCTGATCCACTTTTTGCACTTAAATGCCATAAATCGACAGGTGGAAGATGTGTCTCTGATACATGGGAACATAAAGTTTTTACAGTCCGAGTCATGAATGAGATTTGAGTAGGATCTCCGCCCACTTCTTCAAAGAGCACTAGTACATTGCCGGTTGGTTGAACCCAAGAACGAGGAACATGATATCTGAGAGTAAAAGCAAAAAGTTCTAAATGCCTCTTTAAAAATATTAATGAAAGAGGGTCATCTACACATCATGCTTAAGCAAACTATATTTCCATTTTGAAGTCCAAAAGTAAGATTGTAAGGATGGGAATCTGATAAGAGGTAGGTGTGTTGGACTTCTTACAGTTCTTGTGACGGTTGGCCACAATTTGTTTGACATTTACCGTAACTGTAAGCTCCCTATAGTCACAGGAATCAGTACAACCACTTGCAGGAGCAATATAGGTGGGCCAATATCGTCCGATACTTTGCCCATTCACCCAGGCAAATCCCTTTCCCAGGCCTGAGAGATTTAAAGCAATGGGGTCATTACCATCTGGAGCATCAAAAGTGTTCTGCCATCAAAGTAATAACATTATTACTGGATGTTTCCAATTTGAGGTCCATCTATTCAGTATATCGCAAATTATACCCATTTGTACACTTAGGCTAAAATTAGAAATGAATATTTACGGTCTGTTGGATTAAGTATAAGCATTGCATTAATTAAGATCTTCAGAATGAAACTATAACCAGAAACTATCTGAAAACCATATTGTATCATTTTGCTTCTTGCTTCCTGTGTCTGCAAGTGCTTCGGTCAATGCTACAATTGCAATTTGCATATAGAAGAATGATCCAACCGTCCAACTCTAATAGACAATGGACTGGTGCAAGCACCTTAAAAGCATTTCAAGAGCAACTCTAATTTAAAGGCCCTTGTCTAACATAGCTCTTGCACCACATGTTTATTGTAAAAGACACTTCCTTGGGAATCTTCAGTTAATCTAATGGTAGCGGCCACTACATATTCATTTTGTCCAGGAATAAGGTAATAGAAAGCTGTACAAAGAGCTTTCAGCCTAACTTTACTGTTGTCTATAGAGAGAGGGGGCAAGTCTATATTATTATGTGTTTGATTCGAATGATATCATCTATCTTGTTTCATAGGCTTGGTTACAATGTTAACATCTCAAACCACTCATTTTTCTCTTGTGAACTGAGTTCCACCTTTCATTGTTCACTCTCTCGGGCTTTTTATTGAACAGACAGACCTTAAAGCACCGTAATAAGGAAAAAATATTGAAATCCAGGCTTTTGATTGATGTGTATGGCAGTGTAAAGATATTTTAAATTTGTTCTTTTCAGTTAATCAGCCACATAGAGGTATAAAAACACTCATTTTTCTCTTGTTAACTGATTGCCATCATTCATTGTTCACTCCATCTAGCTTTTTATTGAACAGACCGACCTTTAGGCACCTTAAGGAGGAAGAAGATACTGAAATCCAGGCTTTTGCCATGTATGGTAGTGTAAAGGTATTTTAAATCCGTTCTTTTGTAGTAAATCAGTCACGTAGAGGTATACTTAATGCAAAACTTGCTCATTATAATCATTTGCTTTGGGTTCCCTCTGCTTCTTTGGTCTCTGAAAAATGTTCAAAAGTTTCTCTAAAGAACATACTAGCAAAACTCACTTTGAGTCCCCTCTGCTACTTTGGTCTCCAACAAAATGATCAAAAGTTTCTTTCCAGCACAATACTAGTAAGTCCTGTTTATGAAGCTGATAAACTAACATAAATTTCAAATAAAATCATTGAATTTGCACAATCGTCAAGACATACAAATCCTGACGCAGAAGATACCTCTTAAATAGTTTTGAGATTTAAACTATTTCTAATGTTTGTTTAAATTTGTAAATAAACTCAAAAGGAAAATGAATACTTCATTCTATAATAGTTGTATATTGAACAAGGTTCCCCATAGACTTTCTATTCTTATGGACAGATTAAAACTTTCATGTTCTTTATAGGCAATTTAGGAGCTCTATTTCACACATGCACACACTCATAAGAATAAGACCCATGAAGTGGATTGTGGAAAAGCATCACATTCATTTTCCACAGTACGCTCTTAAATGCAGTTGGATAACAAGAAATGCCCATGCATGTGTATCACACAGAAACAAGAAATTAATACTCTCAAACTTTTATATAATATATGATCAGCATTTTGAATGCTACTATTAATCTTTGCTAGGAAGGTTATAAATTAGTACCCACTTAAATCTAACAACCAAATGCATAATTGACATGGATTGTTTCCTAACCTTGTACCATAGCATAGGTTGATTCTTAGGAAGGTTTTCTCCTGAAGTCCATGGTGCGGTAGCTGGGTTCTCGCCTGTATAAAACTGTAACTGTTCACCTTTCAGCCCAATCTGCAGTTGCAAACAAACAAAACATAGAAATCGTATCATAGATGATAACAAATCACAAGATTCCAGAAAGCTAGCTTCATTGTAAGATACAACTAAAGTTTGACTTCTATTCTACTCTATTCCAAAGAACTTCAACTACAAACAGCATTTTCTTTTTTTCCCGAAATAACTGAAACAAAGGCTACTGCAAAAAAATATCACATGTTGACCACACATATCAATTCGATGCCTCAAGATGAAAATATATTCACCTCAACCTACAAAGAAGATATAATCAACTTGCCATTATTCTTCTATCACTCTTTTAGCCCATTTCAATAATGTATATGCAATCAATAACTCATTAAGAGTAAAAGATTTAAAATGAAACCTGGTATGCCCATTGTTGCGAGGACAAATCTTTGTCCCCGCCATTGAAACCTTTCAATTTAACTGGCCCAGTGATTCCTGCACCCCACGTATCAAAAAATGACCCATAGTTCTGGACACATTAAATAATAGTCAAATCAGTATATTGTTAAAAAAATTATATTGAATGAAAGCAGTATTGACATTTACCCAAAGCATTGTATTAAATCCTTTGACTGAGTTCTCATAGGGAGCACAGAAACAAAAATGATCAAGAATCTATAATCTATTACTTGGTAAAAGGAATTAAAGCACTCAAGTGTAACAGCTTATGTAATAGAAATAATCCAGAACTAAGAGGCGAATCTATTTGAAAATATTGTAGAAGAGAAGGTACAGCATTCCAAGTAACAGATTGTTCTAGGATGTAGGGGTGTGTGTAAGATAGCTGGAATTTGTGTCAGATTAAATGTCTAGTAATGCAAGTGTGAAATAGTACATTAGAACAGTGTAAATACTAGAGCGTGAAACTTTAATTTCAGTCTTATCAAGTTCAACCATGTATCTTTGTAAATAAAATTGACAGCAAAAACTTAAGTAGATGCTCACCCAAGTATAGCTGCTAACAATAATTTAAAATTAAAGGAAAAATAAAGGCTTCATTTGGTCAAATAGCCAAATGCAGAGGAAGGGAAAGGGAAAATCAATTCCAGGAAAATTATAAATTAAAAAATAAGTGCCAGAAAGATGAAGAAATGTTAATGGAAACAATTTAGCAAAAATCAAAGCCCTATGGTTCTTAACTGCTACTTTAAATTGATGAGGCCCTGAAGACATTAGAACTGACGTTGCAATTAAACGAATTCTGTAAGTTTGAAAGAGATATTTGAAAAATTCAAAAATGCACCAAAATTGAATCCACAAAACAATAGAAAATCTTTAGGGTAGTAAAAATGTAAGCTACCAAAGATATATGTCTCTCTATTCTGGGTGTGGTCTCTTCATGATAAGTGCAGCTTGCCTTTGATTCTTTCTTGAGCTCGACAGTTTCACAAATAATTTATGTCCGACTCAGATTTGTTTATGAAAGGAAAATTGAGCGGAGACTTATCATGGATCAATGCAAGGAATAGGATAACATCAACTGCGGATAACCTCAATGGTGAAATATTATAAGCTATTTGGAGTGCAATGATCCAAAACAACTGGAGGAAATTCAATTACCCATAAAATTTCAGCAGCACCATTATAGGATTCAATTTTGTACAGATGGACATGTCATTCTTGAGTCTTGACCGACATGAAACATGCAAGTATGCATCTGGGAGGGATTCCTATTGAGTATATGATGCAAGAAAAAAATCAGGAAGCAATGAGGCAAATTGGACAGAGTAAAAGAACGAACAAAAACGAATGATTGGTTGTATGAAAAGAATGAATAAAACTAGGAATAGAAGGATATGAAAAGTGGTTGGAGAGATATGACTAACCTTTATGACAATAAGCAGGTATACAAGGGCCATGCAAATGATGGAGACAAAGATGTAAAGGACCGCAAAACATAGGTTTAAACCATAAAAATCAACCTGTTCCAATTTGTAGATTATGAAGTTTCTTGGAGGTCGACAAAAATTAGAATACGTATGAGCATGAGAGAGAGACACATGAAGTTGAAGATCATACTTATTGAGGCACACCCTTAGTGTGCAGAACAATGCTGCAAGAAAGAGAATCTTGCAATGGAAAGGATATTAGGCAACTTCACATCTAGGGGTCTTACCATCATAGTTACCATGTTCAAAAAGTTTGGTTTGTTTGAGTGCAGGATAAAGTTCTGATGTTTGAGATTTCAGTTCAGAAAATATAAAAATTTAAAATTATATTTGAAATTTTATTTCTTACAAGATAAAATACACAAAAACTTTTTTTTCATTTTACATGTTTTATTTGTTTTAAATTTTGGTTGTTTTTCATCTTACATGGGTTTTATTTACTTTTTTAATTTTGGGTTTTCTAACAAGGATTCGGCTAGAATACTGATACATCTGCCCTAGGCCCCTGATACTGATATGGATATGGTACGCCTGTGGATGTGGCCAAGGTACAGGAAAAGCAGGCCAGGTATGCACAGATATGTAACGTATCCAGGCATATCCAGCCTGTTTTTTCTGTACCTGGGCCGTATCTGAACCATATCCACGGCAGAAAATGTCTTTTTTTATAAAAAATAATTTTTTTCAACATTACAAATATAAAGTGCAAAACAAACAAACATATAAAACACTATAGAAACCCTAAAAAGTTTATGTTGATGCTCTTGATGATGAGCAATATGATGAATATTGAATCCTAATTGGATGTAATAATTAAATTTAATATTTATTACGACATTTGCAAGTTGTCGGTTGGCATTCGGTTGGCTTTAAGCCTTTATACAAATTATGAGCAGTTTTTGTGGTTATTTAGCTTTTTTATATGCATAATATGTGGTTAATTCCTATTTATTGGGCTAGAATTTATATTTTTGTACAGCTGTATATAGGACCAAATAAATGCCGTATCCAGTATCGGATACTAGCTAGAAACGTGGCAAGTGGGCTGTTATGAGGAGTGGTAAGGCTGTGATACAGGATAATCCACCTCCTTGGTGGGACAAGCCATGGCCTACCAAAACATCTTGACGCCATAAGCAGTGTTTTAAAAACCGGTCAAACCGGAACCGAACCGACCGGTTTGACCGGTTTAACAATTTTAAACTCGAACCGCTATGCAAACCGGATCGGTTGACCGGTTTGGGCTAAAACCGGTCAAACCGGTCCGGTTCCGTCCTAAACCGGCCGGTCCATTCCTGTTTTGCCGTATACGGCGGCCAGCATAAAAAACGTTTTTTTAATTGTTTTCTTTTATTTTTTATTGCCTCTAAACCCTAATTTGGTGTTATAAATACACCCCCTCTATCACTTCACACCTCTCTCATTGAGCATTTGTGAGCATAAGATTGAAGAGTTTATTTTTTGTAGTGAGCTTGGAAGTTGGAGGCTTGGAGCTTGTTTGGCATTGCTTGTGGGCTCTTTGTGGTGATATTGGCATCCATTTGTGAGCACCTCTCTTATTTGCAAGGATTTGGAGGATTGGGGCAGCCTTGAATAGTGTTCATTTGGAGTTGTTTGGCATCAAGTGTGGGCTCTTTGTGGTGGCATTTACATCTACATTTGGAGTGTGGGCTCTTTGTGGTGCCATATACAAGCTTGGAGCATTTCCTCACCTCATTTGTGTGCACATTGAAAGGTATGTTACATTTTAAGCTTGCCCCTTATTTGTAAATTTTATTAAAAAAAAAAAAAGAAATTTATTTATTTATTATTTGCATTTTCAGATTTGTTTGCATTTGCAATGGCCCCCACCCTACATGAGCCCATGCAGACACAATTGATGATCAAGTTTTTTGTAAATATTGTAAGAAACACATCAAGGGGGTGGGGGATTCATAGGTTGAAACAACACTTGGCTGGTCAAAGAGGCCAAGTTACCCCATGTGAGGCACCTGATATTGATGACATTAGGTTGGAAATGAAAAACATAGAGAAGAGAAGGCTAGGCAAAAAGAGATGGAAGCTGAAATAGGGAGGAGGGAACATGCCTCGAGTGTTGAAGGATTTTGCTCTGACCCTTCGTGGATCAAGTTAGAGACCCCTTTCAGTATATGCCTCCCCCATCCACTCATAGTCAAGAAAACCGGCCTCAAAAAAGAAAGAACATTCAAAGCTTTTTTCCATCTTCCACACCTGCCACTGCTAGTGCCTCCATGCCAACACAAAATCAGCCTACCTTGGATAACCATTGGAAGAAGCAATACAAAGAAGCAGCTTTTGAGTACATTGCTAGATGGTGGTATGATGCAGATATCCCTTTCAATGCTGCCCGCTCACCTTATTACCAGCCGATGTTTGATTCCATTGTTGCTGCTGGTAAGGGCTTCAAAGGCCCTAGTATGCATGACTTGAGAGGATCACTTTTGAAGAAAGAAGTTGCATCCATAGATGAATATTTGAAAGGTTGCAAAGCTTCATGGGCCAAAACAGGATGCACTATCATGTCAGATGGGTGGAGTGATGGCAAGAACCGCACAATAATAAATTTTCTTGCCTCTTGTCCACAAGGTACAATGTTTTTGAAATCAGTAGATGCATCTGATAGGGTGAAAGATGCAAATTTATTGTTTGAGCTTTTGGATGAGATTGTTTTAGAGGTGGGGGTGGAAAATGTTGTACAAATCATAACAGATAATGCATCTAACTATGTTCTTGCTGGTAAGATGTTAGAGGCTAAACACAAAACAATATTTTGGACTCCATGTGCTGCACATTGCATAGACCTCATGCTTGAGGATATAGGGAAAAAAGATTGGATCAAGAACACTGTAGAGCATGGCAAGAGCATCACCAAATACATCTATAATCACTCATGGGTATTGAACCTAATGAGGAAGAACACTGAGGGCAAAAAGAACTTGTTAGGCCAGCCATCACGAGATTTGCAACAAACTTTCTCACGTTGCAATCTCTTATTTCCCAACAATAGAACTTGAAAAGGATGTTTTCAAGTGATGAATGGAATGCATCAAAGTGGAGCCGGAAACAGGATGGGAAAGACACAAAGAAGAAACTTTTTGATAATTTATTTTGGAAAAAAACAGCAGAGATTGTGAAAGTTGTTGAGCCTCTTGTTAAGGTGTTGCAGTTGGTGGATGGGAAAAAATTAGCCATGGGCTATATTTATGAGGCTATGGATCGTGCAAAGGAGCAGATAAGAGCAGCATACAAAGACAGGGCAACTAAGTATGGGCCTATATGAGAGATCATAGATAATAGATGGAACAATCAACTCCATCGACCTATACATGCAAACAGTATTTCTTGAACCCGAAATATCATTACAGAGCTCTTGGAGAAGATCAAACAGGAGAAGTAAAAGATGGTTTGTATGAGTGCCTAGAGCGCATGGTCCCTGATGAGATGCAACAACTTGAGGTTCACCGACAGATCAGCTTCTTCAACAGAGCCACAGTACCTTTGGGAAAAACCTTGCAAAGATTGCAAGGGATGTGGACCAACCAGGTAAGAAATTCTAAGTTTTTTGAAGTTCATTTGATTAAAATTTTTAATGAATAATCATGAATTTTTAGCATAAGACAATATTTTTCTAATTTGTTGAATTACGCTTTAACCTTTAAGTTATAAGTTTATGTTTTACTTTTAATTTTTAACTGTGTTTTTAACTTTTTATCGTCATTGTTTACTAATTAAACATTTACACTTTTTATCGCAGCACATTGGTGGGATTCGTTTGGTAGTCAGTGTCCTCAATTGCAAAAGTTTGCAATTAGGATCCTGAGCCAAACTTGCAGTGCTTCTGGGTGCGAGCGCAACTGGTCCGTCTTTGAGCGGATTCACACGAAGAAGAGAAACCGTTTGGAACAACAACGGTTGAATGATCTTGTCTTTGTGCAGTACAACCTTCGGTTAAGGCGCAACCAGTTGTTGAACCGAAGACCTGATACTGATCCCATTGTCTTGGATGATATAGATCCAACCTCAGAATGGGTAGAGGAGAGTCACCACCACAGAGTTTGATCCCGATGACTTGGGGTGGATGGGTTTGGATCAAGAATCTGATGAGCCATTAGCAGCACCGCCGCCATCGTCACGAGACACAGCAGGCACTAGTCGCACTCGTGCTACTCCCAACCCCGTGCAGCTCCAGTTGTTGCAGATGTACCTGAGGATTTGGATGAGTCCGAGTCAGAGCCAGAGATCGATGATGATATTGATGAGGATGACCTTGAGGATCCCATTTCCAGCAGCGGTGCAGAGTTTGATGATTGATCATTGATGTCATCTAGTTTATTCTAGAGTTTTGTAACTTGTAGTATTTGTAATGTATCAATGATCATATCATGTTGCTTTTTTGGAGTCTTGAACTATGGAGACCATTTAGAGCCTCATTGTTTATGTATTTTGTTTCGGAATCTCATCTATGATATATGTATTGTGTATTGGACTTGGAGTTCGTGCCATTTTGCTATAAACACCTTTCTTGCATATATATAAGAGAAAACTTTGCATATTCTGTGTGTAATTGTTGGAATTATGGTTTTTATTTTTTTAACCTTTCAAATATATTATTTTCATTAAAAATATAAAATTTTATGTATTTTTAGTAAACCGGTCCGGTTCTAGTCCGATTCGTTCCGTCCGGTCCGAACCTCGGCCAGTTCCGAGTCCGGTTCCGATTTTTAAAACATTGACCATAAGGTGGAGCTCCGCTCTCATACATCCATCTCACTCTCACTATGGAATTGTGGTGGATCTCTTTTCTTCTCTCCAGGGTCCTCAAATGATGTTATCTGGGGCAAAGATCTTATTTTCTTTACAGAAACCCATGAATCAAGAGCCAAGCCCCTACCTATTTTCCTTGGGTTCACTTGGTTCTCCAAGTATAGGACACAACTTCATCCATGGTTCTAGAGGCTCGGGTGGTATCGCTTG
Organism: Taxus wallichiana var. yunnanensis; assembly: GCA_018340775.1. Classification (NCBI taxonomy): domain Eukaryota; kingdom Viridiplantae; phylum Streptophyta; class Pinopsida; order Cupressales; family Taxaceae; genus Taxus; species Taxus wallichiana. Next base: position 714,684,647 of record CM031235.1, on the reverse strand, counting down.
CCTTGCACGTGACAACCTAGCCTCTAAACTTTGAATTGAAGAATCTGATACACAGGCCAGATACTTGTGGGTGTCACTTGACAGAGGAGCTTCACAATCCAGATTGTTCATCGCAGTATGCTACTTCCCGCCAAGATACTCACCATATACTATGATAGGGGATGATGAATCCCCATTCACTGATCTATATCCTGCAACCTCCAGGTTCTTGGCAATGGGGGATGTTATCCTCCTGGGAGACTTCAATGCCCGTACAGGTAACAAACAATGCTCCCAATATGACCATATCTCGATCCTTTAAGACTACATGAGCTCGGAGAAGAGATGGACAGTTATAGGCAGTCAGCTGATCATTCCATTTCACCTTATGGAAGACATTTAATTAGATTTGGGGAATCTCACGACTTGATAGTGTTGAATGGGCTTTCTTGTTTTCCTGGGTCTGGGATTTCCCTGCTATCCTCATGCTGGTGGAGCCAGTGTGGTGGATTATGTCATGAGCAACATTACTTTTCAGTCATCCATCTCCAATCTTTGTGTGGAACCTCTCCCACCCCTCGCTGACCATGCACCTATCTCTTTTAAGGTCCTACTCCCCACTCTTGGGGCTGCACATATCACCTCTTACACTTGCCAGTCTTCCACCCATATCTCCTTCGACCATGAGTTTGATGATATTTATACTGAAAACTTGACAACCAACCTCCAAGATATTAATTCTATCCATTGCCCAATGGCAAGAGCTGAATATCTTTCCAGAACAATTTGGAATACAATTCTCCAATCCTTTCCCCATTCCACTCGTAATCATCCCACCAGTGTCCCACTTGGCCATTGCACCCGGAATGCCTGGTTTGATAGTAGTTGCAGATCCCTCCACAAGCTTGTGACTCGCATCATTCGCGAACACCCTTATAGGAAGAAGTCAGTCCAAAAAATGTACCGCCGGCTCCTACGGAAAAAGAAGAGGTTATATATTCACAAGAAAGAAAGGGACACACTCAACATGTTGAGGTTTAAAGCGAAGTCTTTTTGGCAAACCTTCCTCCCAAGGAAATCCTCATGTGTTATACAGACAAAGATACATGGTTCAACTACGCATCCTCTCTCTACAACATCCCCAATCAAGTTCCAATTTCAGTAGAGAATAGGTGGCAGGGTAAAATTCTCTTCACAGACCGTATGGTGTTACGGGCTATCTTCAAACTTCAGCAGGGAAATCAGCAGATATAGAGAACTTGAGAGCTGAATTTCTTCACCACAGTCCAAAACTCTTAGCAATGCACATTGCTGATCTCTTTAATCTAGTGGCTTCTTATGGATTCCCACCAGCATGGACGTCTCACATCATCTGCCCCATATTTAAATCAGGGAATCAACAAGAGCCAAATAATTATAGAACCATCATGATTGGGCATACTTTGAGCAAGTTATTTGCTACAGTGCTAGATGATTTGATTTCCAAATTTGTTGAATCCAAGAAACTCCGTGCGAAAGGACAAGCAAGGTTCAGACGGGATCACCGAACAATAGACCATGTCTTAACTCTTAGAGCCATAATTGAAGAAGCAAGGGCCAACAAGCGTAAGGTTTATTGCTGTTTTGTTGACTTTCAAAAGGCATTTGATACCGTACCTAGACACCTTCTAATCCAACGGCTTCGTGACCTCCAAATTCCAGAGCATTTGGTTCTTCTTGTGATGACACTCTATGAAAAGGTGGTTGGCCAAGTCCGAACTCCTACTGGTTATACAGGTGATATCAATAGCACCATTGGTGTTAAACAAGGCTGCCCACTTTCTCCTACTCTATTTGGTCTCTACATTGACGAACTAGAGCATATCATTGCAAATTCCAGTCTTAGAGACGATGGTTGTTCTCTATATGATATCATCATTTCTATTTTATTATTTGCGGATGATATCATTCTCATGTCACATACTATTGCAGGCCTTCAACGACACCTTGACATCTTAAGTTCTTTTTGTGATACTCATGGCTTACAAGTGAACTTAAAGAAAACTAAGGTCATGGTATTTAATACAACCAAGAGGATTGCCCATGCAACTAACCTCATGTACAAAGGAAACTTGGTGGAAGTAGTCTCCTCTTACACCTATCTTGGAGTGACTTTCACGGGCCCTCCTTTGAACATGCTTCATGCAGCAGAAGAGAGATTATGTAAAGGTTATGCAGCCCTCAATACACTTGAGAGACAATGTTTCCAGCTTCAATTTCAAGATGCCAACGCAAAATTGCATATTTTCCAAACTCTAGTGACACCAACAGTGTTGTATGGTTGTGAGATTTGGGGCCCTAATCTTCGGCACAGTAGTTGGGCTTGTGTTGATAGAGTACTCGTCTCCATGCTATCCAGGACCCTCCGGCAAAACGCTCAGTTCCACATGCAATCATCTTGGCTGAGTTTGGCACGCACCCTCTCCGAATCTCAACTATATTTCATCTTGTGATGCTACTCCATAGACTAAGATGTATGGCAGATACACCAATTGGGCAGAATAGATACCCCTTCAAGGCTCTCCAATCATCCATGAGGCTATGTGAATTGGGGATCCAAACCACTTGGTATGCACATTGTACAACCTTCCTCCAAAGCATTGGATTGGATATTAATCACCTTCCTCCTCTCACATTCTCTATTAATTCTCCCCACATGCCTAGAAGGGAAATTCATAGAGGAATTAGAGAGGAGATCTACAAAGCTTACATTAGATCAACGTGGATTGAACCATTAGAACCATTGCCAACAAAAATGCACCACTATTTGGAGCATTATCTCCAAATTGAAGATGGACGTGTCATTCCCCCCAAATACATCAAGTTCCCACTGGGTTTGAGATTCCCCTTGGGTCAACTACGAGTTTTCTCTCATCAGCTTCACATGGAGACAAAGCACTACATTCCTAGGGACCAACGCACTTGCACACTTTGCAACAATGAACTTGAATCAGAGGAGCACTTTATATTTCATTGTCCTGTGTACTATGAGATCCGTGGCAGGTACTATTGTCTCTTTCGAGAAACTCAAGGCTCATTACGTGCCCTTATTCATTATGAAGACCAGAGGTGTGTTGCTTTATTTATCAGGGAGATGACCCAACATAGATATGGCCTCCTCAAACATCATCATGGCAGCCTTGGGTTCCAGAATATTGGTGCATTCCTTCAGCCTTCTACACAACACCGGAGGCATAAACGGGCACATGACTTCACACAACAGTCACGATCTACCAGGCGTAGAACCTCCTAAGCTTGGCACATAGACCTGTTGCTTCCCGTGTCTTTCCTGTTGCTTCTCGTATTTTGTTTTGTATTTGTTTTTTTCCTTCATGCATTGTCTTGTTCTCTTTGCTCCTCTTGTAGTCCCTTTAACCTTTTTGGTTACTTCCGGACATTAATTTTTAAATTAAATTAAATATCCATATCCGAAACATATCAGCAACTTAGGGAATCAGAAAACAGTTCACTCCATCAATCAACCAAGAATTCAATCAGAACAAAGCAGACAACAGAGAACATTTTGTTCATTTTCTACAATGACAAAACTGCCGTACAACAAGGTGTCACTTGCATTAGTGGCAAAGCAGTTTCGAATGTGACATGACGGTCTGTTTGTGGCACGATGGTTGCATGCTTGTCATGGCGGTCCTGATACTCATTGTGGTTTCTCCTGATTCAAACAAGAAAGCAGAGTAACAGCAGAAAAGGTATCTCTTCATGTTATTTGGCATTTGGAGGTCCTTTGGTGTAGAAAATGATGCTTTCAACATTGCTATTTTGTGAGAGGCATAAGCCCAGTTGTAAAACAAGAGTGTGAGAGGAAGAGTTGGTGAGTTTTAGTTGGTTGTAGGAGCAGAATTCATTTGGTGCAGAGAGTAGCAGAGTGACTGCAGCCCTAGGGCGATTGTTGTATATGCTCTATCAAAGCTCTTTCTAATTACTTTGGCCAAAGGGAGGAGAGAGTTGGCATTTGCCACTTCCAGCTGGTTTTCCTCACACGGAGGTTTCCAAGTTAAAACTTCTTGTGTCAATTGACTTGTGATTATTGGTCTTTGTTGTTTCAACTTCTGTTGATACAGCTACTATATTGGTTTATTTCCAGTAATAAGACCACTAATTCCGGGACTAATTGCATTCTAGTCTCCATCAAATTGAAGTTTAATACACAGTAGGACATTAAACGCATCTATAAAAACATTGAAACTTGAAATATTACAAATCATGTCAAAAAAATATTTTTCAACTTCAAATAAAATAGGTCCATATCAACCGAATTGATTTCGTCTGCCCCATTGGTTCGTTTCATACTAAACCTTGTCAAGGTTCAACCAGACTTCGGTAACTAGGATTAAAATGCAATTAAGACTAGTCTTGGGCCTTGGGTTATGGTTAACATATGCTGTTTGATGGCCAAGCTTCCACGAAAACTACATAGTCATTCTAACCATCCAACATTATTTTTCCACCATATTTGTACTTATGTCAATTTAAGGCTCACAAGGAGGTCGTGATCATGATTTTGGATGCAGCCAGTTAGAAAGAAACAAATTTGTACCACTAAGCTTGTACATTGAGAATGATATCAAGTTTGTGTGGAGCTACATATTTGTGAGTGCAACTCCTAATGGTGAACTATAAATTACATTGAATGGCAATAACTGTAAGGGTCTTAACCCTATGGAAAGTTTGATGTTGATTATATCAGTACTCCTCCCCTTCATTTGACATTAAGAACTTAAACTTTACATACCCCTAATGCTTGAGTAGGGATGCATGGCATGCTACATTATTGACATTTAATAGTTGCATTGGAACCAGCCAAGACACCTATACATGATCTTGTAGAGGATGCACTAAGCCCTTAGAGTTCAATTCTAAAGAGTTTTCTTTACAAAGAATTTCATCCCATGGAAATAATATTGTCACATCTTATCAGAGGTATCTTCTCTAGTCGGGTGAGTCGCATGGTCTTCATATTCTTAATGGGATATCTTGTTTCTAGGATCCTAATAGATTTACTTTCTTTTCTCGTACCAAGGACTCGATTGCAGTGCATTATATTCATGCACTTAGGTCTTTGATTCTTCACATTCAGAATTTTCTTATCTCCCATTAGCTCCCCTTACATTGACCTTGTTGTTTTGAGTTTCACCCTATGAATGTCCTCTCCCCTGGATCCTCCAATATTCAGCAATCAAGATCCACTTTGATGCTTGGTACGCAATTGATTATGTCAGTTGCCTTTCCTTCTTTTTGCTACTATTCTCTCTCCATCGTCGCAGCTAAAAATGAGTTTTTATCTCAAGTTCTCCTAAAGGTAGGTCTCGACTCCATCCTCCATGCAATTCATCATTCTTAATCACCTTGTCCATAGTACTTTCCAAATGAATTTTGGTATGCTGAAAAGTGTGAATCTACGCATCGAAGGATGCTTTGTCTTATGATTATCCCATGACCCTCTTCTTGTACCCTCCATGCATAGAAAGGATTGTTGTCTCCTATGATGGAGGAAACATGATTTCTTCAATATAGGAAACATAAGCTCATTGATACCCTTTATTGTTCCCTGAAGACATTTTGGCGTACCCTCCTCCCAAGGAGCAATCCTACTTCAGACATTTACGCCTAGGTACAGGTCTCTTATGCAAGTTCTCTTTATTAATATTCTAGATTAGAAATTCACATGAGTCTCCTTTCCTCCGTATTTTATTCCCTCCATGTAACATTGGGAGAGAAAATCAGAAGTTATGTACACTAGCAAAGAAACACATTTTGATTAGGTCTGGGCTTTGTATCTCTAACATCCTACAAATTCACATACCTCCCTTATGTTAGAGCTATGTAATGAGGTTGTTTGCTCAGAGTTTCCACCCTCTTGGTTGCAACATATCATCCATTCCAATAATAAGTTGAAGGATAGTTCTAAACAAACTACCACTGAATTATTATATTGGCATTTTTTTAACTCTTCAGGCTATTCCTGACAATACTCATCAAAGGTCTTCCAAAGTTCGTACTCATCTTGTAGACTTTAGGAATGCCTTTGACTCTATTCCAAGACATCTACTTTTCTAGAAGCTACATGTTGGTATTTTCAATTCTTTCATTAATGTCATCATAAAGCTCTATGAGATAATTGTCCAACTCCAAGCTTTCAATTGTCTCTCTAACTTTGTTAAGAGTAAGACTAGAGCCAAACAAAATTGCCAACTCTCTTTGGTATTTACATGTACTTTCTTTTGCAGTATGCTCATGTTGGTGCAGTTATACAATACTTCATGTTTCAATCACTATACTGCTCGTGTTGATGATGTGTTCCTCCTCTCTCACTCTCCTAACAGTTTACACAGATAACTTGATGCCCACGCTTTCTTTGGTGAGCTTTTCCAGCTTGCAGTAAACTACAATAAAATTAATGCCACAATTTTCAGTACCTCCAAAGATACTCGTTCTGGGTTTCATTTCTCCTACAAGGGAAAGCATGTGGAGATCACAACAGCTTATACTTAGAACTGGAATCTTAGTATGCCAGCCCGTCTTTTAGTGTAAAACCTACCTCTCATGCCTTTGCAAGAGATATGCCTCACTGTTGGTATTGGAGGGACGATGCTTTTAGATACATTTCAATATATCTCATCTAGGATGTGCCGCTTCGATCCAGTCAACCTACAGTTCTTTATAGTTAGAGATTTGTAGCCAATATCCCCTCAAAGATTTGTCTCATTGATGCAATCATTAAACCTACACTTCATTATGGGTTAGATATTTGTAGCCCCAATTTGGGGTCTATTGATTGGTTTGTATGATTCGTTGCAAACAAGCAATTCCTCAATGCATTGTCTAAGCAGAGATTGTTTCCCAACACCCTCATCTTGAAATATCTTTAAGATTATTTTCTATATTCATAAACTCAGATCACTGGGTGATTTAACTATAAGCTGGGAGATACCCATATTTGGCACTTTATTCTTTAGAGGGGTTGCCTCTTTTGATCTCCTTGGATATCACCATTGTTTATATTACGAGATTGGTTTTCTCTTTCAATCTTTCGTCATCTATATTGATTGGCTTCCTCCATTCAATCACTCCTTGGATACCCTTCCTTGTCTTCTTCCCCGAAGGAGGAGATCAATAGAATTGGCAGAGAGGACCTATATCAATAGTACATTCTTCTCACTTAAACCTTCTCCCTTGTAGTCTCTTAGCGCCAAGGTGCATTTTCTTTTCTTACATATTGAGGATGGCACCATCATTCAACTTGACTATCTCCCGCATCGTTGGTTTGATGGTCTTAGGATCCCCCACTAGTTGACACAAGGCACCATGTTGTGTGTGGTGGAAGGATTTGCAGTTTGTTTGTGCTAGGTATTTGTAAATGAGAAGCACCTTATATTCATGTTTCCCATCAACCATGATACCTCGGGAAGTATCCTTGGTTTTACAAAGACTCAAGAGGTTCTCAGTCCACTTTCTTCTACTATCATTTTTTCTTCAAGAGGTTGTCACTTTCAAGCATAAGACTTTATAGGGAACCCCTAGACCTACTCTGTAGATTATCTCTTTCTTTCAACTCACCTCAGATGCTGGAGGCATTAAACACCCTTTCGATACAGCCAATACACACAAATGGAGGTAGATAAATGAGGCAACATTTTTCTTTGCTTATTTCTACTACGATGCCCAACCCTCTTAACTTTAATTTTCAGCATTGTGGATCTACTTTGTTTTGATATCAAGGGCCTTGTAGTTCACCTGGCCCGCAAGGCGAACCATGTGGACAAGCATGCACTGCTAGTTTTTCATTACCTGTAGATGTTCATCAAAATTGGATGTCAGAAGAGATTCCATCAGGAGTACCTTACATCCTCCTAGGATTGTCTTGCCTGACTCCTATAGCCTGAAAACTTCCCTATGGCCTTTCGTCATTGGTGTTTGAATATTTCATCAATTCTTCTCTAGTATCTTATTTTCTTTGAATCTCTCATAGATGTGAATATCCTCATACCCAATAGGTAAGGTAATTGGATAAGTTTGGATATAGCACAAATACATATCTAGGACATCTATTTATTTGCATATAGCCTAGCTAAGGTTGGAAGATGCATATCAGATATGCTGGTGGGAAAACACAGTCACAAAACCTAGCCAATATATTATGATGAAAACATTAACAAATATAAATGATAAATAAGAGGAGGTGATTAAGCAATGTGTTGTACTCTAATTAACCAACATGTGAGTCATACAAAATACAAGGAAATGAACAATAAGCATTCCTTATTGTTCTGGTATGGATGCATATATACGCCACCAATCCAACCTTGGAAATAACTAAATATCAATAAATACCAAGCCTAACAAGTACATTATATCATTTAAACACATACACTACAGAAGGGTCCCAACACTTGGAGCTATATATCCAAATTTGGTGCAATGAACAAAAGGCCTCAACCAAATGATGAAGGAAAAATTAGTTGATCAAAGATAATGTACGAATTATAGACGAGAACCTTTAGCCCAACTGTCATACTTAAGAGATCGATATCATTTTTCCAGACTTCAAAGTGATAGGCTTCTCCAGTGTGATACTTGACTTGCTGCCATTCCCAGCTCGACTTCCTACAAGTATAATTCAACTATCACAAAACTTTACTCAAATGATTTGACTTAAATACAAAAATTGCAAAATTTATAAAGAATACATGATATTAATGCCTTCCAAAGAGTGGATGACCTAGAAATAGCAAATAATATTAGGATATTTTTCAAGATTTATAATTACAAAAATGAAAAGCTCCTTGGTACCTGACCACTATTAGAAGTACTTTCAGGAAGTAAAATTCAATATTCTCAGTGCTAATCAATGCTCTTATTTATAGACATCAAGATATCAAAAAGTACATCAAGTAAACATATGCATTAGAAGACAAAATAGTTGCATACAAACATCTAAGCGCTTAGTAGATACATAAAATGGTGAGATTTTATCCTATAAGAAACCATACAAATAAGCGTGTAGGTAGTAAGAATCCCTATTGCATTTGCATGTTAAATTTGATATGAAACAATTGAGAAAAAGAAATAATAAAATTGTCGGAAGGTCAAATTATAAGGAATATCAAGGCCATTGATACCCAAGGCTAGAAAAGGGGTCTTATAGAAATACAAGTAAAAGAAGAAAGAAAAAGCTTGAGCAGCCGAATAATGGAGGATTACAAACAAATATTTACAGAACAAAAAGCAGCACAGATATCCTATTTGTTAACAAATAAATTAAAATACAGTAAGCTTGTAATGTGTTTATTATTTACACAAAAATAAGACAACTCTATCATTCCCTAATGCTAGAAGCCAAACAAGAAACGAGATAAAATGGCCATTTATTAATATTAACTTCAAAATGAATATTATTAAATCTGCATCAGACGGTGTGAATGGGTACATTGGGGTAGACTCTGCAGAAGGGACAAATTCTATTAGAAATAAAAATTACATGTTTAAGGTAATACCTTTCTACTTGATGAATTCCCTCCCCCTTTCATAAGATTGGAGTTATCATTTCAAACTTGATTTCAGAATTTGTGTTGCAGTCCTAGATAATAGCATTCATTAAAATCAGAAGTGCAAAGGATGAATATTAAACAATTTCATTCAAGAGCGGTTTTGAATAAATTAATGCAATGGAGGATGTCTTTGAAAAAAATTCTGGAAGGAAAAGAAATGGAGCAGGAGCTTTCTCCATAAGCCCGTAGTTAGATTATATGCTCAGGCATCAGGGATCATTGTATGAAAAGGAAAGAAAACCATGGGTCGTTTCAGCAATTATTTGATGGCAATAGAAAGAGAATACCTTGGAGATTTTCTTAATAAGCATCAACTTCAAAAGAAAGAGGCACAAATTCAATGCATGTGACTTGGTTACTAAAAGGAAAACAATGATAAAGTTTGTAGTGATACATAGGATTGACAAAATACTTACATTTTAATGGAAGAAATGACAATGAATTTGTTTTGCAATGGAAGATTGTATGTGCAATTGATCTCAAATTTACAACATGACTATTCCACAATATTTTACATGCTTCAAGTACAACTCTGAATTTTAGTAACACAAACATCCGCAAACAATTGAGCAAACAACAATGTACAACATAATAAAGAACGTGATTAAAGGGCAAGTAGCTTGCAAAATAATCTATAATGAAAGATGTTTGAAATTTTCAAAAACAATAACCAAACATTTTCGTTAGTACCATTACTAAATACAAGGAAAAAGTATACTAACTATGCAGAGTTGCATGGATACAGATACGGCTAGTTTTAAAGGCCCCCAATATGGATAGAGTTGGATACAGCATATTATTTATATATATGATAAATTAAAAAATTATATTTAATAATAATTATCAATTTTCAAATATAAACTAATTTACAAATTAGATTAAAATTACACATAAATTACACACTCCCAACCCACATGAAACGTAGGAAGTTAGATATTCAATGAATAAATAACTATTTGCAGGTAGTTTAGGTCAACGGAAAATAAACAAAATGAAAGAAAAGAAGCAGAGTAGTCCAAAGGAAACAAATCAAAAGAATTACAAGTTGAACAAAGCCAATCTGAATGTTTGAAGTAAAAGAGAGAATCAACACTCTCACCTCCATGTCCTCACTTCTTGCTGCTAAAATGCATTATAGAAGGTCATTTGCAGTTTTTTTTTAGCCTTTTGAAAAGGATTTTTGTTAATTTTTTTTACTTTTAAATCAGATACAGCTATAGTTCGCCGGCATACTGTATCTGGTTATTTCTGATACAGCCCAGTTATGAATTCGTATTAGATACGACTGGGTACAGTTTCCGCACCATATCTGAGCTGCATCATGCCTGTATCTGTATTTGCCCCATGGTTACATGCACCCTAGTAGTAGGTGTGTTGTATTCTGCAACCCTAAACTATGGAAACAATTAGTTCTTGATTGTGATTGTTACTTGGATAAGGGAAGACTTCCCCCTCAAATTGTTCAAAAAAAAGAAAAAAAGTTGCTCACATGATAAACAAATATTATGAATTCAAAATGCTTTCATTGCGACTCTTTTCCTTTGTTTGCATATTTATACAGAAGTCAAGGTAAATAACTCAGGAAGGAGATATTTGAAGTATTCAACAAAGAAACATAACACTGTAACTGACCTTTGCATCTACTGTAACAACCCATGGATTTTGTCAAGCATGCCTATAGACATGTTAGTACCAGAGAGAGTGAGGATGGTAACACCAAATCTTGCTTTTGGATTCAAAAAGCATTTGGTGCAGGTAACACCCCATAAACCACCTCATTCTCGCAATTGATTCCTTATTTTCCATATTAATATCAAGAATGTACTAATAGCTTGTAAATTAACAAACATCACATAGATAACAACCATGAGCTAGAGGGGGGCCACATGGCATGACATTGAAAATGTCGGCACGTTAGTATCAAGAGACAGATGATGCTTACACATGAACCCAACGACTTACACCCCAAATCCTACTTCTAAATTGGCAAATATATTAGTGCATGTAATCCCCCAATAATCCACCTCTTATGCACATTGCTATCCACATCGGATTATTAATGTCTACAAATTACTAAAGTAGGTTGATGATTCTCAAAATAGCAGCAAGTTGAGGAGTGTAAAAATTTTGAAGAGCTAAAAAAGTAACTAATACTAAAATGGAAAAGCATAACTAGAGGGTCTGAACTCAAACTGAGTAACCCCTGGACAAGTCAAAAAAGATAAATCCATATGGTCCAAGTACAAATGATCATGTGAAAGGAAGGTCCCTCAGTGTACACAAAAAGGGAGTGGATAGAGACCAAAACTAGTTGGAGACCATGGCTGGAGATCAAAGTTGGCTCTCATCTTTGTCAAAATCCAGAGCAGAAGAACCAACAGCTTTATCATACATTATCACGAAAGAATCAATGCAATATTTGATGATGCCTACAGGAAATTGACCCAGGCTAAGTGTGAATAAATGGACTCACACACTAGACAATCCTAGGAGGAAGCAGGCTCATATACCAACAACTTAAAACTTAGACTACACCTTATAATGCAAGGAATCCTTGCAATAAGTGAGGACTCGCATGTCACAAACTTAAACTTAGATCCTACCTTGCAATGTACTTTATAAAATGGAATAGAATAAGCATTTATTTTTACTAATTGAGCAAACAGGAAGAAATGGAATCTCAAAACCAGAGGTTTTACTACAAGGATTGAAGTTGAATCAATTCTTGTAAAATATAGATTTGGGAACAGAACCTTTGGTAAATAAATACAAAATTCAGCACAAACTGGAAGAAATAGTATGGCATGCCTAGAAGGTTTAATAGAAGGATTGAAATTGAACCTTTCTTCCTAAAATACACATTTGGAAAGGAATCCTATAATAAAAGGAAACAGATCGATGACAGTAACCCTGCATCCCTTCCCTTACACCCGTTCTTGAATATCTTTTATGCCTTCATTTAGTATTTATTGGAATGTTAAAAATTTAAAACCCATAAGGTGGAAAGAGTTTAAATGAATAAAAGAAGATGGAATAGCCTACACTAATCATCAACATAAACCCAGACGGGAAAAATGAACATAAAATAAGCACTATATTTTGCATGGAACTTCACTCTTTTGCTATTTTCACTCTTATTTCTGCACTTTGTTCAGAAGTTGGTTTGCATGAAAAACAACAAAAGTAGACAAGCCTATGATGATATTCTTGTGTTCTCCAATGACATTAAATGTATATTACACAGTGCCATACATCAGAGTTTCATAAACCTTAGGTATTTGTTTTTTTGCCTAGTCAGTTTTAAGATTGATAAGCTGCTTTTTCAATTACCTGCAAATTGTCCATTGATAAAAACATGTAAATCATGTCCCAAGGAGTCCACATGAAGAACCGGTTGCATACCATCCTTGAGAAAAGCTTCATTACTATCAACTTGGATACTGGCAAATAACATGCAATTTGTCATATTTAGTAAGATTTACAAAAGCAATGGAAGCAATTGCCAGCCTGCATACAAATTTAGTAGATTCTTAACATTGCTAATATCACTTGCATCATTTTCCAATTACTTTAAGAAAAGTAAATATCTGCTGATAATGTTAAGCGTTATGCCTTTTCTTTTGTTATATAAACTTGGTCAGACAATACTATAACATTATTTCCTTGCTTCCACTCAGGACTTGCAACTGACAAGCAAAACATTGAATGCAGCTGTAACAAATGACTTGTTACCTTGTTGTGTACCATAAGTAGTCACTAGAATCTGCAGTTGTATTTATTTGATCTACCAAGCCAGACTTGGAGAATCCATTGCTTCCCCAAACTCCTATTGGCTCCTGCAGCCAACTCCAATTTGGGCTTAGTATCTCAGTGCCTGCTGTTTTCATGGAACTGGAACCTGCCAATGTTGAGTTTGCAAACTCCATTTGTATAGAAGTGGTCTGGGAGCTAATCTGCAATCATTGAGTACAATTACAAATATGGAATACATGTTAACATTCCACCTCCAGATAGTGGCAACTGCCTTTCTTGTGTAGAAACAAGGAAAATGATTATGGTCAGTGCTGCAAAAATGCAGAGTAGAGCTGTAAAGGACTCGCCATACAAAAAAATGCATCTTATTGAGCCAGAACATGGGAAGCAACTTTCCACAAAGCGACATTCTTGTGTGCAAGTTCTGACTATGCTAACATTTTTAAATGTTATAATCATTACCCCATAAAAGTCGAGAATCAATTGTAAAATCCTTGTTAACATTAATCGAAATCCAACTTAGATCCTTCCTCAAATGATGCACTTTTAAGAAACAGTGATACTAGGAAGACATTATTTCGCAGCATACCTGGTTGTACCAGACTCCTAGTGAAAGAAGCTTGCTTTGTTCCCACCTTTTCATTCTTCACAAGCACTATTTGATGTATTATCCATGGTCCCCCAAAAACAAAGGCACGATTACTAAGTAATGCATGCTAGTAAAGTTTATGTTTTCAACAATTTAAATGCCAACACTAATAGGTTCACTGTATGAATTAAATTGATCTTCTTTCACTGTATGAGTTAAATTGGTCTTCAATAATACTTGGCTACTTTGTGTCTCTTGTCTAAGATCTGATTTGAGCATTAAAAAAAAAACTTAAATTAATTAGAGCGCCCTCCTACATCTGGCAATTATCTTCAATATCCAGCATTTGGTGTTATCAAAATTACCTATCATGTAGAATTTGCAAGGTTACCAGAAGAGAGCATTGACATGATTATTCATCACAGGTAAAAATTTGAGACACATCAATGGTATAAACATTTATTGAAATGTTATATTCACCATAATAGATCAACAGTTCAATTCGAATTTTGAATTAATTTTCCACAAAATTCTAGGATGTTTGTGGTGGATTTTACTTTTCAAACAAATAAAATGTTAGTTTTAAGGTTAGCTTCTTCTCAATGCATTACTGTATTACATTCTCTGGTGTCAACTGCGTAATGATGTTTTTGTCCAATGTTTCAGATCCCGCTACTAGATCCATCCTCTGTATTGGCCAATGCTTCATTGTCTTTTCCCTGAAAGTGGATCCACTAGTGGGATCTGAAACATCAGACAAAAACATTGTTATGCAATTGAATCCAAAGGATTTTGTAATTATAAAGTTTGCAAGATTCACTCGAAAGAGGATACCAGCCAATGTCACACAACAAAGGGATCCAAGGGGTACAAAAGAATTACCTTAGCCTTCACTTGATAACATTACATAAAACTGTAATTTATTTAGTATTTCCATTCTTTTTGGAACTAGGGCTTTACAAGTTTTTAATTTCGGGAGTTGTTTTTGTGATTTCTACGCCATAAAATTTATAGCTTCTCTTGGATTGTAACATATTAGTGCCTTAAACACAAGCCAGAACAGTTTCGAGCTGTGAGAGCCCTGCTCTTGTATTTTATGTTAGCTTATCACTCGGGTCTCGTGGGATCACATGCAGGGCCGGGTGCGACCGGAGCTGTAGTGCATGCTGGGGACAATGAACTGCGGTGTCAGCACAGGGAGACCCCCGACAATCAAGGTTAGAACTTGGAGGATGTTAAGAAGCATGTGATTGCAATATGCCCTGAGCATCACCAGCTCAAAAATCTAGATGCATAAGAAGTGGAGTGTTCATTTTATTCTTTGGGATAAATAATGATCTCTTTATGCTGGATTGTCCCAAATAATTTAATCTATTCGTGTATCAGTTTCATCACAATACTAGATTATTAAGAGAGATAAATTGGAGTCAGTTTCTCTTTTTCTTCACGTCAACTGTAGAGAATATATCTATTGTTCTGAAGGTTTGTAAGAACACCGTGTGGAAACTATTTTTCTAATTCTAACCTTGTAAGCCATAAGGTAGCATCTGTAGCTATTCCCTGAAGGCTATTAGAAGTTGCTGCAAATTGTCTGTTATTGAGATACCCTGTCATTTGTTTTCCATGAAAAGAATAATCAGCTTCCTGAGAATAAAATACACAAATTTGTATTTGAAAAATATTCTTTGCCACTAAAACAGAACCTGGGATTTTGTCGCTTACAGGAGATGTTGTGTAATGCATATGCATTCAATATGATGTTACAGGAAAATAGAATTAAAGATGTTATAGAAAACACGTACTGATTTGTCACACTAACTTCCTTCATTTGGAATAGAAAGAAAGAAATTATATTAATGTCCAAGTGATCAAAGTAGGGAGATTGGACTACAAGAATACCTTTTAGATATTTATCTTCGTGGCAGTTTCCCTGCACAGAGTATTTAATACTCAAGCCATCCTTCAATGACTGTTTTCCATGAGTAGTCATTTCTTCTATGACCTTTCATTCATGTACATTGGTAATAACCACAAGGTGAGAGAACCCGAAAGCACACAAACACCTCTAAGCATTGCTCCTAACAGAGAGGAGGATGTTAAGACATAAACCCGGGTACTCACACCCCAAAGTCATGCCTCCCTATTGGCAAAGCTTTTGGAGCATGGAATGCCTCATAAGCATACCATGTCTCACAATTATTTCCAATGTGGGACAATCCATAACTAACACTTTTTTATATTTATAAAGTCCTACAAGATTCAAGTGTAATCATGAAAGTAAAGATAAAACAAGTACAGTTCAAGAGTTCACTTTTAATGTTCTGGTTCAAATCCTATCCATGTCTCCTACACATTTGGCTTGAAACCACTGTTGGTTAATAAAACACTCTAACAAGATACAGAATCCATCCCAAAATTTATAAAACCTGTAAACAAGCACACATACACAACAAAACTATAACTATAGTATCTTTTATCTTTCACTGTTCAGTGAAAACAATGCATCATAGCTTGAATCCATACTTGTGCGGTATTTAAGACAACATTCTTGCAATCTGGAAGGATGCTGACAGACCAAGCAGGCAAATGATAAGAGATTCCATTGAACTTCACAGTTGCATCAGATTGAGTGTCTAGATTAGCAAGAAATGTCGCACAGGTCCCCAATCCTGCTGAGTAAACATGTGCCTGAAAAATCAAAATCAGATGTTATAAAATTTCATTGTCTCTATGATTTAGTAGTATACATATGCAGTTGTATTCAACACAGCGCAACAATCATATGCAATTTTAGAAGGATTACAGGGTCATTGTGTAGTCAATATGAAAATTAAAATGCCTTTAAAACTAGACTGCAATTAAAACTAAATGGTATGCTGGCACTTAATGATATGCAAGTCGTTAAACAAAATCTTTGAAACTTTATTCTCTATGCTATACAAATCTACTAATTTTATCCAGCATTAACCAAATTGGATCCAAATCTAATCAAGCTAGGAATCCTATAATAGAACTTGTCCAAACAGAGGACCAGCAATGGTTGCCAAAATTCAAGTACCATAAGCAGGTCACAACATAGATCTATCATGGATTGGCTTTATATAGAAATGTCATTTTGGATTAACTATCAGCTATCTTAATTAAGCATACTTAGTTGCAACCACTCATCATGCAATTAGTTAGCGCTTATTATAACATCACAGGTTAAATATATCAACATGCATTGAAATGGAATCTTTCAAGTTCAACATTTCTTCATTCAGCTTTATCATTTTTCTCAGCTCAAAGATGGCATAAACTAAAACGTTCTAGACTTTACTTGTATTATCTAACAGTACAGAGATATAGCTTTAAGAAATATTAACAAGAATGTTACCAAGACAAACATTCAAGCTCTTCACTTACATAATCAACATTTCTCATTATCTTTGAACTTAAAACACAGTATATGATTTTACATATTATCACTCCCTTCACAGATGAAAAGACAGACTTGGAAATATCAAGTGGTAATTAAACCAAGGAGCATTCTCATTGATGAATAAAAATTGTACAGCTAAGACAAATACAGAGCCATGTACAACAATTATTTGAAATGCCCTAGACTGTTACTTGCACTTCCTAGTGCCCTTATGAATTTTTCACATAGTCCATCTCCAATATCTTGAACAATTCCCTCTTTAGTCCACTAAATGGGCTTATGATGGGAGACTTATTCCTTGTTTCCCCTTGTTTCTAAGGATAGAAAGGGCCAATTTCACTAGAGCAATCAGCGACTGACTAGCATAGCTTGACTACATGTGCTACTTCCTCAAAAAGCCAAAACATGTCAATGGCCTCAACAATGTAATTGTGTGATCCTTTGAGGAGGTAAAAACATGTTTATTCTTTTATCATGTGCCCAAAACCATCCATGGTATAATTGGAACTACATTTAAATACTTTATTATATAAATGAATGAGGATTTTAGAGTCATAGAAGCAATTCCAAGATGCACTGAAGAGGCATATGCAACTCTAGGAGTAAGGCATGTATTTAGAGGCATTTGACCATGACTTTTTTGGTTTTATGAACCCACGGAGGAGGAGAGGAGAAGGCCAAGTAAGCAAACATGCTCATCCCGCAACCTAAAGTACCGATCGCCTGCAGATGTCCCAAATACGGGTGCGGTATGTAACGGATACGGATACATACGGATATGCCTTTGGATACGGGTAGGGTACAGCATTGGCGGTTCGGATACATCTGCGCAAACGTATTCAAGCGTATCGATATTGCCAACACACTTGTATCCAAGCTAAAAACAGTTTTTATTTTGGTGTCCCAGTTTCACCACGAAATGCAGGACTACCCATTTGAAAAAAAAATTGTTCTTTTTCAAATAATGGGTCTTTTTGTGTTTTTATTGCCAGAAGATGTCTGTATTATGTTAGGATATTCCCAGTGTATCATACGAGCCAATTTTGACAAATACCCAGATGCCCAAACTCGTTTTATCCCTCCGCCAAGTTTTGTTTGCGGGAAATTTTTATTTAATTATTTATTAAATAAATAATGCCCCGTTTGAAGTAAATTGTGCTCCGGTTGAGTCCTGTTGTGATTTTGCATGCCAGTATTCACTCGTCTCATTAGGGTTTTCACCAGGAATGAATTCAGGGCATTGTCTGCAACTTCTGGCGTTTTTCGCTTTTATTTATTTCTTTTGCGTTTTTCTCTGGTTTTCTCCGCAATTTCTCTGTGAAATTCCCCTAGGTCAATTCCTTCGCCAGTATAGTCTGTTTAATTGCCTAAAGCATCTGGAGATCATCTGACACATAGCACCGAAGGAATCACCTCGAAATGCAAATCTGCTAACCAAAAATGATGAAGTCGTGCACAAAAAGCCTCTCCCAGGGCGGGTCATATTTTCTAGAATTAATGAGTGTAAGCTGCATGGGATTTTTGGTAGTGGTAGGCGGTGGGAATTTCTTACTTGCCTTACGGGGTGAAAGTTCCCATGAAGTCAAAGTCACTTAAGGCGCAATGGGAAAATTAGAGGCGGCGGGGGGCGGAATTTCTTACCGCCTTGCAAGATTTGTAGGGTGAAAATTTTCATTATAAAATAAAGAAAAATTACTTAAAACACCGATGGGAATTTTCCTTTGCCTAAGAAACTAACTTTTCCCATCAGAAGGTTTTATTCACCCAAACAAGTCGCACTTTTTCAAAGGGGGCTAATTTTAATGCAAGTCGCACTTTTTGGAAAGTCACTTAAGCTGCAGTGGGAAAATTAGAAGCTGCAGGCAGGTGGGAATTTATTACCTGCCTTGCAGGGTAAAAATTCTCATGATGAAAGTCATATCACTTAAGTGTAAGAAGGGATTTTTAGAGCTGCGGTGCAGGGTGAAAATTCCCATCAAAAGTTGACTTCTTAAAATTAGAATTCACCCATGCCAAAAAGTGCCATTTGGGCATTAAACAATGCTTTTAGTGATATTTATTAATAGTTGTTTTGCCTAATTTTGGCGCCCAGGATGGAGGAAAAGTCAATGCATGAGGATAAGCCAAAGAGAACTGAAGGTAGCATGCTAAAAATAAATAAATTAAATTTATTTAATGGCAGCCAGCAGCATGCAAAAATAGGCGCCCAATTTGGGTGAATAAACATCATTGTTTATTAATTAATTGCCAAGAATAGGAGGGGCAATTATTAAAAATAGAATGCTGGGAGTTATATAAGCATGGGCTGCCATAGTGAAGATGTAATTAATTCTTTTTGCAAAGGATTGCAGCCCGGATAGTTTTGGCGCCCAAGGAAGGAGGATTTTTGCATCAAAAAGTGTTTTTCATTGCCGGAAAGCTTCAAAGTTTGGCGCCTAGGGTTGGAGGAGCTTGATTTAAGCCTTGTTAATTATCTGCATGTTGGTATAAGTGCCCAGGTGAAGTTAAAAATATTTATGCTTGCTTTGCATGCAAGCAAAACCTCAAATTTTAGGGCAGTAGGCTTTATATGCAGATTTTGGTGATAAAAATCAAGTATTCATGCCATGGACTCCATCTTTGTCTGAATAAATTACAAGTATTCATCACAGGTGCTCAAATCAATGTCAGGTACATTGAATATATCTTCCGAATCTGAAGAAGTTGTCAGATCTGCACAAATGGATCCAATTGCAAGGGATTCCGGCAGAATTAAAAGAAAAAGAGCTCAGACAAAGATTGCTCCAGCCATGATGAAGCGTGATGATAGAGAGGATCAGCAGAATCATGCATAACTTCCAGTTGCTAAAGTCAATGATACAAACATAGGCCCTGAACCTATCACCGATTTAATTGATAGATCCAGATCTCATAAAAAAGTCATCCTCTTGTTTTCGACACGCCCATGTAGAAGTCAATGCATAGAGAATTCCTTCCAGGATCTTGTGCATGTGCTCCTAATCTTCAAGTTGAAACCTTCATCGAATTTACGTTGCATGTACTAAAGAATAATTGCAAAAGCTTCAAAGATAAGAGGGAAGACAAGGCAAAGACAATACCTGCAAGCAAATCACAATCACCTACTTCCAAATCCAGATTGGTGAGAATCAACGACAAAAAGTCAACCGCATGCAGAATATGGAAAAAGAACAAGACTGGAAGTGTTGCAGCTTTCTTCTAATTTATTTTCCTCTTTCTTCTTCTTTCTCTTATTTTCTCCGACAAAGTAATTGAGCAATCAATTAAATTATAAAACTTAAGTAATTGGTTTAAAAATCGTTAATTGAAGAAGTCAATTACTTGGAGATAGGTGGCGAAACATATAAAATAGAAGGTTCTATTTTCGCTATAAATCATGTATGTCATGCGAAAGAGGAATTCTAGGAGAAAGATTGTCGAGTTGTTTCCCTTTTAATAGCTTCCGCATGCAGGAATTCATTTAAAGCTTTCTATTTGTAATTGCCCTTGATACACTATAAATAGAGGAAAAACCTACGGGTTAAACGATCGGAATTTGTAAGCAGCATTCTTGTGTTCCAGACTTTGAGTGAAACCCTTGATAGCTTTTTGAGAGCGAAGGAATAGAAAGGAGGCATATTTCCGGAGAACTTTGTGTCAACGGTGCATTTTGTTTCTGATTTCTTTCTTAGATCTATTCATAAACTTTGTGTTATTCTAGATCTAGATCTGAAAGTTTCCTTTGCTTCTAATTTTGTATGTCAAGATCTATTTGTTCTATCTATGTGCATGCGATCAACTCTGTAAACTATTGATTGGGTTGCACATCTTCTCTCCTTTCTCCTGTTTTCCATTATTTTCCTCTTCTACAGATATTTCTTCTCTTACATGCCTACTTCTGCAGAAATATAGCTATGGTTCATGAGCTACATTGTTAAAGTAATAATAGCAGCAGATAGATATTAGGACATATAAACCGACAAAATCTTACACGGGAGCCTCACTTTGGTAAATGAGGGAGATTTATCTCATGATGCTAGGTTTTCGGTTTATGAAAAATATAGCCAACATATTTTATTTTTATTTTCAATAAAGTGCTAAAAACACAATTGAAACCCTAAAAAGTCAAAAGAATGACATAAGGCAAAAGCAAATACACTTTTGTACCACCGATGTTGTATCAAGCTAAAAAGCGCTTTTTATTTTTTCCAATACTAAAAACATAAAGTGCCAAAAAAATAAAAAGCACTTTGAAAAACCCTAAAAAGTCAATAAGATGACATAAAAGAAAAGCAAAAACACTTACGTCTCATTCGCTCACGGCATACTTTCGGATATGTGCTGCAAATGTATGCGAGCATATTTGCCTATTTCAGTAAATGCCTTATTTGGGCTAAAAAATAGTTTTTGGTTTTTTAAATTTTTTTCAACACTAAAACATAAAGTGCCCCAAAATTTAAAAACACAATGAAAACCCTAAAAATTCAAAAAGATGACAAAAAAGCAAAACACAAAAGTAAAAAACACTCCACTCTCATTCACTCGTGGCATAATTACCTCTCTAATCTCTTTTTGCTCATTTAGGTTTGATTCTTCATCAAGAAACATGGTTGATATTTTCCTACATTGGGAGTGCCCATTTGTTGCCAAGGTGATTGAGGAGCTTGAAAGGAGGATTCTTGGATTATTCATTTAAGGTAAAATAATTATCTTTTAAGTTTTTTTAATTTTGTTTTCACTCTTCACACTTTCTTCATTCTTGTTTTGATGTTTGTTGTTTTCATTTTAAATTTTAAGAACATTTTTGTCATTTATTTAATAAGTTGTCAACTACGTACATGTTATGCCCTAGGGTTTGTTGTTTTCTTCCCTTATGATGTTGGTTTTTAAACTTGCAGCGCACTAAAGAGAATATTACTACAATGGCAACAAGATCTACCTCCTCGGGCGAACCTTGATTCAAAATTGATCCGCATTCACCGTTATAGAGGCATTTCCTAATGCTAGAGCAACTTCCAAGTGGTGTGTATTTTCTTTGGCAATGCCACGAATGCGTGGCAAATTCAAAAGCTCATACAAGTAGGGTAAAAGCCCACTTGTGTGCAATACCAGGTCAAGACATCGGAACTTACAAGCGGATGGTGTAGAGGTGTCACATCAAATATTATGGAGTACGCCAAGAGGTTGACACGACCACAACTTATGCCATGAAAGCGGGTCATACTTTGTCAAAGAAAGGAACTTCATCTTGATCGATGAAGACATCAGTTGCCCTATCTCATAGTGGTTCCCCAATTGTGGTCATGATATATCCGTTTGTGGCATCACCTTCCATGCAAGACAAGGATTCTCCTCTTTCATGAAAGACCCACCGTTGGAAAAGTCCTTTCAAAATGAGAGTTGTGATATCATAGATGAGCACATTAAGTGATGTGTGTATGCAAATGGTTTTTCATTCAATGTTGTCGGGGCATCATATTGGCAAGATCAACAAGGCCCCAAATGGGTGTAAAGGGTCAGGTCACGAGAAGCTCTAAACCACTCTATTCGTAATGGAAAAAATTTAGAATCCTCAATATAGCCAATTGGGGTTTGTGGGACAAAACAAGAGTGTCCATCGTTGTCGATGGATGGAAAGATGCAAGAAATCAGCCTCTTATCAATGTGGTTGCAATATGCCCCGAAGGGCAATGTTTTGTAAGCAATTGATTACGACTAGTATGTGAAGGATCCTCAATTCATCATCAACATCCTCTTCCAAGCCATTGAGGCGGTGGGGCCTCAAAATGTTGTAAAAGTCATAATAGGAAATATTAAAAATATCAAAGTCCCTACGATGTTGGTGGAGGCGAGGTATGGGCATATTTTTGGACACCTTGTAATGTCCACTCACGCAACTTAATGTTGAAAAAGTTTGAGTAGAAAAATTAAGTGGATTAAACAAGTGTATGTCAAGGGCAAAGAGATCCAGATGTTTGTGAATAACCATCACCAATCCACAAGACATCTTTAAATCTTTCTCGTATTTGGAGCTTTTGAAGGTAAGGAAGCTACCTTTCTTTTCTTTATGATGTAAGTAAGATTTTTAATATAGTACTTGAAGTTTTGAAAAATTATTTGTTTTTTCTTCTTAATTATTACTAGGTTATTGAGACTCAATTTGCATCACACATAATCATATTGAGACAACTTGTGAAGGTGCAAGAGGCACTTACAAGATGGTCACTCAACCTATAGGTTGTAGGAAGGCAGCCAAACACTAAGCAGGCCCAAAAGTGAAGATGTTGATCATAGATGACAACCGATGGGATCGTGTAGAATGCTTGTTGAGTTTTATCAAGCAATTATGAGTATGATCCGCTTTCTAACATGGATCGGCCATGTCTAGAATCGATATATGATGATAGCGAACTCAATGATTGAGAAAATAAAGATTGTCATGAATGAAAAAGAACAAGACCTGTGGAAACATTCGTCGAGACAAATAAAATCATACCTCAATGAGAGGTGGAACAAAATGAGCACTGCTACAAGTTCTTGCCTTGGCATTGACTCCTAGATTCTACAACACAGAGATCCTTTCTTTCCAGAGGGTAGCACTATATAGGGATGTTGAAATCAATAAAGGGTATATGTTGGCATTCTCTAGGCTCTTACCTGATCTTGAGGTCGAAGACATGGTTATGATTGAGTTTGGAAATTTTGTAGCCTCTACAGGTCATAGCCTTTGTGCTCTTGAAGACGAATACAAGAAAAAAATCTCATACATAGTGGTACCTCCATGGTAAAGGATCCATGTACCTGCATCTTTTTACGTGCGAATCAAAGTCATTTCACGGGTTAAATTTTTAATTTTTAAATCTTTAACCTTTTTGTTTTAGTTTTTTCCAAATTTAAGTTTGAGTTTTTACTTCTATAAATTTCAATTTTGCATTAAATTTTCTCGATAGTTTACAAGTTCATCTTCCTCTAAGCTCAATTGGAGTACATACAGCTTCATCCACTCATAAAAGCACAACAAGTTGGGGGCAAAAAAGGCCGATGAATTGGTGTATATACATTCCAACTTGCGCCTTCTATTCCACAAGCAAATCAGTACAATGAAGGGGGTGACAAAGCATTGGGATGTAGACTCGAAGAATGTTGACACGAATGTTTCCATTTCCGTCTTTCATTACATCTTGGAGAATTCTTTGGCATGGTAGGGCCTACGTGGGGTGCTAGTGTAGTGACCTCCCAATTTGTGGTACTTCCCTTGCCCCATTTGGTCTAGTCCTTGCTCTCGAGTGTCATGACAAGTCTATGTTGCGGGTTCACCGTGTGTTCCTAGTGGGTCATTATGAGGTATAATTGTTCTAGTGTTGTTTTCTGTCTAAAGCATCCCTCCTACTTGGAGAAGTCAATTAAAAGATCAATCCAAAGGAGTTGGAAACCATTTAGATTGATGTTAATTAATTGACCTTCGGTGCGGGAGAGTGGTAAAGAAGGTAATGAAGTGATTAATAAAATTTGGTATGATAAGGGCCTTGAGACCGATGCCTCTTGGTTTTGTTTGAATGCATATATTTCGAATATTATACGAAGGCATATATATTTATTGTAATAATTATAAAATATTAAACCCAAATGAAGGAGGGTTTGACCTAAAACAAATTTGGGTGGTATGTAATAAAATCAAAATAAAATTTGCAAAATAAATAAAACAAAATAAAAAATAAAAGGAGAATTAAGGAAAAAGGCATTTTAGAGTTTTGGATGTTTTGGTCTTCCTTTTCGAGCGAGCCCACGCATTTGAGGTTGCATCGCCTTTGTTTGCTCCTTCCTACCTTATGCCTTGTTCAAGATAAAAGCTTGGCATCTCAAAGTGTTGCTTTCTGTGGGGTTGCGGTGAGTGAGCTGAGCGTGCAGCTCACCAAGAAGCTCTCCTTGTAGCTCGGTGATGAGATGGAAGAACCCTTGCATTCTTGCTTAGTATTTGGCGAATCGTGGGTTTGTGCCCTTTTTCTATGAAGTGGGGGCAGAGCTTGTTCTTTGGATGACATTGCCCAGCCGCAGTCTTTATTGCGGTCACCATAGTAGCCTACAGGAGCACGGGACTAGAATCAGGCTATTACGATTCAAGATCATGTTGCCTTTTCATGTTAGTTCCTAACTTTGTTGCATTGTGCAGAACAAAGGACTAGCATCTCGATTTTGCTTCCCGTGGGACTATTAATGAGAAACAACAGTTGCTATATGAGAAGCTCGCTTGTGTGGAAATGATTGAGCTTTCATTCAGCCCTTATCAAACCTATGGCAAATCTTACCTGCAAGGAGCTCAAGCTTGGAATGCGGCTAACATGTTTCAATATTGCCTATACCTACTCCTACGTAGCCTCGTGCTCTGTGTTGAACAAAAGATTGGCATCTCGATGCGAGCTCTGTAAGGAGCTCACTTGTTTGAAAATTAAGTGATTCCATTCAACCCCTTTCCAAACTTGCACAACATCCTCCCAGCCGCACCAAAATGGAGGTGTTTGAGCAGGGCATAGACAACCATCAAAGTATAGTGGAGGGCAGATTTTGTAGAGGTAGCTGCCAGAACCTAGTAGATATATATGCAAAAAGTGGGCAAATACACTAGACATGTGGACTATTGACAATGCCATAAATCAATGCAATCTCATGGACTGCATAGTTGTAGGATTTTCACAAATGGCTTTGCAAGATCCTGTCAAACTCTTTAATGGCATAAGTGCCTCTTTAGTTGTATGCCTGGCTTGATCATTATGTCTGTTGGTTGGCATCCTTCGCTGCACTGGCCATCTGGAAGAAACTCTAAACTTTATCATCAATATGCTCATTATACATGTGGTGATTGTGTGGGTGTGTTTACTTGGTGCCTATAGCGTACATAAGAATATGGGACTATGATTGTTACAACAACTCTTGCCTTGAAATGGGTCCTCCAAGTGATGCAACTTGTATTATGTTATCAAGCATCTAGGCAACATTGCGCGGGTGGGGATGGGGTTCATTTAATAAGGAGACTTATGCAAAGCTGGAACAACAGTCTTGGGAGTTGAAGCAATTGTTTTTCCTTCCTATTTGTCCACGTGCCATGCATGGGTTTTCTTTTCTCTTTACTAGCTTGCTATCAGAATTGTTTTCTCATTTGTATAGAATAGGCTTCTAAACATTTGTCAGCATGCATGTAAGCGGGATGAATGTTAGATTTTTCCGTTATCTATAAGCAATAATAAAATGAACTTTTTGCTAGTGAAAACCAGCCTCTAAAACACCCATTTACTTGTCGATACAGCAACAACTCCAAACGTACCTTACCAACCTACAAAACGAAACATGACTTTCCTTGCAATTTATGGTTTGGGCCTCAGATCCGTGAGAGCAAAATACTTAAAACACTAAACTGTATGGCTTAAAAACAGCCCTTTTAAAGTTATCAATTTGTTTTGAAATTGACATGTGGTAAGTGTCTACAACCTTCCCTTTTCAAGTTTTATGACTTGAACTTGTTCTTTGATGTTGGGAATTGTCAAAACGATCCCTAAATTACACCCATCCTCTTGTTTTGACACTTTATTAAATTGTGTTTCCAAGCCACTTTGATGAGCCAATCACTAGAGGTGACCATAAATTTACAAAACCACTTTGGAATCAACCTGAATTAAATGCTCGCGAACCAAGAACTCGTGTCGTCCTATCAACTCTAACCTTGTCTTTTCAACATTAGAATTATTAATTCATAATTAGTTTCACCCTACCTCATGGGAAAGGACTTTTTCTGTCAATTTCGAAACCGCTTCAACTTATTGTATTCGAGTTCAATCTTCCAAAGTGCACCAACTTCCTCTAGAATTGTGCCTCTAAAACAAGTGCCGCTTAGCGGATTTTGGTTTTGTTAGCTTCCCTTTGTTCCGCCATATAGGAGAAGACGTTGGAAGTGATGGATTCCATGTACGCACACTTGGTGACCTTTTTCGAGAGGCCATACCATGGTCATTTCAGCTACTTTGAATTGTACCTTTACTAAGCCTTTTTGACCAGTTCGACTTCATGAAACGATCCTTGTTGGGTTTGATAACCTACTTTCAAGAAGTGATTCATATTATGGAATTGACCTTTGGATCGCATTTGAGACCTCTTTGAGCTGAATATTATTCTATTAATCCAAAGTGGTCGCCAAGTGACTGTGTGTCGTGATGGGTTGCGATAGCGCGAGAGAGTGGAAACGCGGTGACTTGTTATGAGTTTGCTATGTGAACTTGAGTGTTTTGGACCTATAGCTAGTTTTGTGGAGTAACCATGATGGCGTCAAGACTCGGTGGGACAATGGCATAGCAGCGTCATCCCCTCCCCAACTCCCACACCCGAGCAAAAGAAAACCTACGTGAATGACACAAAATTACTCTCTTTAAGTTTGACAAGATGAATGGAAATTAAACACTTTGGTGTAAACTATTTATATTTTCCCTCTCTGTAAACCTTTCTCTAAATTGTATATGAAAATTGTAAATTGTGTGATAAGTGATGCTCTCTCTATTTGAACTTTGTCTTAGATTTGCAAATGAACTTGAAAATTTGTGTGAAAAAATGAATATTTTCTCTCTAAAACCTTGGAAATGTAATTGATTCATGAAGTTGCGCATGAAGAATGTGATTTATTTCTCTCTGTAAGCTCTAAATGTGTTGAATGATTTACTGAAACCTTGAAGAGTAATAGTATTTCTCTCTCCTCTCTAGAAACTTTAAATGTATGGTATCATTGCTAAATAGGAAGAGTGAAATCCATATCAGTCTTGTGCTAACCAATGATGTTACAGGCTTGCAAGTGTTGTGGCAAGAAAGCAAACGAATGTAGATACTCAAATAATTGTCTCATTTTGTAATTATTAGTATATTAATATTTGAAAAAAATTGAAATTTGTATTATCATGTACTTGTATAAGTGTGTTATATAGGTGAATCAGTTCTCCTTCGAGCATTGTTATAATAGTAGTTTTTTTGTTGGCTAAAGAGACACATTTTGTTATATTGTAATATACTAGAACACTGAAGTGAAATGTAATTGAACTAGTTTCACTAGACCCTATCTTTATATTGTTTCCCTATGGATAAATCGTGACAAAAAGCTAGACTTTAAACCTGGTGAGAAGTAACTTATTCGTGATTTTGTATAAAAGATAACTTGATGTATGTGCAAGAAGAAACTTTTGATAAGACCAATTTCTTGATGGACTTACCGCTCTACTTAGCTTGAGTAGCTCATGTTTAAATCACATCTCTATTTTTAATAACCTTGCATGGAGTGGGTCACACTTATGTGACCCTCCCCCTAATGCCTAGGCCAACAAAGTCTCTACCTTGGTGTCATCCTTGAAAGGTCATTTGTTAAGAGTGTTCTTAACTCAATGTGATTGGCAAATCATACCAATTGACCTGATCATGTAACTTCCTCATATCTTGTGTATAGAATTTATTTGGGAGGCTAGTATGTGACCTTAAGTCCGTAATGTGACCATTATTTCTACAACGAGAGTAATATTCTACCCATTTTGCCTTGATGCACAAGTCTAGTGATGTCTCCTTAGTGTGATCATTCTCCCTTAATGAGAGAGGATGAACCCAGCCCTAAGATCTCCTTAGGAGGATATTCGTGGGTGAAATCTTATAACGTTGCAATGATATGTTTGTGTTTGTAAGATCTTTGTGAGTGTTTACTCTAGAGCTTGAGACACCCTCTCCTTGGACCTGTTTTATAACCTTTAGAATGATTTGCGAAAGTGAAGTGTGGTGCCTCCTAGAGGGAAGCACATATGACTTAGGGGATGGAATCCTAACCTTGTAGTGATTGTAATATGTATTTTGGTGCTCTCTAAATGTTCTGCAAACACAAGAATTAAACAAGTAATTAAACTTGCATTGGGTGGATAAACTAAACTGTAACCTAAGTGGCTGGTGGTTGGGATGCGAATTGTATTTGTGTAATGTTGTGGAAGCGAAGTGTTGTTGTGTATTAAGTATTTGTTTAAAATAAATATAAATAAAAAATAATTTACTTTGGTTCTAGCTGTAATTTCGGGTTTAAAATATTTGGCATGACAGCTAGTGGCAGTGGGAGTACTTCGAGTCCATGTGATTCTAATGAACCACATCATAATGTTGATGTTGATGCTCTCAATGAAGAGCAATATGATGAATATAATGAATTTTGAATACTTTGATGTAATAATTAAATTTAATATTTATCATGACATTTGTGACTTGTTGTTTGGCATTTAGTTGGCATTATACAAATTATTAGTGTTTTGTGGTTATTTAACTTATTTTGTTTTCTATATGCCTAATATGTTGGTAATTCCTATTTATTCGGCTGAAATTTATATATATTTTTATGTTTATATATTTTTGTACCGCCATATCCAGGACCAAAAAAACCATTGTATCCGCATATCGGATTCTTTGTATCCATACCCGTATCCGAAATGTATCAGCCACTTAGCCCGCAATCAGTCAACCATTATGTAGAGCGAGGAATCAATAAACTAGTGATCCTTTCAAATCAAATATGATCCTCTAAACGCATACTTTATAGATGAATCACCTAGTGTACATGTGCTTGGGTGCATCAAAGTTTATGGTGAAATTGGAATTTAATTACATAATAGCTAGTATTCAACATTAATCATGCTTTTTCACAGTTATAACTTAAATGTTGCATTGCACTTGCTAGAAAGAAAGAAATTGTATGCTTAATAGCTTTAAAAATGTTCCTATTAGTGAATAATCAGGAAAGATTTAAAACTGGCATTGGAAATAAAGCGTAATGAAACTTACCTCTTGTGCAGGACCAAGTTTAGAGTATGCAGGTTCTGCATTTATCAAAGCTGGTTCACAAAGTTTAATGGCTTTGTGAAGCTCTTTAAGGAACCCCCATTTAGGTTGCCTCAAAATTCCTGCACCAATAACATTTGAAAGACTGAGCAATAACAAAATCCAACCAAAAACATTTTTGCTTGAAAATATTTGCCTTGACAATTGCATTCAAGTCACTCTATAGCCATCAACCCTCACATGCTTGTGCTTCATGGTGTTTGGTGTTGAAAATACACGTGTTTCAGTTCATTCATATAAGATATCCTAAAGAAGTACATAGAGGTGCATGGTTCATAGAAAATATTCTTAAGAGAACTAAGCATGAAAGTAATATACATCTGGACAAATATGTAGATTTCATCTCTTCTATGATCTGAAGTCTCGAAAATTTCATTCTTGCTTTCATAATAATGCAAAGAAGTTAGCACAGAGTACATAAATGACTAAAGGAAACACCAGACTAGAATCCTCTGATTTTTGTATACTGTTTGGATATACCATTCCCATGATAAATAGTAAGAATTGCACCAATGCAAATCAGAAAAAAACATGATTAAATATGTACAACTCAGCTTATTCTCTGAGATCTTTTTCATCTAGAAAGAAATCAAGAAATTGGAAAAGAGGGCCTTCCCAATGTCATTGTTGGAATTAGACTTGGAACTCTTAGCTTCAACCAAAAAAGCCCATGTTATGTGGTACTAACTTCAACCAAAATAATTTGAAATTTTGTGACCATCACACACATGCACACACCTTGGGGCACAAGCAACAGACACCTACACGCACACACCCACAGGCACAGACAATGGGCATACACACACACATCCGCACACAGACCTTCCAATTTTATGATATTTCACATATACAAGTCACCTGCCTATTTATGCTCTTTCACCATGCCTATTTTATGACAATAAAACCAAGGCATGGTTTCTTGTGGTTTTTATTAAGTGATAAAGTCTGAGACATATTTTCTGGTGGTGTGATGCATATGTGAATGTGTGCCAATACTTTGACACCGTGTGCATTGATATAGCAGAGTGTCCATTTTGGTGGATCTAAAGATTATAATGAGGAAGTTCAGGTGATATCGCATTGACTAGATCAATGGAGATCTGGACCATCCTGCTATTCCTTGAGCATGACCTAGTTGTAGATGTTGAGACTCAATGCTTCACACACTTAATACAGACACTGTGTTTGGACCCCCATCTTTAATCTGACTAGACACTGTATTTGCAATCATTTATCTAGCTGTAAGTAGAATGTTGATTTGTGCCTAATAAAATACATGATTTGGCCTCTGGTTTCCATTTTTCATGGCTGATTTTGCATACATGAATCTTCTTCTGTTTTAAGACCTTGTATTGCACAAATTTATTTTTAGTAGAATCTAGGAACAAAGCCCACAACATAGCAACTAGCTATAACAACATTCACATTCTCCAACAGGTGCATTGAATGTTATTGACACATCTTTCCAAGAAATTTTGAGAGCAGAACTACACAAACCATGCCTCGGTTTTATCACCTAGTAAAATTTAACTAAAAAATATCAAAACATGGAAATCTTTTCTGGAAAAAATTTACAATGCTTTGTGATTCAATCATCCTTGAACATGTCAGTTTTTGATGTCTAGATAATGTTCATTGATTGAGAAAACCTCTGCTTTCAAGCTTTTTACAGAGAACCAAAATTCACAAAAATGTAGAGGCTAGGAAGTCAGAATAAAGTCTTTATTTTCTTGATAACACAAATAAATTGGCCCAATCTTATGTCACTAGATTGAATGAGTGAATCTTAACAGCATTGCCTAATTATTTCTGCCATAATTTTATCGACATGGTGTTTTATTTGTGCATTTCTCCTATTTGCATCTAGTAATTTTCATAAGAGTTGTATTTATAAATTATAATGGATCAAACTGTCTTATTAGCTCAAGATACCAAAACTCATACTAATTCAACATCATACCCACCTGCACAAAAACTAGAAGACCTCATGTCCTATCTAGATTTTCAAAAATGTACTACTTAGCAAGTAAGACTAAAGCAGGAATAATAAGAGAAACTTCAAAGGAATGAACTGCCAGATTTGAAGGGAGCTTGAGAATTCATACATATTTGAATTAGATAAACATTAACTAATTAGACTCTTAAAACTAAAGCAAAGCCAACATTTCAAACTATCAATGAACTTTCTAGGAGAAAATCATTTCCAAATGGGATATGTTATTTGTGCTGTTTGCTCCTTTAATATTTTTGTGGTTAGATGATGTAAATCAAAATGTCGTTTGATTGGTATTTTTTATATGTTGACTAAATATTTATTTACTTGTCCATTCCTTCTATCGTTATAGAGAAATTTCAAAGTAGTGGCATTCATAGTAAATCAAACTGTCTAGCGCAGAAACGCCAAAGATATTATAGGTCCTAACAGTAAAATGAAAAAAAACACCCATATACCTCGTGTTAATTTCTCTTTTCAATATTCATGCACATTTTCAGCATGAATCTTATGCCTCAACAACTAAACCTTGAGACCTAGGAAGAACTGTACTTATTTTCCACCCAATTTTATAGGTTGCTTCCTTTACATTCTCCTATTAGCTGTTACTCCATTCCATATATCTTATTTCTCTTCCTATATAGCTAAACCTGATCTTAAAAAAATACTAAAGTTTTTTGCATCTTTCCTTTACCCAATAGTTTTAATTCCAATCATGTTTCTCTCCCTACATAGAGTCTACTCAATGTTGGAAATGTGTTGTATATTTTCCATGACTTACCCCCAATTCTAGAAACTCTTAGCCAGGCTTGAATCATTTCGACAACCCGGACAGGTTATTTTTAGAGTCACCTATCTAAATTTTCAAGCCCGTTTATATGTATAGTAAATATTTAAATAATCCTTATAAGTTTTATTATTTTTTTATATGTATAGTAAATATTTATTTACCTATGTTATTATATGGGTGGTTAGATAACTCATGCTTTATGGGGAACCATTATGGGTTGTATTCTTGCCCATGGTTTTGGTACTCATTGTATTGTAATACCGCTAATGACAGTTACCTATTGATGTGCTTACATGTAGTTTCATGCAATAGAATAAATGCCTCCTAGACATAGGAACCTACATTATTGTAGTGCTGTACAATTGACTTTATGCAATAAAGAAGGTTCAATGCCCTGGGTTTTTGTTACTGAAAGGGTTTCCCAAATAAATCTTATGTATTCTTTTATAAGTTTCTGTTTATATTAAGGTTATTTTGCCTAATGCCTATTAGCTTCTCTTGTATTTGTTTATTGGGACAAATTCTCTTCAGGGTGGTATCAAATAACATTTACATAAAACAATTGGTCCATGTAGTGGCCCAATCCTAGAGGATTTATGCACCACTGTCATCCAACCCAAAGCTGTACCAACAGAAGCAGCTAATGCTTCTCTTGCTCCCACTGCCCAAATTTACTTGCAGACAACAAATTTAATGATTTCACACCACTGCCAAGTTTGAAAGTGGCACCACCGTGGTTGAAAGTGGCACTGCCTTTCCAGTAACTGCCGGAATATGAACCATCATTTTCCCCAATGTTTATTCATCTCCTATTCTACACTTTTGAATTAATATGTTTTGTACCCATGAGCAAAAATAGCTTCCACAACCCAGTTCAAAGATTTGCATGTATGGAAAGTTCAGATTTATTTAATTCTGATTACAGTCCTTATTAGCAATATCATTCTCTATGGATGAATTAATTATGTTTTTCTACACTCTAACTTTTGTTTGCATTTGCTTATGCTATAAAACACCAAAATCTGTAATTTCTTTTGTTTGTCTGCCAGATTGCCCCTGAGATCAAGATCACCAATCGACTTGCTTAACATCCCTAAGATAGTTTTCAATCAAGCAACATGGATGCCAAAGGAATTTCTAGTCTGTGTTTTGATATGGATTTTCTTATGGGTTTATAGTACCAATGTGACTGTTGGTTATGCTAAAACAGCTGTGTGGTCTGAGTTAGTTGGCTCAAATTCATTTTGAAATGCCATTCTGTACAAGAATCATATTTTTGTCTGTTTAGCTAATAGCTATAAAAAGTTTAGACACAAGATTTTAGCAGAAGCATGTATCCTAGAAAGACAAGTTTTCCCTTTTTACAACAGCTGAATGATATAGACGTATACTTCAATATTTTACCATATTCATCAATAGGAGCATCATAATCATAGCTTGTAGCAATAAAAGGGCCTCCTGCTGTGCGACCAAAGTTTGTTCCTCCATGATACTGCAAGCACAGAAACATAATGTCTGTGTTATTTTTTTCCTGTAGTATTTTCTCCATCTAGAATCTATTAGTTTATGTAGAATGTATTCAAACATTCTAATATAAATATGAAGTAAAGCTGCAGTGTTAAAGCATATAAATTCATTATATGAAACAACCATACCATATAATAATTCTGAAATGTACCCCCTCTTTGGTAGAAGCGTGCAACAGAAAAGGCAAGGTCCTCTGTGGGCCTATAAGGCACACGACCCCCGAAAGACAGAAACCTGCCAACAGGTAGATGAAGAAATATGTAGAGTTTCAATCCCAACAAAAAGGAATTGAGTATATATGTATATCTGGACATGGTTGACTAAAATACAGATGCTGCTGCTGTGCACTAATGGAAAATATAAATTGCTCTCCTGCAAGATCTTGAAATATTCTAAACTTTTGTGATTCGTTATACTGAGGGTTCAAATAAGATGAGGGTGCTACCAGCCACTCCAGTTTTCTGTCCACATTTTGGGCTTGTTTGGAGAATTTGGAGTAAATGAATCACAGTAGAATCCATTACAAGTGTTGATCTGCAAAATGAGAAGCTCAAAACATTACTTGATTTCACATGCAATTCTTACAAAGAAATCTGTAGTATTTCGAATAAATGTTTTCTTTGTTTAAATCTTCTGCATATTATACCAAATTTAAGAAGTGTATTTCAGGGTGTAGATTTTACAAGTTCTGCCAAAATATGATTCTCCAGACAAACTCTTACTATGATCAGAATAACATGTGAATAAGATAAAAGTACCTTGAGACAAGCACAGTCCAAAGAGATTAGACATATACTCACAACTGAAACAGGAGCATCTGCTTGTTGACACATCACCCAAGGGACTCCTGTGTCTAGACCAACAGCCATAGATGCTGCCCATTTTACATATCGCTTGCCTGCTTCCCATATGGTCCAGCAATGTTGCCATACTCATTCTCTATCTACAATATGAGATAAAATAGAATGAGGATAATTACCTGAAAACTAGCTTTTGTCTTCGTTTTCTTATAGGTCCCCCTAGTACAGTAATGTATCAGGCATGCCCGTATTACTAAATGGGCACTGTTGCAAAGAAACCCTATTAATCCACAGTATGCATACTAAATGGATGCATCATATATGGGAATATAGTGCATTCTTATTTTATTTCAAAGCATATCCAATTATAAATAAAACATAGACATCCTGAAAAATAGTTGCTATTCATACAGATAGAAAAATGACCTGAGATAAGATAATAGGTCCCCTTGGGAGGCAAAGAGTTCCTCCTGCTTCATCATGTCCACAATTTTTCTGGTGAAACGTTCCATCTCAGTCTACAGAAGAAAGTAAACAACAGGAAAAAGGAAATAAAGATTTAATTTAGTATTTGATGAAGTAACATAGATTAACAAAAGTTCGCCTTGATCATTTACAAGAGTACTAAATTGCAAATGGAACTAAAAATTTAATTTATTATTATGTATGGTATTTTGAATAGCACAAAGAAGACAGTGATCAACCTTGAAGGGCTCGTTGTCAGTTCGGAACTTGATTCCAGGAACGAAATGCAACCAAACCGGGAAACCTCTGTATCAAATTGAAACAACAATGATGATTTCACCAACCATTACTTGAAGCCTGCTGCTAGATAAGGTACGTCAATAGTTGTCAATAGCATGTGTGTGCCTGTTTAACCCAAGTTGAGAACATCATGTGCACATGCAACATACAATAAAAGCCCTAGTACTCAAAGTACTTATTTTTAGTTGATAAGAATCAAGACACGTGTTCTTGGATGGCTTGGAGGATATGGTTGGCCAGTCATTTTACCAAAGGAATTTCCAAATCAACTTACAACGATGTATTGCACTTGGTATATACAGTACAACTAAAAGAATCTAGGACAGCAGCTTATACCTTAAGCACTTAGGAAGATCAGCTTATAACAACTACATTTCCTTCTTCCTATACCAGCCATGTTTGGAAAACAAAAGAACAGAAAATGAACCTGAGAAAAAAGGGAAAAAAAAGATACATAGAAAAAAATGAAAAATGGGTAAAGAAACTACATATAGATATTTTTCTGTGGAGAGTATTCGGTATGGGGCATCGGAGGAGAAAATTTACCCTTGCAATTGTCAGATTCTGAATCTGAAGAGAAAGAAGTTGAAAGTTTGCTTGGCTATGGCACATTGAAAGCTTCTAAAAGAGAGGGCCTTTAAGGGTGTATATTCTCAAAGAACAGAGAAGCACGTGTGAGCATAGATTGGGATCTCCTGTATATATGATGATGATATACTACAAAAGCCTCCATTTTAAATAGTGGAAACCAAATACCCAACAACAAAAAACAGCATTTTGTCTTTGTGACCAACTTCAAACAACAA
The DNA here is from genome assembly GCA_018340775.1 of Taxus wallichiana var. yunnanensis. NCBI lineage: Eukaryota > Viridiplantae > Streptophyta > Pinopsida > Cupressales > Taxaceae > Taxus > Taxus wallichiana. Next base: position 714,647,725 of record CM031235.1, on the reverse strand, counting down.
CATAAAAATCTTGCTAAACCTGAGGAAGTTTTTGAAGCTTACCCTTCTCGTGCAAAAGATAAAAAAAAGAAACTGCCTAGGCAACTTCAGCCTAAAAATGATCAGAGCCAAAAAACACAAAAATAAGGAGAAGGGAAAGCAGAGAAGGAGAGAGAGACTTACCCATAATTCCACTCTGCACATGCATAAGGACCAATGCGAAGATGAGCATAGAGTCCAGCCTGTTGAACTGTTTTTATGAACTTTACCAAATCAAATCTTCTCTCAAAGTTGTACTGCAAAACAAATTGAAAAGCATACAGCCTTCAGCAAACTAATAGCACAGCCATATAGAGCATTTTCAACTATGTTTTCAAATATGCTTTTGATAAATATTGGAAAACGTGTTTCCAACGTTTCTGACATTCCGAGTCCAGAAAATTAAAGCTTCTTTTTTACATGGGCACTATTTCATGAAAATATTACTGCTCGCATTACGAAAAATAAATCTGTGGATGAACATTGAACACTTACACATCACAGAAATCTGATTTTGAGGATGAACATAGAACATTTTTAATAAAACAGTCTGGGGAACTAGTAGAGAAACTTAAAACTTTTTTACCAAAAAGGAATGAATGGATATTACAGAAATAATTACCTGATTTTGTGTGGGTTCATGGATATTCCAAAACACGTAAGTCTCAATGGCATCCAAACCTCCTTCCTTCGACTTCTGAATTATATCAGGCCACATCTGCCGATCCAAAAACAGCCATCTTCAATATGAGGTAGCCCCATTTTAACAAAGCTGGCTTTAGAAGGGAAAAAAATAAATTTTTGGCTATCGGAATCGCACCTACTTATTAAATATGATTTTTTAATTTTTATGTTTTTGCTTTTCCAGATTCCAATCATGGCGGAAAGAGGAAAACATAATTACTTCCGGTGTGCTGCGAGGATAATGAATAGACCCAGATATCAAAACTCTTCGTTGCCCATCAATCACTATAGCTCTGCTATCATAAGTGACATTTATACTAGAAACATGTTGTACTTGATAAAACCCAGTAAACAAAAATGTCATAAACAGAGCTAATATGAGCCTCGCGAGAACTTCCATGATGGAAGAAAAGGGGCTCGGAAATGAATCACTGCAAAACAATGTTAAACACAACAGTCTTGTCGAAAACCATGAAAACGCAATAGTTGTCTGCGAGATCCAATAGGATTATATAATGCTCAGTTAATAAAAAAACAGTGCCCACAAAATATAATGAGAATGGAGTTCGAAGATCACAGAACTGCAATGATGAAGGCCCAGAAATAATAATGAGCAGGTAATGTGCAGGTGAGAGTAAAGTGTTTTTTTATAGTGAGAATGGGATGTTTCAAAGTGGATGGGACACCAGTTCGCTGATTGTTTTAGGGGTATCTTGTCATTTTGGGTAAGGTGGTGGCAGGATTAACGTTGAGTTTATGCCATATTCGAAATTCATGTTAGTTACAATGTGGGGTTTTGTTAATTGTGGGAAAGGGGATGGGGTACCAAACATTACAGTGTGAAGTAGTTTCACATTCGTGTGAAGGTGAATGAGGGAGTTTAGTGGGGACTCCCTGTCGAAGTTCTCACAATCGTGAATGAGGTTGCAGGCGCGAAAGCCATTGTCTTGTGCACTTCACCATTGTCTCATGATGCAAAAGTGGCTTATGAACTCAGAAAATAATGCAGAATACTAGTTGGGATCTCATATTTGATGGTAATAATTTTTAAGGTGTTGTTGGGGTGTCGAGTCTCCTCGTCTCTAGATTTTTTTCTTATTATTTGGTTTTATGATCTGATTATAATATATTTTTGTTTTTGTTGATGGCCATATAGAAATTTTCTTTTTGTTTAACGTTTAGGTCTTTTATAACGTGAAGATTTTGTGGATCTTGATCTCATCCAACCCATTCTTTTTTTTAGAATAGTGTGTAATATTTGAAAAAAAAAATTATGAATGAGATTTTATATTATATAAACAAGTTAAATGATACAATATAATTCATCAAAAAAAGTGGTATGAGAGCACGCCCCAAAGTCACGAATAAATTAGGCCAAGCCTAGAAAAAGTCAATTATAACGACAAAGACACGGCTAAAATGAAATTAAGTCATTGTTGCAAAAGTTGACCAAATTGTGGGCGGATCATGGTCATCATGCCAGCCAAATCTAGGAAGGTCCTTGCCACATCGTCGGCAAAGACCTCCCAACCAAAGCCAACACGGCGCTCTTCTTCGTTGTCTTCCGCATTGGCGCAAGTGGGCGAGATGGCTAAAGCCATTCAAGGAAACTTATCTGACAGAGGTGGGAGACTCCACCTGTCATGAGTGCATGGCTCGGGGGAAGCCAGCGAGCCCCAACCGAGCTAGTTAGATAGCAGAGGGGATCCCCAACCTTGGTGACGAGTGGGGCGAAGGAGAGAAACAACGTTGCGGCAAATGATTGTGCGGGGATTGGCGAGCACGGCTAAATGAGCGACACCGAGAGCCGCTCCAACGACCACCTCGAGGACGAGTGCCATGGGCGGAGAGCGTCAAGAGGGAGAGGGTGGCTCTGAGCAACATTATAAGGGGCGTCGCCCCAATAACGAAGGAGGGTTTGGAGGTGCTCCACCTCGAGGGCCACCTTATTCACTTGCACTTGAATCTGCAATAGCACATTGGAGATAACCATCAACTTATTATAAATAGAAAAATGTTGATCAACTTCAGCATGAGCAAATAAACAAGAGTTCCTTTCTTTCCAAAGCCAAAAAGAATTTCCCCTCTAAAAGCATGCCAAATTTGGCCAAACATGTGAGGCATCCTGGGATTATCGCCTAACAGAATATGCTGCCAAGTGAAACATTCTGGTCTGAAAGGGAGAAAGAATGAATGAATCCAATTCCAAGCCTTTTGGGCTTTACTACAAATACCAAAAAAGGTGGGATAGGGTTTCCAAGTGCCCACAGAAGGGACATTTGGGAGCCGAGACACCAAGTTGAACCAAATGGGCACCAATCGGTAGGCCTTGGTGGAGAACACACCACAAAAAATGAGTGATTTTAGGTTCCACACAAGTGGACCAAACAAGTGTCGAATCTCCTTCTCCAACTGGAAGGAGAAGAATGAAGCCCCATCGATTGTTGAGTTTATCAACCATGGGCAGATGGGGAGACAACCAAGAATAACCTTTGTTAGTAGAGTAATTCCTAAGGGGGTATCCACAAACCATTTCCAGTCTATCCACCAAGGACGGGAGGAAAGCACAACAATTTTGTGGCTCATATGATCAGGAACAAAGGAGATAATGTCATTAATATTGGCCCGATCCTATGAGGCAAGGTTGAACTTAGCTTTGAGCTCATTCCAAGGACACCAAGCTTGGATACACTTGCAAAAGAGGTCCTGGATAGAGTGAATTTCGCTCTTGAAAAGCTTGAGCGCAGGGATCCCGGGGACCTTTGCAAGACACCGATCCTGGAATTGGATGACATGCGACCACCACAAGGAGTGATGGTTAATAGAGAGGCCATTACAAAAGTCATCACCCTTCCATTGAAGCCATGGTTTGATTTGTTCCCATGTTTTCCAGATACTTTTGAGAACAAAGGTGTCGACCACTTTGATAGGCACAAGAGCAATGAGAAGATTGACGAAACCTAAACCCTTCCAAGTTGGCCAGCCATAAGGGGAACCCTCCTCTATGCCATGACGTAAAAGCACTTTCCAAGCTTCTTGTCCTTCGATGCTGTGAATTATCCATTTGGCACAAAGCGCCGCCCTTGACGCAAGATGTCAATAAGGCCCATTCCTCCATATTCTTTGGGAAGAAAACAGGTTCTCCCATGCAACTCTGTGAAATCCTTTGCCAAAAGAAGCATTAGACTAGAGAAAATATTTGAGAAGCCTTTCTAACTTTTGCATAATTTTTTTGGATGGGACCCAATAGGAGGAATAATAAACATGAGTAGCTTCAAGCACTTTGGAGAAAATCTAGAATTTACCCGCTAAAGACAACAGTTTGGTTATCCAATACTCAAGTTTTTAGCAACCCATTGAACAACATATTGCCAAAGATCTATAGGTGACACTTGAAAGGAAAAGGGGATGCCAAGAAATTTGAACATCTCACCATGGTCAATCATCTTCCAATCATACGAAGCCATCCAGGGGGATGCGGGAGGGAAAATTTCCTATAACACTTGTTTTCCACCATTGAATGGATGAACCAGATGCTAAACAAAAAGTATCGAGGCATTGCATGGCATTGCAAATGTTACTTTCATCCTCAATTAGCGTAAGAAAGGAGTCATCAACAAAGTGGCCATTGAGCAGTTGGGCATTAGCGGAAGAAGGCAAGGTAATTCCCCGACAAGCCCTTGAGATTTGGCTTTGGCAAACAAATAGCCAAAACCTTATGCCACAAGAACATAAAGAGCCGATGCTAAAGGGAAACCCTGTCGTATGGAACGGAAGAGGCCAAACGGAGCCGAGTTGTGCCCGTTAATGGTGATTTGAGCCGAGGCATTCGCGAAGAGCATCTTGACATAATGTATAAAAATGGGCCAAAGCCCAACGCCTTTGAAGCATGGTCAAGATAAAATTCCACTCTATCATGTCGTAATTCCACTCTATCATGGCTAATCTGGACATTCGAACCCATTCCATACCTTCCCAGAGCATACTATGATATTTTCCAAAATGTACCGCCTACTGGATGAAACCATTTGCGTTGGGTGAATAATGACATACAGAATGTGTCGTAGCCGAATGACAAGGGCTTTGGCAATAATATTATAGGAAACATTGAGCAAGGTGATAGGATTCCAATTGGTGATCAAAGCATGGGGTCCCTAGGCTTAGGTATGAACTTGATATTCCCTTTGTTAATGTGAGCACCAAATGACTAATTCTAGAAACCTTCAAGATAAACTTGAAAGAGGTCGGAACAATAGTATCCCAAAGCGATTTGTAGAACTCGCAGGGAAAACCATCACAACCGAGAGCCTTATCATTAGCCATTTGCATGACAACTTCATGAAGGTCATCAAGGGTGAGCATGCGATCACAGGTGGTTTTCTATGCACTTGAGAGAGCTTGCATGGCACCGCAGCTAAGCATTCTTCCAAAACAACATGTTGATCACTCAAGGCACTAGAGCTTGAAAAACCAGTTTGTAATGGTTGACAAATTCCCACAACATAAGTCGGGATCCATGAGTCGAGTTACGCCATCATTGATGGCACAGATTTGCTAAAAGGAATGTTTGGCTTTGAGGGAAAGAAAAAATTCCTTTGAAACACGATCCCCCACTTTAAGCTAGTGCAGACGAGCACAAATTTGAGCACCCTGAGTATTGTAATTATCCATGATTTGAATCTTCTAGCGGAGCTCTACCACCTAGTGTTGTAAAATTTTAGAAAAGGGGTTTCCTTCAAGCGCCACCACCACCCGACTAAGAGCGAAGGAGGTAGCAGAGTATAATTTGTGCCAAATTTTGGCTAGCCATCACTGTAGATTCTAAGGAATCTGGTTATCCTAGTCATCACATCTTAGGTCCAAATTTGGACTTAAGAGGTGGATGATAATTATGTAAATGACTAGGTCGAGGTGTTAAATTCCACACACACTTGATATGATTGAGTGTGGGCCCATGTTCCATCAAGGTAGTATTGAGAAAAAAATGTCCTTTATGACAAAAGGGTCACCTATCTTGCCAAGTGATCTCAAATCGAGATAGGAAATGGTCCAAAGGATGAAATCATCACTTCCACAGCAGGGGGAAAAAGTGTTGTCAAACTCAAAAATATTGAGTAGAGAGAATGGCCTGTCGATTCATTTGAGAACCCAATCCAATCTGTGGGAGACTGGACCAAGTAAATCAAACTTCGAGGTGGGTGTGCGAGAGGTGTTGTGCTCATTAAACCCAAATTTATCGTGCATATAGAACCACGCCTCCTTTCACCAACTATCGAATGCATAGACATGTGTTCGTACTTATCCGAGGGCAACTCGACCATATCAAATTAATATATGACCCAATAAGCATCAAGAATTTCATTTGTTATCCACCGCCAAAGATCGGCTCTTTCAGCTGCATCATTAGAGGCATAAATATTGATGAAGCCTAAAGGGCGGCTTTCAATATTAAATAAGGCCTAGATGGCACGATTGGTGGGGTTGACACCGTGGTCCATAAATAAGGGCTGCCATTTGGGGGAAAGGGAGATCAAACCCCCACACCCATTCTCATGATTATTGGTAAATGTCAGGTTGTTAGGCCAGATGGATTTACAAACCATCGCCAACTAAAAACCTGTAACTTTCACTTCCTACGTAGACATAACATATCTAAATTGGAATTTTTTAAACAAGCATCACAAATGATATACTTGCAATTGGAGTCTGTGAGACCCCTCACATTCCATGACATGCAATTCATGAGAAACGGTGGTCAAGGGCCATACCATTCTCCTCCAAGCCATCCAAGGCATCAAACTGATTTTGCATAAATTGAGCATTATTGTGCTTCAAAAATCTTGCAACTCAACTTTCCTTCGCCCGACATACTCTATATTATACTCCTCCTCTGTAGATTCCACATTGTGTGTTGGGCTATGATCGTGGCTGGCCATGGGGTGGTGAGAAGGACTTGGGCCCTTTTGGTTGGGCCCTATGAACCAGTTATTAACAACCGCGAAGTCGGAAGAGTCGAGGAAATTCGGATGGAGTTTGACGGTTCCAAGAGAACCAAGGCTGCCTTGGGCGTGCTAGAGAATTTAGGTAAGGGGACTAATGAGTCATTAGAAACTAGCTCCTTGAAGCAATGATGATGTAAACAAAAATCATAAACTTTAGACATTATTTAGTCCCGATCTCATAATACTATTTAGAAGGTTTTTGAGTGAAGAAAGTACTAATTAACCCCGTCTTTTGACCATCTTATTTTATTTTCTTTCGTCATTCCCGACCTCTTACATCAAGTATGCCCACAAGTTTCATCATTTTGTATCATTTTAGCCTTGATTGGGGCACCCGGTCTAGTAATCTTGTGCACCCATGGGCACCTGGTCCCACTAGGGGCACCTTTATCCTTTTGAACTTTCCTGCCACTTTTTGGGCTCTTTCTAATCATTTTAGCTTCTTATCTTTTTGGCGGTCAGCTATTTCAGGGTTAATTATGAAATTAGATCAAGAGAACCCTATAAATATAAAGTTATGAGACCATAATGAGGGACCAAGCACTAGTCACTACTATTATCCACCTAGAGTTACATCCATTTGGAGATCATTTGCATCCATTAGCTCCATCACAAGGACAAGGTTGGTTCATCTGCATCACACAAGCATAAGGGGAGGGATTCTATTCTATTTCACACACCATTATATTATATTTTTACATATAGTTATTGCTCGCTACCTCACAAAGTACAACTAACAAGAGCACCTAAGGCACATGATGCACACACAAATCGAACTACATTTGGAGTCTCAAATATAGTGCAATGCTCGAGTTAGTAAGCCCATTGTTGTGGAAACGAGGTTAGTCTCACCCATTCATTTACATTCTTCTCTTTTTAGGGTTTGATACTTCTTTTTGGTCTTTTGCAAGTCTTCTATACATATAGGATTATAAGTGACACCTGCGCAGTCAGCAACAAATATGATGTGATACACAACGAGGATTTGAGACCACTGCCAAACTGTGAAACTCACTGGACATTTTACAGACAAACCCATTTTGCATGAGCAACTGGCACCCCAATCCCTCTCCAGTGCTCCAATCATTTTACTCGGATCCATCCTTTTCGGGCACCCATTTTTGCATACCCCAGAGCATGCACCTGTTGGTGTCAAGCACCCCAATCCCTCTCCAGGACTCCATGATCCACGATGGGTTCGCGAAATCGGAAAAGCTCTCCCAAGTGCTGGGACCTGAAGGCCGGCTCCTATTCCTCTGTTCAGATGCACCAATAAAACGCAGAGGTTTACCCAAAAACCTAATCTAACTACCAAGGAGACAGGGAGAGAGAAATGCATAAAAATAAACCTAAGCTAAGGAGGTGATGCACCGAGGAATGTTGAACACTTGCTTTGCAAAAATAAACACAGACCACATAGATGCAATACAACACCATGCACAGGCAACCAAAATGCAATGAGAGATCAAAATAACAGCAATGAATACATGAGAGGGTTTAGAATCAATCACAGACGTATATTCATTGCTCAAAGGTCGATACAGTACATTGCAGTGGCCAAGAGGCAAAAAATGGCATTACAATCCATGTGGGAGGCTTGAAAACTCCACAAATCCTCTTGCGAAAGCAGGAGAGAAGGGAGGGTGCAAAGCAAAAAAATGTCCAACCTTTAAGAAAAAGCCCATCCTTTACAATTTATAGAAGGGAAAGAGATGGAGAAGTGAGAAAATCGAGATTTTCCCAACCACCTCCAAGACTGCGCCTAACTCCATTCATCATGGCGGTAGGTAAGAACCTCAACGACCAAAAATGGCGAACTGTCATATTTCCCGCGTCAGCCCGTTCTAGTCGGGTTCGGGACTCTCTTCTGCATCCGCATCGGGCTTGGAGGACACCGCGGCATGTGTTTGATGTTCGTGCTTTCCCGAAACCCGCATCCGCCGCTATTACCAAATTTCCTTTGTTTTCGGGTTCGGGGTGTAACTTGCATATGCATCGGGTTTGGGAGGTGGCGCAACATGTTTTCCCCATGCTTTTCCGACTTGTTCGCCCGACCCGGAAACCCGATTTCCCTTTGCTGTCGGGTTTTGAAGACCCCCGACATGTATTCATTTCCCTTTGTGTCGGGTTTGAGAGGTCCTCCGACATGTTCTCCTGACTTGCTCGCCCGACCTGCTTTCCCGACTTAGAAACCCGATTTTCCTTGTATTTACCCGGGAGGAAAAAATATACAACAATTTGGCGACTCACGGGGTTACCTGCCTGCTAGGTAGAAGATCAATGGCCTTCTAGCGATCCATTGGGCACGGAGTCATAAGCAATAACCTGAAACCGACCTGATATCGCAACTCCTTCTCCGAGAACACGCTGCACTGCAGAAAACCAACCCAGGAGCAACGAAACCTGTGCCAAAGCACTTAGGGAAACTGAAACCTAACTACAACAAGACAATGTGCCCACGCACTTAGAGGAATTGAAAACTAGGCTAATATTTACAAGGGTAGAACTTTTCTCTTTTCAGTAGCAATGTTTAAGATAGATTCCGTTGACCAGAATCGGGAGTTCTTCTCCGTCCAATGTAGACAATTGGAAGGCATTGCTATTCTTACATCCCGTGACCATGTAGGGGCCACTCCAAATGGCGTCAAACTTGGAATGCTTTCCTGGTTTTGCCCGATCTGCATCCCATTTCAGAACTAAGTCTCCCTCCAGGAAGGTCCTCGCTCTTGCTTTCTTATCAAACCACCTTTTCACTAAGGCCTGATCTTTCTCGATTGTTTGAGCTGCATGCTCTCTAATTTCTTCCAATTCCATCAACTCTGCATACCGGGCCTCCATTGGTTCGAACTCAGCCAACTCCAATTGTTTTATGAACTCCAATGCAGGCAGTTCTAATGATATAGGCAATACTGCCTCTTTTCCATAGACCAACTTGTAAGGGGAATTGCCTGTAGACCTCTTTGGTGTTATCCTGTCAGCCCACAATGCTGATTTTAGCCTGGTATGCCATGTTCTTTGATTTTCATCCAGAGTCCTCCTGATGATCCTTAGCAAATTTTTGTTCGTGGACTCTGCCTGTCCATTACCCTGTGGGTAATAATTTGAAGAGGTGCTCAAATAGATTCCATTCTTGATAGCCCATTCTGTAATCCTGGAACCTATGAATGCCAATGCATTATCTGATATGATAGTGGCCGGCACACCGAACCTGGTCACTATTCCTTCATAAAATTCTAGTATATTGGACTCGTTTGCCTCTTTGAGCGCTACTGCTTCAGTCCACTTGGTGAAATAGTCCGTTGCCGTGAGAATCCACTTGTGGCCTTGGCTTGAGTTTGGGTTGATGACCCCGACGAAGTCCAATCCCCATTGCATAAATGGTTGGTCAACCAAAATTGGGTGCAATGGAAGTGCTGCTAGTCTTTCTTTGCCTGTGAAGAGTGCACATTTCTTGCACTTTCTTATCCATGTATAGCAGTCATTGAACACTGTGGGCCAATAATACCCTGCTTTCATTATCTTGAGAGCTGTTACTCGTGGGGCAAAATGTCCACCAGAATCTCCATCGTGAAAATCTCGTAACACCCTCTCAATCTGACCTGTCCCAATGCACCTCAATAGAACTCCATTGACGTCCTTTTTGAACAAAACACCATCAACAAGCACATATGGAATGGCCTGTAATCTAAAGTATCTTCTCTTTGCTTTGCTCATTTCCGGAGGGCATAGGCCTGTCTGTAGGAATCGTATTATATTCTGAGTCCAACAAGGAGTGGGCACAACATCATTTTCATGTTCTTGACCATCCTGTATCACCAAGACAGCCTCTTTTTCATCACCTGCTTCAACTTGTTGACTCAAGGCTAGCTGCTCACATAGTCCCTTCCCACGTACTAGCTTTGTGACCTTGATCTCAATGTCATATTCCATGACACGAGTTATCCATCCTGCACGCTTCTCATTCAGATCCCTGTTCAGAAGGAAGTCCTTAACTCCCGCATGAGAGACCATCAACTGGATCTTATTGTTTGAGACTAGATGCTTGAATTTCTTTAAACTCCTGATCACTGCAAGGACCTGCTTTTCAATAAAAGAGTACCTAGTTTCATATTCCTCCAAGCCTTGACTGAAGAAAGCAACTGGTTGTTCTAATCCTCCTTTATTTTGTTGTGCCAGGATTGCTGAAATTGTGTCTCCACCACCGAAGGCATATAGCACGAAGTCCTTGGAGAAGTCTGGATTGACAAGAGTTGGGGCTTGAGATATAGCCTCTTTTATTTCCTCAAAACTTGCCTTGCCTTCAGATGTCCACTTAAATGCCATGCTCTTCTTTAACATCAGCGTTATTGGCTTTACGAGAGCTGCAAAGTTTGAAACAAATCTGCGGACAAAATTGATCCTTCCTAAGAAGCTTTGAAGAGCCTTCTTGTGACTTGGCAATGGCAATGCTTGAATTGCTTCAACTCTTTCTGGGTCAATCATCAACCCTTCCTTTGAAACAATATGGCCTAGAAGTTTTCCCTCGTGAGCCAAGAATATGCATTTTTGGGATTCAATGATACCCCAAATCTTCTACACCTCTGAAATACTTGCCTTAGATGAAAGAGGTGATCCGCTGCATTTTTTGAGAATACAGTGATGTCGTCAAGATATATTAGAACTATTTTATTGATCAACCCCTTGAATGCCATATCCATTGCCCTTTGGAAAGTGGCTCCAGCATTTGATAGCCCAAATGGCATCTTCTTGTAGGCATAGTCCCCCATTTGGTGGTGAAAGCCGTCTTGAATTGGTCATCTTCTTTCACCATCACCTGATTATACCCTGAGTAGCCATCTAGGAGAGAGAATCTCTCTGAACCGGATACTACTTGCAATATTTGTTCCATTGAAGGAAGTGGGTAATGATCTTTGAGAGATGCCCTGTTGAGGTCTCGAAAGTCCACACATAACCTAATTTCTCCGCTCTTCTTCCTGACCGGAACCAAGTTTGCAACCCAGCTTGAGTGCTTGATCGGGAATATAATGCTTGCCTCTATTAGCTTGTTAAGCTCTTTCTTCATTAGAGGCTCAATGTGAGGGTTGACTGGTCTCTGCTTCTGCCTGATGGGCTTAGCATCCGGATCCAATTCTATGGTATGTTGTGCCAAATTCGGATTGAATCCTCTCAAGTCTTCATAGCTCCAAGCGAAGACATCTGGAAATTCTTGGCAAAGTTGTATGAAATCTGATTTCTCTTGCTCAGTGGCCACTTTACCAATTTGAAGTGTTTTGCTTTCCCCAACCAGAATTGGCTCTGAATCTTCTCTCTTGACCTGTATATTAGCCTTTTCCTTACGAAACTGGTCGTTAGGGTTGAAGATAGACTCCAACGTTACTAAACCTTTAGGAAGCTTGTTTGTCCGCAGTTGCACTACTTGATCTCCATACTGCTGCTCTAGCCTATCCTGATTTCTAGCTGAGAATTCAGCTTCTTCTTGCAAGAAATTGACGATCTGTTGATCGTTCTCAAACACCTGCCAGCTTGTGTTATTATCTGGAACTGCTGGCCTTACAACCACATGGATGTGTGGCTGCGTTTTTTCTCTTCTGATGTTGTCAACCACATCGAAGGTTGCTCCAACTGCTGCGAGCCTGTCTGCGGCTTCATTTTTCTTCCTGGGTATGGACACAATGTTGAAAGCTTCGAAATCCTCAATGAGGTCCCATACCCTATTCTTGTAGCTCCTTAACAAGTCATTCTTTGTAGCATGTTGTCCCCTGACTTGGTTGACGATTAGCTCGCTATCTCCAAACACCTGCAGGTTCTTTATGCCCCTTTTCTTGGCCCAATGAATTCCATGAATCAAGGCCTCATATTCAGTGTGTTGTTTGAACAAGAAAACTGGAAACGAAAAGCTGAATAATACTTGATGTCTTGTGGCGAAATCAACATTGCACCACCTCCAGCACCTTGCCTGCTTCTCGAACCATCGAAGAATAATTTCCAAACTTTGCTTTCATCTCTTTGTTCAGGCTGAATGATGTCGGGAATGGGTGAATTCTCTTCGTGTATACAATACACGCCCAATTCAGATTCTTCAATTTCCTTGTATGGGTCAAATTCATGACTTTTGTTTGCCCATTCATCCAAAGTTAAATCAGGAATTCCCTCGACCTTAGTACCTGCTTCTAGATCACTTGAACACTCCTCCTGATCAAAGGCTGAGCAATTTGCATTGATAGGACCTGGTACATGAGGCTCAATATGGAAATTGGCAATTGATTCTGATCTGATTGTTGCTTTGGCCCCATACCTTGTCCTGAAAATCATGTGCGACCAATCTGCAGATAAATATCCACCGATCTTTGCAGTGAAGTCCCTTGATAAACACAACGCAAAGAGTGGTGGGAGGTCAATTACAGACACATCTTGCAGAACTGTAACATTAGGACATGAATGTAGTGTTAGGCTTAACCCTTTGATGATCCCAACTGTTCCCACTGCTGTTCCATCTAGTTGCACTACTCCTTTCAGCACTGGCTCATACTTCAAACCCAGTTGATCCGCTATTTGCTTCGGCATCACTGAACTACTTGCTCCTGAATCTATCATGCAGTTGTGTACCAAGTGGTTTCCAACAATCAATGAAACATAGAATGGTGGAGGCTTCAAATTTTTCCTTGTCTGGCCCCCATCATGTTGCACTGCATTAGTGAGAACTTTCTCATGTCCCTGGTTTGATACATTTGTGGCAGACCAATTAGCCATTGCAGCTTGCAATAAATCTCGTTGCCCTGGGATCGCAAGTGATTCCCACATGGAAATGTTCACATGTGTCTTCTTCATTTGATCGATGATGTTGAAGGGGAATGAACTGTCCTTTTTGCTGCCCCTTACTTGGTGCAACCTTTTCTGGAGCTTGAACGGGTGCATGTGTTGCTACAACAGGTACCTTAGGCTGATTTTGCACATTTGGAGCTATGTTTGGTCTGCTGACCCCCTGTTGTGTAAGAGTGGGTTGAGAAACAACTGGATTAGACGGTTGTCCCTCTACTATGCTTCTCTTCTTTGACCGTGTGTTGGCAGCCACGCCTTGAAAAGGCTGTTGGTTAACTCCACAGAAGTCTTCCGTTTGCCAATTGGCCAATGTGGTTTCCGTTGGAGGTCCTTCTTGTTGCGTTTCTTGCTGCTGGTTCCCTTCTTGGCTTGGTTCTTGAGGCACACCAATGGTTTGCACCATCAAGGCCTGATTCAGTGCACCATTGAAACATGCTGACTGATTGTGAGGTAGATTGCAAGGGTAACACCAGTTGTACTCCTGTGCCATGTTATTTTGTGTCGGGACCAAGGCTCTTGAGGATGTCGTTGTATTTGGATCATACGGCCGAAATGGCCTGGCAGCTTGAGGTTGTCCTTGGTTTTGGTTTTGATTTGCAGCCTGAGGTGGTGGTGGTCTATTCTGTTGGTATGAGGGCCTAGCTTGGTACTGCGCTTGAGGCTGATACGGTCTAGCACTTTGAGCTTGCTGTCTTTTGATAGTCACAAGCTCATTTCCAAGGTTCTGCAGTTGTTTCATGACCTCCTGCAATTCCTTTGAAGTATTTGAAGATGTGGATGCCTCATTATTGCTTTGATTTCTAGGAGTTGGAATGGGATTCAACTCTGGTGCTTGACTGGTTGTAGGATTTCCCATATCTGGATAGAGAGGCATTGGCGGCCTTGGTGCAAGCTTGCCAGCTTGGATCAAATAGTTCTCTGCTCTGATCGCTGTGTCATAGGACCCTGGCAGCGTTGTCCCTCCCATTGATTGGATCATCATGGCTATGTCTGAATTTATAGCCTTTAAGAAATAAAGGAATGCTCCTTCGGCGGTTGGTCTAACAGCTATTGGAATCCTGTCCCATGTCCGTTGGAACCTGAAGTTGAAATCTGCCATTTGTTCGTTAGGAGCCCTTTTGATTGTTGTCATTGTTCTAATAAGGACAAATTGTCCGCCCTCTCCCCGAATTGGCTACAAAGAGCTGAACAAAGTTGGTCCCAATTCGTAATAGACCCTGCTGCAAGGCTCCTAAACCATTGTAAGGCCTTACCTTTGAAAGATGAGGCCAACAACTTGACTGCAACATCCATTTCATTTATTTCGTGGATTGCGCATACATTAGCAATATCCTGGATGTGATCAATAGGAGTAGTATGATTTTCTCCTGTAAAATAGGGGATATTCTTTAGCGCTGCAACTGGAATTTGATTCTGAGCATTTAGGGCAAGTGGACTACTTCCCGTGAAATTGACAAAGGGATTCGGTGGTAGATGCGCCATTATGATTGGCCTAAGAACCCTGGTTGATGCGAGAAAAGGCCTACCAGGTGGAGGTGTAGACAAAGTCCTGTTAGGTGGAGATGGCGATCTTTGTGATCTTCTTCCTCTCCTTCCCCAACCTGGTGAAAGTTGCAAGTGGACAAATAGCCCTTCTTCTCGAGTATAAGACCTTGTCCGAATTCTTCTCATGTGCCTGGGCAACTTGTGCTGCTACACCACTGAACTCTATCCCTTCGGAGTCGCCAGATGTGTTAGAGAACAAGCCTCTAAAAGGCTGGATTTTGCCAAGTTACACACCAAACTTGACGGTATTGAAAATATAATTTGAAATTTGAAGGACCCAGAGGAGACAATCTTCAATCCGAATTCGGCCCTCGTTGTGCAGCTGCGGATCCCTAAAAGCTACAGGCGGAACTCAGGTCATGCAATGCAACTCACAAAACCCGAATTGCTATGTGTCGGAACTTGGAACATGTCCGACATCCCCCAAAACCCGAAAAGCTGCTTTGATGCTCTCGGATCCCGAAATCCCGAAATCACTAAAAACCCGAAATTTTGAAATCAAAATATCAAAAAACTAAAAATACCCTTTTGAAGATTACCCTCAGATCTACCAACTGGTGAAATTTTGACCTGTTTTGAGCAAGATAAACCCTTGAAAAATGATTTCGGAGTTCAGGCTAGGAGGTGCAAATCCGAAATTTTAAAACTTGCAATTTTCTCAGTCCGAATTTCACGAAAACTCCTTCAAATCTTCATGGAATGACCTCTTGGTCCCACCGGTGTGCCAAAACTGTTGGTGTCGAATCGCAGCACCCCTGGGACTCTGCAACACGATGGGTTGAGAATCTCAGTGCGATTGCACAACATGGAGCTTTTCCCAAGTGTGGGACCTCGCGAAATCGGAAAAGCTCTCCGGATGAAGGCCGGCTCCTATTCCTCTGTTCAGATGCACCAATAAAACGCAGAGGTTTACCCAAAAAACCTAATCTAACTACCAAGGAGACAGGGAGAGAGAAATGCATAAAATTAAACCTAAGCTAAGGAGGTGATGCACCGAGGAATGTTGAACACTTGCTTTGCAAAAATAAACACAGACCACACAGATGTAATACAACACCATGCACAGGCAACCAAAATACAATGAGAGATCAAAATAACAGCAATGAATACATGAGAGGGTTTAGAATCAATCACAGACGTATATTCATTGCTCAAAGGTCGATACAGTACATTGTAGTGGCCAAGAGGCAAAAACGGCATTACAATCTATGTGGGAGGCTTGAAAACTCCACAAATCTTCTTGCGAGCAGGAGAGAAGGGAGAGTGCAAAGCAAAAATGTCCAACCTTTTAGAAAAGCCCCTCCTTTACAATTTATAGAAGGGAAAGAGATGGAGAAGTGAGAAAATTGAGATTTGCTCAACCACCTCCAAGACTGCGCCTAACTCCATTCATCATGGCGGTAGGTAAGAACCTCAACGACCAAAAATGGCGAACTGTCATATTTCCCGCGTCAGGCCCGTTCTAGTCGGGTTCGGGACTCTCTTCTGCATCCGCATCGGGCTTGGAGGACACCGCGGCATGTGTTTGATGTTCGTGCTTTCCCGAAACCCGCATCCACCGCTATTACCAAATTTCCTTTGTTTTCGGGTTCGGGGGTGTAACTTGCATATGCATCGGGTTTGGGAGGTGGCGCAACATGTTTTCCCCCATGCTTTTCCGACTTGTTCGCCCGACCCGGAAACCCGATTTCCCTTTGCTGTCGGGTTTTGAAGACCCCCTGACATGTATTCATTTCCCTTTGTGTCGGGTTTGAGAGGTCCTCCGACATGTTCTCCTGACTTGCTCGCCCGACCTGCTTTCCCGACTTAGAAACCCGATTTTCGCTTTATTTACCCGGGAGGAAAAAATATACAACAAGGATAAATTTAAGGCCATGGAATCCACAATTATATCTCTCAAACCTGAAATTCAACAGCTTAAAGATGCTTCTCAATCACATGTTTGTGTTCCTTCTGCATCTTATATGCAATCTATGTCCACTACATGTCATCTAGTTGAACCTCAAGACATGCCATTGCCCGAGCCTCTCATATTTGAGCATAATACTACGCAACATGACATTCTTATTCAGCTCCTTAGTCATCAGTTGATCACTCTACCACCTACTCATTACTATTCTCCTTATCGGTTAGTAAAATATCAAGGTCGTCCATATTACAATTATCATCGAATCAATGGACATAATGACAATGATTGTCACACTTTGCCACACATAATCATACATCTTGAGTGTCAAGGCTTTATTTCATTTGATACACAACATTATAATAACATGATAAGTCTCATTGAGTTCCTAAATCCGATTCGTCTTTATCTAATGTGCATCAGGCCAACATTACTCAAGCACCTCCTAAGCAACAACCTCTCGCACTTAGTTCAACATCTCCTCCTACTCAACCACCTACGGCATCACCAAGTCAACATAATCAACCACCTATCAAAATTAGTTCACCACCTCCTCCTACTAAGTCATCTATTATATTACCAAGTCAACCTAAGCAACCTCCTTTAAAACTCGAGCAACTTGGCCTCCTATCAAGTATCAGCTCCAACCAATCACTTTCATCAAATCATCTAATCCTCCTACTAGTGGTCATGACACATTGTAAATTCCACCACAATCGAATGGTCCTACTGTTACTTTTTGCTAACCATGCTTCCACCGCTAAACGTAAACTTGGTCTTTGGTAGATGACGATCTTCTCATGATCCTCTTACACACACTTGGGGGGCATAGCATCTAATACATCCCTCCCATTCATCTTAATATCTATCACCTTTGCATTCTCATACATTAATCTCCTAACATACGGATACTCATTCGTACTTTAGCGTCAACCATTACCCGATGACACACTCTTGTGTTTCGGTTCACACTTTATTGTTGAGGGCATACTACACATGAACCCCACACACTACACTATAGACACCACACGTCACGTTTTACGTCTTGCGTTATACATTCTACATTTAGTCCATACCATTTCAATCTTTGCATATCTATACATCATACGTCGTACTAGTATTCATCATACATGTCTCACACTTGCATCTAACATTACATACTACTCATCATACACATCACATAACATGCATTTCACACTACTAGTCTATCTATGCATTTTTGCATTACATCCTATACATTGCATATCATGCATCCTACACATCACATGGTTGTCACTTATCATCACGCATACCGCATTGTCTTCTACATGCTGCACTCACTACCCTATGACGCACTTTAGTTCCTCGGTCCATACTCAACTTCTAAGGGTTTACAAATCAAATGGACCTTATCACACTCACATGTGTCTCATTTTGACCTTCCATCATGCAACATTCCTAGGTTAGTGACATACGTTATAGGATAAATGGTCACCTACTCTATCATCTTGTAGTGGTATACGCTTTAGGCTACATCACCACTCCCTTTTATTTATCTAGTGATATACGCTTTAGGCTACATCATCACTCCTATATTAATCTTGTCATGATATATGTTTCAGCTATAGGAGTCACACACACACATCATTTATAGGTCGCATTTCATCAACACATATAAACATTCATCACAACGCGTTAGACACAACACACTTCGACTAGTTCCTGATGACACACTCTCATTTATGGTTCATTCTTAACCTACTTGAGGGGGAAAACCAAATGAACCTCACTGCATACATTTCCATTCACTCGGGGGGCATGCGGCTCCTATCAGTCCATTTTACATTCCATTCCATCCATCCACAACATACTACATATTACGGTTGCTTTTACTCTTGCTTTTGTTTGTTCATGGTCACTTTATTACACATGTTAGTTAGATTACTTGTATGGCATTTCTCTATCTCATCCACACATGCGTGTTCATGTCTTTTTCTAGTTGTGATCATAGATACGGTCTCTTACACATAACACAATTTTTTTCCTTTTATCCTTCCTACATTGGTCGCCGAGGGCATCCACATTCACCTCACACGGTGTTATTTTTTCATTCCGTTACTTAACACTTTACATTACTTGGTTATACACGCTTTTGAAATACTAGTTATCTTTCTAACATGCTAACGAGTGCTTCATGTGCAAAATTTTTATGCAAGGATATTTGCTTCCACACTTATTTGTTATATTGCTTGTCATCATTATTTACCCTTGTCTACGGGCATTGTCCTTTGTTTGGTGTGCACACTTGTTTGTTTGTATGCGGTCATTATAGCCTTGCATGTCTTACGACATCGTGAGTGATGTCCCATGTTTGCAACCCACTTTGTATGGCTTACTTTGTCTTCTTGCATGTTTACATTACTTTTCTTAGTACCTTTTACATCATTTTCCTAGCATATACATTGTTTTCTATATGCATGTTTGTTCGTAATAACACTTATCTTTAGCTAGACTTCTTGTTTGTTTGTGCCTTGGCCTATACCAAGCGCATTCCCTTCCCCTTGTATGGCGAGTTTGATTACATGTGGTTGGTCTTCTTTTGGTGCCGCATTCCCCTATCAACAATGTCGCTTGCTCCCCCAAAGAGCCCCTGGGGAGGCATCATTTGGGGTTTTTACATTCTACATAGTGCTTATGCACCGGTTTAGTTCGATGCACTTTCGCCCTTGGCATTTTGGGTTACATACAACGAGTGGGTTCGACCAGGTCTACGAACCTCGTACACAATGACTTTTATAGGACATGGTTTCCTTAGCATTACGGGGAAGCAATTACGGACCAGGAGGTTACAAGGTGTGCCTCCTACACTACTTGACCCGGTGGCGTCAAATCACCCAAAAAACCTCGCAGTACAAGATATCCTTTTACACTCTCTTTCTTGACATGGATTAGGTGCACATGTTCCATTTACACTTTTTCATTTGTGTATTTACATTCATATGCATGTGTCTTTTACATTGCATTTTTACACATACATACATATATATTTGACTACTTGATCATTTTCTCCTTGTAGGTCCGGCCGTATGAGAAACAAGTAGTCAAATGGGGGCAACAACAACAACAATGTCAACAACTTCTTTCAACAACACACACCATACTAACCATGTAGGTACATCACACACATCAAAAACTACACATGTGTTTCCACCCTAGGTTCACTCTCATCACATTTTTGTGCTTTTTCATCTTTAGTTTCCACGCTCCATTATCTTTTTTCATTCCACACTTTTTCTATTCCTTCGGCACATTTTCTACTACAATCTTCATGGACATCAGGTATGCATCTCTATCTACTTTATGTTACTAAGCTTTCCACTCACCAACATAAAGTGGGGAAAATTTAGACACAAAATCATGCACTTTAGACATTATTTAGTCCCGGTCTCATACTACTATTTATAAGGTTTTTGAGGAAGAAAGTATTAATTAACCCCCATCTTTTGGCCATCTTATTTTATTTTCTTTCATTATTCCTGACCTCTTGCACTCGTATGCCCGATCGGCTTTGGTCGCTTTACGTCATTTTAGCCTTGACTAGGGTGCCCAGGCTAGTACTAGAGCGCCCATGGGCGTCGTGGTCCCACCAGGGCGCCCCTATCCTTTTTGAACTTTCTCACCACTTTTTGGGCTCTTTCTAGTCATTTTTAACTTCTTATCTTTTTGGTGGTTGGCCATTTCAAGGTTAATTACGAAATTATTATAAATATAAAGTTATGAGACCATAATGAGGGACCAAGCACTAGTCACTACTATCATCCACCTAGAGTTGCATCCATTTGGAGATCATTTGCATCTATTAGCTCCATCACAAGGACAAGGTTGGTTCATCTGCATCACACAAGCATAGGGGGAGGGATTCTATTTTATTTCATGCACTATTCTATTACATTTTTACATCTAGTTATTGTTCACTACTTCACAAAGTGTGACTGACACAAGAGCACTTAGGGCACATGATGCACACACACAAGAACTACATTTGGGTCCGAAATGTAGTACAACACTCAATTAGTAAGCCCATTTTTGTGGCAATTGAGGTCAATCCGACCCATTCATTTGCATTCTTCTATTTTTAGCGTTTTGATACTTCTTTTTTGTCTTTTGTTGATCTTCTATACATCTGGGATTATCAACGACACCTAACATAGTGCAATGAATCGATGCAATACACAACGAGGGTTTTGGACCACCTATTGAGCCTATGAAACTCAGTTCCAGACCTTTTACATAGACCAGGGCACCTATTTTACATACCAGAGTGCCCACAGCGCCTTAGTCACTCTTTAAGAACCCCAATCTAGCTAGATAGCTCAAATCCATCCTTTTTCAAGACCTTTGCATAGTTGTTCTTGTTTCTGTTCCTCTAGTCATTTCGTGACATAGTCTAGCGAGCTCCTCTAATCAGTTGATTTCATTCTAACTCTCTTCGTACTCTAGGGTTTAGCATTTTCATTTTCCATCGTCATTTACTACATTTATTTACTGTATTTACATGTCATTCTAGATTAGATTAACTATCATATATTGAAAATTTAGTTAATCAATTATACTCCTCTGTAGATTCCACACTGTTTGTTGGGTTATTATTGCGGCTAGCCATGGGGTGGTGAGAAGGACTTCAGGCCCTTTTGGTTGGGCCCTATGAACGAGTTGTTAACAACTGAAAAGTCGAGAAAAGTCAAGGAAAATTCGGATGGAGTTTGATTGTTCCAAGAGAACCGAGGCCACCTTGGGCATCTTTGGAGAATTTAGGTAAGGGGACTAACGAGTCGTTAGAAATTGGCTCCTTGGAGCGATCTTTGGTTAGCGGACTATTCCTTAATAGTTGGCTTAGTCAAGTCATTGTTGTCGGTTTCCTTGCTTTGAGTCAATTTAATCTTGTTTTTTTCCTCCAACGATTTTCCACCCTTCATCCCGGGAGGTTTGATTGATTCGAGAGGCCGCCTTAGGCACTAGGTGATTACACAAAACATAGAGAGGACAGTCCTTGATCTTATGATCAGAGGCCTGACAACAAAAACAAGTGTTAGGCAAGTTAATGTATAAAACACATTAGGAGTAACAAGTATCTCCCATTTGAATTTCCACGAACTCCTTCAACTCTTGGGAGAGGTTGACTTCAACACAAATGCATTTTGAGGCCAAACATTGTAAAAGCGTTGGGGTTCCACACAAACCACATGCCCTATGGAGGAAGCGATTTGGTGTAGGAAATGAACACATGACAATGGAAAACTAGGGAACTCCACCCAAATAGGAACTTTTAGAGACACATACTCAAAACCACAAAATATTTGGTCCAAGGAGAAAGGACCAAAAGTGAGTTACACACATACCAAGTGGTGAATGGTTCAAAATGGTCGGGGCATGTGATGGGTCAGAAAAATGGAAAAGGAAAAAACCTTTGGTCATGTTCTGCACACTTTCGAGTTAGATGTCGTGAGCAGCCCAAGTCGAGTTAACCCATGATTTTAACATGCTTTCAGAGGGGATGTGGCCCACAAAATACCCAATAAGGCAAAATTGTTCTAACCATTGGCATGCAACATTAAATTCAGGAACATGTAAAATAACATCAGGAGGAGAATCATTACCTCGTGAAAGACCTTTGGAACGAACTTCCGAGGTGTTTCATTGCAGACACCATTGTTAGAATCTCCACAAGTTCTAGTCACGATAACTATAATCAAGCTCGAGGTCGAAGGAGAAATTTATAGGGGCATCCAAAGGCGAAAACCCTAGAGCTTATAGAAAAGGTACAATCCTCAACACCTAAAGAGGTTGCGGTATGACATTCAAACAAAAATCCCTAGCAGAGCATTTTTTTGTAATACTTGAATTTTGAAATATTATTGTGTTTAAAAAATTGAAGGTAATTGTTTAGATTATTGTTTTGAAGATGTTATTAATGATAAGATATTTTTGTGGAAATGTAGAAGGAAATAATTATGCTTTAAAATTTTGATTGGATATATTCCTAATTATTTTGAGTCTCTATATTTGTGATGTTTTATGATCTTTGTTTAACATTTAAAATTTTATTTGAAGTTTTTGTGTTTTCAAATTATAAATTTGGTTCAACATTTTTATATTACAAATATAGAGACATGCATATATTTTATGGGCCTCGTTTAGTATGTTCACCGTCCCTCTTACGAGACATAATAGTTTATTGGTTATGGGATGACTATGTTTGCTTGTTTGGATTTTTCTTCTCTTCCTCTATGGCTTCATTATCCCAAAAACAACTATAAAATTGCCTCTAAATACATTCCTTACTACCCTAAATCGAGATATGCCTCCTTTATTGCATATTGGAATCACATTTATGAATCTAAAAGCCTCATTCAATTAAAAAATTAATCCCACAATAGTTGGTTGACTTGGTCCACAATAACATATAAACCCCAATATATCGCAAGCCTTATGCTAATAGGGATCACACCATAACGGAAATGGCCCTCTTACTAATGGAATGGTTGATTGGTTGTGGGATGATAGAGGTTCCTAAAGTTCATGTATGTTTACAATTTTATTATAAAGTCAAAAATTTAAAATATTTGCAAAAATGCCTACAACATAGTAATGGGTGTTTGGGTTGGTTAGTAATAGGTCATGGGTTTGAATTCTACATCATAAATTGAGAATGTGTATGATGGATAGGCTCATTTGTCACATCCCACAATTTCATTTTGTTTCATCGCAAGGTTAAGTGATAGTATGGAAAGTGGTTTAAGAAGGCGGGGGATAAGCATTGTTGCATAGCTAAGTATGCAACTATATGTGCGTATGTATATCCTGAAAAGGATATACACACTTACCCGTAGTTGCATGCCCAACCGTGACAACACTTGTCTTCAAGAATTTATAGAGTACTTGACACATATAACTTATTCTTGTTGTACTTAATGGTATGAATTTTCTTTACCTTGTTGTGCTCGATGATTTCGTAACATTGGTATGATATTATGTTGTTATACCTATTTGTATGATTGAACTTTATCTTGTGGTTGTATGCAATGATTTCGTATCGATGATAGACATGTTTCGTTACCATACTTATATTGGATGATTATGTTTGTTTGTTGTATATGACAACTCAACAATATTAACAAATCTATTATGTGGAAGTACCTTGTATTAATTCAATACTTGAAGACCTTCTTTATTAATCTAATGATTGACTAATCACCTTATAGTTTGTTGTTCTGGTCATAGACCACGAAGCATTATGGCCGAGTCTTCTTCGCGCTTAAAAAGGGCATGAAGTGTTGTCAAGACAAAAGTACTTGTTTAATTGTTTGTCTAAGTAGTTGTAACTAACATGAGTTATTATGTTAACTTTATCTCGAAAGCGAGGGTCATTCATCGCAAGGCAATAAAAAGGGTAAGTTAGCGTATTTTTATCATTGTTGTTATTTAACAGTTGTTAACCATGAATTCAATGATAATAACCTTCTCGATGTTTGACATTTAATAAGTTAACGACACTGAAACTAGACTCAGACCATGGTAAGGTTGGTAAAGAGTCATTGTTTGATTTGAATGGTCTTAAACCATGTTGGGGTGACATGGGTAATGTTTAGTTCGAATAATTTAAAAAGAAGCAAATACCAAATGATGATGGCAATTGCAAGGTGAATATAATTGTGAGTTTAATGGTCTATAACCCGAGGCATATTAAAATGTTTGATTTGCATGAACTTAGACCATGGTAATTGGGATCAACAACTTTAAAAAGGTTGTGAAGGTTCTCGACCATATGCAAAGCATTATGATGTTTGATTATTTGGTCAACTAACCTCACCATGCATTAATTGGAAATTTGGTGTGGTTGATGGAAGTCTTCCACTGCTTGATTTAGCACCATGCAAATATTGAGTGAGTTTGATATATTTAAAATATTATTTTATTTTATGGGGACATGGTCCACCAAGCATGCAATGTGGGTTACCATTATTTGGGTTTAACTGAAACTGGGACTGCTTGAATAATCGCCATTATTGTGGAGGGAAAATTGGAAAAATTTATTAAGGCCACTACGAGGCACTGTGAACATTAATGGCATTAAATTCTTTGAAAAACATAAGTCTTCTTGTAGAAGCTAACCCACATGCAACTTGGAGTTTATTCTTTATTTTTGTAATTGTGTGGTTTGAGCTCCTCTTTCGACTATGCATGGAAATTTTAGAAATTCTTTAGAATTGATATTTTTGTGGATATCTCTACGAAAAAAAAATAAAAGGCATCTATTTCGGGCTTCAACAATATTTACTTGCTTGTAATAATGAGGATTATGGGGGTTTTTACGGTTCAAATTTCTTGAGTTTTTGCTTGTCTTGGAAGATTTTTGCAAGGAAATAACTAAGAAAAGTTGCATAAGACATCACCAACTAACAGGCATGGATTAAATATTCTCTCTCTTGTTGTTTTACTATGAATTTGATGAATATTGATTGGGGTTAATTTGTTGTTTGATCTGTGATTATTCATTGATAGTTAATTGAATAACATTGAAAAAAATGAAGAGTGTTATAATCTCAAATGTGTGCCTACAAGAGGTTTGTAAAGGAAATTTCATCATATATAAGGAAAAATATGGGTTGTATTATTTACAAATACAATTGTAGGATCTTGTATCCACATCATGTTATTAAAACTTAGAGCGGGTTTTGAGAGGTAAATGTGGGAATCGATTTTCCTTTGATGGGTTCGTGTGTTAGGGTTAATGTGAAACTATATGAGCATGCCCGGTTGTTTTGGCATAGATTTATTGTTGAAAATGGTTGCTAAGTAAATAGCCCTTGTTGTTGTTTTTCCTTTATTATTTGTCAAAGTTGATTGAAAGGAGACTGGAAATCTAGAGTCGCATACTAGTGGCTATAAATTACACTCTTAAGATTGTGAAAGTAAATCAATGGCTTCAATAAACAAAGATTAACCGTGATAACCAAAAAGGGGTCTTTTCATTTTTACCTATTATGAAATCCTTTGCCATATGTTTAACAATTAGGGATTGTGTATGACTCTTGTGGGAAATCTAAGTATTTGGTTTGATTAGAAAATGTATTTTCTCTCTTGAGTTCATTCTTTATGATTTTATCTTTCTTGCAATGGCTAAGATTTCTTGTATTGCTTTTCATCTATAATAAGATTTCCTCTTGAGAGAAACGCTTGTAGTTAAGTTTGGTAACAAGATGCAGTTTATTATAATGATCACCATGAGGGATTTATTTGCTTCTTCCTTTCAAAATCCTTTGTTAAGATGATGGGGTAATAAAAGACCAAGATTGGATAAAAGTTTTTAAGGTGCTTTATACTTATAATAGAGTTCATTTTCCTTGATATTGTTGTACCCATAAATTATATTGAAGTCATAAATAATAAGTCGAAAGGTGATACTTATGGTAATTTTATGTTGTTATATATAGTGGAAACAATCTAAGATTTACTTCTTTATGCGGTAGAAAATCATATTTATAAATTGTATTGTGAGAATATGATTGTATCATATGATAATTTTATTTTATAGTCATCTAGTTCATAGTACAAACACATGCTTATGAGATGTTCTTGTTAGCGTGAAATCACAACACCCCCAAATGAGTTATGGATCTACTTTTCTAAGGCAAGGTCATTTGGTGTGATTTGCATAACATTGGATCATTCCCCAAGTTGTGCGACTTGAAAATGGGAATGATCCTCTAGAGAAAGTTGGTTCCTCTTCCTAATCCTAGCACTAAACTACTTCTAACGAAGGAAATGAGACTATCTACTCTTAATCTAACAATTCAAGGGACCAAGGAGAGAGAGAGTATGAAAATAAAGAAATTCTACACTATAAAAGTGATAGCACCGAGAAAAGGGAACTGTTGATCACAAACCCAACTACCTGAAATGGAGAGAGGTGAGCAATGGAGAGGATGGACAGATGCATCACAGACCAAGGATAAAGTTCACATAGAACACCATTTCAAACCCCTTAAACACAGCTCCCAAAACCTGTAATGGACATTAGAGATATGCACAGTATACCCTGTAATGGTGAGAGGCGAGAAGAGACAACAAAATGAGCAAAGGATGGACAAAACACATCACAAAAATAGATTTTATTGCTCCAGGAGTTCACATAGTACACCATTAACGGAAAGAGGCAAGAAAATGCCATTACAAAGCCAAGGGAGGAGGCTTAAACTCGACATTCGACCACGAAGAGGAAGAGAGGGTGGCGGGGAAGAAGAATGAATAACCCTTTATAATGAATCCCGCCCCTGTATTTATAGATTTGATCGGAGAGAAGAAAGAGAAAAGGAAGCGGGAAAAGTGGGTTGAAGCTCAACCACTGTATTGTTAATGCTTCTGATAAAATATGCCCCAAATCTGTCTTTACTGTATGATCCCTTGATTCGGTGCCTTGAAAGAAGAGGAAACCGATGGAAACAGATCGAATCTGATCTGGTTGTTGAGACAGATGGATCCTGCATTGAAGGCCTCGAAGACGTTTCCTCCATTTTCCTTTACCTAACCTCCTTAAATTAAAGTCTTAGACCTCCATGGCATAGGTGAGGCCGAGATCTTTCCAATGGTGTCAGATTTGCAATATTTCGAGCCCTGAGTCGAAAGATATGCCCCTTCGAAGTTTGTATTGGGTCCGTACGAATGGATGGGGAAAACAATTTGAAAAATGGGCCCCCTTTTGGTTTGGGACACGTGGCAGCCAGATTAGAACAAAAAAATCGGTCTTGTGGGTTCACAATTTATCTTTTGCCCTTTGAACGAAAGGTAAATTTTCACTTTTCCCTCCGACTCCCCGCCTTGGCTTTGACTCGGGTTCTAATGTTGACTTTTTCCCCAACGGAGTTGCAGGCCATTTTGTAACTTTTACCCTTTTTGTGATAACAAGGGGCAAAGAATCAAATTTTCCCCCGATGCCTTGCTTTCCTCTGGGACAAGCGTCAGTCTGGCGCTCGTTTGGTCTTCCCCTTTTTGCTCGGTTCCTCGGTGTGCTTGCCCCTTCTTCTCGACCTCCCCGCAATTCCATTGTTGAGTCATCCCTCGACCCTTTAAATAGATTTAAGATATGGAAATGTTCGAAACAACGCTTCTTCTATTTCTTCTTGTGCAGGGTCGAATTTGACTTTCTCAGGCCTCTGTTTTCACTTTGCCTGGTTCTAGAACTCGAGCTCATGGGTCTAAGTCGTTTCCTTCATAATTTCCTTATGTGTAGGAGTTGTCTTGACCAAATTTTCCCAGGGGGCGAATTTGGGATAACAATTTGGCGACTCACGGGGACATCTGCCTGCTAGATGAAGAAACCAGTGGCCTTGAAGCATCCATTGGGCATGGAGTCTGCCTGATAAATATGAAACTGATTTGAACTTTTGAAGATCTGACCTTTGAGCCTCTTGGAAACCCACTAAACTTGGAGTTGAACTTCACCAAAAGCCAACTGAAATGGACTATGCAAGAGAAAAACAACAACACCAAAAACTATGTACAAACTAAAAATCATACATACCCCAAGTGGGATATGCAGAGTGTGCAAAAGCACTTCTTCTGCTGAAAAAAACCTACCTACTCTACTCTAACCAAGAGAAAAGGGAACTCAAACAAAACCTGCAATTGGGAGGGAGAAATAGCTTCCCTTTCTCAAGAGGGGCAGCCATGCAAATGATTTGACACTAAATATAGCTGCCTGTATGAGTGAAAAACTGAGAATAAGCCAGTCCTCCACCCAAATAATCAAGGTATCAGCATTAATGGAAAATACATCCTCAAGATGACTTGCATCGACTTACGGAGGTGTTGATGATGACCCTTGGTACTTTGATGCCCATCCTCATGGCCTAGAGTAGGCACGATTGGTTTTGGCTTCTCCTTGCTCTAATGAAACCAAGTATCCGATTAGGCAAGTATGGTCCTTTAAATGCTCATGGTTCGAACTCTAACTCCAGGAATGGAGTTTTCTTGTGGACCTTTTTGGATGAATGGTGTGAGAGAGATGATGACATCCTCCTGCCTTTTGCCTTCCTCCTCTTTTGAAGAACATGGAAGATCAAGATCTTCTAACCTTGGTTCCAGAGGGCCATTATGGAGTGCAGGCTTTTGCACTTGAATATTCTCCTTCATGGCAGCAAGTTCATGTGCGTGGAAGATGGATGGAGGAGAAAATGATGTAATCTCCATGGGATCCTTTTCATCAAAGCAATCTCTCAAGTCTGACAGACAGTTTGCCTCCTTGTTTTCTTCTTTGTAAGTGCTCTACCTCCTTCATGGTGTCCTCTTGATCTGTAACTTGCTCACCATGGTTTCTCTCTTCCTCAAACATGAAGTTTGAGAGATCAAACTCTTCTTCAACATCAGAGCTTGAAGGGGATGAAGTGGGAGGAAGAATTGAAGGTTCCCCTGTAGCCTACTCCACACTTAGAGCCTCTGAACCGTATGGTCCTCTTCCATCATGGGTTCATCAATCAAATCAGGCCCTTGAAATGAAAGCAAAAAATCTTCAATGATGCCTTCTTCATTAAGTGGCCTCAACACTGATCTGATCTCTCCCAACTGCTCCTCTTCAATGGGGCTTGGGACTGATTGTTCCTCCTCTTGTTCTTGCTCTTCTTCTGCTGCAAACTCGGCCTCAGCCACCACTAGTTCTTCAATCTTGACCTCCTATATTGGATTGACCATCAAGGGGATCTTTGTAAACCCAAATTTGGTAGCCCAACTCTTCAGATTGTCTGTCATTTCTTTTATGTTGGGCTCCTCTTCTTGGTGTTCTCCTTGATTGGATTCTCAAGTCTCTTCCCAACATGAGCTAGGGAAAGCAAGAGGAGTGGCAGGTTGGGGTTCAACCATCTTTGTAATTGTTTGTGGTGGGAAGGGAGGTGCAACTTCTTATTTGTTTGGAGGGGATGACTATTTGGAAGGGAAAAGGACAGAAGAACTGAGATGAGGTGGAAGACTAGGAGATGGAGAAATGAAATCAACACTTGGGGCAACAAGTGAGGAGCTTGGAAATTGGAGCTTGGGTTGAGATGGTGCCACTTGAGAAAGAGAAAAAGAAAAGCTATGAGATGTTGGACTTACCCATTGACAAGGTTGTCTTGACTCCAACTCATAAGCCCCGATCTCCTCAGTCCATTGTGCAAGTTGGGGCAACATTTCAACCATGAAGTCAAGCTTCTCTTGAGGGTGTAATGTCTTGGAAAAGGGCCTTCCCATGGACAAGGTGCCCTGTAACCAATCTTGAATGCCTTTATCGTGTTATGCCCCTTGACTGAACCATGTCACCTCCATTTTTGAATTTTCTTGATAAACCAACATTCTCCACATAGCTGTCACCATTGTATACGCCCCCTTGTTCTTGATAAGCTCCATGGGCAGACTGACTTTGACTCTGCTCATATGGGTAAGCATAATGGTCCTGGATCTGATCATAATGCTGATTTGGAGAAGTTGGAAAATGTATTGGAGGTGGATTGCATTGCTATAAGTGTGAGTTCCATGAAGGGAATGAAGTCATGATTGCAAAACCTCGTGGAATGGGATAAAATGAAAGAGATGGAAGAAGAAAATGGATGAAATGAGTGGAAATGGATGGAAAAGGTCTGTAACTCAGAGAATGGGTTTTTGACCAGATGGAGTCGCCAGATGTGCTTAAAAGTGCCTCCAAAGGTTGAAATATTCACCAAGAGCACATCGAACCTGATGAAGTGAAGTGGTAAGGTGCTTTAGACCTATCCCACCGGGTCGTGCCAAAATTGTTAATGCAAAATCACAGCACCCCCAAATGAGTTATGGATCTACTTTTCTAAGGCAAGGTCATTTGGTGTGATTTGCATAACATTGGATCATTCCCCAAGCTGTGGGACTTGCAAATGGGAATGATCCTCCAGAGAAGGTTGGTTCCTCTTCCTAATCCTAGCACTAAACTACTTCTAAGGAAGGAAATGCGACTATCTACTCTTAATCTTACAATTCCAAGGGACCAAGGAGAGAGAGACAACATGAAAATAAAGAAATCCTACACTACAGAGGTGATACCACCGAGAAAAGGGAACTGTTGATCACAAACCCAACTACCTGAAATGGAAAGAGGTGAGCAATGGAGAGGATGGACAAATGCATCACAGACCAAGGATAAAGTTCACACAGAACACCATTTTAAACCCCTTAAACACAACTCCCAACACCTATAATGGACATCAGAGATATGCACAGTATACCCTGCAATGGTGAGAGGTGAGAAGAGACAACAAAATGAGCAAAGGATGGAAAAATGCATCACGAAAACAAATTTTATTGCTCCAGGAGTTCACACAGTACACCATTAACGGGTAAGAGGTAAGAAAATGCCATTACAAAGCCAAGGGAGGAGGCTTAAACTCCACATTTGACCCTGGAGAAGAAAGAGAGAGGGGGGCAGGGAAGAAGAATGAACAACCCTTTACAATGAATCCTACCCCTGTATTTATAGATTTGATTGGAGAGAAGAAAGAGAGAAGGAAGTGGGAAAATTGGGTTGAAGCTCAACCACTTTATTAATGCTTCTAATAAAATATACCCCAAATTCATCTTTACTGCATGATCCCTTGATTCGGCACCTTGAAAGAAGAGGAAACAACAGAAATAAATCGAATCCGATCTAGTTGTTGAGATTGGTGGATCCTGCATTGAAGGCCCGAAGACGTTTCCTCAATTTTCCTTTACCTAACCTCCTCAAATTAAAGTCTCAGACCTCCATGGCATAGGTGAGGACGAGATCTTTCCAATGGTGTCAGATCTGCAATATTTCGAGCCCTGAGTCAAAAGATATGCCCCTTCGAAGTTTGTATCGGTGCATGCGAATGGACGGGGAAAACTGTTTGAAAAATGGGCCCCCTTTTGGTTTGGGACACATTGCGGCCGATTAGAAAAAATAATCGGTCTTGCATGCTGCATTTATCTTTTACCCTTTGAACGAAAGGCAAATTTTCACTTTTCCCTCCAGTTCCTCGCCTTGGCTTTGACTCGGGTTCTAACGCTGACTTTTTCCCTGACGGAGTTACGAGCCATTTTGTAACTTTTACCCTTTTGTGATAACAAGGGGCAAAGAATCAAATTTTCCCCCGATGCCCCACTTTCTTCTGGGACAAGCTTCAGTCTAGCACTCATTTGGTCTTCCCCTTTTTTGCTTGGTTCCTCTGCAGCACTACCCCTTCTTCTCTGACCCTGCAATTCCATTGTTGATTCCTCCCTTGACCCTTTAAATAGATTTAAGATATGGAAACATTCAGAAGAACCGTTTCTTCTATTTCTTCTTGTGTAGGGTTGAATTTAAATTTCTCGGGCCTCTGGTTTCACTTTGCCTGGTTCTGGAACTCTAGCTCGTGGGTCTAAGTCATTTCCTTCATAATTTCCTTATGTGCAGGAGTTGTCCTGACCAAATTTTCCCGAGGGGCGAATTTGGGATAACAATTACTCCATGCCATTTCTATTGAAGTGGCCATGTATATTGTTGTATTTTATTCTTCAACATCCAAGGCTGAGTAGCATTACGAGTTGATTTAAGAAGAAATGTCATGACTTGCATTGATTATTATTGTACTATTTCATATGATTGTAATAAATGTATTTGTACATGATTTAAGGAGAAAGTATTACTTTGCAAATGTATAAGGCCAATGAGCCGGATGTATTAAACGATTATCTTGATAATCGATTTATGAATATGCATTAATGTATTGATTATGAAATTAACGATTGATGTTCAAATTATGTGATTGTGTTAAGCGACATAGTTGTATCGTTGTTTAACAACAAAGTATATATTGAGACTCAATGTTTAATGTGTTACTAAAATTGTTTATAATTTCATTATGATTCAACGATTAAGTTGTAAACACTTATTTAATAATGAGACAACTACAAGACGAGGTAATGTAACATTGAACTTATGGAAGATAAGTAGGATAATGGTATAGTTGTTTCATCGATTCAATATGAATTAACAAGAGGATATATACCAATTTTTATGCATGAAGCAAAAAGACATAATGTTGTCCCTTAACAGCAGCTGACATGCTTGTGAAGATAAAATATATCGTTGTAAACATCAACCTTGATTCCACTATTCCCTAGTGTGAAAATAGTTACAACGTTATAGGAAAAAGTATGAAGATTCATCGAGATCTTAAGGAATAGTATAGGTGTCAACAAATGACCTTAGTAAACTAAAATGACTAAGTGATTATTAATGTTCATAAGTGATGTATATCTTATCATTATGAATTCGATTATTCATATGCTTAACTAAGCTAAATCCATGATGATAGGTTAAAATAATATACTTGTAACACGTGAAATGAGGTACTCATGTTAGTCGAGTGACTCGATGAGATCATTATATACCTCTATCATGAACAATATGGTTGAATGAAACTTTGTTTATCCTTTCATTTGAATGAAATCTCGTCGAATGGTAAATAAAGGCGAGACATCATGAGATGATCTTCATGTCGTATGAGTCATGGGCATACCCATTTCTCAGGATGGCTATATGAGAGGAATGAACGTGTAATGACTTAGGTCAATATGTGAACGTATATTTTCCTGTATGGATCCCACGGTGGTGATGACATGAGCCATATGACCCGAATGCCGAGTTATGATATCTGCACTTCAAAAATATATCTTATTACTTATTAAACATGAATACTTAAAATTATTAATCATAAACTTAATTAACAAAATCTAGATAACTATGTTGAGATGGTTGTGCC
Source organism: Taxus wallichiana var. yunnanensis (assembly GCA_018340775.1). Classification (NCBI taxonomy): domain Eukaryota; kingdom Viridiplantae; phylum Streptophyta; class Pinopsida; order Cupressales; family Taxaceae; genus Taxus; species Taxus wallichiana. The sequence continues at coordinate 714,613,952 of CM031235.1, read as the reverse complement.
TTAGTGAAGCGAAAACGAATTTTGTAGGTTTGTGTATGATCTCAAAAGCGCTTGCTAACGCATAGCCAAATAACTATGGCCATAGTAGTGCAAATGACTGATTACATTGTCTGTTCACCAGGTCTTCTTATTAGAGGTGTCTAGATTCGGATGGAGGTTACTTCAGTGAATTTCTGATTGACACTAAGAAGATTCACATGTTCTCTTAACCTATAATAAGGTTTAACCAAATGGTATACAAGGTATATTGGCTTGTAAAGAGTATAAAAGGATAATCAATAAGATCCGAATCCTTTGCAATTGCACATGGTTATCGTAGGTTGTTTAGATGGATTAAGAATAGTAAGTAATGCTAGAATAATTTAGCAGTGGATGAGAATGATATTATTCATTATAGAATTATGGGAACGTAAGGTATTTTGCAAACTAGAATAATGTGTTGGGTTATTTTTGTTGTGTGTTGATAATCATTGAAGGCATATAATCAATCAATGGTTTATAAAAAAATCCCTCGGTTTGTTGAAGAATAAGTTGGGTGCTACGTCATCCATGGTATGAGTACATTTGTTTGCTTGGCCTTTCCATCTCCTCTATATGGCTTCAAAATCCTAAAAAATCTAATAAAATTGCCTTCAAATACATGCCTTACTATCCCAACTTGAATAAGCCTATTTAGTGCCTCTAAATACATGTCTTACTACCACACTCAAATATGCCTTTTTCAATGCGTCTTGGAATTGTTTATGCTTTTGGTAATTTATAAACACCAATATATCATGATCTTTATACGATAGGGGTGACACCACAATAGAAGTGGCCCTATTACTAACATAATGGTTGATTGGTTGTAGGATGAGTATGTTTTCTTGTCCGACCTTCTCCTTTTCTCTCGTATAGCTTCATAATCCAAAAAATAATGTAAAATTACCATCGATTACATATTACACCATCCCAAGTCGATTAAACCTCTTCATTGCATTTTAAAATTACTTCTACGACTATTAAAATCTTCATCATCCTCATTATATAAATTTTTATATTTTTGTAAAAATAATACACCTTCTAACAAGGCAATGGCTCTTCTCCATCTTCTTCCTCAATGGATCTTCTCGAACTTCATCCACGATGGATCTTGTTGGAAACCCTAGCACTGCTTGATGGGTGTGTTGATTCAAGTTGTGGTCATGGTTGGGTCATGGGTGGGTTTGGTTTGGACATCAGTGGTCTCTCCTCTGTCCCTTCCATGTCTGCTGCTGGTTTTGGCACTCCTTACGCTAATGGTATCCCTCAGGATCCTTTAACTCCTCTTCTCCTTGATGTGTTGATGGCAATAAGGGGATTGTTTTCCCCTCTGTGGGGAATCTTTCCTTTGTTGCGGCTTCAACTTCTTCTTTTTCAACACCCCTCTCTGCTACTAAAAGTGCTCCCTTGGTATCCCTTGGGGATTCGGTGTTAGAGGTTGAAGAATTTTAAATCCTCTAGGGGTTTGATCTACCGCTTTAATGGCTTCTCGGCCTGGGCTTCTGCTCCTCCATACGTGGTTCTCTGAACCGACATCCTCTCATTTCGGTAGGATTGATATTTACCCATGTGCAAGGGGTTTTTTACTATGGTTGTTTTCTCTAGTGATGATAGGTACACCATCCTTTCTAAGATTTGGGAGCTACATAATCATAATTTGTTGATGAAACCGTGGTTTTTAACTTTCAACCCTCTCACATCCACCTTCAATGTTAAGTCGGTTTGGATTCATCTTCCTCATCTCTCGCTTTCAGTTTTGGGGGGAGGAATGTTTGACTACTATTGGCAATGCTTTGGGAAAGTTCTTATCTATCGACCCCAAAACGGAGTACTACACTCATACTACTTTCGCTCAGATTTTGGTGGATTTGGATACCTTGTTGGATCTACTGATTCTATTGACCTAAAAGTCCTAGATAGAGTTTGGTCACAACCCCTTGATTATGAAGGCTTTCCCTTCAGATGCAGGAAATGTTTTGACCTAGGACATCTTGCTTCAGACTGCCAGTTTGTAAAGCAGAAATTGAAAAAATAAAGGTTTCTTGGTGGAAGGATTCCCACCAAAACCTCTTATTTATTGATGAGGAACTTGAATCCTCTACAGATGACTCGACAAAAATCAGTGAAGAAAAGGATTTGAAGTCTCAATCACTGCTCTCTACTACGGAGATTGTTGGGGATGTTGATCAGGTGTTGTCGCCTCCTTTAGGTGCTCTTACTAACTGCCCTATTACTAGTTATAAGAATGAGGAACCCAATGATGGAATTTTGGCTTCCTCTGAGATTCGGATTCCAACTCACTCAGCTAAAAATGTGGATCCCAATAGGAGTGATGATTGGATAGTTGTTAAAAGAAAAAAGAATGATTTTCCTCTTTCTAAAATGCAACTATGATACCAAGCGTGGAATGTTGCTAGGTTATCTGTTCTGACTATTAAGATGGAATATTGTTGGGTGATTTGGTTTTACCCATAGCAAATGTGTGTTGTAGTCTTTTTATTTTTGTTCTTCCCTCTTTTGGTTCTTCTTGTGTGCCTTTAGGGCCTTTCCCTTTGCTGTTAGTGGCTTCCTTTCTGTCGTGCCTCATTGTTGTATCCAACCTTAAGGGATTTTTATACAAGGATGTGGGTCCTTTCAAAACCCCAACTTTTACCATTTTCCAAAAAAAAGTTTATATTTTTGTGGGATTTGACATTAAATTATCTAAAACTATACAAAATTAAATGAATGGTGAAGGTTGTAGTGTTTTATCGGTCATATTAAACATGTTAAGATAATAATTATGAGATTTAAAAAGTGATAAAATCTTATACATTAAAAAAATTGTGACTTTAAAAGAGAGATGGAATTATTCATATTGACGTGTTACAATTAATTGAACACTCTTTATCAACGAGAATACAATTTTAATTTGAATATAATTAAATTACATAATATCGAATTCTCTACCTTTAAAAATAATTATAACTGAATGGTAAAATAATTATACCTCAAAGGTCAAATTCTATAAATTGGATGTATATAAATCTTAGCTTAAATATATTACCATCCTTAGTTCACATTGTTTGACCCACTATATCCTTCACGCTACTCATATGCTTTTGTGTGTGGAGAATGAATGAATGGTTGGTTTGTTATCCCAATTTTTGACATTTAAGATAAAATTGAGATAACCAATCAATTTTTTTCCATCTTCGGGGTTTTTGATCTTTCTGTGTGACCTTGAAAATCCCTTTTTTTGTCTTTAAGTATTTTTTCTAAGTCTTTTTCAGGTTTTCGGATTCATTTGCATTTTCATATGTTTATGCTAAATGTTTCTTGACCACGAAACCGCCACACTATAATATTTTGGGTTTTGGGTTTTGAAAGCATCGAGACATCAAAGATAAAACTGCATGCTTCATGTCCAATGTTTTCTAAAGCCGAACCCCGAAACACTATAGTGGATTGGGTTTTTAGGTTTCATGTACATTGGAACATCGCAAGAGTTTTACATGTCAAATGTGTAATGTTCCTCGACTCAAGTCGATGGCTTCTTCTTATCGTACTTTCAGATTTTTACGCATCGAAAATGAGAGAGTAAGAACATGTCAAATGTATCATGTGCTCTGATCCTGATTCCAAAAATTACTCGGGGCTTGCTTTGTGTTAGTTTTTCAGGAACCGATTGCACATTAGCATAACATGCTTCCCGTGATCAACTTTCCGCCCCCAGGTTAACGCATTTATTGCCAAGGTGGAGGTTGGTTACCACACGTGTCATCCAATGTCTAATTAATGTTGGAGGGTATATAAATATGTGATTTTCCACATCATTCATACTCAATATGATTTCCAAATTTGAATTTTCACTCCGGCTCTCGGTTTTCAAAACCTGACTTTGGATTTCTTGGCGTTTTTATTCATTTTTCAACTTATAGCTTCATTTCCTTGTAAGTGTTTCTCATCTTGTTGGTTTTCCTTCATTTTATAAGGCTTTTGTTAGGTTTTCTTCATCATTTTAAAATACAACATTATTGTGGGAGTTATTATTATTATTCTTTATCTTCCCCTTCTCCCTTGCTTATTTTCTCTTTTGTGTTGATGAAGAAACTCAACTATTCTCCTCATTCCCTTAATTTTTCACAATGACAAACACGTAAAAACCTCTATATGAACTTATCAAGATTTTTGACATGTTAATCATGATGAAAATCTAAAATCAACAAGAAAAATGTACTTATGGGCTAATTCATCATGTTTCGAGGCTTTTTTAGTGTGAGACAAGTCTGAATTTCGACAGAGTGTCTTTGGAGATTTGGAGTTGTAAAGCAAGACCGAGTTCCCTTGATTTTCGAGGTTTCAAAGTAAAGTAGGGTTGTTATTCTGCCCATGTGTCATGTTTCTTGATGTGTTTGACAAGTCCCGAATCTGACGATCTTTTAGGGATTCCAAAATGCAAAGTAAGGCTAAGTTCGCAATGACATTGTCAAACTTTTTAAGGCATCTTGCGAGGTTGAAAAACCCAACATGGGTTTTCGGACCTTCTAGGGTATTGAAAAAGGAAAAGTTTAAATTTCACTCCTAAGTATTCATAGGGTTTCTCATACAAGGATTTTCAGTTCTTTCTCCGTGTCTAATTCGGGTAAAGGGAAGGGTAAGGCGTAATCCTCTAAAGAGATGAAATATTAGTACCAAGGAGTTGTATCCCCTTATAATATCGATTCTAATATTGATATTAGAGATATTTAATTAGGATGTGTAGACATGGATGAATTTTGGAATTGGGTCAAGGGTTCTTCACAAATGGAATGGATGTAATGCATTTGTTGGGGTTAACACAAGTTTGTACAAATAATATATCAGATCTAAGCATACATGCAATAAAAGCGAGATATTATACTAGAAGAAATATACAAAACAAGAGATATAAATCAACACCATATTTAATGTGGTTCACCCAGTGTGGGATACATCCACCAAGAAATAAGTCAATCTATTATCTAAAGCTTTCAAAAGATATACAATGAAGATTTACAATCTTCCACACCTCTCATGATGTACAATACTTTCTTTCTCTCAAGATTCTCCTTCTCCAAGAATTCTCTCTCACAATTATTTTCACAATAATCATCAATACTTACTTCTAACCCTACTAGCTTATAAATACCTTATACAAACTTAGGACACTTAGTCATGCAATTATAATCAATAGATTTGCTTTAATACTAAAATTAGATCTAATTCCCGTGAGTTAAATAAAACACCCACGCACAGGTAACCAATGTCGATTAGCCTAACCGATGTCGGTCCCTCCATAACCGATGTTGGTTATTGTGTTTTCCTGCAAGTTTAATATAGCATGCTAAACTGAAGTAATTGAGCTCCACAACTCAACAATCTCCCACTTGGAGATAAATTATTGCACTATACATGTACATCGTCATTCTTGGATCCTTTCCTTAGCTTTGTTTCTTCCTCTTCAAGTCTCAAACTCGAAGACCAACAAAAGTGGAGTGTAGCTCCAACTTCTCTTTTGTTAATGGCTTCATTAGCATATCCGCAAGGTTTTCACTTGTATGAATCTTCTCCAGTTTCAGTTGCCCATCCTCCAATACATGTCATATGAAGTGATACCTCAACTGAATGTGTTTCGTTCGCTTCTAGATTGAAACATCGAATTCTTTCTTTGAATAAATTGTGCTCGATTGTCACTTTGAACAATTTGTAATCATCTTGCTCCTTTCCCAACTCTTCCATGAACCTACTCATCCATGTCATCTCTTTGCTATCTTTTGTACCTACAACATACTCTACCTCTATAGTAAACAAAGCCACAACCTTCTGAAATCTCGATATCTAGCTAATTTTTGTCCTACCTACTATGAAATATATCTAGTAGTGTTCCTTCTACCATCCAGATCTCCAGCCATATCCGAATCAACATAGCCACATAAAGAAATATATGAACCTCCATAGCATAACTACATTCTAGATGTCCCTCTCAAATACTTGAGTATCCATTGACTGCTTTCCAATGCTCTTTACCTGGATTGGCCATAAATCTACTCACAACTCCCACTTTGCTATGCAATGTTTGGTCTGGTACAAACCATAACATACATGAGACTCCCAATTGCCGAAGCATATGGTACTCGTGTCATGTATTTGACCTCCTCATGTGATAAAGGACACTGATCTTTGCTCAATTTGAAGTTTCCAACCATAGGTGTACTTACAAGTTTTGAATTTTGCATTTTAAACATTTTTAACACATTGTAGATATAATCCTCCTAAGACAAATACAATTTCTTGTTCTTCATGTTTCTATGTATTTGCATGTCAAGGATTCTTTTTGCAGCTCCTAAATCCTTCATAGTAAATGTGTGAGCTAGATTTCCCTTAAGCACACCAATGTCTTACATATTAGATCTTACGATAAGCATATCATCCACACACACGATAACAAAATAATACGACTTCAAGATTCTTGAAATAAACACAACGATCGATTCACATCTCAAGTAACCATGCTCATGCATGAAACTATCAAACCTCATGTACCATTGCCTTGGAGCTTTCTTGAACCCATATAGGCTCTTTTTCCACTGCACACTAATTTCTCCTTACCCTTTACTTAATACCCAAGCGATCGCTGTGCATATAAATCTCTTCATCCAAATTACCATAAAGGAAAATTGTCTTCACATCTAGTTGCTCTAAATGTAAATCATCTACTACAACTATACTCAATACAAGATGCGAATAGAAGTCATCTTTACAAAAAGAGAATATTTCACCAAAGTCAATCCTCGCTTTCTGTGTAAATCTTTTTACTACAAGCCTTGCCTTGTACCTTTTTTGTCCACCATCTTCTTATTTGATCATGTAAACCCTTTTGTTCTGTAATGTCATCTTACCTACTGGCAAATTAACCAAATCCCAAGTCTGGTTTTGTTCCAAGGAGTCCATCTCCTCATCCATGTCATGTTCCCACTGAATGTGGGTCTCATCCTGCATTGCTTCTTCAAAACTTTCCGGATCACCATTATCAGTCAATAACAAATAAGATAGAGAAGGTGTAAATATTTTTGGAGGTTTACTTACCCTTTGTGACCTTCTCACAGGATTTTGGTATACCAAAGGCCCATTCTGGACCTCTGGACATTTGTTTCCAATTTTGTGATGGTGATGTCGTTCACCTAGAAATTTTGCTCTCCTGTAACGATCTGGTTCAGTGACCGATGTCAATTAGGGATCAATCCGACATCGATTCTGGTGTAACCACTGTAGGTATGAGTTTTAAATCTGAGAGTTCATTTTCGTTCACAAAATTCTTAACCGATTCATCCTTGGGTACTAAAATTTGATCCCTATACATTCTCTTTTCATTCCATTCAATGTCATGACTCCTAACAATTTTAGAATTCTCTAAATCCCAAAAATGGAATCCAAAATCACCAGATCCATAACCAATGAAAGTGCATCTCTTGGATTTTGCATCCAACTTTTTTCTATTTTCCTTATCAATATGCACAAAAGCTTCTGAACCAAAACTTTAAGAAAAGAAAGATCTACCTCTTTTCTAGTCCAAGCTTCCTCTGGTATTCCTCCATCTAGTGAACTTGAAGGCCCACGGTTAATCAAATAAACTATTGTATCAACTACTTCTGCCCAAAACTACAAGGAAATCCAAAATGTATCATCATACTTCTAACACGTTTCATGATTGTCTTGTTCATTCTTTCTACAACACCATTCTCTTATGGTGTTCTGGAACCGTCCTCTCTACGTATTCTATTCACGAGAATAATAATCATTGAAAGCCTTGCTTTACGGTATTCATCATCATTGTCGGATCTAAGGCACTTTAACATTGAATTTGATTCATTATCAACAAGGATTTCCATCTTTTAAAAGTCTCAAAAACATCAGATTTACATTTAATACAATAAACCCATACCTTTCTTGTAGCATATCTGAGATCCTCCATGAGAAGCTAGGCGGGCTAGTCCCCACACATATGAGTGTACAAGCTCTAATTTCTACTCCTTAGTTGCTCCAACTTTGAGAAATTTCACTCTCTTTTGCTTTCCAAAGACACAATGATCACAAGAATCAAGATCTAAACCTTTCAAATCTGTTAACTTACCCTTATCCTTTAAGTTTTGCATTCTTTTTGACTCATATGACCTAACCAATTATGTCACATGCATGCATCTGAATTTGAAGTAGATAACATAGAAAATGAATTAGTAACACGGGTAGATAAATATAATGTTCCTACCTTTTTGCCTCTTGCCACAACAAAAGAACCCTTTGTGACTTTCTAAGAGTCCGATGTGAATGTAACCATGTAACCAACTTCACCTAGTTACCATGCATAAATAAGATTCCTCTTAAGGCTTAGCACATGCCGTGCATTTTTCAATACCCATGTATTTCCATTCTACAATTTTAAATGAACTTCCCTTTACAAGAATACTACAAGGTTCATCATCACCCAAACAAACATGCCTAAAATTTCACTGGACATAGTTTACGAAATAACCCTTATTAGGGGTTGCATGGAAAGAAGCTCCTGAATCTAAAACCTGTGATTTTATTCTATTATCCAAAGAAAGAATAAGTACATCTTACATTACCTTTGTTCCAATAGGTAATTCCCTTACCTCTGGATTTAGATCTGGCATTCCTTGACTTTGATTTCTCATTATTCTTACTCTTGGATTTCTCATTTTGCCTGCCTTTGATTTCTACATTCAAAGCATTCCTAGATGATGATTTCTCTGTACTTTTCCTGCGAATTTATTCATTCAAGATTATATTAACCACATCATCAAACTTAAAAATATTATTAGCAGATGTTGTGTTACTAATAGCCATTACCAAGTTATCCCAACTATCAGACAAAGAACATAAGAATAAGAGTGCTTTCAATTCATCATCAAACGAAATATCAACTGATTTTAACGATTTACCATAGTTCGAAATCATTCAAATGACTTGATGCGAGATCCACCTTCATGCATCTTAGAACTAAATAGTTTCTTCATCAAATAAACTTTATTTGAAGCACTAGGTTTTTCATATAAATTAGTAAGAGATTTCATTAACTCTATTGTAGATGTCGGTTATGTAATATTGGAAGTCACGAGATCTTTGTCGGGATTAATTTTATAGATCCCAAAGTCTTTCTGTCAAGAATCTTCCATTCTTCATCAGTCATCTTCATAAGTCTAAACTTTTCATCCAATGGGAAGTACAAATCTCTTTGATACTGAGATAATCCTCAATCTACATCTTCCATAATTGATAATTTCGGCCATAAAAATCTCTACCTTGTATTTGTTTTCTTTTTCCATTGTTATAGCTCCCACTCAATTGGAAAACCCTCTATGATTAAATTTTTTAACACATAAAACCCTCAAACAAATCTCGATACCGATTCTTTGGGGTTAGCATACATGCGATAAAAGCGAGATATTCTATCAGAAGAAATATACAAAACAAGAGATATAAATCAACACCAGATTTAATGTGGTTCACCCAGTGTGGGCTACATCCACCAAGAAACAAGCCAATCTATTATCCAAATCTTTCAGAAGATATACAATGAAGATTTACAATCTTCCACACCTCTCACAATGTATAGTACTTTCTTTCTCTCAAGTTTCTCCTTCTTCTCCAAGAATTCTCTCTCTCACAATTATTTTCACAATAATCATCAATACTTACTTCTAACCCTAGCTTCCCAACTTATAAATACCTTATACAAACTTAGGGCGCTTATCCATGCAATTACAATCAATATATCTGCTTTAATACTAAAATTATATCTAATTCTCGTGAGTTAAATAAAACACCCACGCACAGGTGACCGGTGTCGATTCCTACTTGCCTAACCGATGTTGGTCACAGGTGACCGATGTCGGTCCCACCATAACCGATGTCGATTACTTATGTTTTCCTACAAGTTTAATATAACATTTTAAACTTAAGTAATTGAGCTCCACAACTCAACAACATCTGTAATAGTGGATTACCTCTTGTTGTTTCCTTTCCCATATTTGCTCAATGCCCAAAAGTTCATTCTCGCGCGGCTAGTCACTATGATTACGAAACTAGGGTCAGAAAAATCATGGTGGGGAGGTGGTAATCCGTTTAGATACTAATTATTTTGACGATCTCCTTAAGTTGTCTGACATCACCACATATGTTGATACCGACCTCAAGAAAACCCAATAAGATTGGGATAACAACTCAGTTGATTGCATCAAACATGTTAACAAGAAATATCTTGTGAAACCTAAGCCTGCAGTAAGTAGGTTCCCCAAGACCTTGCCTCAAAGTGATTTCATTCTCAAAATCAACGACATTATCACATTATTAAGCAAAGTTTTTGGTCTTCTCGAAGCAAGAGAGTTCCAAGGATGGATGTACCAATTTATCACTATCATACAAGAATGATCAATTCTTTGATTGGGGTGAATTCATTAGTGATACATTAGATAGTTAGTTGAAATAAGTGTTGACAATAAGGAAGTTATACATGATGTCATATGTTACCTATGCGGTAGCAATAATGAGAATTTATCCTGGTTAACCACCTAAGGAACCAAGTCATCAAATTTTGTATACAAATTCTATCCCCAGTTGACATTGAAGCAAAGATTGAAGCCCTTCAGAAGGGTGAATGATGCATTTTTCTATAGCATCATCTATAAACTGGATAGAGATATTTCCAGGCATCAGTGCACTGATGTAGGTTGGAATGTAATTTCTCATTGGGGTTCCCACATTCACCTACCTCCGAGTAAGAGCATTCCAAAGATCCCCATATTTTCTACCCATATTTCCAAGTGACAAGTGGGTTCTAATGGAATTGGTTAGGAATTTTTTGGACCTCTAAAAACTCCAACGAGTAAGCATAAGGCAAGAATCCTCTTCCCAATATCCATCGACCATTACACTTGCATGTCGGTAATCAAGGCCAAAAATATCACTATTAAAATTTATGAAGTAAGCAAAAAGTCTCTCCATTTAACGCTTTGGTTTTGATTATTGACAAATATTGAAGGCTTACATAGCACTACGGTTTCATGTCACGACATTGAATATATCTAGATTGAATGTATGGACAAGGTAGTAATCGGGAGGAGGGACCACCCTCGCTTAACTTTGGATTAGGTAACAACATTTAATCTTCTTGACATCCCTCAGGTGTTATTGATGACAGGGAAATCTTAGACCCCATGTATGTTCAAATGAATGCTGATAGTATGGGTTTTCCTTTTATGAATTGGTTTATCCACATCCATCAAAGATTGAGTCACTCAGATTGTTCTCCAAACCAACTCTTGATTGTACTCAATGAATATTCAACCAAAAGATCCCAACTTCCTAAAAGTGGAGCAACTTCTGCATCAAAGGTGGGACCCTCTCAAGAAGATAAAGATAAAAGTGAAGTATCTAGGAAGAAGTTGAAATTCAAGTTATATAGCAGTGGAGCAAAGACTCCTCTTTCTTTTGTTCCATCTTCAACCACCGTTGTCAACGTGGATTCCCCTTCTCCTCAATGGGTGCATAAGACATTAAAAAGTATTGTGGCTTGCCTGAGTCTCCTACCATTTTTTCCCTCCTCATCACCCATGTGGTCCCCATTGTGACCTTGTTCCCACAGGTGACACTTGTCACCACATCTCCTCTACATGTTTCCTCTCCTCACCTATCATACCCTCCTCTTGTTTCATCCCTTCCACTCTCCTCTTTGTTTCCAATCTCATTGGTTATTGCTTCCACCGCTCCCATTTCTTATCCTTCACATTCACCTCCTCATGTGTCACTTATGGGAACACACTTACAAGATCTATGACATAGAAAGGTGCATCTTGAATGATAAAGTGTCGACATTTTATAGAAATATAGAACAAATTACAAGTGCTTGAACAAGGTAACAACATTTCAACTAGTGTTTGGCACATAAACAAACCTACCTATGGAGTAAATGGTTCCATCTCTTATGATTTCATCTATGGGATGCTTGGATGATGAGGATTCTATATCATAATGCCTCAAAGTGTTACTAAAATTGGATCAAAACGTGTTCATGGTAATTGGAATCGAGAATGTGGATAAATCCTAACAAAAGGTGTGGCATGACCACCACATTAAGCATAAGGTTTTCCATAAAGGCACCCTTGTTCTGTTATATGATTCAAGATATGCATGCCATCTAGAAAAACTAAAGACTCATTAGTGGGAAATTATGAGGTACATGATATTTTCCCCTCTAGGGCCTACAATTTACAAAATCTAAATGGAGATATACTACCACGTCACTTCAATGGTGGTAGGTTGAATCCTTACCACCCTTGAAAATTTATTATTGTAATGAAATAAGGCGTATACCACCGGTATGAGGATAATAAATAAGAAATATTTAGGATGGGTAGAGTGTTAGAGGAAGTCATGTTTTTCAATAAGTTTGTACTCACACACTCTTATACTAGGTAGTAATTCAATCAATGATCAATTCATCTCAAATTGAATACCTCTGATTATCTAAAGTTGAATGCTATTTATCCACACACAAATTTGGAAAGACATTGTAACTTGTAGTACTCTTTTTGCTAAATTCAAATACCACTAAGTTTTCAATGAAAAATCACATGCGGTGGTCCATGCATGTGATTTAGTGTGGGGTGGTGATACACAAGGTTTGGTATGATCTCCACAAGAGGAAGGAAATGTTAGAAAATATTGTGCGATTGGATTAAAATTCTTACGTGAAGCATGAGGTTAAAGATACTATGAACAAACGTATACAAGAGAAAATGGTTAGTCCACACAAAACAAAGGGTAGGAAAAGAGAAAGTGTATGTAAGGAAGCTACAAGATAAGAAAGTGTGCGGTGTGGAAGTGGCATATTAATGCATACAAGATGTAGTGTATGGCATAGGAACATATGATATGAGCATGGTAAAATGCACGAGGAGAAGCAACAACTTTGAGAAACCCACATGAATCACACTACGACAATGCATGAAGATAACATCATAACCCACTTGAATTAATTTTAAATTTCACAATTTTCATGGGAACTATAAGTGGAATACAATTGGAAGCCATTAAGTAATGAATATATAAGGTCGTGAGTTTATATTTCAAGTGTGTGAGAGAATTAATGATAAGAAATGCACCAATTTACGGAGGGGTATAAAATGAGGTCAAGGAATTTATTCTAAGCACTTGGAATTTGAAGTTTTGAGATCTAAGCAAAAAACAACGGAAGAAAACACAAGGCACATTGAACTCGTGTTGACCGCCATTATTGGAAGCATGAGCTTTTGATAACTTAGGAAATAGGAAAAGAAGGCAAACAATGAAAACTGGATCATTGTAGATTACATAACTCTCGTCCACCATTAATGTGGGGGTCAAGATCTTTTCTTCATAATGAGGGGATTTATGAATCATTATGAAATATCAATCACCTAAGGATGAACTAGAGGGGGTTTAGAATAGTTAGGATGACAAAAGAGGCGACGGTTAAAGAGGCATGCATAGATATACCCATGGTAGAGGATGAGATATCAAGAATCATTTTGGAAAAAGTAGAAGGTTAAGGGTTAAGAGAAGAGGAATCATATTAAAGCATGTATTCCATGAGGGGCTGAGCAGTAGGCATGTGCCCAAAATGATGCCAATGAGGAGAGAAAAGAAAAACTCACAAACCTCTACTCACATCGCTAATGTGTTCTTAGAGATACAATACCTATCTTTGGTATTATGTGGATAAGAATGGACCTCAATAGTGACTTCGTGCAAAATCATAGATTACAACCATCACACAACAAGCCTTGAAGTAATGTTGGAAAAGGATTATATGAGGAAAATAGACCAAAAGACTCCTGAAGCGGGATATTTTTCTATGATAATAGCAAACACACCTTACTAGATATAAGAGTGTTAAAACTTTTAAGTTGCCCCATTTTCGGAAACTAGTGGAGTTGGTCAAGTTCCTTCTCTCATACATCCATGAAGGTTGATTTTACTTTTATGTCCATAGAATGAGGCTCATAGCCTAATGTATCAATAAACCAACATGTCTAGTGTGCATGAGTGAAGACCTTGGCCTAGATTTCCATGATGACACGAAATTGAAAATACTACACAAAATATGAAATACAAAAGGGGAGGGTGCATATTCCCCATTAAAAATATAATGGATCACATGACAAGAGTGGATCCACACCTTATTAGTACCAAACTGCCTAGCTCCAAGAGGTGGGTCGAAATGAACAAGAAGTTCATGCACATAGCAAATAAAATGGCCAAAAAGACATATTATAACATCTCTCGGTGCATTGTTGAGTGGATGGTGAAGGATTTTGAAGTCACATATACAATGAGTGGAAAGTATATTAGGAGTTTGATCCTCATCTTATTGTTCTTTAATGATATCGGTGTGACAGATGGAGATGAAGAAGTGAAGTGGGATTTCCCAATGGAGAACAAGTCCTTCTTGAGCACCATGAGGATTGCATCTATCCAACCACGATTATAAAGGCATACAAATCCAAGTTGGATAATTGGCTAAAACATTTAAAGGAGGAATTTTAAGATGAGTGGAACATCCCAAGACTCCTCAAGAAGTAGGATCAATTCTCGGTAATGCAACACTATACACTTGCTAGAATTTTGTTGCATGACAAGAGCATGTCCTCTTGGTTAAAATTGCATTACAAGTTGAAAACCTACTTTGTGGATTTAGTAAATTGGATAAATAAATTTATGAAGATAAAATTGTATGTAGAGCGCATTGATGAAGACATCTATTTGTTATGCACCAAATATGTCTACATAGGGAAGAGAAACTATGTAGAGAGGAAGGAGTCGGACCTCTTTGACATAACCACACAAAAATAATTGTGGTAGATAAGGAGGCTTGACGGATGTTCTACTTCCTAAAGCCTAAGAAGAATGTTGAGGCAAAGGAGCAATGCAAGAGGAATATGAAACATTGTACGCCCTAAATAAGGGGACAATAAAATAGAAAGCTTAAAAGAAGAAAAATACGTTGCAAATTCTTATAAGGATCCCAAAATGGGAAGAAGAGTAGGAGGGATTTGATATAGATCCCCTTGAAGTGTAATTGAGGAGGAAATTTCAGAGGACAGGTTGAAGATGTAAGAACCTCTGTGTGTTTAAAGAACAAATTTACGGGAGACTAAAGAAGATGAGTCACTAAGTGAGGAGGATACTATGGTAATTATCCACACTCAGTTCCAAGGAGGAAAAAGGTATAAGAACATGTATCTTTGGGAGACAATAGATTCGGTAGTGTGACCAAAAAAATCCATGAGGGGGTATTCTTTATGATGGATGTATACACAAATGAGCCCCACTTCGATGTTTCACTATTAAATGTGCACCAACCTACCACAAAATATGCAAAAGGACTAGTTCTTTGCATATATGGACCCCTTCTACATGAATGAAACTCAAGCGAGTGATGCGCTAATAAAAATGCTCAATGAAGTGGCAAGGAAACAAAATTCAAACAACACTAAGAAAATAGGCCACCCACGGAGACAAGTTGGAAAAGAACCTAAAGGTTCAAAAGGAACTCCTCATGGTCAAGCAAGGAAAGTTCATGGAGTTAGAATGCAAGTACACAATCATGGACATCAAATCCATGATGTTGTGTCAACAAATTTTCAACGAGGATACCAATTTAGCAACTAATGTATTACTCGACCAAACAAATAGAATAGAAAATCTTGAAGTCTTAGTTAACCTACTACTCAAGCAAAGAAAGGATGTCGCGACACAAGTTGACAGGATGGAAAAGGTGGAGAGAGATAATATCGGGGCCCTCTGTATGGAAAAAGCCGAACAAATGCAAGGACTTGACAACTAAACTTAATGAAAAATCCACCTTTGCGAGAGAAGGTATTCATAAGCTTCGCGCATCATGGCATCGTTCCTCCGGAGAAATGGAAGCAAAATGTCTTGGGCGTGTAAATATATACAACTACGGACAAGTTCTGCCCAGGACATGGAGGACATGGAAAATGAAATCAACAGTAAAAATGGAAAATTCAAGTTTTGCCTTGCCAACCTCCAAAAGAAAACACTTGAAGAGGAAAACATGCTTAAGGAAACAAACAAAGGATGTGGGGAGAAACTAGGAGCATTGAAAGCAAAATCTAAGGACCCCTAAAAGGATGTGAATATGTTGAATGACTTACACTTGTGTGGAGGCTTGATGATGTTGATACTTTGGCTCCTGTAAAAAAAAATATCTCCTACCACCAAGCACGCAAAAAACCAAAACACCTTCTCGAGTAACTAGCGTGTGGGACTTTGAATGATGGCATAAAGGAACAAAGGGACTTCAAACTATCAATCAAGGAGTTTTTACATGGAGGATAAGAATATTTAAGAGTGCAACGGTGAGTTAAAAAATTTCACAAGAGAAGGTGAGTTTCCAATAGGATAAGATTGACTAAAAGGAGTAGTGTATGTGTTGAAGATAAGGGTTTGTGTTATTTTGCATGCGAGCTGACTTGAGAATGCTAGTTAAGTCATTGTGATTTGGTACTTGAAGGCCAATATAATTTTTAGATGATTTGAGATTATTAATATTAAACAATTGTATGTTTTCGAGCAAGGTTAATGATTATTTATTTACGTTAGAAAATTTTTATTGTGCTTTGAGTTATTTTGTATGCACCGTGGTTATTCATTAAATGTTCCTATGCATCTGTGTTTGAGATGAGGTGTGTATGATAGTGAAGACATCACGATGTATCCATAACCGATAGGAACCATTCCTCTCTTACACCCTAGATGATCACACAAGATGAACTTCTTGTATGATATGATGACACGAGGGTGTTGCTTTACAAGGTGTGTGTGTGTGTGTGTGTGTGTGTTGTTGGCTTAAGCTTGCATGTGCATCATTGTCCTAGGGAAGTAAGGGTATATTAGAGCAACATAGGGTTTACTAATATATCATTACAAATAACCCCGAGATTTGTACTTTAATACCATAGAGATAATGGTTGCACTTGCCTTTGTAATTCCCCCAAGATCACTCATAATAGTCATTTTAGAATTTTGTATGTAGGTGTAGGATGACTAGTGGTAGCATAAATTGGAATATAATAAGTCATGAAGGATGTAGATAATTATAATTAACAAAAATAAATATTTATGGCAGGGTTTGAGGAATTTGAGTAGTTTGTTGAGTAGGTAAGACTTATAAAAGCACGATTCTAGTTAACTAGAACAATACTTATATGGCTCTTACAAAAGTTTGAAAATTTGTAAGATACAAAAGAAAGAGAATATGTGAATGAGGAGAGGAAACAAGGAGAAAGAAAAGAACATGGACGCATAGGGAAGAATGAAGAGTCGAAAAAAGAAACATAGAGTCACAAAGATCAATATAAAGTCAAAAGTGTCGAAAATCACGCAAAAGATAATAAACAAGTTGAAAACATTGAAAGTTGCATTTAAAAAAGCGCAACAAGAGCCTAACTTAGGCTAATGATGAAGAAACACATAAAAACACCGGCACCATTGCAATCAATTAGACATGTACCACTAGCTAATGGGGTGGGAGTGTTGTGGTCAAGTCACATGGTTGTGTGATGGCCCACTGGTTTCAAATTCCCCCGAGGCATGATCCTCCCTCAAGGTGGTTTTGCCGCAAGTTGCGACATCTCTATCTTCGTTGTAGTGGCAACTCTATGTTCCTTACCGCACCGACAACACTTGGCTCTTCGCTGCAGTTGCAACTCTCCTCGAAATGACTTCACTTTTTTGCAGATGCGACTCATTAAACTCCTTTTAAAATACATACTCCAGGTTGGCTTCACTTGGTTAGCTGGACTCCTTGTTGAAATACGATGTAGATGCAGCACACACCAAAATTTTCTTCACTCGAATTCGTTGTGATGGTTCCCATATTGTAACAAGACAATGCGGGTCCTTCCCAAAAAAACCCTCAAATATTCACCCTTGATAAAAAAACTAGACCTGTACCACACAATTCAAAGTGTTTATAATATGCATTATAGGTATTTAACGGTATAAGCTACAATATTATCTCAAATTACATTTGTATGCAATATCATCGTTAATTTAAATTACAATTAAAAATTACATTAATAATGATCTAATTAAACTATTAGAAGAATAGGCTTTGATTTTGTAGGTCATTTAGTTAAATATTAAATGTAAAAATTGTTTTTTAATCACCTAATTAAATATTAAATCCAAACAGCAGTTCCATTGTTGTTAATCATCCTTATAGAAATTAGATGTATAAAATTTAACTCTTAAATTAATTAGCATCTTTTTAAATATTAAATATTTGATATACGTTTTTGAATAAATTCTTTTTTATTTTTTATTTATATTTAAGGCGGGTTGAAGGGACCCGTTCCCTATTTACAAGAGGAGGCATAGCCTCAGATAAGTCCATACAACAACCACAAAAACCAGGTGGCATACTAGCAAAAACCACATTTTATTCTATAACTATACATAAACCCGAATTATGCTTATGGGCCTACATGATAGAAAGGTTAATACCCGAGTTGGGCACATCCACTACCAGCTCAAGCATGCCGACAAACCTTTTGTCCACCGAGCAAGCATTGATCCAGCCGCACTAGAGGTAGCCAAAGGCATCACTGCAGAGAGCGCAGCGCAGCACTCGGCCACCAAGACGGAATAGGAACCAACGGAGCCCCAAAGCTTTGACATTGGGCAGCTGTATACGAATACGACCTGAATTTTTATCCTTGGCATATGAAGAGAGGGACTCAAAAACTCCATGAACACTTTGAAATGGCACTCGAGATCCGGGAAGGCCGAGGTAGCACCAAACAACAAGCCTAGGGAGACATCCTGAGCAGACCATGAAACCATGTTGAGATTAGCCACCTCCGAAGCGAGGTTTCTGCAGAAGGTTGGGCATAACTAGTGGGCCACGACATTAACCACGTCCACCTTCGAAGGATGTAGAACCAATAGGTTTTCCACAAAAAGGGAGGCAATGCCATTGTTTACCCTTGGCCATCCCTCCATATTTAGAAAATCCTACCCCAAGACCGATTTGATCACCTCCAGGTCCTCCGCACATGAGATGAGGAAAATCTTCCGCAGCCTGCCATCAGTAACCCTGTTTCTAAAAGCCATTTCCCTCGCATCACAAGAAAGAGCCAGCACAGGAGCCCGAGGGGGTGTCATCTTGCATAGCAAAAAGGAGGGAGATGTGTAAGACTGCCACCCAAACTATCTTAAATAAGCTCCTTACGCTTCACACGTGGGGAAGCTGTCATCGAAATCATGTTGGGCAGAGTCCCTCGTGGCAATCATATGAAATCCCTCCCACACAGAGCAATTATTTGCCACCCTCTCCTCACATGCCTGATCGATACCTTTATTTGCTAACCAGTTGGCACACTGATTACCTTCTCGGTAGATGTGCTTAATACTCCAATTTTTGAATTTAGACAACGACCATAGAATCTTCTGAACATCAATATCCAGCTTCCATGACAAGGCTCTTTTTTTAATGATGGTGTTAATGATTATCATGGAGTCCCCTTCAATTTCCAAATTTTCAATTTTAAGGGAGGCAGTGAGAAGTAAGCCCAAACCAAGGGCTTGCACCTCAGTAGCATTACACGTACCCACCTTGAATTTGTAGGAAGCAACCATAACTAATTTACTAGAGGAGTTGTGAATGATACATCCAACACCTGAGACCCCCGGATTACCGATAGAAGCCCCATCAAAATTTAATTTTAAAAACCCACAAGAAGGGGGAACCCAAACAGTGTTTCTTCTAGCTAGGGAGGAAGACACGTTAGACTTCATAGCTCCATCCATAGGCTTGATTATCAATGGCCAACTTCTTTCCAACAGTCTGTCATGGGAAGTAAAAGGACATGATCTCGACCAATTAGCAGACACAACTTCGGAGATAGCTCTTTCCAACCGAAGGAGAACCAAATTCTTTAATGTCCCCTTTCTGTAATGCCCCTTCTTCCTACGCCAAATGGCCCAAGGGCCAAGTTGGACCCAAAACGTGGTCAGACCCAAGGGGTTGTGGACACTTTGGAAGCTTGTGGAAGGGGGTCCCGTGGTTTTAATGTCCTAGTTTGGCGTTTGGGGGTCACTTTTGGACATGGTGACTCAAAAAGGGGAGAAAGTAATTATAGATACTTTTATATTAGTGGCCCCTCCATGGAATGAAATGCGCTAGGGTTGTGGGGGCTCGTTTGCCAAGGAAAGGTATATATGGAGACGGGGAAGGAAGAAAAGGCACTTTTTGTCGCATACTCTTAGCCTCTTCTCGTGCAGTTGCTGTTGTTGTATTTCTACAACTTGTGGAGTCAAATCCCATAGGGACCCTAGCTTCGGTGGTGAGAGACCCATCCCTAGCTAGCAGGGCATTCTTCAGTAGTGAAATATCTACCCTAGTCTGTCATCTTGGAGCCATTTTCTAGGCCATACTACAGAGATATTTCCAGAGGGTCAGAGGAAGGGTTTTGAGGATTTTTGGGGGCTTTCGGGAAGACAATCAGAGGGGCTCTAGATCCGACTCACAACAGTACCATCTAGGCTGGGTGTGGCAGCATGTGGAAGGCGCCTCCCTCATTTCCTAACTCCATTCCTTGCGTGGCGACTCGTAGACTCTTTTTGGGGGTGTTTCCAGTCGGTCGGGTCAAATTTGCAGGTGGCAGTGCTATTCCCACACCTACCTTGTTAGTTTCAAAGACCCTTATTTTTCTCTTGTATTTAGAGAGTCACGGACCTCTGAAGTCGACTAGCCGACTAGGGCCTTCTGTACCTTGTCGGGCAACAATATATTATTCCATAAAATGTCTACATAGTGTCTATTATTATTATTGTAAGCTTCCCTTTTAATTTCATGCACTGTGAGTAAATATTTTGTGTAATATCAATTCAATACCATTCGTTATCCCAGCTGGACATTTTCATTAAAAATAAGTATTTTACTTTGTTACATTTTTCATATATTTTGTGCATTTTTAAGTGGTATCCCACAAGGGATATTTCAAATTCACTCGAACCATATTCCCGCCTAAAAAGCCTTTTGTTTCTCTCCCACCACACATGCCACAAATGAAGAACCAAACTACACACCAAATAAAGAAAGGGCCCTCGAATGAGAATTAATAGGCTAGGCTAGGATAGCATTTGGGAGGGATTTAGGTTGGACCCACGGAAGATTTAGCTTGGCACATACCCAGTTCCAACATTCAACTACAAAGGAGCAATGTAGCAGTAAATGGTCCCTGTCTTCCACATCCTTTTCACATAATAGGCATCTAGTGGGACCTTGAAAACTAAATTTTTCCTTCTTTCTTGAGTTAATATCTTGCCCTTGAAGGCAATCCAGCGAAAAGACCAGCTTTAGGGGGCAAAGGATTCCCAAAGAATCTTTCCACACTTTGGTTTTCAGGGCAATATCCTCATGAAGCAGAAGATACCCAAGATGAGGGGAATAATATCCTGAGGGAGATGTTGTCCAAACAATTTCATCCTGCTTATATGAGACCATAATGTTCCTTTCTTGCAAAACAGATAAAAAAAATAGCTTCTAAATTAGGAGAGAGGGTCAGATGGTCCATTGTTTTCCATTGCAACATGGCGGGAAGGGAATCGCTCAATTCCCATAGTTGGACATGAAAGGGCCCCAATCATCAAGCAATCTCCTCTTAATATCTGAGAAAGCAGGAGAGTCTCCAAGAGCAGGGTATCCATTCCATTACCAACTTTCCAGTCCGCATAAAAACAAACAGAGATCTACATTCAATCATGAAATTCCATATATGCGAACCTTTAGGGGGGTTTGCCACCCTGGAGGATGGACTCAGGAAGGGAGGCACCCAAATATTTCTTTTCAAAGACCATGCTGAGAAGACTGTTGGGGTTGGAGATAAGCTTCCAGACCAATTTAGCTCCAAGGGCCACATTTTGCAGACCCAAATTTAGAATACCCGCACCACCAAGCTCTTTAGGCTTAGCAAGTGTATCCCAACTAATCAGGGGGAGATTCTTTTCCTTGGATAAACCCTGCCACAAGAATTTCCGCAAAATGCCCTTAATCTTATCGAGAATACCCTTAGGGATTTTAAGAACCGAAAGGAGATATAAAGGCGGAACACAAAGGACTGATTTTACCAAAGCAAAAGTCTCCTGGCAAGGAGAGCCATTTACCTTTCCAGGCATTCAGTTTAACATTTAGAGAACTGAGAAGATCATTCCACAAGGAATTCTTACCTGCACCTTTAAACAAAGGAATACCGAGATACTTGACAGGCATGAGCCCTTTTTTGAAATTGAAAATATTTTAGATTTTTGTTCCCGTTTGCAATGTAACATTGAAGAAAAAAATGTAGGATTTAGCCACACTTACATCTTGCCTTGCCACACTAGAATATTTTCCCAAAGAATCCTTTAACTCCTTGGCCTCCCGGATGGAGGCCTCAGACACGCACTCCAAAATTGTGGGGTACAGTATCGCTAGAACAATGTTACACATGCCCCAATGATGATATAGGTCTCCTCGCAAGGTGTTCGGATCCGAAAAAGCTCTCCAAGTGTACGTTAACATCCCGCATGCCCCGCTTAGCCTCTGTGTGCTTTGTTTTGCTCTTTTCCCCTCTTTTCCTTTGCATTTTGTCTTCAATGACGAAACCACCGCCCAGGCAGGGCGGCGGTCCTGTAACCGCCCCCCTGCTCGGGCGCGATCCTCACGCATTTTCCAAAGATGTTTCTTTGAACGCGACTCACGTAAATTTTCAACTTTTACCAGCTTTCTCACCCGCTTTGGCTAGTATTTATGATTTTGGTTCCCTGTAATAGTGTTTCTCCATTGTTTAATGGTAAAAGAGTCCTAGTTGGAGTTACCTTTGGGTGAATGGGAATTCTATAAATAGCTAGTTTGATTACAAGCAAATGGCCCCTCAAAACTTGCCTCTCATCCTCTCAATTCAATAGTTTAGTCTTTCAGTTCTTGCTTAGGAATTCAATAGTTTTCATTTGTTGCATACATAGTTAGTCCTATTTTGTTGTTTAGAAGCCACATGATCTTCTTGTTCTAGTGTTATTACTGTTTCATACAATCAAATAAGGTAGGATAATTTCATTTCAGTCTAAAGCCACTAGAGTTGCGAGTTTTGTTCGTCAAGAAGGATAGTTTCGGGTTTTGGACGTTTTGCATTGTATGACTCGCATAAATCCCGCTAGGAATTGCATAAGCCAAGCTCTGTTCTCTTGCGCTATCCCTCTCCTATTCACATTGTATTCGGTGTACATCCAAAGCCGCCATTGTTCCAATACCTACTTCGGTGATGCTAACATTACACGCTTTTACTGGATTCACGTGAGCACGAAGGCGAGGAGACCACCGAGGGACAAAGCCACACACAATCGGATTCGCCACTATTCTCGCAAAATCCAAGTTCAAGCTTTTAAAGTTCTAGTTAAAATATACCGAATAGAGTAGGGAATTAGTTCATTTCGATTACGTTCATTTTCGATATTGCTGGGGAAGCCGTGGGGATCGATAGTTTTTAAGAAACTATGATTCATTCCTCACTTCTAAGGTAGGATCGAAAATCTTTCAATTAAATTAGATCAGTTATTTAGTTATTTAGAATAGACTCACAACCACATTGCACAAGTAGCTATACTCGACTACCTTGTTTGTTTTAAATTATGTTATTAGGTTAGTTGTCGTTTTCTAGATATATTAAATAGTTATCTTAATTTTGTTAAATATTCTGTCAAAAATACAAAAACAGAGAATTTATATATATGTTGTGGGTATACTTTGCATAATTAGTTTACTTTGCTTTAGTTAGATTTATATTGTTTCTTTTGTATGACAATCACGGGACCTAGGGAGCCCAGAGAATACATATTCGAACCAATTATGCCTCAACCCAATCTTGTTGCAGCAATAACTGACATAGACCAAAATCTCAGAATTCAGGTCTTCCGAACAACAACAGACCTACAAGAAATTAGCTCACAGTTAAGAGGATTAAACATAGAAGACGACAAAGCGCATACATTTTGGTCAAACCAGCCAAACTACAGATTGCCCTAATAAATATCCGCATGACTGTAGAAGGGCTTGAAAGAGAGCAAACGTTCGGTTGTGATCCTTTGGTCCCATAGCCAGACGCAAGAGACATACTCATTGACATAGACACTGGCTTAAGAATTCAAGTTGTCAAAACGCCTGTAAGGTACTCTGAGAAGATTGCACAACTTTTAGTTCTAAACATAGAGGCCAAAAAGGCATACGACTACTGGATATTAGGGATTAGGGATTGATTATGCACATGACCATAGGAGGCCCGCAACAACCACGAACCTACGGTTGTGATCCACAGGTCCCACAACCCAACGGGCCCATAGGTCAATCAGACGTTGATGCTGATTTACGCACATTAGTATTCAGATCCTCTCCACTTCCACCAATCATTATCGCACAACTATCCTCACTAGACGTAGCAGCTAATCAAGCTAAGGATTTATGGACTAGACCAAAGAATTGCCCATATAATCCACCATACATCCACCATCCATTTTTCATGACCCTGTCGGGGGATATCTACGAAGCACCCACAGGTTATCTTCCATGTATCCCACAACCTATGGATCGGATCACACCAGAGCTCGATATTGATTGGAGCCTTCGAGCAGTCATCCTCGCCGAACGATCTATCATGCCGCCTAAGTTAGGAGGGCCTTCTTTGCCTTAGATTCACAGATTCCATTAGTGCGCATCGAAGACATAAGATTTCCTAACTAGTTTGTCTACACCCCATGTATATTCCATCCCCACTGGTTGTCTCGGCATGACCTCGGGAGATCGGGTGCGAGGAAGAGTTACTTGCAGATTCCCATGCTCGCTTGTCACTTTTCCATCGTGCATCCCTTTCGAACAAAAAGGCATCGTCGGTGAATTCTTTGGTGAGTGAGGGAGGAATACCATCCACAATCTTTAAGCCAAAAATATTACCTTCCCTAGTTTAAGTTTGATGGACCTGCCAAGGGCTTCTGCCATAAGAATATATAAGAAAGAGGACAGGGGATCCCCTTGCCTAATACCACGATTACTTCCAAAGAAGCCTTTAGCACTCCCATTAATAAGAACGGAGAAGGAGGGGCCGAAGATGCAACTGAAGATCCACTCACAAAAGCGCTTGCGAAGCCAAACTTCAGAAGGACCCTGATGAGAAACCTCCAATTGAGCTTATCATAAGCTTTACTGATGTCTATTTTTAGTATCATACCACGGGTTTTAGAGGAAGAAAGAGAGTGAATGAGCTTGTGAGACAAAATGACACCGTCAAGAATAGATCAACCAGGCATGAAACAAGTTTGCTCAGAAGAGATGAGGGGATCCAAAATAGATTTCAACCAAAGGGCAATGGCTTTGGAGATGATTTTGTAGGACGTGTTACAAAGGGAAATAGGCCTGAAATCCCCGAAGGAGGAGGGTTGAAGCATTTTAGGGAAAAGGTAGATGAAGGTATTATTCAACATTCCGAGCACCGAGCGGGACCTCCGAGAGGCCTCCACAGCCGCCCAAACATCATAACCCACAATACCCCAAAATTTCGAAAAAATCTGCGGGGAAGCCATCAGGGCCGGGGGCTTTATTCTTCTCCATGGAGAATACCACTTTCTCAATTTCTAGGAAGGAAAAAGGCTTCAAAAGCACGAGTTTTGATTTTCAGAGATGAGAGTGGGAATAACATCCAAAAGGGAGGTCTGCAACATCCCCGGCTAACAAGGAGGAGAAGAAATTAATCCCTTCAGATATGATGTCCTGCTGATCCACCAGACGAACCCCCTCACTGTTCTTGATTTCTGAAATGAAATTCGAATTCCTTTTTGCTTTCACAGAGGCATGAAAGAATTTAGTATTTCGATCACCGTCCTTCAGCCAGAGCTCCCTAGATTTTTGCTTCCAATAAATTTCCTCCCTGAGAAGCAATTCACCTAACTCACTTAAGAGAGATTTTTCACGAGCATAATCCTCCTGGAACATCCCATCACTAAAAACTTTTAAATTAAGGACATTCAATTCAGCTTCAACTCTGGCCTTTTCCTGAAAGATGTTTTTGAAATGCTTGACGTTCCATCTGCAGGGGCCTTTTTAATCTTTTCGCTTTGAGCCAAAGACAAACATCTTGGAACCCTCAATATTATAGGAGTTCCACCAAAGATCAATCCAGCCCTCAAGAGAGGCATCCCTCAACCACATTAGCTCAAATTTGAACGGGGATCGAGGAGGGGAAACATCGAGATTAATAGACAGGGACACCGGGAAATGATCCGACCCAGACCAAGGCAAAACCGAACATTCAAGCACAATGTCATTTAAATTCCAGCTGGGGCTAGCTAGAAATCTATCCAGTCTTTCCGCTATATTACTAAAACCCTTACGCTTATTACTCCAAGTAAACTAGCCCTGCTTAGGTTCAATATCCACAAGGGCTCCTTCTCTAATAAAGGAGCAGAAATATTTTTGGGATTGAAGGTTTCTGGTGATCCCCCCTTTCTTATCCCTGCAATCAGAGATGGCATTGAAGTCCCCACCAAGAATGAACATCTGATCACCCATAGCGGAGACTGCTTGCAGTAATTCCCCCCAAAGATTTTTCTTACCCAGAATGCTAGGAGGGGCATAAACATTAAATAAAAGAAAATTAAGCTGAGAGCGTCGGAAACTTACTTTAACAGATTGCCAGTTGAGAGATTGAGCTTGCAATTCCACCATTACAACGCCTTCCTTCCAGACAATCCCGAGCCCCCCAGAGGCACCCAACGAATCCGAAAAGACTCCTTTCCAACCTCTAAAAGACTTATTCCAAAGGCATTCGGCTTCAGCAGGAAACTTAGTTTCTTGAAGAAGAACCAGACAAGCCTCGAGGAGAGGATATAACACTTAATCAAGCGTTGTTTGTCAGAGGAATTAAGCCCTCTGACATTCCAGGAGAAGACCTTCATTGCACACAGGGAAGGGGTTTCACCTTCCCAGAATCAGCAAGATCAAAATTCAAGGTTTTTTGCTTCCCTGCATCGACCACCAATTGGGCCGTCTCTGCTTTGATTTTCTCCCCCTTTTACCTGTGGAGCCAAAAATAACAGCCCCCATACCATCTTGGCATGAAGCTAATTTAAAAGGGACTAGGCTAGGAACTAAAACTTTAGGGGCAATCTCTCCCTCTTCCAAAGTCCTTGCTTCGGAGATGGGCAATTCCACATCCCGGAGAGGTTGTTCGAAATCCACCCGCTAAGAGTTGCCATCGAGGAGGCTTGCCCCTACACAAAACCTTCCTTAATCAGGGAAATAAGAGCACCTGAATCTCTATGAACATCCTTCGTTTCCTTTAGTAACGAGCGAGGACTTAAGCTATCCGGAAAGCCAGCAAGGGGTAAAAGAGGGACTGCCAAACCCTTTGAACCATCTTCAACAATGAAGAGACCCAGAAAGGGAAGGGGCAAAGGATTTGATCAGAGCCAAATTCGAACCATCAAAATGAGGGGAAAAGAGGGATCCAACCTTTTGACCAGGATCCTGACAATCCTTCTTCAAATGCCCTAATGCCCCGCAAGAGAAGCACTTGAAACTCAACCCCTCATAGATTATTTCAGACGTTCTGGAGCCCTTATGGGAAGGCAGGAGGACAGCATTCAGCAAGGGGGAAGACAAGTCCATATCCACACAGATGCACGCCGAAGAGTTTCTCCATTTGAGAAGAGATGGGTTGGAAATAGGCACCCAAGAACCGAGTGATCTGGCTATAGATTTTAGAGAGGCAGAGTTCTAGAACTCCATGGGGAGTTTCGGGAAATTTAACCAGAGCGGAGCTCTATGAATAATTTCCATCCTTGGATCGAAATCAGAGGACCAAGGTCTCAAGTATAAACTGGAGGAGTTTAGGAACTAAGGACCACCCTTAAATATATTTTCCACAGAGGACACAAGTGAAACAGGACTTGAAAGAAACCGTTCCGCAAAAAGAGAATCTTGAGATTTCCCTCCCTGCCCCAAAACCAGTAGATCCAATTCCTAATTTTCCTCTTGGAGAACTTGGCACCAACGAATTTACAACAAATTGCCCTCTTTTCACGGATATCAACAAAATCCTTTTTCCTCTCATGCGGAAGATCGACAGGAACCGAATCCTTGGAAAGTTTGAATTCGATCCCGCCCACCTTGAATTCTTCCGGGGGGCACGGACCACGCACCCCCAGACTCGCCAGCTGAAGAGGGGATCTCCTTCTCCGATGGTTTGGAAGCAGAGGACCCTTTGCCCGGATCACTTTCCTCGAGCAAATTTTTTACCACCGAAAACCCTAGCTGCAAGACCAAGAGTTTAACGACCACCCCAAGGCTGAAAGACCTAACCAACGCATACACCCCATCCTTCGCCAGAGCATCCGTGCCAGGCCCGATCCATTCCTCTCCATTGCTAAGGCCGAGCGAAATCTTATTTGCACCAGAGGCGACCTCCTTTAGCTTGGGCGTTCTAGAATCAAACGACTCCTGGTCAATGGTCCCTTTAGGCAGCGAAAAATTTGAATTTTCGCAGGATCCGCATTGGGGTTGCATTTTTTTGCCCTCTTTTTATTTTTTATGACAGCTATTTAATTAATATTGTACCATTCAATTTATTGTTAACATTAATTTAGTGAAACTAATTGAATTATCACTTCAATTTATTATATTAATTTGATATTTATAATTAATTTAATTGATATGAGATCAATTTATTTTAATTATAAATTATTTCATTCTCGAGACTATCAATTTATTTATTTAGTTTAGTTGAATTATTCTAATGATAAAAAATTAATTTAATTGATTGCTTTAATTAAATTATTTAATCGATAACAAATTTATTTATTTTATATTTGTTCAACTTAATTAAACTATTAAATTAATATAAAATCAATTTATTTTAATAGATTAATTACACTATTTAATTTATAGAAGACCAATTTATTTGATTAACATTGTTAAATTCTTTTAAAAATCAATTTATTTATATTAGCTTATGACTCCTACCATGAGTTTTTGTTGAAATAATTTGAATAGATTAGATGATAAAGAGATTAAAGCTTAATTGACTCAAATGTGATGTAAAACCTTCCACATTAATTGCTACCGATAGAGTGTTATGGTGTAGCCTTACGTATATCTATTTTCATGGTAGTTCACACATGTTTTAGAATCGTTGTGGGAATAAGCTTATGCTTCAAATTGGGCATTATGAGTTGATCGCTATATTTTTTTCCATGGGATTTGGTATGGAGGATAGAGTCGCAAACCATTGATGTAGGATGCTAGAGAATAAGGCAATTGGTGAGAGTGTGATTGAGCATGTAGTTAATAACAATCTACAATAATATAATATATGAGACTCTAAATAATAGATAGTAAAAATTATTAAATCTTGAAATATTGAACTATTGTTTAAAATAATTTTAAAAGACAATCTTTACAAGAGTGTGGCTTTATATTCATAGTATTTCCTTGCTTGAGTCTGAATTATAGTGTTAAATGTGTGGTCGTATGTTTTATTCATTTTTTGATCTGTTAAATTTTACTTTATTAGTTTGCTTATTTATTTAATTCTTGATTACTTTGGAAAAAAATTTCAAGTATTAAACCCCTTCATTAGATTGAAAAGTGATAAAGTCTTGATAATCTAATTTTTTTACATGTCGCATCCCAAGTCTAATCATATCAACATGTTAGTTATTTATTATATCTATTTTTAATTTTTTTATCAATTTTAAAGCCCTCAGGAAGTTATAACTTTTTTCTAATGGTGAACATATATAATCTAGAATTTAACCTTTTGATAATTTGATATAATCATTTCTTAGACTTTATTATTTATCAAAATATCTTCATTCAGGTTCCTAAATATTTTTTATCTTAAATTGTATTACAAGATATCATTTTATTTGTTTAACACTATTTTTAAAATCTTCCCACGTAATAATGTATTATTTTATGTTAGTGTTTTAAATCTGACTATATTTATTTATAAAATAATATAATCACATACAAATAACAATGTAAGATCAAAATACATATAAAAATTGACTGTCATTTTAAATATGCAGGTCTAAACATACATCTTTTTATTTTAATTTACAAGTATTTTACAACTAAAAATAGAAAAAAGTGTAAAATATTGTGTAACTAGAGAACATATGCATATTGATTCTATCAACAATATATAAACAACAATCTAACTACAAAATATATACACAATCGATTTATCAGCATGAACTAGTCGCTAAATAACACTCGTGAACATATGATGAAATGAACATGCATCTTTACCATTGGTTTTTGTTTTGGATAAATTACTGATAAATAAACTTATGGACATGGTGGATGCACCTTCTAACCTCGTTTGTACAAACAGAACGAATACATAATTCATTGAGGTTAGAAGACTAGTTAAGAGTTCGCTATGACGGACAACCAAAAGAAAAATTTGGTTCATTTTTCAGGTCGCCAATAAAAGAAATTTTTACTTCAAAAACTTCATTTTTAAGAAGTATGAAGTCCTTACAAATGTCGATTACAATAAACACAATAACGCCTCCTAATAAATTTTGAATCTTTTTTACACTTTTTCAAATAATAACAATTAGTTACATATGTATTAAAAATCTTGCTTTCAAACTCGCAGCGTCTTTCCTTAAAAATTCTTCTTCACAATCTACACAATACATCATGAAACAAAGAATGATAATTTCTAGAGCATTACCCAACTCAAGCTTAGCGTGTAATTATGTCATGTTTTTAGCACAATTCTTTCAATTCCATTTTTCTAGAGGAACACACGCATTATCTGACTTCGAGTTTACTGTAATTATGTCAAACTTTTGGCACAATTCTTAGGAGGGAAGCTTGAGCAGGTAAGCCAAATCATTAGTGCCAGTCTAAGAGTCTTCAAACATAACAGGAAAGTCTAGACTACTAATAGAAGAAGTTTCAATGAAAGCACCAAAAGGACATTCTGATTGGACTTCCAACTGTCAAGATTTGTGCCCGATAGACGAAGGAAACTGAATTAATTAACCAAAAAATTACAGTAGAAAATTCTGGAAGGCAGTAAGTTGGACTTGCACCTCTGAAGACATTAATAAAAACATAAAGCTTTGCATAGCGCACAGGTACATGACTCGAAGTACTCTTAATGGTTATATAGTCTTCAAAAATAAAGCCTCTTTATCCAGAACACGAATTTATGAATTTCAGAGCTTCAAAATATCTCTAATGCTGAAAACCAGAAGGATATCACTAAAAAAAAGCAATAAATGTAACAAACATATCTTGAAAACAGAAAGAGAAGAAAAGTTAAACTTATATTTAGGAAACAATTTGTTTTGGAAAAAGAAAAGCATTCTAGGAATTTAGCAGACATGTTGCCAATGGTTTTTTCCTGAACACAGATGTCTATGCTATCTTTCACATCCACACAATTCCGGTCTTCAACCTGTTTGGACAACAGTAAAATTTTTGACCTCAAACTCAGATTATTTCATCAAAATCTCTTATACCTTTTCGAACTCTTTACAATGTACCATAAGGAATAACCCCTGATTTCTATTGAAATACAGTGCCATGCATACCTAATGCCTTGAATTCAATCTTTGGTCACATCATTATCCCAACCATTTACAACAATTGTATCAACTCCCTTCTTTTGGCACCTTTGTGTCTACAAGCAAATTCTATTAGGCAGAATTTAACGGAGCCTTGATTGAATTGGTCAGGGATGCAATGCAATCATAATTGGCCAGGTATATACGTATAAATTTTGTGCAAACATACATTGCCAAAGATCTGACAAATGATGCAGACCCTTGTGCGCTTCCATGCTGGAAGATGGTTGATTTTTTTCAACCATACGTACTCACATTGGTGTTGGAAGATGTCTACAGAGGAGCATACAGTGATGCTCATTCTATTTAAATACTGATATATTTGTGAGGTTAAAGAAAGATACAACTGATTTAGATAAAATTCTTATCTTCTTAAAAATAAATTTACTGGATTTACAAACAGCTGCCAATATATAATAGGAACACCAGGCAAAGAATATGAAAAAACAAAATCCGGCACTTGCTACCGTCAACCACAAGAAAACAAGGAACCCAAGTGCTGCAGTCCACCATGCTAACAGCACATGAATGAGTGATACTGGAACAAACAAGAAGACTAACACAGCAATGCATGTGAGTTTAATCAGTTCCCAAACCTTTTCCTTAAATAAACCATGAGATGTAAAACTATCTACCCAGACAAAGTTTGGGAACGGAAGCAAAATCTGTGACAAGAAGCTCTGTATGGGTGACAGGAAGCTTGAAACAAGATTTGTAGTGGCTTGTTCTTCATTTGTATCTAAAGACGAACCCAGTGCACGTAGCAATATATAATTCTTCGGCAGGTGCTGAACACCCCTCCACAAACATGGAATGCGGCATTCTGGGCAACGTATATATATCCGTCTAAGACCGATTTCAGTTGGGAGGTATTCCAAGCAGAGCTGACATAATGTATGCCCACAACATAATAAACGAGGTATATGATTATTGGCATCAAACCTGTCCCAACATACTGGACAATCAGGCAATTGCATTGTCAGCACTCAGCAAGTGTGACCTCAACAGGAGGGAAACCCTGTCGCATTTTTGATTTTCTCACAAGGCCATGATTATTATCAGCATAAGAATAGCATCTGCAAAAGTGAGAAGTGTCACATCAATGCTCCAGAAAAATCCAAAGATTCCAGTTTTCATTTGAATACATTAACCTGGTTACAACTTTTCAACACACAACCATTATTACTCAATTTCAAGAAATTATGGCAAAAGACAAGAATCTATTCCTCTTCACAACTACCGTCAAAAAAGTTAAATAATAAGCATATATCTCGAATATCTAATTTATTATGGAATAAATTAAGCAAACTTAATTTCTAAAAGCATAATTGTATAAGCCAAACAAGGGAATGATCTAAATATGGCTTACTAAAAACTGCAGCAGAGATTTTTGCACAGAAATTATGTCCTATTCTTATAGAAAGATATGGACAGCAAGGCACCCAGCTAGATAATATGGAGTATCCTTGATCATTAGCCTCATGAGCCAATGGAGGCTTTATAACATTGAGAAGTGCTTGGAAAAAGTGTGTTTGCTATCTTTATCTATAAGATAAACGGACATGACTACTGAAATTGATGCACCAGGGTAAAATAATATACCGTCCACCATATATAAATCAAATCAGGAATAATAGGTTAATTATTTATTTTCCGTGTGGTCCACCACAAATGGTTTCAGGACAACATTGTTCTTCTTATTCCATTCCCTTTCCTTTGTCAGTTCCATAGTTCAATTATTTCCTATTTCACTTTCTATTCTCTTGTCCTTATCATGCACCTCTTCCCTCTATGAGTGTCCTATCAACAATTGCTTTACCAATTTCTATTCAGTTTGTCTCCAGACTGTCCTCCACATCTTTTCCCTCCTATAATCATCGTTCTTCATCTACCAGTGCTCCTCATTAAAATTCGGTTCACTAGCCCATTCCAGCACCAGCTGTTTCTCATGTTCTCCACCTTTTATGCTATTCTCCAGCCTCTATTCAATGCCATTGCATTCATTCATTAAAATATATCTTCTTTCTCTTTCTGCTGTCCTCAGCAATATCACTTTCCTGTAACCTCTAAATTCTGATGCACCAATCATCTGCTGAAGTTCATTTCATAACCTTCAATCATCCCATATGTTGCTTCCCATTCAGTCTTCACAGCCACACACAGTCTCTTCTGTTTTGACTTTTTCTCAATTGCATTCCTTACTCCTTTGTACCATTGCACCATCAAAATCCAATCAATTCCACCAATGTCTTGTTGGTAATCAGAGTGCATGCAGCACCAGATAGTGTGCAGAAAAGGTGCTTCTTCTACTTGCAAATTATTTGATATTTAAATGTGCAGAAGTTCATTGATGAAGTTACATCAACTGCCATTCTCCACATTTGATACCAGATTTCTTTATAGAAATGCTGACTCTGACATCTAATGCTAAGCTCGTCCCAGAATAACCTTCAGATAAGTATTATTGGTAAAATACCATCCTAACATGAGACTTATTTTTAAAAAATTCAAAAACGAGTCAAGTAAAACACATCATTCTAACATCCTGAAGGTAAGTCAGAGACTAGGTTCTTCTTATCCACTTACTACAGTCCAGAGACCTCTTCAATAAGACGAAGCTGCATTTCAATTGGCCAGCTACAAAAACTCTCCCTGGTGAAATCATCTACGAGCATTTGGAAAGCCGTAGTTATTCAGATTTAACTTGCCATTGAGCATTACAATTCAGAATTCAAGTGCATAACCACAAATTCTCTTTTACAATCCCAGACTCCAGTTTCTAACCCCAAGGAACATCTTTTATTTAATACTATTTATAAAAGCTTCTTTCAATATGACATAAGGCAGCCCAGATCCCCAGCACACAGGTGGCAAGGTTATGATGTAACAAATATGGGATACATATGAGCATGACCCAAGCTTAATCTGGTGCATTAGAGTGTGAACCATGTCTATACCTTAAGAATGTGGCAAATGAGAGTGTGAACGATGTCTAACTATTAAGAACGGGGCCTGTGCTCACCCTAACAAGAGTGTCCCAAAAGTGGCTCATGACCCCACCCAAGATTTACCAAGCAATGTGTGTGTGTGTGTGTGTCTGTGTCAAGACCCAAGATTTACCAAGCAAAATAAGTGTATATATATAACGGATACCAGAAAAGAAAAGGAAGAATAACCAAAAACAAAAAACACAATATGCATGAAGAAACAAAATATTTTCTTGGCTTTATTGATCAATGCAATCATCTAATGTAAATTGTAAAGCCATAAATTCTGACCATTAACATAATTAGAAGAAAGAAATCATCAGATAGGAGCTCATAACAGTAATAGGTAAAATCGATATAAAAAAATGTCACCATGATCAATAGTAAAACAAAGAGAGTCAAGCCCGATCTATCAAAGTCGTCAACAAGCCGACCCAAATATTAAGTAGATGCTACATCGTAACAGTAGAACAGCTAACAAGTTTTTGAAATTAGGTTTAATCATCATAACAAACTCTTCAATGGTCAATATGAATAGCCGATTTAACATAACAATTCTGTGTTATTTGGAAAAACCTGAAAAAAAATGTGAATATAAGACTATGAAAGTACATTATTAATCAATACAAAAGGAACATAGTGCATTTTTTTCTGGAGTAAGATCCTATGGACTTCACAGAAATTATATACCCAATGGAACATGAAAACTGTGTTTCATATGGGAACACGTTTCAGGTTGAAGCCATCTATTTTTGTAAATAAAATTCATATTAAGTAACACTTATACCACAGGCCGATTACATTTTATTGCCAAGAATGAAAGATTCATCAACAACATATAGCAATCGAAACCAAACACAAATCATTCAAAACTCCAACGCAATCCAAAAATTAAATAAGCTTGGAAGATCCTTGATAAAGCATATTGTCTTCATCGAGTCCATCACAGGAACAACATTATCCAATGCTTTCTCTGAAATTGTAATACCCAAAATTTGGTCCCAAGGCACTTGACAATAATCATTTGACATTTTATCTCAGCATTATCCCATTTATGAATTTATTGACTAAACTTAAAAGCATTCTGCTCAATCCCACACCTCAAGTCCACTACGTCATGACTTTTTCTTCAGCTTAGCATCTCTGGAATTAATACACCTTTATACATTGTACATCTTCAGACTCTCAGCAATCCACCCCCTGTCTCATATTGAATTCCAACCTAAGCCTGGATGAGTTTCCATCCGAGGACAAGTTCAGTTGACAAACTAATTTGTTGTACTTGCAGCGGTCACATTTTCGAATGCACAAGTTACCTTAGCCGGCTTAGGGTTAGTTGAGAGGAGTCGCCAATATAAACACATGCACCCTTACTCTTTAGCAGCATCTAGGGATCCCATATCCAAGCACACTCTAAGATGAAATTTGTGCCCAATCATTGTACATCTCTCCCTTGAGTCACATTACAGCAAGCTATGCAAATCTAAGATTCTAAATACATTATCCTCTGTTGCCTTAGATCATATTATCATGCACCAAGATTGAAGTCGAGCATCATTGCCAAGTGTTAAAGGCCTAATTAGGGCTTTATCCTTTATCCTTTTCACATGTTCTCACACACCTACTAGGAGGGAGAACTACATGGGTCTAAGGCCTCTTTGCAGTATTGTTATGTAGGCAATGCTTAGTCATCATGCGGGTGTTGAGGAAGCTCGACTCAACCGAAAACCAACCACTTTTTAGGTCACAAGAGGAAAGCAAGGATTTCAACACAGGAAGATATTTGTAGGTACATAAGTGCGATCATGTGAATCCAAAGACATGGTCGCAACAAGTGTCAGAATTAAGTTGCAAGTCACAGTAGCAAAGGATGAATTCGACAGCCCTAAGATGCATTCACTGAGCAAAGATGGCCTCCACTTAGTTCTAGGCTCTCAAATTTTACAGACATCATTATGACACTCTACACAGCATTCTTCCCCAATTTCATATCATTGTCGCACATCCAGAGCCCATGTTTAGTGAATATGTTCTAAATCCTAACCCAATTTTTTGTTACCACTTTCTAGAAATTGTGTTTAATTGAATATATCATCCTTTCATTATCTAGGACGGTTGTATTTATGTATTTACCTTTATGAATTATCTTATTACACATATCAGTAATATCTTAATTAGATTAACCCTAGTTTTAATATTACATTTTGGTGAACCTACGTTATCTAAAACACACCACTCTATGGCTTCATTCCTCGCCCTAAGGGTTTCATATTTCTAAATCGTATTTTTAGTACCATAGTTTTTCGTTAGGTCTTTCTAAAAACCCAGTTTGCTTAATCACTGTGACAAATATTCCGCCTTCTAAGCATAAGGCCCACTTGCAAACTGAACTATTTGTTAGGAAACATAGTGCTCCATTTATATTGTGGAAATATTACATGGGTTGATTATATTTACAATGGTAAATATAATATTTTAGAGTTGTAATAACAACTCATATAATGTGAGTTGTTATGGTGGTTGACCGAATTACGTGAATAGGTTAATGAGCCACTATAGGTTTTAGGAGATTGTTAAGGACTCCCTATTTTATAGGAGCTCCTCTCCCTATATAAACTGTAAGTGTTCCCGTATGATTTAATAAAATAAGAGAAGAATTTGTTGTATGTTTTATGTGAATCTGTATACCAAAATCATTTGGTATCAGAACGAGTTTCGATCCGTGAGATGGAAGAATAATTTCTTGTGTTGGGGCAGTTTGAGAATTTGTATTGCCCCGATTTTGAACGCTTTCCAGAAAAATCAGTTCTAGATTAGATTTTTTTTAAATAAATTATTAGTACAGTAAAGGTCAATATAATACTTCCCACGTAGTAGCTGCATGCGCATATGATAAGAGAAGATTACTTCCATGCATGCTATGAATTTGCGAGAGTAGTAGACAAGTGCTTCTATTGTCTGATAATTTCTTCTGGTAGTAGTATCTAATGACCATCGACGTGTTGGGCATCCTGTGAGCCTCGTGACTTTCCATTCCAAATCTCAGTCCGGCAGATCCAATTACAAGATCGATGAAATCCTAGTTCAATCTCTGCTTCGTAAATCTTTATGCACTTTAAATGAAGCCACAATCAACTTGTACAGAGTCCTCATAAAAGAAAACGCTTATATTTGTGCAGATGGATCTATCTACGTCCACGGTCCAACATGTGTTGTCTTGACTATTACACCTAAATTGTGCGAAGTCATGTCTATTTCTGTAGAATTATAACTTCGCTTGCAGCTATTATTTTCACAAGAAGCTACGGAAGATAAATACTTGTTTGTTGCTTTTCATGATAAGAGAGTTGTTTCCAAGGAGTACCTTCTCTGCCATCCTGTGCGCAACTTTACAAATTTATACATGTGGCGCATTCCTCACTTGAGATTGTACAAATTTATGCCATCCACGGAGTTGACTCCCACCTGTGCCTCTCTCATACATCTGTCAAAAACTTCTAGTTAGTTACGGCATCAAAAGGCATTCGAATGCATGTCACATCCAAGGTTAAATGGTATTCGACCTTTCTAATGGTCCATGTGTAATCACATCTCATACATAGCTTGAAATCAAAAGTGTTATTTTGTATTTTAGTTTGTTATTTTATAGTGTATAAGGTTTTATAAAATTGTAAGTTTAGTCATGTCTATTAAATATAAGTCATTATTGATTGTGTTTTTAATGGGTCATTAGTTATGTTTAACTCCCTTTTTTATATAGTCGAATCACATAGTCTTTTGGTCTATTCAAGTTGTGTTTTATGGGAATTGTTAATAGTGAGTTGAGTATTCAAGTAGATGGTTTTTGTAAATCTAAAGTCTCATTAATATCTAGGCCTTTTATGTCAGTGTTGTTGAAAAGTGTTGTGGTTGTATTTTTATTTGATCCATGTCAACAAAATTTGTATGTCATAAAAGACAAGATCAAATAGTTTTAGAATTATTGACGGTTTTGTGTCTTAAAAATGTTTTATTAGAGATATTTTATGCCAAAAGTATAGTCATTTGAGTCAAACTGGATTGTCGAGTCATTGTAAAAGTCTGAAAAATAAAAAAATAAAAAGCATTGCCTTACGGACGCATTTTCGGCGGAATGCGACGTCTGAGATAAATTAATGAGCCTCAAAATCCAAATTTGCTAAGTTAAAAGCTTCACATCGAAGGACGGAGGCAAACGAAGGTTGGAGGTCAATCAAAGACTTCTCGTCAATCACCAACGACGGGGCCGCATGAAGGTTTGGTGACATCTTTTTCAAAGTGTGTTTGCTTTCAATTTTTCAATGTGCTTCTTTCAAGGTTTCTGTTTGGTTTGCGAAATAAGTGGAAATTTCACATTGTAGGGGGGGAACATGACACCAATGTTCCATTTCGATTGTGATAGTTTTTCTTGTGTGTGTATGAGCAGTAGAATTTCCTATATTATTCCCTACAGTGAGATGTTGATGAGAGTTGATGAGAGTATTGCACATCTTGATGTGGTTGTTGGTAAACCATTTGCGAAACCATCACTTTTGGTTTGTGGTCCTTTCCTTTTACACCTTAAATAAACTAAATTTTTCCAATCAATTGAAGAAATAACTGACCTTAATGTTGCTCTCTCTTCAACCACTCTTTTCAAAGTGATATAAAATGAGGCAAATCTTGTTTCACAAGGCCTCAACAACTCTCTGGATGCATGTTGCCTATAAATGTTCAATGTGAGGGGGTGGTTTCTGATAAAATTTGCAATTGCTCTCTCTCTATGAATTGTTTCATGTACCTATGGAAGTTTAGCCAAAACATGAAGCAACAAATCAAGACAATTTGTTACACATGGACTCCAAAATATATGTAGGTACTTCTCCATAGTCAAATTCCTAATGCCCACATGATTTTCAGCACTATTAGTTACAACTTAAACCTCATTTTATATACACGCTTCAACAATAGCTTCCTCTAAGATTTTGAAAATATACTCAAAAGGTCTCATTGTTACACATGGACTCCAAAATATATGCAGGTACTTCTCCATAATCAACTTCCCAACGCCCACACAATTTGCAGCACTATTAGTTACAACTTAAACCTCATTCTCTATACACGCTTCAACAATAGCTTCCTCTAAGATTTTGAAAATATACTCAAAGGTCTCAAGGTCTCTTATGGTTCATGGCATCAACTACCTTCAAAAACAATACACCTTGAGGACAAACCACCAAAACATTAATCAATGACCTCAAACACATGTTTGCCCATCCATAACTCAATATGGTGCAACCTATTATCCAAGAGGCTTTGAGAGCTGCCAATTTTTAGTCGCCCTTTTTCCACATGTTGTTTCTCCACTTTGGTTTTCGAGAGGGTGTTCAAAGTTCCACTCTCTGATCCCCTTGTTGGATCACCAGATGTGGGAATGTTTGAAGTGGAAGACATAAAATTTGTGATGAACCTAGATATTTCTACTTGAAATTTCTTCTTTTTTTGTGTTGATTTCTGCTTTTTGTAGACGGAGAGGTTTGGTCTTTCTCTCACACAACTTTGATCTTTTGAGTTACATTTGGGCATACACTAACACCCCCTCACGCACTGCACAAGATGCCAAATGGGTGGCCTATTACCCTTGTGAAACTCCCGCCAAATGAATGATCACACAAATCACATTTGATATAATTACTATTGCGTGTTACATGTTTCCATTCCTCAACTATGGATTCTAGGGGTGTCATTGAATTTTGTTATGAGCATACATGTTTTAGAGAAGATGAAATTATAATACTTATATAACTTTAATACCAAGTAAATATTGAGTTATAACTTTAATACAAAGTAAATATCCAAAATAATAATAGTAATCTAATTACATTGTTAAAATCCTTCTAAAACTAATAATAAATAACTATGTTGCAAGGGTTTGCTCGTCCCCCACCGAACCCATACCAGTACATGCCCGGTTCAGTACAGGTATGCCCAGGTACATCTTGGTTGTACCTGCAAAGTTTCAAGCTATTGTTGGCATAAAAAAATAATTTTTTACTTCGACTTTGACAAAGAAAACCCTAAAAACTCATAAATTAATAAAAATTCAAACCGTGAGCTCCTCTAAAACCTATTATTTTGTAGCTGAAATTGGCCATCCTCCTAGTTTGTTTGGGTGTCATTAAATAAGAGCCCAAGAAATCTCCATTCTATTCAAGTATTTGTAGATGCTAGAATTCAATAAGCAGGGCAGTGCAATGAAGGGGGAGACATCTAATGGGTCGAAACCAATATTACATGGGGAGGCGCCCACCCGAAGAACCAGACGTCCCGAATGTTTTGGGGACGGTGAGATGGTGGGGAACATCTCCCCACATTTCTTGTGCAACAATTTCAACGTGGATGTTCATGAATATTGGGGGGCATTTCAATAATGTCCCCTATTTTTTCTACTTTTGAGGATGTCTTCACGTCCCGACATCTTTTTTTTGTTTTCTTTTTAGAAACTGACTTAAAATAAATAAAGCTAATATTGTTATTTCAGATGATGATTCTGATTTTTGGGATGTTTCAAGGCACTTATCTTGAATTTGTCACATAGTTTTGCCCATTGAAGGGTTTCACATGACTCAATCACCTTCTCTCGCAAATTTCCCGATGTTTGGTCATGGATGGCCTCAATCTAGTTGCACCATTGCGTTGGGCTTAAATAAACTTGAAAATGAAATAAATTTGGGAAGGATGAGGATCTATTGTACTCTTGTAGTAAAAGATTGTTTTTGGAAGCCACTCATATCTATTTGAAAAAAAAATCTGTATGTATAAAATTATAAATCTAATTAAAATTCACTTTGGAAGCTCCAATCACTTAACAAACTTACAAAGCCTATATGTATAATTCTATATGAAGAGAAAGGTTGTGTAGATGATAAAAATAGTAAGGCATAGATCAAAACGTTTACTAGTTAACCATAACCCGACTATATTGTATTACAAAGACATAATAAGAATCAAGAGTGATATATGAATACAAAAATTTTCGAGCACAAATGTGGATGCTAGACTCATCAGAGACTACTATTCATTAAAAAAATAATTATTTGTATATTTTTAATATTTATAATTTTATTTATTATTTTAATAGCCATCCCCCCATCCCTAAATTCTAGAAAAAAATTGTCATCCCCCGATACGTTGTCCCGGAGTCTTAAGTAATTATGGTTGGAACTCAAGATAAACAATCCAAAACTTCATAAAGATATTTTCCCTTTGTTACTTAAAACTCTACCTTTATCCACAAAGTTGGCAAACATAAGCAAAAATAATGCTGCATAAGCATAACCATAGCTGCTACTCGTTTGGTCTTTCTGTAAATTTCCATCCATTTCTTGATGGTCTCAACATGGAGCCTTATCTCCAAGAAACAATATATAAGGGCTTTCTCATTCAATCCTTGAATATGCTTGCACATGGATTCAAGATTCATTATAGCTATTGTTATTCCTTTATGGAAGATTACATGGACTAAAAATGAGTGTATATATATATATATATATATATATATATACACACACACACCTTACATACCCAAACCAAAGCTTTAAAACGGCATGTTTGCGCTTCAAACCCATACCTTGGCAACATGATGAATAACAAAATTATAATTTAATTGCTAATAAAAGGCGTCAACCAAGGCTTTTTAAAAACGGTGTGTTCACGTTTCAAACCCATACCTGAAACATAGATGAATAACTAAATTATAATTTACTTGCTAATGAAAGGCGTCAACTCAACATTTAACTTAATTTAACCTTATTTAAAATTATTCATGAGAAACATATACATATCATATCATAAAATTTTAAAACATTCCAATTATGACACCGATATGCGTTGTACAATGGCTGCAAAGGGTGGGATGTGATTGTGTGATCGTGAAATTTTTATTTTCAACATTAAATTTGGTGTTCATTTGATCACAAAGAGCAATTTTGAACTTAAATTTGACATTTGTTTGACAATCACTTAAAATCATTCTTTTCACCTAGAGAAATCACTTGAAAATTAGTAATACCTTAGCTTTCACAGTAGTGTTTGGGCCCACTTTTCCTCAAAAGTATTTTTTTAGGGACCAATAAAATAATGCAACTAAGATTAAAAAATATAATGAATTTATTAATAAATATGGTATGGAATCTACAGATTAAATTTAAGATAAAAACCTTGAAATTAATATCTATTGGCATCGTCTATATTAAAAACCTAAAATTAATTAATAAATATTAAATAATAAACTATGCTTATAAAGTTCTAATTTCTTGATTGAAATTATTATTAAATAATAGTAATTAATTAATTAACCTAAAAAATAAATATAGAGATTAATAAATTTTTAATTCTAAGTTTCTAACTATTAATATTAAATAATAAATATGAGTTTATAACTTTTACAATACTA
Organism: Taxus wallichiana var. yunnanensis; assembly: GCA_018340775.1. NCBI lineage: Eukaryota > Viridiplantae > Streptophyta > Pinopsida > Cupressales > Taxaceae > Taxus > Taxus wallichiana. Next base: position 714,570,737 of record CM031235.1, on the reverse strand, counting down.
AAAATAAATAAATAGAATCTAGAGAACTTAAAAAATAGTAAACCTAATAAATTATTTAGTGTCAGATTTTAATTCCTACATTTAAATCCTAGGGAATTTATTTAGTAAATAGTAAATGGTATACCTAATAAATTAAAATCCTATTAAATTAAAGAATTGATTCAGTAAATAGTAAACCTAATAAATTAAAATCCTAGACTAAATACCTAATACCTAATCATAAAGGAAGGCTTCAGCTACATGTGGGTTGTGTTCTGGTGGTAGGCTTGGCTCGACTCCTCACTTCACTACACAACCAATGCACTCGACAAACTTCACTCCACGAACTTCAAGGGACAACGTTACAACTTGCAAGTGCAAACGGCTTCAACTGTGAGTGTATAACACTACAAACTCAAAGGGTGTCTACAAAACAGACATTGCAGGGCTGTGTTTCACAATTTGAATTGACAAAACTCAGCCACACTTTCAGACTCCGTAGGGCTGTATTTGAATCACAATTTGCAGATAAAGGCTTCAAAATCGCAAACAACAAATGCACTTTGTAGTTGTAACACAAAAGATGAAGTCTGTTTATATAGACAATGAAACTCCTAACCGTAGCCATCATGTAAAGCAACAATAAAAATTAAAAGACTTTTGAACTTTTTGACCGATTTTATTTGCCGAATCCACGATTTTTTTTAGGATTTTCATTAAAATCACATAAAAGATTGAGTCTTTGAATTTTTCCACCAAATTTAAATGATTTTTTGTTGTTTTCTTTGAATTTTCTAAATTTTGAATGTTTGGCTGAAATTCAATGAATTTTGTGACTTAGCCTAAGACCACTACTTGGAAGCTTGTCTTCCACAAGCTGCCTATCAGTGATTACTTACGCCTTCTTGCAACTAACTCCCATAAGTGTCTGATTTGCAATTTCTCAGAGAATGTTATTCACACATTTTAGAGATGCAAGTTCGCTAAAAAGACTTGGGCTGCTGTTCACAATAGTCTTCCTGCTATTTTTGAAAAAACCCTTTCCTGGAAACAAGTTGTGTTGGATCTTTTAGACAGCTGATTATCAGCCACTTGTGGGGAACAGATGTATTGTTGTCTTCAATCACACTTGTAATCTATTTGAAGTGACAAAGCAAATGTTACATTTCAAATTTATTTTACAGTTACATAACCTTTTCAAGTTACTCCAAAAGAGCTTATCTTCAATGTTGATTTGGCCCAATAAATGACGAAGATTAGAGATCAAATGGGAAAGCTTGAAGATGATTGACAAAGATTAAAGATCAAATGGGAAAGCTTGAAGATGATTGACAAAGATTAAAGATCAAATGGGAAAGCTTGAAGATGATCAAGTTATATGCTTCAGAAGAATGAAATTGTAATGGTGTCATATTGTTGTTCTTGCTACTGTCTTGCATCCTAGGTTGTGCTGTTTTGACAGCAGTTTTAATTTTGTAATATCTCCAATACAAAAAAAATTAAAAAAGAAAATGTACATGTTAAATTTCCTTCACAAAGAATTTTGGATATTGCATAAATTAGGGTTAATAGTAAAACTAGATATGAGAAAGTGTGCATGCAAAGCTTCCTTCGCATACATAGAATTTTTCATTTTGATTCAACACATCAAGCAACAAGAAAAACATAGTTTTATTTTTTAAGTTGGAGGTTTCTTACTTATATGAACGACAGTTTTATAGTTTAAAAAGATAATAAAAACTCTTATTAAAGGACACCAAAACCCTGCACCATGTTTTCAAGGAATGAATAAAGAAACTCTAAAGGGTTCTCTTACAGATATACATATTACAGAAAGTTGTGTTTTTATCCAAATAATAGGACTCCTTAAAAACAAAGAATTTACAATAAATTACAAGTGCAGATCAGACACAAGATTAACAGAATATGGAAAACAAAAACCTAAAATTCTCCATAATAAAAAAAAACCTCCAAACCTAAAATTCCTCACTATTTCCATAGAAATCCTCAATAATCCAAAACAAACCCTGAAAAACTATTATAACCATAGCTACTAGGTCCTGGAAGCTGCATCCTTTTAGGGAGGGCAAAAATATCTGAAAATCCGTAATTCTTGAAAAATTTCAGAAAAATCTGAGCCAAAATATATATGAGTTGAATTTTATAAATATAAAAATTTGACAAAAACAAATTGAAGATTTTAATAACGTAATGTAAAATATTATAACTTTTAATATATAAGGTTGATGGGTGACTGTTTTTAGAAAACTAAAAAAATTTAAAAAAAAAAAATATTTTTTTCCCTGAATTAGGGCCGACCTTGACTGAATTTATCGAGGCAAACTGAAAAATTCAGATCCCACTGAATTTTGTGCAGATCCGGCAGGAATTGGTAACAAGGATTACAACCAAAAAAAGAAAAATCTAGTTTAAACCCCATTATAGAAGAACATTAAAACCTTAAATCATGTTTTCAGGGAATGAATGAAGAAGCTCTACAGGTTTCTCTTACAGATGGATCTATTTCAGAGATGTGTGTTTTTATCCATACAATGTGACTACTTAAAAACACGGAATTTACAATAAATTATATGTACAGGACACAGGATTATCAGAAAACATAAAAAAAAACCCAAAATTCCTCCATAATCCAAAAACTTTGAATTCCTCTATAATCCCAAAAAACCATAAATTCCTCTATAATTCCAAAAGAAACCCTTAATTATACCAAAAACCCTGAACTCCTCCATGATCGACACAAACCCTAAGTTCCTGAACAATCCAAAACATACCCTGAATTTCTGAATAATCCAAAAAAAAAAATTAAACTATTCATTAATCCAAGAGAAACCCTGATTACTCATTAATCCCAAAAGACACCAAATTCCTCAATAATATGATTGAAACCCTAAATTCCTCGATAATCTAAAAAACAAACCAATAAATCCAATAATCCAAAATAAAATCTTAACTCCTCACTAATACCCAAAAAGACTTTCTAATTCAACAAAACCCTAAATTTCTCAACAATCCAAACAAACCCTAAAAATAATTTTTAAAAACCTGAATTTCTCGGTAATCCAAAGAAAGTCTAAATTCCTCAATAAAACATAGAAAACCTATATTCTTCAATAATACATCCAAAAAAAAGATTCCTCATTAATCCCCAATGAACCCAAAATTCCTGGATAATAACCCCTTCCCAAACAAATTTACACAAAAATAAAATATGAGAGATTTACTTACTTGGCATGTATATGTTCTCCTGAGGTTTTGCTTCGCCTGAACTATTAAAAACCAGTTCCTTGCAGCAATGTCTACTGTGATGGAAAAAGAAAAGGAAAGGCGTAAAGAAAATGAAGAGGAAAGAGGGGTTTCAAATGAGTTGTCTCATTGTAGGCTGGACATCTGTAATTAAGTAATCAGACACTGCGCAGAATGGTGTTCACCACAAATTACAATGGCTCAAATTTCACTGACACTGTCCCTGACAAGTCAGATATGCCCACCGTATTTGAGGATTAATCTCCTACCAACTTACATCCAGCTCAGCGCTCCTTAATGTCATAGCAACCACCCCTTGCTGACAGCTCTGCCAGGTCAGAAATCTTTCCGTTTATTTCCGAATCCAGTCCGTTAAGAAGACCGCTGATGCGATTTGCTGCCTCATTCAAAATTCAAACCATTTGGCAGGCGCGCCACTAACCCGTGACTCCCAGATTCATCTCTGTTCTTCGCTGGACCATATGGAATTCATAATGGGTCATATAATAACACCCCATTTGCTGTTTTTATTTCTTTCGTAGGCCAAGACTGATATATGCCGTTGCCATGGGAAACTATTCTGGATTCAAGGGGAGACAACTGATATTGGCTCTTGATTTTAATCATCTTGAGCTTAATATTGACCATACGTAGTGGCAAACGGAGTGATTCAGCAACTCTCTTTTTTTTAACCTGCTCCATAAATATGATATGGGGTGCTTTTCAGAAAATTTAGGAGCATTTTAGCAATTATAAGGGAGGGGTCCCATGGAGGGGGCTGCGGCTCCACAATTGCCTCTGCAGCGGGTCCCATGGGTTTCTCCACATTTGATTCTATTCCTGAGCAATTTGAGCCCCTACTTTTTAGGGAGAAGAGTTGTGCGGGTGGGAAAAAGGGGGGCTACAATTTTCCTTCACCCACATATTTTTTTTTTGACAAATGGCAGTTTCCAGCTAATGAAAAAGTCTTTGGCGGGAATAATTTTGGAGGGAGATAATTATTTTGGAGGGAGAGACAACCTATATGAAGAGCAGATCTGGGGAAATCCATACATCTCTTCTAGAGAGGTTGCTGCAACAAAGATCAAGGTATGTAATTTATTTATTTTTCATTTTCCAGGTCTATTAAAATCAAAACAGTTTGAATATTTTGAAATATTGTTTGTTCTGTTTCTTCTACCCATTGCCTTCTTGACACCCCCTACTTCCAATGTTGTTGCTCCATAATCTGGGTCTCATGTGCCTTATATGAATTTCCTATGTTCCTACAGCCTCAATAGTTTATTATTTTGATAATTTTTGTTGTTTTACTTCTTCATAAATTAGAGAGAAAATTTAAAAACTTCCACCATTCTGGACATTGGATGTACGTGTGATAAACTACGTAATTCAATATAAATTTAAACATGTTATTCAACTACAATCAGTACACTAAAGAACATTGTAAGGTGAATTTGCAATTTTATTTCTCACTGCTGGATTAAATGTCTTGAATGGCTTGAATTGGATCTGAATGTTAAATGTTTTGTGAAATGTCTCATTGATGTTTGATGGCACCCATTCACAGATTTGACGACTTGTATTAGTTGGGAAATAGCTTATTTAATTCATTGTTCGGGTGTAATACTAGCGAACTAGTAGGATTCGATCTGTAAGTAGAAATGAACTCCACCTGCATTTTGTTGTAAAAATATGTTTAAAGACATTAAAGTTGCACCCCAATAGCTCCAGAAAACTTCACCCCACACGCAGTCCCACATCAACAGTTGTAGACTTGTCTCTGCTATTGCGGAATTTTTTATTTCGTGTTGTGCAGGGTCAGGGTAGTGGAGCCGCACTCTTATTAATGAGCAGGCAGGGCCATATCACCATGAAAGTAGTTGTCAACAAGACTCTTTACGTCTCCAAACCTCCTTTATTTTGTGAGATTTGAGATTACAACCTCAATAGTTTATTATTTTGATAATTTTTGTTGTTTTACTTCTTCATAAATTAGAGAGAAAATTTAAAAACTTCCAATTACTGGGCATTGGATGCACGTGTGATAAACTACCTAATTCAATCTAAATTTAAACATGTTATTCAACCGCAATCGATCAGAAAATAACATTGTAAGGTGAATTTGTAATTCTAGTAAGCTGTTTGACATATTCATGTTCATGAACTTGTAGAATTTCTGTATAACTCTTAAATATATTTCATATTTGTTGTCACTTGTTATTATCATCAAACATAATTATGAGAGATTAGATTAGAGATTTAAAAAATTGATTTTTTTTGTTTCCTTCGTTGTTTTCTTGTTTAAGACTCATTGATACAAAGTAACTTGATTTGATTTCTTAATGAATCAAATAATTATTTATGATTGCTTTGTTGATTTTATATTTTTGAGACATTGAATGTCTGTCTGATGCATATTGACTTGCTACAAAAACTTCAAGGAGTGTCTTGAAAGAATTTTAGTGGCCACATATCTAGTTGGCATAGGATAGAGTGGAGTGAGTTTGGTTTGTCTTGATGATAGCTAATTATACATCAAGTACAATAATATATTTTTCTGTCACTACCTGACAAAAGCTCATAAAATTTTAAGACAAATTTTAATATATTGGTTGTTTACAAGATGGTTGTTCCACATAATCAAGCATTCGTGAATTATAGGCTTTTCTTTTTGGTGTCTTAAATCCAGTATCAAGCTTGTGGTATTTGGTACTTACTTTACACATTACTTTACTGCAGGGAAAACTACTTTATTCTATCTTCCCATGGATAAAAGCTTGCATCACCCAACTCCTACGAAGGGTGGGTTTTTTAGGTATTCAACATTACTTTCCCAAGATGAATTACCTGAAGAAGTGTACTCTTTAGATGATTACAACTTCTCAGAATTTGTTCAAAGTACCCAAGGGGACAATGAAGAGGTAGTCATAACTTCTAGAGAGAATTCTGTTCTCAAAGAATCCTACTTCTCACCAAAATCAACACCACGATATGAACCTGCCCCTATCAATCAAGAAGAAATTGGAGTGAAGCAACCTGATGTTATTGAAAATCAATTTTCTGACCGACGACAAAAGAGTAGAGTTCGTTGGAGCATTGCAGACACTTCTATTCTTATTGAAGCAAAGCGTATTGAAAGAGATACGCAAACCAATGGCAGTGCAATGAAAAAAGCCATTTCATCTACTGAAAAATGGAAAATAGTACAAAATTATTGCTCTAGTCATGGTGTTGATCGTACTGCAAACCAATGTCGAGATCGATGGGAGCATGTTTTGCCTGATTTTAAAAGAATCCGAGATTATGAATCACATATTCCATCGGGCCATGATAGTTATTGGAATATGACAACCCGAGAGAGAATTGATAGAAAGCTTCCAACAAATTATGCAAAAGAAATTTTTGATGCAATGGAGGTAAATTTTGGTGTTGATCGAGCAATTAACCCTGGAAATATAACCATTGATTCTTCAGACAACAACTATGTCTTTCGGAGGATTCTCACTCACCAAATGAAGATGTCCAAGGGAAAGAATGTCCAAGCCAAATGAAGAGTCCCAATGAAGGGGACAACCAAACTACTGGCAAAAATGGAAATCAACAAGCAAAACAAGTACTATAAAGGATACGTTTGCTGAAAATAATAAGCTGATAATTTCTACTTTGCAGATGGCTGAAGAGGGGCGTATGAAATGCCATGAAATGGATTGTGTTTTGATTGAAGAGCGTCACAAAAAAGATTGTGTTTTGATTGAACAACGCATGCAAAAGGAAGAGTTAAATGAAGAGAGGCTGATCAAAATTGAAGAGCAAAAGATCAATGTGCAGTTGAACTTAGTTTCAACTTTAAATTCCATTGGACAAGCAATGATGAAGATTAGTGATTCATTTTGAAATGAGGCAACTCTTCAAGTTATCTTGAGAACATATACATGCAGCTCTAGTTGTTTTGTTTCCTTTATGTAATCCTTATGGCATTGATAATAAAACTTTTTGATCTTCAAAGTCCAATTTGTTCCAATTCTTTTAAATCTCAAGTTCTTCTTTTATATGCATTACCTATATAAGGAGGTGTTGAAGATAATAGAACATTTGTGAAGTCTGATTTCATACAAGGAATAATGAGGCAAGTGTTTGTATTATTGTAGATTAATGAATGAATGTGGAGATTTTATCTTGAGCATATTAGAGAATTCAGAATCTACATATTGCTATTATGTTTGTTATACAATTCTTAACCAGTTTTGAATTGTAAATAAAGACTACAAAGTTTGGAGATGAGGACTAACAAGTACTTTATCAACTATCATATTCAAGAAGGGAGAGTAAATATAGTTTATCAACTCAGACTAGCAACATTGTTGAATGATTTCACGTCCGTTCTCTATCAAACTTGACTATACCAACATCCCTTATGGAGGAGAGGACATTTGTATACCAATGTTGCTTTAGAGCTTAAACAGTCATGTCCTTCACTTTTAAGCCACTAAAATTGCATGAACACTTTAAAGGATGTTCTAATTACAGTCTTCACTCCTTATCTTACATTTGCTATTGAAGAAACTTCATGATTTTGGCAAAAAGATCTTGCTACCCTGACTTTCACTGAGACACGAAACTAGTCTTCAAGATGATTCAATTTGCATATTACGGAGCTTGTCCTTCGTTTCTAGAGAACACCTTGAGAAGCTCCAGACATTAGACACTTTTCTACATCACTTTGTCATACTGTGTGCAAACATCACTTGAAAGAATATAACCATGAAAACCAGTCATTTCCAAGATTGTGTGTACTTAAGCTTAGACCACCACATTACAGTTTTGACTCTGAGACTTCTTGCTCACAAGTGTTTACTCACCCAACTTTCATTGCACTCATCCTTCACTAACAGAATAAGCATATACAAAGACATCAAAATAAGCATCAACTGCACATGTCATATGCTCATTTGAATTATGCATATATGAAGACTACAAAATATGTAAAAAGAACATTCTAGGGATGGCACATAGAAATATGCACAATACATAAGAATATACAACAAAAACAATATCATGTTTCATAATGCCTCAACATATTTAAATTGAATTGCTCAAGGGATTGAAATGACTTCCAACACCCTTTTCCAAAGTTTTTTCAAGGCATGGATTTCTTTGTTGAAAGTATTTTCTTGCTTTCCTCAGCTTGTATGTTTTGATTGCATTCAGAAATGAAATTGACCATAAATTGTTATCATCAAAGAAGGAAATAAGATGAATCAGTAAATGTATTGTCATTGATGGATTTGTTGTTGCTCTGGTTGATACATTAGTTCAATTTATATGATGTCATGCAATCTCTTGAAGGCATAGAATCCAAGGAAGTAACAAGTAATTCCATTGTATATTGACTAAAGCTCTTTTTTGTAGGGAGGAGTACGCATTTCAGGTTTTTTATATTCCTATTTGTAAGAGGCATTCTTCAATTGCACAATGGATTATCATGCAAGGCAAAAAATGAAATTCCTCCTAGCATGTGCAACAACAATTATTCAATTAGCATTGCAAATTTGGTATGATCTTCAAGACTCAACCAATATTCGACGCATATCAAAGAAGCGTAAGCTAGATTCATTTATTCCATCACACTCCACCAATCCAGAGGATGAAAACATGGATATGGAGACTTTTTAATTACTAGTGGGCAAGAGAATTTGGTTCTTGAAACAGATTTTTCAATTTCTCAATGGAGAGGTAGGATACAAGGAGAATGGTATGTAAAACCTCATTCCTTGCATTGGTGGAATCACTATATATTTGAAGTTAAATGTGATGATCAACGGTTTCACAACATTTTTAGGTTGCCTTATGAACTATTTGAATCTCTTTGTGAATCCTTGCATGAAGACCTTAGTCAAGGTGACATACCTTTTTCATTTGTCACATCTATAAAGAGTAGAGTGTTTCCTGTTGAAAAACAAGTGGCCATTGCAGTGCTACGACTATCCTCTGGGATGACAATGATAAACATCAGTGAAATTTTTGGGTGTGGAAAGTCAACTATTGTAAGAACTGTGAATAAGTTTATTAATGCAATGCAACATCGATTTCATAGGAACATCCAATGGCCAAACAATCAATTGGATCTTGAAATTTTGAAGGAAGGATTTCGCCAAAGACAAGGCTTTCCGAATTGTTGTGGGGTTATAGATGTAACTCACATTCAATTCTCGACTTCCAGCCAATGAGTGTTCAGCTGATTGGTATGATAGAGATCACAACTACAACATGTCCTTACAAGCCATTGTTGATAGCAATATGCATTTTATAGATGTTTTTACAGGATGGCCTGGTTCTGTTAATGATGCTAGACTATTGCGAAATTCTTCTTTCTTCAAATTGTGTGAAGGTGGACAAAGGTTAAATGGTCATTCCGTTTCCATTGGTTCTTCCAACATGAGAGAGTACATTATAGGTGATGGTGGATATCCATTATTGCCATGGTTAATCACACCTTTCAGTGGATCTTTGACAACTAGTCAAAGAGAATATAACTTTAAGTTGTCCTCGACACGTATTGTTGTTGAGTGTGCATTTGGGAGGTTAAAGAATACATGGCGAATCCTACAATCTAGAATTTGTCAGCCTAATTTACAAATGCTACCGAAAACTATTCTTGTGTGTTGCATATTGCATAATATGATGTTAGCTTTAGTGGAAGATGAATCCAATGGAATTGAAGTTGTTGACAATGCAAACTATGTGCATACCAATGAATTGGGAGTTGATCCAGTTGCAACATTATCTCGGGAAGCCTTAATGGATTTTGTTAATGGTGATGACAATCTTATATGTGTAAGGTATAAGTCTGAAAATTGCAGTTTTGACTTCCTTTTACCAGTTTTTTAAATTGTTTTTAGTTTAATTACTGACAATGTGTTTATATTATTGCAGACATGAATAGATCAAAAAGTAGACATTAAGATTCCAGTTCTGGTGGGATTTTTAAAGCTTTCCAGTCCAAGATAAAATATAAGGATCTGGTTAAAAGTTCTCAACAAGGGTTGCATGTTAATCCTGCAGCGTTGTCAAGATCTATGGCCTTTCAGGAAAACTGCTAGAGCTTCTTTGTCCCTTTTTCCTTTATTGAAAAACACTCATTTTCTCTTTAAATAAAGTATAAAAAGCTTTAGAACAGGCAAGATTGGTCAATGACTTTGTCATACGATGAAGAGGCTTGCACTGTAAAGTGGAATGGTGGAATTGAACCCTGAAAATAAAGTATAAGCTAGCCACTTTTTATTGGCATCTATAAATTGGGCACAAAACATGACATATGTATATATAGCGGAATGTGTGAACTACATTTAAATACATTGGCTCTCTTTCCAGAGTCGAGATAAATGAAGGTAGTAATGGCTGAATATGTAGGTTTTATATTTGCATCATCAATACAGTCATGCCATCTTTTGATCATAAGCTTGTGTGTTTGATTTCAAGGTATGACTAAGGAATACTTCTTAAAATATTGTCAATAAGTTGTGTGTTTTTAATCAAGGTTTTAGATGATATTAGAATGATATTAGATTCCAGTTCATTTTATATATATATCAAATGCTTCTTCATTCCTGCAACCTGAGCGAGTTATAATTGTGCGTAAATTGTGGAGTAATGTATCATATTCATATTTTGCACCTTTCTTATTTCAAATTTGTGTGTCTAGAATTATTGGTGGTGACAACCCTTGTTCGTTTGCAGCTTTGTAACAACATGCACATTTATTCTTTTCCATGGTTTCATACGCAATCCTGGCTTTGGACTTTGGTTGTGTAATCACCATTTTCTCATTCCACACCGTTTTCTTTTGCCTTTGCTTTTTCAGCACAGGACAATCTTCTGAATTATATTGGCAATATGCAAAATAGGCTTCCCTGTTGGGATTCACTGGGAAGTTTTGTGCAATGTGATTGATCACATCACACATGTATCATTCAATTGGCTGTCTTGACTTCCTTGGACCTTGTTTCCTTGTTTGGTATCCCCCTTGTTGTTGATAACCACATTGTTGCAAAGGATTCTTCCCACTCTATTTTTGTTGGTGCAGGGTATTCCATCCTCTTTTTATTGTTGTGGTTTCCATTCTCTGGTGATGATGATTGTGGCATTTGAACCACTGTATTCCCTTGCTACATAACTGGTTGCGGTTATTGTTGGGCTTGTACTTAGACATTTCTTATGTTGTCGTCATTGAGTTCTTGTAATGCTCTGTAATTCTCACCATCATAGTTCATTGAATGACAAAAACTGCAACATGTTCCCAGTGGTTGCATTACATATCTTTCTTGTTGATGACAATGGGATGTATGCTGACCCCAAATTTTACAAATGTATGTTGTCCCCAAATTTCAATATATGTATTGGAGATTTGTTGTGGACAGGGTCTGTGAAGGGGAGGTCATATAGTGATGCGCAGATAGGTCGTGCCAAGGTCAGAGTCACTGCTCACAAGAGCAGTGAACAAGGTTTTTGAATTTGTGCGTTTTGCAGAGTTTGAAATCCTTTTTGTGCTCTTCCTTATGGTCGTGCTCTTCCTTTTGTTTGTGTTCGTGTGAGATCTAGCTGCAAGCAAATAATTTCAAAGGGGTAAATGCTTGAGCAAAAAAAAATAATTACCATGGGACCATAAATGTGGTAAACAATCCCTAAATTATCTCTACAACGCACCCGGTCAATTTTTTTAGGGGCAGCGGGTCCATGGGACCACTAGGTAAGGAAGTGGTTTTATGGGAGGGTCTCCTAAATTTTCTTAGATGATGATGTGAAGACTAATGTTAGGAGCATTTATAGTAAATGACACTATAATATTTTTTTTTGAGAGTATGCTACAATTTTTAAGGAAGATAATTAAAAATATCATATTTTAATTTGCAATAAAATTCAAATTAAATATGTTTATTTATAAATTGACATTTGGCATAATATGTTCCTACAAAATAGAAGTTTGTGTGGGAAACTTTTAGCCCCCTCTTTTACCTTCCCCTTAGGGCATGGTCCCATGGAGGGGCTTGGGCTCCTATTTTCTTGAAAAGGTCTCATGCTTGTTTTAAAAGCCAACTACGGGAAATAATAGAATCTAGGGCTAAAAATAGGAGCTCCACTTTTTTAGCCCCTAAACTCAAGAGGTGGTTGGAGAGGGGGATGGTAGTTTCCCCCTACAGTTTAGGGCTGATAGAATCTAATATGCATTTCCTCCATTATTTTTGGTGATTTTAGAGAGAAATATGATTTTATTTTTCTACAAATGACCATAAATATCCAATGGGATCCTATAATATCTCAAAGGTATTGTTGAGGAAACTAATAAAAAATCATGGGACCTTAAAATTGCTAAAATACTCCTAAATTTTCTCAACAACACCGTTGAGATATTTAAGGAGCCCCCTTCCATGGGACCATGCCCTTAAATTCTCCTCCTACAAAAGTGGTGCTCCTTATTTTTAGGAAAATATTGTAAAATTTCTCGTTTCCCTAAATTTATTTTGTCATGGGACCACCTACCGAATAAAAATAGGAGCAGCAACCCCCTCCATGGGACCCCTGCCTAAGGTCTCATATTTTTCTTTTAACAATACCCACTGAAATATTATAGGATCCCATTGCAGTTTTATGATAATTTATAGGTAAATAAAAATCATATTTCCTATTGGCGGAATCTATGTTATGTTCTACATGGGTAAAAATCAACCTAAGATGTAGGGGAAACTCTCAACTCCCCCTCTGCAACAACCTCTTAACTTTAGGGGGAAAAAAGTGGAGCTTGTATTTTTTAGGCCTAGATTCTATTATTTTATGTAGTGGCTTCACAAATACTCATGGGACTCATTCTTTATGCAAGAAAATAGGAGCGGAAGCCCCTCCATGGGACCATGTGCTAAAGGTACTAACAAATAGAGTGATTTTGCAATTGAATTGTTAGGATTGTTGCGTTGAATTACTTCACAAATAGCATGATTTACATCTTGTTGGTTTACACAATAATCCGACACCTATGGTTAAGGTAACCAGGTTACCTGCTAAAGTAATCGCACCGATCAAGAACCGACACCGGTTACTTGTGTGTGAAATTTTATATTTAACTCATGGGAATTAGATCTAACTTTGTTATAAAGTTGATCTAAAGGTTGTAAATGCATAGCTAAGGTGCCCTAAGTTTGTCTAAGCTTATATAAGCTAGAAAACTAGGGTTAGAACATAAGGATAGAGGAAGAATGTTAATTCTCCTTGGTTGAAGATGAAGAAGAAGAAAAAGAAGAAAAAGGTTGCATGAAGACAAAGCTTCAATGGAGAGAAGTTGGACGAAGGAAATAACATGTACATCTAAATGGTGAGAAGGTGGTTATGTCTTCTTCTGTATTTCCTTTGTATTGTCTTGTCTAAATGTAATGGCTTGCATAGTATGCAAAGCACATAGTCTTTCATCTTGTAGATCCATAGGTTGTTGTGAGATCTTGTATTGTAGATCCACAAGTTGTGATATCTTGTATTGTAGATCCATGAGATCAAATTGTATTGTTGATTTATAGGAATCTAGTATTGTAGCTCGTTAGAGAGCTTGTGGATACAGATAGTTTCCGAGATATTGTAGAGGAGGTTGTCTTCATGTTTGCACATGTTGATGCGCTTATGGAGAGACTTACTTCTTGGTGCATGGTTACGGTTGCACATTAGTCGACCCTTCTAAAGGTCTTGTTTACATGATTCACAGTATAGTGAGAGCCCGGTTGCATAGTGGGAGATCCAGGTAGTTCTTGGTTATGTGAGATTTGTTGGTGGTTTGGAGGCACGGTTGTAGTGCACTTATGTAGACCCGTTTAGAGATTTGGAGGATAGGAGATACTCTTGGAGAGATGCATTGTACTCTTATATTGAAGAGTTGGCTTCTACTCTTGTTATATTATATATATGAGGTCTCTATCTTTGGTGGGTGTAGCCCACATTGGGTGAACCACGGTACATGTTGTGTTATGTGTGTGTACTTTGTTTTGATTTGGATTATTCTAGTTTATACTTCCACTACTTTGTAGATTTTGGGAATTGTTTAGATCTTGTGTGCATGATTGGGTTTGTTATTGAATCATAGTACTATTCTACACTCCTAATTCCCAACACGAATGACTGTATCGCTCTACTTTCTTTTAACGTTGCAAAATGAAGATTTTTTTTTTTGAGACACTAAAAGCAATTTCCAATATGTATTGAAGAGGTATATTCCATTTTGGTGAATAAGATTGAGACATGAAGGAAATCATTGGAAAAACTCTCTCAAAGTATTATATCAAATGGGTTATTATCTAAATCTGCATATGATGGTGCAATAGGTGTTTCCTAACCATCCATCAAGGGTTTTACTCCCTAGAGATATCAAAGATGAAGTAGTGATCTGCCGGTGAATTTGACGGAATAGAAACCCCAAGATTATTTGGTATATAAGCCTAAGAATTCTATCTAATGTATCCCTACAATTTCGGATTCAATAAAAAAAATCATGATATCACGAATTTTATTTTCATTTTTTTATTTTTAAAAATATTTTATTTGTGGAGAATTATTAAAAGTAAAAATTTGTTTTATTTATTACATTCTTCTAATGTAATTGCATTGAAGGCGTCTAAATGTGAGGTGTCATATACAAGAAAACATTTATATTCTAATATTGGCTCTTGATTCTAATCATCTTGAGCTTAATATTGACTTAAGGTATTCTCAAATAGAGTGATTCGTAATCAAATAGCTACACTTTTTTATTTTTCTATATACTTATGGAATTAGGAATTTATTTACTCATAAAAATAAATCCAAGATGCATTGAAAATAGTAAGACATGGACATCGACTAACATGCAATGACTCTTTCATAATCATGATAACATTTAGCTTAAGTACAATCTAAGCCACTTACTACATCCCATTGGTTTTTGTTTTTGTTTGTTTATTTAATTAATTTTGTTAATACTTTATTTGTTGGGAAACTTTTTTGTTAGGGAACTATTGAAGTAAAGTTTGATGTTGTTTATAGCATTCATTTAATGTAACTAGAATCGCACACGAGCGGTGCGATGTGAATGCTAAAAGAGATGCATGGGAAGAAAGATATACATAAAAGGGAAGGAAAATAATAAGCGTAGTTTTGTCAATTGAGGTGTTTGATACGTCAGTTATAGGAAGTGTGAGCGACGAAAAATTAACATTCAAATGAAAGATAAAAGAAATAAAACACAGATATACCTTATTTGTAACTCTCTTGCAAACCTCAAGAAGATCGTGGAAGTTCTTAGACTTGTATGATCTTGAAGATTTTGATTTGTGGATGCTCTTGATATGACTCTCCAAAGTGGATTTGTAAATGCTACGAGTAGATTTCATGAGGATTCAAACAACAAATGAGTAAAACTTTGTTGCATTTGCTTATGGATTTCCAAGGATGAATTTGCAAAGGAAATGGCCTCCTCTTATAGCTGAGGGTAAGACCATGAAAGGTGGATGAGATGTTTGACTAAGCTCCAAGTTAATTATGGTAATTTCTGGGAATAAAAAAGTATACTTGAGTCTGGGAGTTGCAGATTTGAAGGGCAATAGACATTTGGAATGGCAGAAGTTACATCCAGCAATTGAATTGCATGTACAACCCAATTGCCCCCTCCTTTCTAGGAATCTAGAAGTGGAGTCCAAGTGGAATAGGGAAGTGGAGTTCAAATGTAGCTAACTAGGAATGAGGAAGTGGATTCCAAATAGATTTAACTAGGATAGTGAAGTGGCAGTTGACTAAGAAAATCTTGGAGAATGCACAAGTTTGCACAGCAGAAACACCGAATATATTATTCACATCATGTATTACATTTAGATACATTTACATATATATAGGAAATAGACTTCCTAAATAATAGGAAGTAGCTATAACAACTCTCCAACCAATCTACGTGAGTTGTCCAAACTCACACACTCATATTTGTTATAAGTTGTTTTATTTAACAACTATATAACAAATTACTAACATATTTACTAACATAAAATAACATTATAATTACTTCACGTAATTATAATTTACTAATGGAGCACTAACAATATAATTTCCTAACAGAAAATAGGTGTATTTTCCTAATTAAGTAACTAATTTAATTATCTACAATGTGCAAGATAATTAATTAATCATTTATTTAATAAATGTTAATTAACTTAGCTAAGATGGTGTTATGGACTAATTTAATTAATCCCAACAAGGTGTAATGTGCATGATTAATTAATTTGATTAATCAATCGTAAGGGGATGAATAATAGGATGTGTACTGGGAACAAGTATGTAATTTTGGGGTGTCTACATTTTCCCCTTTTTAAAGTGATATTGTGAAGTGATAACATTTTAAAGTTAGTAGACGCATGTAAATTAGCGAGCGGAAAGTGGTGAAGTAGTTAGATGCCCCAACAAGTAGAATGGTGGAGGAATGCCCCCTCAAGCGGGTGGGTGACGCAACAAATCGGTAGACAACCACCGATAGGAAGAAAACAAGGGAGTTGAACAAGGGGGAGCAGTTATGCTCATAACATGAGAGTCGTTTGGAGAGTATGAATATAAGAGCAACCTTTATTTTGATGTTGCATGATAGAGTTATTGCCCGATTATGAAAGAATCAAAATGGGTAACCCAGATGCGCGTAAAAAACACACACACACTAAAGAAAAGATAAAAAGGAAAACAAAAGCCAACATACAAAGTATGTGCATACATCGGGGTTATAAAGGAACCAAGATGTAATCACATTACTTGCAGTGGTATAAAAAGTAAACATCAACAATACAATACAACTTTGAAAAAAAGACAATCGATTATGCCCCTAATGTGTGCCACAATGATGATTATGAAGATGCAAATGCCCTCGGGGTGGGAATAGGATCAAAATAAAGAGCGAGTAAAGGTACTCCTTGTGACACTCTCGTTGGATCCAAATTGAGAAGTGATCTAAGTTGATTTGCCCCAAGCAAGATTAGGAATCATACAAAGGGAAGAAAGTGATAGTCGTAAGATTGAAACGATCACTAGGGTAGTAGATAAGAGTAGGAATCTATCAAGATTGTGTTGAAATGTTGAAATATTCACTTCAAGGTTTTCCAATTGTAGGATTTATGTGAGAAGTGAATGTTTGTTCAAAAAAATTATAATTTTTCCGATTTTTTAATTTTTTTATTTTTGAATATATGATTTTTTTTATGGTTTTACAAAGTTTTAGAAAAACTTGATGCAAAGAAGAGGAGCGGCATGTTTGTTACACTGGATTTATTATGGATAAACGATGTTGTTAAAAGCATAAAACAAACATGTCAAACAAACCCAATATGAACAAGAAGGAACCACACCAAAGTTATATGTGAACTAGGATGTAGAGAATTTTCCTACAATTGGTGTCTGACAATGACAAAGTGCAACAAAAGACAAATTGAAAGAAGCTAAAACATCGTCGTGATGTAGACAAACTAGTAAAAATACAACACAATTTACAAAAACAACATCTAATGACACTTTGAATGTGTTCCACATTGAAGAACTAGATAGATATGAATACCCCCAAGGTGGGAATATGATCGGAGTTAAAGAGCGAAGTAAAAATACTCCTCATGACACTCTTGTGGGATCCCATTAAATTTTGATTTGTATTGGATTAAAATGTGAAATCCAAGTGTGCCCCAAGCAAATTTATATTGCAAAAGGATAATTTTATTGTTGAAAGATGATCTAGAACAATCACAAGGAACTTCGTCAAATGGCAAAATTGTTGAACGATGTTATCTAATCGCTGAAAGTTGGTCAAACATTATTTGAATGTTTTGATTTTGTGATTTTACACTATTTTTATTTTTTTGAAACATATTCGAATGTTTTGAATTTTTGGAAACACATTGGAATTTTTGATGTTTTGGAAACATATTTCAATGTTTTTTATTTTTGGAAACATATTTGAATGTTTTTAGAGTTTTTGAAACATATTCAAATGTTTTTTTGAATTTTATGAAACATATTTGATTTTTCTTTTAATTTTGAAAACATATTTGAATGTTTTTTGTCTTTTGAAAACATATTTGAATGTTTTTGTATTTTGAAAATATATTTGAATGTTTTTGTATTTTGAAAACATATTTGGATGTTTTTTAATTTTTGACTCGGTAAAGGGTTGCGCAGTCTGAACTCATGTTCAAACAATTGTAATAATTTCATTCCATTAGTAGAAATGTAGATGATGTAATGATAGTATGTCTCGCTTCATTCATGACTCCACGCAACTAGGAAGATGTGAGGGCTCATTACCGAGAGCCAAGAAGGATGTTAAAACGAGGTGAATAATGATATGAAAGTAAAGATAATGGATGCTAAGACACAACGTGTAATAATGATCCATAAGAGAAAAATGCAACTCATCTCTAGTCGGGATGATCTAACGAATTCCAAGATGATTCCACTTTATAGGTTTTTATTATACTTAGATCCATAGATGGCCTACTGATTGGAAAAATCCAGTTGAAGGAATTATTGTCTCTCTTAACACAAGTAGGTAAATTACTTCTTGGGATGTATATGATTAAGCACTTTTGATTTAGATTTGATAAAGGATTTATTGATTAATTGTTTTTGTGAAGGACCCCTACATCTTGCCTCATGTCACCAATAAGAGACAAGGGCTCAACACCAAAGACAAAATGTAGGCAAGTAAGGACACATGCCTCCATTCCCATACTCATATTACTAGTAGTAAGTATGGGTTCATCACCGAAGATTGTGAAGGACAAAAGGTGTAATGATTTCATATATTTTTTGAATTTAAGATTGATTCTACCTTATTTATTGATAGTGTGCTTATTGGAAAGGAACATTTTACCCCTAAGTTTCAGCCTCATGCGACTAGTAGGACACAAGGGTTTAACATTGTAGACTAAAATGGACAGTCAAAAAGGTCCAGGTAAAGAAGTTAGATCTTTTTGTTAAAGAGAGAGCTTGATTTGAAAGGAGGAGTTGCCATCAATACACTTAGAGACAAAACTCTAGCTAAAAATATCTGAAATGGTAGAAACTATAAAAAGGATTAGACACATAATGCTCAATAGGAATAGGGTTAACCTGTGTCGTGATAGGTGAAGAATGTGAATATATGATAATGGTACGATTAAGATATTTTCTAATCGATGAAACAATTAAAATTATTCATTCAATGAGTTAACCGTGCAAAGCAACCTTCCCTAGTATGGAGAGAACCCGTGGAAGAAAATGTTTATGCTTCGAAGTTTTTGATGTTCAAACAATGCTTTAATGATGGGTTGGATATGAAGTTTTATTCCCTTTTGATGCTTTTTAGTTTTTCTAAATTTTGATGGATGAAGATTTGCAATGGACTCATTAGGAGAGAGGTCCATGTTTATGAAAATGGAATGGTCTTGACTTATGAGACTTAGGCGAATGAGGTCTAATTCAATGGAGTGAATCAAATGATTTGATGAGTCCTGAGATACGAGACTTGAGTGGATAAGATCCAAGTCAAAGGAGAAGATCAAATGATTTAATGGGTCCTGAAGTACAAGTCTTAGGCGAGACGTGTTCGAGTTTAAGGAGGGAATCCAAAGATTCAATGAGTCTTGACTTACGAGACTTGGGCGGATGAGGTCCAAGTCAAAGGAGGTAATATGAAGATTCAATGAGTCTCGAGGTACGAGACTTAGGCAAATGAGGTCCAAGTCAATTGAGGGAATCAAAAGATTCAATGATTCCTGAAGTAAGAGACTTGGGTGGATAAGGTCCAAGTTGAAGGAAAGAATCAAATGATTCAATGAGTCCTGAGATATAAGACTTGGGTGAACAAGGTCCAAGTCAAAGGAGAGAATCAAAATATTTGATAAGTATTGAAGTACGAGACTTGGGTGGATGGGTACCAAGTTAAAGGATATATGATTAGATAAGTCTTTAATGGGATCAGAAGACCTATGTGATGTTAGAGGTAATTTGTCTATGCGAGGAATATGTTGAAATTCATATTCATCTGTGAGTGGAAGAATGCAAGGAAAGAATGATTGATCCCTAAATGTATATTTGAGGCTCCTTATTGGTCATAGAGAGAAAATATTCAATGTTGTTCCTTCGAGGTTGTGGATTAATTGATTTTTCCATAGATTTTTAATTAGATCTTGAAAATTTTATATAAGGATATTCCTAGGTATACGTACCTTGTAGAGTGCATGAACATAGATGTCTTGACATGTAAGGATCATCGTTGATGAGATGCCCGTAAGATTAATCGTTTGAGGTATTGTAGTCACAAAATCACACAATTATTACTATAATTATACTGCCAAGTATGTTGTTTTATATATGGATCTTGCGTGAGAAAATTATTCACTAATGACCCATCCCTTAGTCATGTTGTCGGTTTAGTCAGGTCATTATCATTGTGTGTCTTTGCATATCATCACTTACTTGCAAAATTTTGGTTCTCTCAAGGAGTCTTAATTGTCATTATTTACTCAGTTTTCGTCTCTAGTCTTTGACTAGGGTGTGTAAGAAGGGATTAGGATGCCCGGTGCCCCGATCCTTATTTCTAGGTGCCCTGGTCCCAGTCACACTTGGTTTTAATTTAGATATTTGAGGTCGGTTTTTATAATTTTCCCTCCCATTCCCATAGGTACTAGTCGGCATGTCAATTCATTAGTGTCAAAATTTGAGCAAGAGATCCCTATATAAACATAACATACATACTACCTTATGGGTGGATTATTTCTACTAAGGGCTCGTTATCTACACAAGGCAAGGGACTGCATTTGGGCACTATTCTGCACACACATTGCATAGGAAAGGGAAGTCTATTCTATTCCATCCACCATTTTACATTCTATCTAGCTATTGCCCATTATCTCGTGTCATTGGCATTAGGGCATCCTAGGCACATCATTACACACATAATCACACATAACTACATTGGGTATGAGATGTAGTGCAATGCTTAGTTGTAAGACCACCATTGTGGTTGTTAAGGACAATCCGACCCCTTCATATGCATCTTTCATTTTAGGAGTTTGATGCTTTGTGTGGGGTTTTGCAGGTGATTCTTCATTGCAAGTTCATGACGTCATCAACGAAGCTAGTGCAACATCCACGCGACAAAAGGTGAATTATTGCAAGGACTGATTAACTAAAATTAACTAAGATTGGGAGATAATGATAGTTGATTTAATCTAGAACAACATGTAAATATAGTAAACAAATGTGTAGGAAATGACCCAAACAACTAAGCTAATGTAAGTAGAAACCCTAATATGCAAAAAGAGTGAGGAAGTGACTCAACCGATTAGAGAAGCTTGTTGGATTGTGTCATATAAATGACTGGAGGAACATGAAGCATCAACAATCGCGAGAGGTCCCAAAAAGGATGGATCTAAGCTATCTCACTGGGACCGGAGCGCTTGGAGGAGTAGGGCACCTACGGGTGCTCGAGCATAGAATGGGCACCTTGGTCTCGTGCAACGGGTCCGAAACTTAATTTTACATGTTAGGCAAATGATCTCAAACCCTCGTTGTTTGTCACATTAGCTTTGTTGCATTGCACCGAATGTCACCGATAATTCAAAATGAATAGAGGACCTGTAAAAGACCAGAAGAAGAATATCAAAACCCTAAAAAATAAGAATTCAAATGAATGGGTCGTACTAACCTCAACTGCTACAACAATAGGCTTACTAACTGAGCATTGCACTACATTTCATACCCAAATGTGGTTCTGGTGTGTGTGTGTGCATCATGTGCCACAGGTGCTCTTGTCCCCAGAGTCACTTTGTGAAGTAGAGAGAAACAACTAAATGTAGAAAATGTAATAGAATGTGTGCATGGAATAGAATATAATCCCCCTATGCTTGTGTGATGCAGATGAACCGGCCTTGTCCTTGTGATGGAGCTAATGGATACAAATGATCTCCAAATGGATGCAACTCTAGGTGGATGATAGTAGTGACTAGTTCTTGGTCCCTTATTATGGTATCATAACTTTATATTTATAGGGTTCTCTTGATTTAAATTTGTAATTAACCCTGAAATGGCTGACCACTAAAAAGATAAAAGACATCAAACGACTAGAAATAGCCAAAAAAGTGGCGGGAAAGTTTAAAAAGGACCGGGGCGCCCCCAGTAGGACCAAGGCACCCACGAGATATTATCATTATCATTTGTAGATTTAGAAACAATAATCTTAGCCCATTCAGTTCCATCAAAATTGATTAAGTCTTGAATCACATGTTTAGTCTTGAAGCACCGATTAGTAGAGTTCCCATTACATTGGTGATACTCACAATATGTTTTTTCATCAAATTTCTTGCCTTGAGGATGACTAAAGGCCAAATCGAGCAATGAAGGAAAAGAGATAAGGTTACTATCAAGTAGTTGTTACAACACTTCCCGAGGTGGCATAGGAAATTTAGTAAAATTTCATCGAGGAGCTTGAAGTTGGAGCTTTGTCGATTGGGACATTGCATTAACATTGGCCTTAGCCTTAGTTCGAGACTCCTGGTAGGTTTACTCTTGAAAGAATTTATTTTTTTTGGAAGTCAACATTAGAATGACTAGAATTTTTGTCATTGTATTTTATTTTTCCCATAGAAATTAGCTTGCCTTCACGGTCCTTAACGATATGTCATAAGTGATTAAAGGAATGAAGGTATCAAATGTGGCCGACTCTTGGATAGGAGGTAAAAGGCTTTGTAAAAATAGGTCTTATAATTCAAAATCAACTAGGACATTTTTCATTTTAGTAAGATTAGTCTTATAATACAAAACATAGTCACTAAGGTGCTCATTAGATCCTTGTTTCATTTTATCCATTTATGCATAGGAGATTTTAGTACTAATATTAATAGAAAAATGTGCCAAAAATTGATTTGCTAATGGAGTAAAAGATCATACAGAATGAATAGGAAAATCATAGAACCATTGTAATGCATAATCTTGTAAACTTCTAGGAAACAATTTTATTAATAATATGTCATTGAAAGAATCTAATTAAGCAACATGAAATGATCTAAGATGTTCTTGTGGATCTTCCTTACCATTGAAAAGTGGAATTTTAGGTGAAAAAAATGAGGAGGAAGAGGATAAGAGGAAACCTTAGGTGTGAAAGGATTGTGTAGAAAAAGAGGAGGCAAGATAACCTCATTGTAATTAAAGAACTTAGGCTTATAGATCACGCACCAAGGACTCTAAGGCATGGGTGCCAAAAGAAGAATTAGGTTGAATATGAGAGATGAGAGGAGAAAAAAAATGAGTAGTAGACATAGGAATGGAGACATTAAGACTTGATGCCTCCATAGAGGTGGGTAGAGAAGAAGCTATAATGGAAGATGTAGTAATAGAGGAAGACCCTAATCTTCGAAGCATGCTCTCATGAGAAGCCCTATCATAAGAAAGTTTTACAACTAAGTGTATTCCTAGATTTGGATCACCTATAAGATGGATTAGTTAATATGAAAATTCCAAAGGAATGCTACTAAAACAAAATGGGTGTATGATACCATTGTAAAGAGAGGGAAAATTATGGTTTCTTTTGTTGAATAAAGTGGGTAATACTCTTCAAATATGAATCTAAACTTGCACACAAGAACACTTGAAAAATATTAGTTTTTTTTTGTGGTTAAAGGACTTTCCTTAGTCAAATAGCTATCCGTTTTAAGGATATCAAAGAAATTGTATTGATTAAAAAGATAAAATAGTAAATGAAAATGACAATTATGCCCAACTCAGATCGTAGGATAATCATAGTTGTGATTCATCAAAAATTGCACGAGAGATCGCAAGTTGATCACGATCGCGATTCCTAGCATATTTTGGAATGTCGCTAGAACATTGTTGGATCAAGTTTTTTATATATAATGTTTTTGCTTCACCTTTCCTTCTTCAAGACCTACAAAACCAAGATATGCGAGAAAGAGAACAAGAAAAATCAAGTGTAGCCTTATTGTATAAAGATTTAGGGGTTGAAATGAGGGGGTGAGGGTGCTTTTATAGATTTGGAGTGCATAGTGGAGTGAGACACACATGGGTGTAAAGATAGGGTCCATAGTGCATTGGGTGTGCACATGGGTAGGTGGGGTAGATAAAATTAAATATAAGAGGGTGAGAGTTATTAAATGAATGGTGAGTTGTCTTTTATCCTCATTTTTGGGGTTTTATATTTTATATTTAATTTTGTGGGTTTATTTGATTTTTGGTCTTTTGTGTTTTATGATGTTTTTGGTGTTTTTGAATAAGGGACCCTATACATAAGGTACATTTTCTAGTGTCTATATTTTGTCTTGTTTTGGGTTACATGTTGTAGCGAGCAAGATGTAAGGTAAAAATGAAGATGAGATGGGGTTTTCTAACCCTATGACAGTGGTTTCGTAGTCACGGGCTTAGATGGTTAACTAGATAAACAAGAACCTAGAAATGCAATCGATGGGCCACTTCGATCGATGCCCATGAAGCGATTAATAAGTTGATTTCGCGAGGTAGAGACTATAGATTTAGTTGATTGATGATGATTGTCGATGTCGTAGAATTGGATGAGAATGGTGTTGTGTATGATTCCCCCTTAAGTGATAATTTTCGAGCCGCGGGTTTCCCATGTAATGTAGGACTAAAAGTGATGATTGAAGAAAAGATAAATTGATATGTGGCGAAGGCACGCTCAATAGAAGTGATGACAGGGTTGCCCAAGTTAGGTGTATAGGAGAACCATACGAGGAGTAGATAAAAACTTAATGCAAGTGTTGAGGAAGTGATAAGAGTAAGTGGAGATACTTGGATGCGAGCATGGTGAGGCGATGAGTTGTGCGGTGAGCTAGCCAAGGTGGGTGAGTGGGGCAAGGTGAGTGGTGAAGCGAGATGGTTGGGTGAGCTGGGTAAGGAGGGCATGTGGGGCTATGAGGACATGGGTGAGTGAGGTGGGGGTTTTCGAGTGATCGGGTCACTTTTGTGAGTCACGTGGAGGACTTGTGAAGAGGGGGCGAGGTAAGGTTAAGGTCTATTGGTGACTTAGTCGGGTGTAAGATAGTTAATAGGAAGTGTTGCTAGTGTGACTTGTAAGGGAAAGGGGACCAAGGTTATATATGCAAGAGTGAGGATGGTCGGGATGTAGCGAGAGATAGGTGGGTAGATTAGGGGTTGGGTGTAGTGGTAAAGGGGATGAAGAGAATCCATGTGGAATCACTAGGTAGAAGGGGAAGGTGAACCAACATAGGTGATTGGGTGAAGGGTAGCTTGATGGGTGGGAGGGTGAGTCGCGAGGACTCTTTGGCGAGGAGTAGCTCGGCGGGTGGGATGGGTGAGTTACAAGGGTGACCCAGGTTAGGGGTAGCTCCACGGGTGGGTGGGGTGAGGAGGTGTGGGGTGTGGGTCACAAGTGTAACCCGGGGTAGGAATGAGCAAGTGCATGGGAGAATCAATCATCTATGGGTATTCGAAGCGGGCGGTGATTCATGGTAGTGAACGAGGTGTGTGGAGTGGAAAAATGGCGGTGTAGTGGGGAGTGGGAGGGAAAGTGGATGCGAAAATCAAGGATGGTATAGGGTGGAGTTCAACAAAAGCTGGTTAAGGAGTGGGTCACAACGGTGACATAGGGTGAAATAGGCAGGGAACATTTAGAAGGAAGGTAGACGGAGAGGGGTTCGTAGTGGCGGTAAGGAGATGAAAAGGATAGGTCACTGCGAAAGAGTGTTTGGAGTGGGTCGCAAGGGTGACTGCGGGTAGAGGGTGGAACCGGTGGTGGGATGGAGTGGCATAGGTCATAAGGATGATTGGGTGAGGGCTAGGTAACCCTTAGGGGGAGGGTTTGGAGCGAGTTGTAAGCGTGACCCATGGGTTGTGGAGTGGAGAGCTAGTGTGCCAAAGAAGGAGGGTGGGGAAGGGAAGGTTGCGGCAGGATGACATGAACGAAGGTGACAGGGTGGAGGTGGGAAGACGAGAGAAGCAAGCACATCACAATAGTGAATTCGACAAAGTGGAGAGGAGCTAATGGAGAATGGAGAAGGAAAAAGGTGGGGTGATAGAAGTACATGTAGGAGATGTGGTTCATGGCGTATCGTGGGTGGTGAGTCGTGAAAATGATCGAGGTGTGGAGAGGTAAGACACCCGGTGTAGTGGGGATAAATAATTGGAGCGGTAAAGGCCAAACAAAAGGGAGT
Organism: Taxus wallichiana var. yunnanensis; assembly: GCA_018340775.1. NCBI lineage: Eukaryota > Viridiplantae > Streptophyta > Pinopsida > Cupressales > Taxaceae > Taxus > Taxus wallichiana. The sequence goes on along the minus strand of CM031235.1, from coordinate 714,544,281 downwards.
GAGTGGAAGTAAACGAAACTAGTCGCAGTGCAACTCGAAAAAACATGGAGGGCATCATGGTGCGGTTGAGCGACAATTTTTGTGCAATCCGAAAGTGGATTTTAAGAATCATTTAAAAACTTTCCTATCCTCATTATACGACATTATGCCTACATGTATTTATGATAAGTTAGGCGGGGCCACTTGATATTTAATGCATTATTTAATGTATATAACATTAAGTGGTTTCATGGCATTCTCATACTTTATCGGTTGATTATTGATTTGTGAAAGTATATATATAACATCGTGTTTGTTAAATTGATTGCATAGTTTCGATAATGGAGATCAAGTTTCATTTTGTGATATCATTCTTCGGTTTTCAGGCTCGCATAATGATATATCTCTTCTTCCCATTCTAGAAATGAATTTGTTTAAGTGACATGATGAAGATGTGGTGAGTTTGAAATGATCATTGTCTTGTCTGATTTCATTGGTAGACTACCATTTCACACATTTTGATAAGCTTGCTATTGGTTTCAACCATTTTAATAAGTTTGTTGATTTGTTATGTGATTTTGATCATATCATTCGACACTTTTTTTTTTAACCCAAGGTTGATATATACATGATCTGGGCATATGTTATTTCCTATATGATGATGGCTTTATATCACTTTGCATTGTTTGAATGTTAAATGATATATATGGCATGTTAAGTGGTTAGAAGGTGATAATATTAAGATGGCCACCATGTGTTCGACCTTGTCACCTTTGTTTTGAACTATGGTTGATATGTCGGTTTTCAAAGGTTTGGGCTTTTGATTTATTAGTGAGCATGGAGGTGGCGGTTTTTACGTGGTTTAACTTGTAGTGGTTGTATTGAATGCATACATGTGCATTAACTCTACCTCGTAAATGATTTTGAGCTATGCAAAACTTGGAAGCTCGAGCTCTTTTTGTGGTTTTGTTGTTTGAAGTATTCTGGTTTGGGAGCTCTACCGAGATATTGGTCATGGTGCTATGTGTTTGGGTCCTCCATTTCAAGTAAATACATGGCAAAATTTCACAGGTATGTAGAGTTTGGATAAAACAAGAGGAAGTTACCCAAAGTTGGGTCATTTTCATGCATGCATGCAATTTTTTTGGGTCTATGAGTTCGTAGTTTTTGATAAACTAGTGTCGTGTGGTTATTGAAGTATTTTGCTCACATTTGGTCTATTATTTTCATTACCCACATTTAAAATGCTTTAAATATTTGCAAATAATGAGATGGGTAAAGCATGTTTGGTAAAAAAAGTATTCTTTCTGGGTTGTGAGGTTGATTTTTAGTTGAATATAAGTTTGTTTTGAAACCCAGTTCAAGCCTTGATGTGTTAGGAAAGTAAAAATGGAAAATGCAATATTTCTTCCATCTTTACTTTATTTAATATCTTATCTCTAAGAGAGCTGGTCAGATATTTTATATGGCTTGAGTTATTCTTGAAAATGGCCGTATTTTTTATGCATGTGTGGGTTTTGATGAAAATACAAATTTGTGAATTTGATAAAGCAATCGAGGTTGCCCAGTTTTGAATCCATAATGGGTATTGAAATTTTTTTTTTTTCGTGTATGAGCTTTTGTGTCGTTTCGAAGCAAGATGTGTTTTTAAAATGTGATATGAATCATGAGCTATGGTATATAAATTGACAGTCTTTCACAAAAATTGTTATTTGTACATGGGATTCGATTTTAGTTAACACTATGTTTTGATTTATTTTAATATGATTTATTGCTCAAAACAAAGGTTCAATTTAATTTATTGAAATATTGTGATTCGAATCAGTCATTCTTTTCTGAGTTTGATTTGGTTGTTTTCATTTTGTAAAAATGTGAGTTTTGAAAAGGTATAGATTTTAAAATGAATTTTTCATAGAAAAGGCAATGAATTTGAAGTTTTGTTAAATTTTGGTGAAAATTTGTATTAATATGGAGTTATTGAAGTTTAGTTTGTTGAAATAGTGATTAAAATTGCTTGACAAATGGTTCAATTGTTTTAAATGATAATTTCATTAGTTAAGTGGTTGCCACCTGTCATCATTTTATCTGTCATGTTAATATGAATTGGGGCATTTTTAGTTCACTTTGTCTTGAGAGAATATGTGAACTTGTGAAGTTATCTTTAATTGAATTTTTTAGTAATTTATCATTTCTTCTCAGTTATTACAACATGTCAAGATGGGATGGATGGGGAAATTCCAGAGGATCAAGTTCACATCATTCATGGGGTCATAATAACTTTTGTGGTCATTCCCAATGGACAGAGAGGTTCACCTAGGGGTGGCCGAAGGGGAACTAGTACACTTTGGGGTAGGAGGCCTTTTATGAGAAGTGGTCCTACTCGTGTCTCAGTACACTTTGATGCTAATGAACCTTGTTTGCATGAGGTATTGTAAGTTATCGAGTCATATCCTCGTACTCAACCCTCTCAAGCATTCATAATACTCCTCTCCATGACAACATTGACCACACTCAAGCTTATCACAATCCTTCCTCTTCCAACCGTTTTAGTTCACTTTGCTTTGTCTCATTTTCCTTCACGTAATACTTCAGCCACCTGCTAACTCACCTTTCTTCTTGGGCAGACCCAACCATCCCGCTCACATGACTCACACCCATTCCCTAAGCGTGTTAGGTCCTCTTCCGTTGTTCCTAGGGTGACTAGGGCATTGAAGAGGGTGAAGTTGGAGGTAGAGGAAGAGTCAGGAGCCATTACTCATACTACTCTTCTGTTGGTCCTTATGAGTATGTAGATTGATGACTAAGATTGGGACACATTGCTTTGACCTCACTGGAGATGATTAGTATTTTATCATGATATGATTTTCTGGTTTTTGTTTTGAAGAATGGATTTGAACAGATATTTTTAGTACTTGACAATTATCATGGATTTACACTTGATGATATATGAAAACTTGGTTTTATAAACTTAAGTATATATTTGGATTTGGTTGATTGCAACAATCTTGGTTATATGTTAGATTATATTTTGATGATCTTTTCAAATATGATGGAGTATTTATGGTTTGAATGATTTGAATGCTAAATGGTTATGTTATGTATTTTATGTGGTGTATTTAATGTTAGGTGGCCCTTCCCTTTCTTGTCTCATTCCTCAATGTTTTAAAAGTCATTTTTATTTTAAAAAGATAGTTACCTGAGTCCTTTCAATTGATATTTAATAAAACATAATAAATTTTCACTTAAAGATGAAGTGTAATATTTTATTATAAATTTAATTATTTTGGAGACAAATCAGTTGTAACTGATTTTTAAAAGGAAGAATTATAAAGGACTTGGAGGACACATTTTTGATGATGAGAAATCAGGTATTATAAGCAATTTGTGAAGCTTATTTCATAAGGAATATTTCTATGCAAATGGTTTTATGAGATAAGTGATCTTATAGGTGTTATGATGACATTATTTTGAGGTTTGAGTATGAAATTATGATACAACAAGTATATCTAGTTTTAATATTATTTTACTAATTATCTGATTTTATTATTTTATATCTCATCTAAAATGATTGCATTTTGATCTGTCATATCCAGAGCAAGCCATGAAAGACATTTTCACTCCAATCTTGAGATAAATGCATATTGATAGCCATGTTGGATTTTTGATTTGATCATGACTCTTGTTAGACGTTTTTTTGGAAATCATTTTACATTTCATAAATACAAATTGTTTCTCTTTAATATAATCTTCTTTTCATCTTACAAATTGTGCAAATGTGTCATACTTGTGAATAATGTATTTATGTTCATTTTCTTTTGTTTTTGTTTTGGTTTTGTCTCCAAGATCATTACATTACATGACCAATAATTGCAAATATGAGATCATAAATAAATCATCACTTATAATATTCACCTTTTCAAGAGGTTGTCTCATAAATAGACTTCACTTTGTCAGGATAAAGGTTAGATAACAATTTCTTTGATAAAGAAATCAATCTTATCAATAAGTGATTTATTCATATGAACTTTGATGGAAGATTATTAAGATACTTAAATGATCTCAATTTCATATATGATTTAATAGTAAATGGTCTTGTTGTGTCTTTTTGTTATGTGTTGCGTGTTTTTTTTTATTATTTTTTTTTGTATATCCCTCTAATGTTAGAATATAGAATTTTTCTCAGAATCTTATGTTGGTCTACAATTAACCTATACTTAAACTACCCACGCTTAATCTATCCTTAAGTTTCTTCATGATTAAACTGGTCTGATTCCAACTTGACCTTTTACGTTAGGTGAAAGGGTTGATTAGTTGTTGGTCTACTTTTTATCGACGATATAAATTTGGTGACTCCACTAGGGAAAAATATATTTCTTATGCGAGTGGATTTCCTCTAACTATCCACTCCTTATTCATTTCTATTTTGTCCCACAAGAGTAAATTTACTCTAACTATATACTCTTTTTCATTTTTCAAGTGAGCATTAGGGTTTTTTCTCCAATTGACCAAGTAGGTTTTCTCATTAGGTATACTAAATTAGACATCAATTCGATACTCAAATTGCATTTGGGATTCCACATCTATTGTTTCACAATTTGCACAAGCTAGTGAAGTTCTTAACGATGAGGAAGATAGAGCTCTTGATATTCAAAGGATCACAAGGTCTAATATCCAAACTCAACAAGACATTGTAGAAAAATATAAGTGAGTTAAAATAAAAGAGAAGCAATCTTGAAATTTGTGAATAAATCTAAAGTCTTACCTTTAGATATTGCTAACGATAAAAAACTTCTTAAACACTTGTGTTAGACCAGCCTCCTTGCCTTTGATGTTTCCTTTTTGATTTTTAATATGGATGTTGAAGGAGAAAGAGAAATAAGGCCTAGTTTAAATCACAATCGAAATAGAATACCTATTTTTGAGCTTAATCTAGATAACATAACAGATGATGAAGCTTCTGATAATGATGAAGAGAACCTTAGTCCTTGGCTTAAAGGTAACCCTATTGACATTGGGAGAAATCCTCCAAAGTTTCCATCTTTAAAGGGTATTCACTTCCTAAATTTTCTAGTGAATATGGTTCTTCATGGGAAGATCATCTTGACTCTTTCAAACTAATATGTGTTACCATAGGATTAACCAATGAAAGAGCTTCTTTAAGACTTTTTCACAAACACTTGAAGGAAGAGCCTATAAATATTTTATTAGTCTACCTTCTAAATCCCTCACTAAATGGTCTGACATAGAAGATTGGTTAGAGGATTGCTTTGGGAAAGACAAGGATGAGTTTGAACTAGTAAAAACTTTCTAATATGACCATGGACCCTTTGGTGAAACCATTTATCATTTTACTATTCATTTCACCAAATTGAGACAAAAATACCTGCAAAAGTCAGACCTCCTAAAAATCTTACACGGTTGTATTATTGCAATGCTTTTCATCAAAGTATAGGTTAGTGCTAGAAGATAAAGAAATTTATGATTTTGAGGAGACTCTTACATTTTGTTTGGCATATGAAAAGAAGTTAAAGAATATTGGTTTCAAAGATAGAACATCATCTAATGCTTCAGAGAATACAAAAATTTTAAATGCCATTCAAAATCTAGGTAATGATCTAGTTCTTGTGAAAATAGAGTTAAATGACCAAACATCATCCTCAAAAGTTACTTTTGCTGGATCAAGTAAGGTTAAAACTAAACCTAAAGAGATGTATTATGGAGTGTGTGAATTAGATCATGATCTTAAAACGTGTAAAGTTGTAAAAAAATTCGAAAGTTTGTGAAAGGTAAGAATATTTTAGAAATGTGTAGTTTTGTTGATTCTGATGTGAATGCAGTTCAAACTCGGTCTAAAGATTATTCCAAAAATGATAATCAAAAAGGAAAAAATGTTGATGACTCCAAAGGAAAATAAAAATCTGATCCTAATGATAAGACAAAACCACTTTGGATAAATCAAGTAAGCCCACTTCTGATGAGGTTCCATCTGGATTGAATAATGCTCAATATTAGCCTTATAAAGGTAAACCATTCATGAAATCATCAATATTTCTTGTTGGATATGATATTGTAAGGCTGAATATGTTTGAAAGCCTTAGTTTACACGAAGCATTGAATATGATAATAGTGAATATCAAGTACTAAATCATTCCAATTCAGCACCTGATTACATTCCACCTTTCTATGTATCGGTCAAAATTTAAAATAAAATCATTCATAATTGTATTCTGGATACAAGAGCATCAAAGAACATTATGCCTAAATTTATTGTTGATCAATTAGGCATTCTTTATGAACATGATAATAGAAAATTGACTAGTTTTGACTCTTGTCAGACTAGATGTTATGGAAAATTCAAGGATATAGTTATCAAAATAGCACAAGATAAAAGAGTAAGGTTTGATGGAAATGTGCATATCTTAGATATTACTGCTAATTATGTTATATTGCTTGGAAAGGATTGATCATAAGCTATAGGAGTTTTCGTCGTAAAAATATCTTACTTGGTGCCGATTGGTAATGTTATTACTTTAATACACATAGAGGAATGGTTAGGGACACAAATTGAAGAAGTTTCATCACATATCTCTTTTGTAGAAAACTGGTATGGGAACTTATGGCTTGAATACTTTAGATATTAATGATTTTGATGATGAAGATCACCAACATGCTAGATTGTTTCCTTCTGATGACATTTGGATTATGTGTTTTGATGGAGCATGCTCTCAAATTGGAAATGGGGTTGGTGTGGTTATCAAATCACTCGTGGGTAAGTAATTTAATTATGTTTTTCAACTCTCATTTGAAACAACAAATAACATCGCTTGAGTTTGAAGCTTTGTGTTTGGGTTTACAACAAGCTTTAAGTTTAAACATTAAGAAACTAATTATTTTTTGGAGATTTAGAACTTGTAATAAGACAAGTGAAAAATATTTACAAGACTAATCAAACTCGTCTTCATCGTTATACACAAAAGGTTTGGTCTCTTATTGAACATTTTGAAGCTTTTAACATTAATCATATCTTTAGAGAATTCAATTCCATAACCGATAAGCTTGTTGTTTTTTTCCTCTAATCCTATGTGTGTTGATTAGATTGACTACATTTTCAAAGAAGTATATAGGCCTATGATCCCTGATCTTGAAACTAATTGGCCGGTTTTCTCTTTTGATGAACACATTGATAATTTTTGAAGGGAAATTACTTTTATTCATATGATTATGTGCTTAATTGTGGTGATTATTTGCAGTTGTCTAGTAATAAATTCCCTGTTGGTTTGGTAAGTCTATAGTCCATTTCTCCCCACATGAGCAACCCAAGATTTCTTCTTCTATTGAAGCATCTAGGAGAATCATATGTGAAACCATTGCTTTCAATTTAGGCATGGAAGAAGAACCAAAATTTGTTTATCTTGGTGCTTGCATGACTAAAAGAGAGAAAGATGCTTTCATAAAATAATTAAAAGAATACCTTGATGTGCTAGCATAGTCCTAAATTTTTTTAAAGGGATACAATACAAGAATTATTAAACATGACATTCTCTTCAAACCTGGAATTAAACTTGTACGTCAAAAGCCTAGAGAGTAAGCCCCTTATTGAGGACACCATCAATAAGGAGCTGGAGAAAATGCTTAAAGGTGGTGTCATTTACTCTATGAGATATTCTAAATGGGATGCTAATTTAGTAGTTGTATGTAATAAAAATAGAGACATCTGTCTCTATGTTGATTTTAGAGACTCAAATCGTGCAAGTAATAAAGATAACTTCCCTTTGCCAAACATTGATCAAATCTTGCAATAGGTCGCCAGTTCAGAAATGATGTCTCTTTTAGACGGATTTTCTAGTTATAATCAGATTTTGTGAATCCAGATGATCGAGACAAAACCAATTTACCACATGAAAAGGTACCTTTTCTTATAATTGTATGTCTTTTGGTTTAATTAACGTAGGTGCTACTTTTCAAAGAGAAATGCATGTTACCTTTGATGATTTGATTGGAGTAATTATTCAAGTTTACCTTGATGATTTGACTATGTATTCTCTTAAAAGAAAGAAACATTTGGACCATTTAAGATAAATTTTCATTCGTTGCCATAAATTTGGTATTTCTCTAAATCCAAAAAAATCAGTTTTTGGAGTTACAAAGGGTAAGTTATTGGGTCACATTATTACAAAGAATGGTATCTCCATTGACCCAAAAAGGTGAAAGCTATCCAAGAATTACATCCTCCTAATAATGAGTCAGGTTTACATTCATTTTTGGAAAAAAATTGTGCTTAAATTCATATCTTATTTTTCCGACAAAGTTGCCCCTTTACGGACCTTGCTAAAAAAGAATCATGGTTTTTTGTGGGATTCTCATGCAGATTCTGCCTTTGCTAATGTTAAAAATGTTATCTCTTCTACACGTGTTTTGGCCAAACCTGACTTGTCTAAACCATTCATTCTATATCTTAATGCAACTGATAAAGCTTTGGGTGTTGTTATAGCTCAATATTTTGAAGGAAATGATAAGAAACCTATTGCTTATTTCAATCAAACTCTCAAAGATGTTGAAGTCGGGTATCTTTTAATTGAAAAGTTTGTCTTTACACTAGTCTCAGTTTTGGGAAAAATAAATATTTTCTAATGGGAAAAAAATTATTGTTCATTCTAATGTCCCTGTATTAGCATATTTGCTTAAACAACATATGATTGATGGAAATATTAGCTAAATGGATTTTCAAAATCCAACAATTTGACTTAGAATTGGAAACTTGTAAGACTATTAAAGGAAATGAACTTGCTAAACACTTGGCTGAAAATGTTGATTCTAATGTCAATGTTATTATTTTAGCAATGGACGATGTTTTACATGTCCCTCATTTTAAGACTATGACAGGTGTTGATTTGTCTTCCAAATTCAACATAGGTTTCATCATGCAAGAATGGGATTGTTTGTTATCCCAAGATGATTGGTATCATGATCTTATTTATTATTTCAAAAACCAATCATGTCCTGAAAACTTAGATAAAAGATAGTGAAGGGCACTTCATTTTCAAGCTCTTAAATTCATGTTTTTAGAGAACTTGTTATTTTTTAAAACCGTGATGGTATTATTTTAAGATGTTTGACACATGATCAAACTAAGTGCGTATTAAGAATTTTTCATGAAGGTGTTTGTGGTGGTCATTATGTTACTAAAACTACGCTCACAAAATTTTACGTGCAAGATATTATTGGCCTACTTTATTTAAAGATGCATACAAATGGGTTAGGTCATGTGCCCTTGCCAAATGTTTGTTGGTCGTGAACGCTTACCAGCCATGCCATTGAATCCCATTATTCCTGGATAAGTCCTTTACCAAATGGGGAATTGATTTTATTTTTGATATTCATCCCCCTTCTTTAGTTGGTCATAGAGACATCCTAACATCTAGTGACTATTTTACTAAATGGATTGAAACCGTTTTTTAAAGAGTTATATTGCTGGATGTAGACTCTAAATCACACACTTTGGGTACATTTAAGGTCTTAATCACATCCTACTATTCATATTATTCCTAAGCAAGAAAAATAGCAATTAAAAACTATCTTTGGCTTTTTATCTGTGTTTCATGTCTTCTTTCTAGTCTTACACCCTACATCACAATTGATACTTCATTGTTTTATCTTTTATGACTCTGGACACACAACGCCCAAGCACCCCCAACCCTTCTCTACCTTACTCACCTCTTTTGGGTCTCTTATATCTTTTGGGCATCTTATTTTCTTATGGTTCGGCCTTCCAATTGTTAATTGTGAAATTTAACCAAGGGAATCATATAAATATAAAGGTATGTGACCGTAATAAAGGACCAAGCTCTAAGCATATATTATCACCACCTAAGGTTGCATGCAAAGGAATTCTAAGGGCATCAAGGCATCCATATAGCTTTCACTCAAAGGATAAGGGACTGCATTTTCTACATACACACATAGGAAGTGAAGTTTGATTTTTCATCCACATATTTACTTATATTACCACACCTACCTATCGATTTCTATAGAGTGCATCTTGCATAAGATCTTCCCAGGGCACGATTTCTACATACACGCACAAGAACTACACGAAGTCTGAAATGTAGTGTAATGCTCGGTTGTAAGATCACTCAATCTGGTGACCGTTGGGGTCGATCGACTCGACTACCCATTTACATCTTTCTTTTTTAGGATTTGATGTGTTTTGGATGATATCATTTGTTTTGTAGGTTACATGTGAGCTTTGCCGCATAGTGCGACATACAAGTGAAAAACAATGAAGGTCAAAGATCCACCTTGTGATATAAGGAAAACTAGTTTCGAGCTCCTATGTGGTCATGGGCACTCGGCAGAGGTCCCCAAAGTGCTTAAGTGCCCTAGTCCGTGACTCATCCAATAGTTCCAAGATTTTCTATGTTTGATTACAAAGTTTCCTCCTATTTACTAGTTTTCTAGTCCAACATACTTTGAGAATAATTTTGAAATTAGCTAAGGCTTCTACTATCTCTCTTGTACCTAGGGTTTCATATTTCTTTAGCTTATTACTTGTGTCCTCTTGTATCTAAGCAACTAGTATTCCTTATTTACATTTGTTACTATGTGATTAGGATTTCACAAATTAAATATTTTTAAATCATTTGGCGAACCCATCATTCGAACAATCTTGGATCTTCATTTTTCTCATTCTATTCAGTCTTCTATCATGGATTCTAAAGCTCATCAAGTTTCCTTATATCAATTGCTTAAAATGCACCCACTCTGCAAAGATGCTCTCCAAAAATTTATACACTCTATCTACCTCCCTCTTGATATATCGACTTCACAAGTCAATGTCATCTTCAATCACCTCTCTGTCTCTATTAGTATTAATGCCAATCAATCAATTTGCAAGTCTATTCAAGTTTTACATTCTTTATTTTGAGATAAATTTTAGGCTATGGAATCCACGATTACATCACTCAAATCTGAAATCCAACATATTTAGGACATTTCTCAAGCTTATGCTAGTTCTCCTTCTACATCTCATCCTCATTCTATGTCTTCTATATGTGATCATATCGGTGAACCTCAAATCTCGCCGCTCCTGCTTCTCTTAAGTTTGAGCTCAATCCTTAGCAACATGATATTCTTCCCCATCTCCTCACTCAAAAATTGATCAAATTACCATCTATGCATTGCTATCCTCCTTATCGGCTTAAAAAATATCAAGGTCATTCATATTGTAACTATCATCGGATCAATGGACATAATGACAATGATTGCTTTGCTCTTAAGCGACAAATTGGACATCTTAAGCATTATGATATCATTTCATTTGCTACCAAAAATGTTGCTACATATCCAATTGCTACATCTCAATGGGTTCCTAAATTTGATTCATCTATGTCTCATGAGCATCATACCATCATTACTCATGTTTCTTTTACAATAATTCAAGAGCCTCCTAAGTAATCGCCTCTCAAAATCAGTCTAATTCCTCCTCCTCTCAAGTCTTCTACAACATTATCAAGTGAAACTAAGCGGTTGCATTTGAAAATCATTCTAATTCCTCTCGAAATATTCCGCAACGTTATCAATCCCACATAAAGGCTACCACCAATTCCTTTTGTCAAACAAACTACTACTTATATTGATGGTCAAAACACATTTCAAACTCCGTTATCATGGCATGGTCCTACTGCAAGTTGCTTGTTTACCTTTGTGCGGACTCTCCCTCTTCTCATGACATAGATAATGCTCTCCCACAATGGCATGGTATCTCTCGCATCATTACATAGATCTCCATCATTGGAACACTTGGGGGCATCATGCTTACTTCCCCTTCTATAAATATCACTTTTATCTACCATTTTCTATCATACTTAATGCTATGCGCTTTCATGATTCATCTTTCTTAGCACTTTCAAACCCTTTGATACACTTTGTATCATCATCACCCTATGACACAATCTCATGCTAAGGTTCACACTGACTCGTTGAGGTCATACTATATCCATGAACCTCACACATTACACATTTCAAGATACATGCTTCACGGTACATCTTTCTCTAACTCCATTCTCACACATCATACTACCTTATGACACACTCTAGGTCCATGATTCATACTCGACTAATGAGGTTCTAAATCTAAAATGAACCTCACTCTTCTACACTCTACGCTCTATGCTTCGTTGATCATATCTTTATAGTGCACAATTCAAACCATTTCCCAATGACGCACTCTTTTTCTATGGTTCATTCTTGGTATCAAGGGGTCTTTTATAAATGAACCTCATCTCATGCATACTCATACACATTCACTTGGGGGGCACACTACCCCTATCACATTCACTTTGCATACCATTCCATTACACTCATTCACAGCATACTACATATCTTGGTTGCATTTATTCATGCATACTTATGCTCACATATATACTTTGTTTCACATGTTAGACAGATATCAGTATGTCATTGTCTTTCTATATACACATCCACATCACTTGGTCTTTAGTTGTGAATGAAAACTTCCTACATATCTTTACACGCAATAAGGATGCTTGGCACTGTACCTCTTACCATTCCCACTAGGGCTCCCGGGGTATCTCGCATTCTCTTCTCGTATCACATGTGTTATTGTTTCATTGTATACTACTTCTTCTTCTTACTAGCACACTACCGTATTGATATATATATGTGTGTGTGTGTGTGTGTGTGTGTGTGTGTGTTGACATACTTTATATCTTTCTAACATGTTAATGGGGGCTTCATGTGCAACATTTACTTTGCAGGAACTATTTTCCACCATGATTATCTGATATATTTCTTGTTATTGTTTGTCTTTGTCTTCCATTATATGCCATTGTTTGCAGGTTATGCCCTATGTCTTGTTTGATCTTCTATTGTATGCTTTTGGCCACTTCGGCCTTGATTATCTTGTGACATTGTGAGCGATGTCCCACTTTTGAAACCCGCTTTTCACGATCTACTTTTTTCGCCTTCCTTTCTAGATTATACCTTTATTCTATATGCATACTTTTCTTATTCATACTAACACATGTCCTAGCCACTTTGTGTTTATGTGCATTGGTTTCTACCATGCACATCCTTACAGGTATTAGTTTTAGATCTCCATCGCGTCCTCCTTTGGACAACATTCTCCTAGTGACGTTGCATGCACACTAAATGAGGGGGCATACATTATGGAAATCAATCACCCATATAGCAACACAAAGCTACAACACAATGACAATTCAACACAGAACATAACAAAGTTACAATCACAACACGACCTAGATTCTCGACTTGGGTCGTCAATTTAGCACATACGCCAATGCCCAGCTCCAAACACTAGTGCCCGGGCACTCCTTACCTTTCCGGGGTGGCTATGACCGGTGGTCATTCATGATCACTTTCTCAAATTGGCACGCTTTCAGAATTTACGAGAACTTTGTACAACAATACAGCACAATTATCCAACAATAAGAACACATTCTATTTTCTTTTTCTACTTGGATCGAATTGGATTGAATACGAACAAATCGAATCACACCATCTGCAGTGGTGTATAAACTTTGGGAAGCAATCATGGACGGAGAATAACACTAGACCTTTCTCCCCAACAATCTTCTGATTCATTGCATGAAATCACCCAAAAAAATTCGCACTTGGCCCGAGATTGCCCAAAAACTCATTATTGGCATGAGATCACCCAAAAACTCACTCTTGGCATGAGAAATCCCAAAAATCGTTCTTCTACAACATTTTCGGGACCTTATCCATCCCTTTCACTCATCAAGGATCAAGTGCACACTTTCCTTTTACTACTTTTTCAAATTTTTACATACTTGGATCGAATTTTTCATATACACGACTTTGACTACTCTTTTACTCTTCTATTTTCAAGTTCGTCCTTATCGAAGTAACAATCTCAAGCACAACACAAGATACAATAACAACATGTACAACATGGTACACACATTACACTTTTCACCCCTAGGGTCACTTCCTCTTTCTTAGCTTCCACGCTTCATTTTTATCACTTCACGCTTTCACTTGTCTCCTTTGCACACTTTCACCATTGATCTACAAGAGACTAAGGTATGGAAATTCTGAACTACTTTATGTTATCAAGTATTCACTCAACAACATAAAGTGGGGAAAAATGTAGACACTAAATCACGCACTTTGGGTACATTTCTAGGTCCTAATCACATACTACTATTCATATGATTCCTAAACGAGAAAAATAGTAATTAACATCTATCTTTGACCTTTTTTTGTGTTTCATGTATTCTTTCTAGCCTATTATGCCCTACAACCGAGTTGATACTTCACTATTTTATCTTTTATGACTCTGGACACTAGCGCCTGACAAGACACCAACACCCGTGCACCCTCATCCTTCTAGGTGCCCTAACCCTTCTCTATCTTACTCACCTCTTTTAGGTCTCTTCTATCTTTTGGGCATCTTATTTTCTTATGGGTCATCCTTCTAGTTGTTAATTGTGAAATTCAACCAAGGGAATCATATAAATATAAAACTATGTGACCATAATAAAGGACCAAGATCTAAGCATCTATTATCACTACCTAAGGTTGCATCCAAAGGCATTCTAAGAGCATCAAGGCATCCATCTAGATTTCACTCGGTAGGCACAAGAGGACTACATTTTCTGCATACACACATAGGAAGGAAAGTTTTTTTTTCGTCCACACATCTACTTACATTGCTACATCTAGTTATCACTCGTTATCAAGTGCATCTTGCACAAGAGCTTCTTAGGGCATGATTTCTACACACATGCACAAAAACTACATGGAGTCCGAAATGTAGTGCAATCTTTGGTTGTAAGATCACTAAGTCGGGTGACCGTCTGCAGGTCGGTTTTGACTTTCTATTTGCATCTTTATTTTTTAGAATTTAATATGTTTTGGAGTTTTGCGGATATCATTTGTTTTTTAGGTTACAGGAGAACTCGGTGGGCAAAGTGTGACATATAGGCAATAAAAAATGAAGGTCAACGACTACCTTGCAATACAAGAAAACTAGTTTCTAAGCTCCTGTGCGGTCACAAGTGCCCAACAGAGGTCCCCAACGCTTAGTTTCCCTAGTCATGTTCTCGGTGCCCTAGTCTAGGCTCATCCGACGCAGTTCCATGTTTTTTTTTAGTTTTATTACGACATTTTCCTCCTCATGTTTACCGCTTTCTAGTCTAACATACTTTGGGATTAATTGTGAAATCAGCTAAGTCTTCTACTCTCTCTCTTGCACCTAGGGTTTCATATTTCTTTAGCTTATTTCTTGTGTCCTCTTGTATCTAGAATTTATTATTCCTTATTTATTTATTTTACTCTACAATTAGGATTTCACAAATTCAATTTTTGTTAAATCATCGCTTAAGTTGTTAATTTTTTTAAAATCAAATTTTTTCATGTTTTGGAGTCCTTGGGAAATTATATCAGACAATGGTCCATAATTCATTTATGAGGAATACTTAGATTTTCTTAGCAAATATTCGATAATCTCGAGTCATTCATCTAAATATTACCCATAAGGTAATGGACAAGCCAATTTGAATCTACGAATAATATTTTTGATTAATATCATCAAAAAGTTGGTTAATAGTAGTAAAAGAAATTGGAATTTAATTTTTAAAAAAGCGTTATGGGTTGACTGCAATTACCATTAAAATAAGTACTAGTTTTTCACCTTTCATGTTTGCTTATGGTTCTCGAAGCCACCATGCTTATTGAAATGCAAATTTCTTCCGCACATATTGCTTTGAATTATGGTTTGGATGACTTAGATGATTTATAATTACGACTGGATGAATTGATAGCTTGAGATCAAATAATAGTTACTACTTTACAAAAACATGAAAAGGGTAAAGAGAAGTTGAAAAGGATATTTTACAAAAATCTCATAGTAAAAAATTTCCAAGTTGGAGACCTTGTTTTATGTTGGGATAAAGCTAGGGAGAATCATGAATAACATCACATATTTGATTCCCTCTGGCTAGTTACTTGTCAAAATACTTCAATTTTGGGAAATAATGTTTTTCACTTGAGGGAAATTGATGGTGATTGGTTGCATTTTATAGTCAATGGTGAACATTTAAAACATTACTACAATTGAATCTATTGGCTTGTATATTATGTACATATTGTTTGTCTTTTCCTTGGTTGTTTTTGGTTTTATTTGCTTGTGCTTGGTAGTTCTAATAAGTTGTTGTGATAATTGAAATCATAAATATGCTTCATCTCTGCAAATGTCTTGGATTGGATGAAGATGCCTATCAAGTTGTTCGGATGGTAAGATTCTTTTGAAACTTTCAGTCAAAGATGATTTATAGAATAATTTATCTGATTTCATAAATGAATGTTCTACTGATATACTTAATGTGAAGAGTTATACTTGATTTTCAAACCAATGAAGGTTGACTATGTACTTGATCTTATCCATCCGTCACTTCCTAATCTCCTTACATCCCTTATTTTTTCACAATTAGCTAGACAATCATCCCAATTTAGTTTAAGTCATTATTCGGGTCCTACACAAATATAATGTGCCTACGTTGCACTCTTGAGCCTTAATTTTACATTTTTGACGCACTCCCACTCATTTTACATCCGTCAAGGGTAAAATTGTGAGGGTGAGATGATGGAGTATGGGAATGATGAAGGACATGTGTGTATGTAGGGTTTTACTTTATTGATATTATGTCATAGATTTTCCAGTTTCACGTATAAATTGTGGCAAGAGATGACTCACCTAAAGATGGAGATACTCCATAGTGTGTGGTTATTTATATTACATGGATTGAGTAGGTGAGGATGGACATGTGTTTATTGACGACACTTATGGAGAGATGGGATAGTGATACTAATATTTTTCATCTAGTGACTGATGAGATGATCATTACCCTTAAGGATACATGGAGGATATTTTACATTCCTAGGGGTGAGCGGTGGTGTCGGTGGCATATTTTACTATGTTAGACAATATATCATGGAGATTGTATGAGCATGTGGCTGAGGGGATTGAGATAGAGGTGAAGGATTCCGATATCATGAGCTTTATGAACGGGTGTAGGTAGATGGGTCATGGCATATTTGTGTAACGTGATTTATAGTATTATAGTGCTAGATTCATCATGGTACACATTCGCATGGGCAATATGTGATGTATTAGTGTAGATGATAGAGCATTAGACAATGTATGCATGGGAGCATACACTATTGGCATAAACGTATTCAAATTTACATTAGTACATGAGCTCGTTGAGAGTGGGCTTGAGTGTGGGAGTGTTGTTACAAGTTTGGACATGGGAGCATATAACAATAGAGATAGGCCGCATGGGTTACCTTATTTGATCCATGAGAAGTTATTAGTGGAGACACCCTTTTATTTCGATGGAGGGTGGATAAGGATGTGTTGCACACATGCCATATGAGGGTGTGATGGATCACTACCAATAGATGCTAGCGAGTTTAGAGTGAGTGATATTATATGGAAGCCATATAGGAGGTGGCAGGATTTTTAGATGGTGAAAGGATGAAGCACAACTATAATGAGTGTAGAGGGAAAGATGGATGATCAGTATACACGTGCAAGAGATATATCTTTTCTAGTATGGATGTGTGATGTGGCGCTTTGGGCTATGTTAGGGAGTGACACCGATCCTGTTAGATTCCCACGCTTGAGTGGAGATGGGCAACAATGACTGTTGTATGAGGTTATGGGTGATGAGGATAATTCCCCAATAGAGCTTGCCAAGGGTGATGATGTAGGAACCACATGATATTTTGATACGTGGTGGGTGGTGTATGGGCCATAGGGCATACCATGGGAGTGACTCCAAAGATGAGAGAGCCACGAGGTGGAATTAGTATGAAGGATGATGATGAGACAGAGACAAAAAAAAGACAACTAAGACAGAGGCACATGACACACAAGTACAAAGCTAGAAGCATAGGGTGACAAAGTCATCATATGTCGAGTGTATAGAGGGTTGATGAGGCAGAGGATGTGATCGAGATTTAGGAGGTACCAGTGAGACTAGGATAGTAGAGGCGGGGTTAGGACGGATGAGCCTCGAAGCTGAGATTGATGGAGTGGTAGGCCATATACATGGGTGGATGTGACGAAAAGAGTAGTATCATATACATAAATGGGAGAGGGTAGTGGGCAAATGAATAACACTGCCAGAGACGCCATGTCGAGCCAAAGGCCGAGATGTAGAGAGTGTGGTGGAGTTAGTATTGGCTTCTCTAGATGAGGTGACAGAGAGCAGATAGACTACAAATGGAGGTAACTAAATTAAAAGGTGTCATGATGTTGATCGATCCTAGATTGATAAGTTGGAGTGTTAAATACTAGTATATTTATATGTTACGAGACATATCAACAAGCTTGAAACTATAATGGAAATATAGGAGCATGATTGAGATCGAGTCACTCACCTAGAGGAAGTGGTAGCTACACACCAGCAAGGTGAATGAGGTCATTGAGAGTTCACAAAGGAGGCATTGGTTCATGTCAACCGGGATATTGACAGAGAGGGTGCACGTGATGGAGATTATGAGGATTTGATATGAGTCCATGCCCCAATGGTGGTGGTGCAACCTTTCTTGAGATCTTCTAATTCAAGGTCTAGGACACACAAGACCAATATGTGTCCTTCTAAGAGAAAATCAGTGCATCCAACAAGATCACATATAGGTGACAATATGTCAAGGCTTGATGTAGGACTAGCCCCATGATTTTAATGACATCTACTCATGATTTTATATGTACATAACAATGTTATATATACATGAGACATCGATCTCACCCTTTTGTTGTGTTATAAAATGACTCATCATGTGCTCAATAAATGTGTGTGTGCTTGTGATGATGTTAATGAAATGGAGATATACAACGGTGAATTACTATTCATTTTTTACTTTTCTTATATTCTTGCAAGTATGTGTGACTATAGATATGCAAGGCTATGGTATATACAAATGGAGTGATGTAAATGTGGGTGTAGTTTATTATAGTGTGAACGTGACACAATGCTTATAGGTGTACTATAACTCACGAGTGGACACGAACGTGTCTAAGATCAATATAGAAAAACCAATGATTTGAACAAAGTCTAACGAACATAAGGTAACATACTAGCCCTTCATTTTGTCAAGATCCAATGTGTGCATATGTGAGTTGATTACCACTTAAAACAAATAGTTAAGAGGGTGTAGAATAAGATGCTAGCCAATGTGTGGGTGTATGTAAGAAAACATCTGGTGTGTAATGTGTATAGTGGAAGGTAATTTTGAGTTGTGCTTTGCTCTGCTTTGCCAACCAGGTGTCTATAGACTCAACAGAGACACATTTGATTCTAATCGCATTGCATTGCTCTACCACACCAAACATCTATAGCCTTGATAAATATGTTAGAAAGACCACTTTGAGATATTTATTGACATCGCTTTAGTTTGATGATATTTCTTTACTTTTCTCTTTTGTGTCCTTTTTCTATTGATTTTTCATTCTTTTCTTGCTTTTGAAATGTTATTCATCGATTTAGAACCAATATGACTTGATGAAGGAGGTAAAAGTGAGTATGAGACATCATTGGCTAGTGTGAACAAATAAGGTCCTTTAGTGTTTGCAACAAGATTTTTAATGTGTAAAGTGTGGGATATTTCAAAAATAAAGGTTTTCTTAAATCACCAAGTGAAGAATACTAGGTTCAAAATACCAGAGTTAGCCATATGAAAACTAACATGAGGGTTCCATGTCGATTGTTTCGTGCCTAAAAGCATTGAGACACCTATATATAAAATGAATTGTGAAAAGATGGTTTTGTGGATGAATTGATAGGTACACATGGATCAAACAAATCAACAATACATACGGATAATCACATGACTCATTTTTGTATTTTTGATTTTATATTATTTTTGTGTTTTAAAAAGTTTTTTTATAATTTGTTTGGAATTTTTCAAAAATATTTTATTGTTTTTGTGATTTTAAGCATAAAAGCGTTGCAAATACATGGCATTTAATAACTCAATTTCTTCATTACCATCCATGTCAACTAACTTGTAAGCCCCAAACCCATATTTTTGAATGATCACATATGGCCCAAACCAATTAGGGGAAAATTTATCCCGTTGGTCAGGTGCTTGAGATGAATTTTGTTGATTTTCTTTGAGAACAAGATCACCTAACTCAAACTCGTGGATATGAACCTTCTTGTGATAAGTTCTTGTTATACGATCATGATAGACTTGGAGATGTTCAAGAGCATTAACATGCCTTTCATCAAGTAGATCAAGTTGGGTAAGGCATTCACGATGGTAATCATCATCAATAATGAATTCTTGTAGAGTGACACATAAGGATGAGATTTCAAGCTTAAGGGGCATAAAACTTCAGCCCCACATACTAGGGAAAAATGTGTAGTTCCTATAGGTGTGTGGATACTAGTGAAATATGCCCAAAGTGCATAAGGAAATTACATATGCCAGTCTTTAGTGGGATGCATTAATAATTTTTAAGAGAATATTTTTAATGTTTTTATTAGAAGATTTTTCCTTTCCATTAGCTTACAGATAATAGGGTGTGGAAAATATATGTTGAATTTTGTACTTATCACACAATGCCTTGGCATATTTATTCTTGAAAAAGCTTCCATTATCTTAAATGATCTTAGTGGGGATGTCGAAATGACAAATGATATGTTGGACAATGGATTTGACAATTTGGGTTCTTGTGGCACGTGCAAGTGTGCACCTCATACCACTTCATGAATTATTCAGTAGCATTAATAATAAATGCATGACCATCATAAGATAGTGGGAAAATTTTCCCATAAGGTCAAGTCCCCATTGGGAAAAGGGCCGATGGGTTGAAGAGGTTGTAACTATTGTGTGGGAAGATGTGATAAATTTTAAAGTTTGAAATTTATCACAACAAAAACATATGTGCAAAAACATTCTATTCTAAAGAAGGCCAATAATAACCCATATAGAGGATGCATTTAGTGATATCCATGCCACTAAAGTGACCTCCACATGTACTATTATGTGATTCAACAAACAATGATGGTCTTTTGAGGTAGAAAACAATGTAGTAATATACCGTCATAACCATGTTTGTAGAGAAGGTATCCAATAAGGACAAAGTGAGTATCTCATTGTCAAAAAATTACATCATTAAGTGCCAAGGAGAGTATTGAATTTTAAATATGTAACAAGTTCTTCATACCAAAGTGGTAGTGGCATAGTTTCAATTTGAAAAATGTTGAGTATTTGAGTATGATCAAAGGATGGTTGTGTTAGCACACGAATGGAAATGTGATAATGTCAACTTCTTTTTCTAAAGGTATATATGATCCTAAAGAGGCCATGGTTTCCATAAAGTGATTGGTATAATGTGGCACGGTCTCAATCTCAAAATGAGAAAAATGAGCGAGCAATGAATAAAAAAGAGTCTTGTTTTATTGTCGCATTGTGACTTTGACACTAAGTAGACCCTAAGATTTGATTGAGAACTAATTGAGAATAACCAAAAATTCACAATTGTTTGATTTTAAGAGTAATAGCTAATTGAAGACCAATGACAAGAGATTCATACTCATCATGTTGTTTGTGCATGGAAAATCAAGTTTAAATGATAATGGAATAGAGGCTCCTTGGGGTGTGACAAAACTACACATGTGCCTCCTCCTTGGTCAGTTTTGGATCCATCAAAATGTAAATTCATATCAAATTCTTGTTGGCATCAATATAATCCTCACTTTTAGATACATAAAGATGGAATCATCTAGTAGATCAATATTGAGTGGTCTTGAATCATGAAGAGGGGCTTCAACTAACTGATCGAAATCACTTGACCTTTAATAGAATTTTGTGAAATGAAATGTAGATCAAATTTAATGAGTAACATGATCCATTTAGATGTGCGGATATTGTGTTATGTCTTTCTCATCACATTATACAAAGGATATGCTTTAGCAACAACATATGTCATGTGATTGATCATGTAATGTTGAAGTTTTGTGTGGAGAATACTATGACCAAACAAAGCTTCTCGATGTGTGCATAATTAAGCTCATAAACAACGAGTGTATGACTAATGTAATAAATGGGTGATTCAGATTTGTCCACATTTTTTTGAGCTAACATACTTCCCAGAGTGAAGTCAAGTATAAAAATAGACAAATAAAATGGAATTTCAGGATGTGGAGGTGACAACACGAGGAGTGAGAAGATACTTTTAAGTTGTTCAAATGCAATGTGACACTCCTCCCCCAAAAGGTAACACCTTTTCTAAGGAGTTGATTAAATGGAATCAAAAAGTTGTGCAATAAAGTTTCAAATAACTTTAATCTTTCCCGTTGTTCAAATGCAATGTGACACTCCTCCCCGAGTCGAAGGTAACACCTTTTCTAAGGAGTTGATTAACTAGACGTCAAGATCATAAAGTCATGTGATCAAGCATCAAATATCTTGGATCTTTACTAGAAGGCTACATAGTTGTTTTATTTTTATAATGGGAGGCTATAAACAATGGCTTTAACTTTAGCTAGATCCACCTCAATGCCTCGACATGAGACAATGAATCCAATTAACTTTTCTGATGTTACTTTGAAAATACATTTCTTGGGATTCAACCAAATTTTGTATTCCAAGAGGTGCACAAATATTTAATGTATAAATTTTATGTGATCAGAACATAGCTTGACTTGGTGAGAAGATCATCAACATAATATTCTATGATGTCATGAATGTAGTCATGAAATACATAGGTCATAACACGTTGATAGGTCACCAATATTTTTTTGTCTAAAGGGCATCACTTTATAGAAAAATGTCCCCAAGGAGTGGTGAAATTAGTCTTATGTTGGTCTTCGAGAGCGATTCTAATCTAATTATAACGGGAGTCCATGAAAGAGATTTCATTGTTAAAAATAATAGTGTCAATATTCAGCAAGGGGAAGTCATCCTTAGACAAGCTTTATTGACATCCATAAAGTTAGTGAAAACACGTAGACCACCAATTTTCTTTCCCATGGGGACCATGTTAGAGACCCATTATATATAGTTAATTGGTTGGATGAAACCGACATCAAGAAGTTTTTGTAGCTCTTCCTTGACTAGTAATACAACATGTGGGTACATCTTATGTAACTTCTATTTGACAGGTTTTGCATCAAGTTTTAACACCAAGTTGTGAACAATTGTATCTGGATCCATTCCTAGCATATCAACATATGACCAAGCAAAGACATTAAAAAAATCTCATAAAAGTGATGTGTACTCGACACGTCCCTCTTCATCGATAATCACTTTCCAAGGAGGACTATGCGAGGTTATTTAGGAGTACCTATGTTGACTTTAATAGTTTCTTTGATAAACATGTGTGATGCCTTGTCAAGATGATCAAAAGTGGGAAGCTCATTAGTAGGCTCTAGGGGTATGTCATCAGTGTCTCCAAAGTATGCTTTGTTGTGAAATTGAGTGTCTTGTGTAATGGATTTGTAGGGTTCCTTGTCCATGGCACCCAAGTGACATAAGATAGCTTCCTCTGAAGTGAATAGATCCAAGGGCATTGGCTTGTCTACAAGATGATAATTAATAGGAAATGTCTCAATCTAGTGATGATAATGTTATTTTGAAGGATAAGACAATCTGTAGGAGGTGAAGTGGGAGGTTGACCAATGTCATCATGATGTGAAGGTAAATGGTATGGAATGGGATGATTGATAGACCAATCAAATATTGTTCCAAATTCATGGAACAATTCTGCAAAATGGAACCATGTGGATTCATTAAGGAATATGTGTGAATGATCGGGTATGAAAGAGTGACTAAGAACTGCATGAATATGAATGACTGGATCTGTCCATCTAGATTGGAAACTCATGTCAGTAAAAGCTTCTGTGAGGTTTTCAATATCATCATCAAGCTTGGTATATCCTAATCTAGATTTGTCAGAGGCTAGTTTATAATGAGGGTGAATAGGAGTGGAAATTCCTTTTTAAACTTTCCCAATCTATAACCTTTCCATCCTTGGTCGAGTAGAAGATGCATTGTGAAATCCAGTTTTAAAATATATGAAATGTCATATGTGAATCAATATTTTGTATTATATACATTGTTGACAGTGGATGAGCTGCAATATCATATCCCCATACAAAAATAAGTGTTCTTGAGAGGGATTCCAAAAGATACCAAAGACCCTTTGACATGTTGTGTGGGGATGGTCTACCCATTTCTTTGATAGTGGACATATTAGGTAGAGAAATTGTGGATACGGAAGTTTTATTCCCGAGGCTAACAAATTATGCATCATTTGTCATGGGAGCTTTACCATGATCTTGAGGTATACTACTAGGTACGAGTTTACTACTAGAAGGAATAGAACTCAACTCCATCAATGGAGAAGATGATGAGGGTGGAGGAGGAGGTATGATGACTTTTGGTAGTGATGTTGAAGGTTGATCGTGAGATGATGATGAAGTAGGTGTGTCATGTGATTTTTGTGGATCAGAATGTTGTGTTGATGATGATGGGTTAGCTATAGTAGGTATATGGGTAGATGTGTTAGATACATCCACGAGAGATGAAACTATTCGTGTGACTAGTGTAATGGGAAACACTATTCTGAATGAAAAAAGTGATATTATTGCAATATTTAAATGGTTCAGCATCAATGGTGACACAATGTGTGACTCCATCTTGTGTGTATTTGAGACATTGATGAAGGGTGGATGAAATACATTTCATTTCATGAATCCAAGGATGTCCCAACAAGATATGGTGTATTGTAGTTATCCTTTTATGACATATAAAAGGGTGTGGAGTGACTTAGACCCAACTTTCATTGGTAAAAAATAGTGCCCAATGCAGCGCAAGGGGCATCATTGAATACGTAATTGTAATGTCGAGGTAGAAAGATGGGATAACAATATGTTGAGATGGTGTAAGGCTGTGGATGATATGATATTGATGTTTGATCCATTATCAATCAAGACACATTTGAATATTTTGTATTTGATTTCAACGATGATAAATAAGGGTGGCTCACTAGGCTCAATTCCCCTAGTATGAAAAGAGGTGATTCAGACTTGATCTCATAGTCATAGAACATGATTGATGATGAAGCCGCAGTACGAAATATTTCCCACGAAATGTGAAAAAGCATTGGGATTTTGTGTGGTCAATTCAATCAACTTTAAAGCCTTAGTAAGTGCTTCACGATGATTAGAATATTGAAAAATGAGATCATATAATGAGATCTTAGTCGACATACTATTTAATTGATTAATCAAATTATTCTTGAGAGTAATGACCGGTTATGAAGTTGATCCCACATTTGTGATTGAGAAATCACAAGTGTCATTTCAGGTGTAGAATTAGGTATTGTATTGGCATATTGGTTTCTTGTTATAATGTGAATCATACCAATAAAATCTTGGTGAGATGAAGATGACATGTCATAACTGACTTGGTTGGTTAAAGCCATATGTGATGGGAGTGGATTCTTGAAGATGTCCAATTTTTTTTTTGTGGCCATGGCATTATTAACTTGAATAACACCTTTTTCAATTAAGTCTTAAATAACATTGCGCAATTGTCGACACTTATTTGTTGTGTGACCCACATTCTATGGTAGGCATTTACCAGTAGATTGTTGACGAAAAAGTGGTTTTGGTGCATTAATATCTTCTTGTCGTATTGGTGGCAATGAGATAAGTTGAGAATCAAGGAATGTTTGTAGAATGCTAGATAGTGATTCAGTCAAATAAGTGTATTGACAATGTGTTTGAAATGGATCTCGTGATGTACTTTGTGTGGCTCATAGTTGTGGGTTATTAGGAGCCATGGAAGTATTCTTGAGGTGTTTTATGTAGAGTCTTGATTAGATTGGAGGACGACCTAATTTACTTGAGTCTTTTTGGTGAACTTAGAGAAATCATTATTTTTATGAAGTTTGACCTCTCCAGTAATAACATGGAAATATTTGATTCTCTTAACCATTAGTATGGATTCCTCAAATGAATGAAATTGTTGAATTTTGAGAGTATCATATATGTTTGGCAAAAATCATAGAAATAATTGAGTAAGTTTTGGTTGAGGAATGGGGAAAGTAAGTTCATGAACGATGGATCTCCAATGTGATACATAATCAATTATGGGTTCATCATCAAATTGTTTTAGATTATAGAGATCATATAAGGTAGTATGTTTGGTGACATTGATTAAAAATTGATCAAGGAATAAATCGACTAGTTGTTCAAATGAAATGATGCTATATTGAGTAAGTCCGGTATACCAATCTAAAGCTTGACCACCTAATGACAAGGGAATGTTCGTAACATAAGTGAATCATCATGACTAATGAGGTAGCAAAGCATACTTGAACATGCACAAATGGTTTTGAGGGTCTTATTTACCCTTGAATTTATCAAATTTAGGCATCTCAAAATGAGGTAGATATGATCTCATAGGAATTGATGGATGAATAGGTTCATTACAAAGTTGATTGTATGTGAGCTTAGGAATCCCCATACCCTGATTTTGAAGTTCAAGGTTACGAATTCTATCCATTAGGTCTTGGTTGATGTTTGGTGTTTGTTGGGTAGTATGGTTTTGAAGTGGTTGAGTGAATGAGTGTGTAGAGTAATGATATGGTATATGGTTGTAAGCATGAGATAATGAAGGAGAAATATGAGCAAAGGATGGCGAATTACATAGAATGTTTTGGGTAAAGTAGGTATTGTATTATGAGGACGGTACTTGATAGGTTGTGTGACACTCATAGATGGAATATGATGTGTATGTACAATTGTGAAGTTTTTGGGTCAATGGACATGGTAGTAGTATGAGGTGGTTCGATGGTGGATGAAGAAGGTTTGAGGTTTGCAGAGTAGATATTTAAATTATAGGCATCTAGATTGTAATAATATCTTCTAAGATATTCCACGAGAGCCTCCAGATTATGATCTAAGGCCTCTTTAAACTTGGGATCAAAAGGTGGAATCTTGTAAATTTCCTCATCTTTTACGGGATGAGCAAAGGTAGATTTAAGATTTTCTTCGGAATCTCCCACTAATCTCCTATGGCTAAAAATGTCATCATGTGAATGAGATGAGTTGTCCATGGTATGAGAAGGACTATATGAGTATGTGCAAGTAGTAACCATGCAAGGATAAGCTCAAAATGGCCTCAAGGCAATGAATGTGTGAGATGAATGGGGAAATTTGATGATGTGATGAACAAAAAAACTAAAAATCATAACCTAGTCACGATTGTGACTATGTCGTGATAGATCGAGGATCAAAAAAAGACACAGATTGGGTGAGTTGAGCTAATTAGAACATGTCGGTCTCATTTGCAACTAATTATGGGATGGTTGACTGTGAAACCAAGACAAAGTAGATGAGTTAAAATATTACAGGTTAGTCATAGTTGTAACTATTCCGGGAAGAAATACATGAGTAGGACATAATACAAAATGAATGATTTAAAATTCTACCTATCATTCATAATTACAACTAACTCGGGATGAAAATGTGATGGAAACATGCATTGTTGTCACACAGTTATGACTAGACCGACTGAAAAATCATAACTCGAGTGGATGACAAAAATATATATGATAGTGTGAGAAGGGCCTGTAAAGAATAGAAATAGTCACATGGACAACTTAGAAACAATATTGTTTGTTTATCTCAAGGTGGAATAAAGGTGTTTGGTCGGTTGGTTTCCTATAAAAGGTTCTCTCCATAAATACCAAGGACTATCAAAACGAGCGCGATACTAGAAAATTTCTAGTCATTACGGCTTTACTTTACCCCCTTGATTAACCAAGCTGGATTTTACTCCACTCAATCAATCAAACCGAGGTCGTCACTAAGGATAGCCTTGACTTTAACCTCACATGTGTACTAGTTAGGTAGGTGGAGGTACCTTTTTTTTACCAATTCCCTCAATGTGCCAACTACTTTAGGGTTCGTGGTACTCCTCACAATGAGTTTCTAGGCTTATGCCCATGCACTTCCCATAGTTATGCGGATGGGTATTTACCCTTATCCGGACTTGCGATAAAATGTGTAGTTCATTCCCGATTCATTCCTTTAAGAAAAATAAATGTGTTTTTAAATTTTTACGAAATAAAATTACAACAAAGTCATGTAGACACTATAAAATGCACCTATGCATAAGGTCCCTTACTAAAAACACAAAAAGACCAAAAAAATCATAAAACCCCATAAAATGAAGCTAAAATACACCTCACTATTATCCAAATAAGCTCATATGCTTATTCGATCACTTGTTCAAATTACATACTTAAACAATTTTGGATTGGTGGCAAAAGGTCAAATTATGGAGAAAATAATGTTTGGTGCGGAGAGAGGAGGCGTGTAGCAAGAGAAAACCATGCACCGTAGGAAAGTATACCCTCATGTCAAGACACACAAAGTCTGCAAAACAAAGAGAGAGAGCCGTGCGCAAATTCGCGTCAATAAAAAAAGCAAAGAACAATAGCTACGGAACTAAAAAGGAAATGCGCGAAAGTTTTTGTGACACAAATAGTCTATGCGTAGACCCGCACAACAAGTAGAGAAAATTTTCATGTGACATATAAATGATACCCATGCATGAAGCCACAAAATCCGCAAAGGTAATTGTATGTCTAAGAATCAACGCATGACTCAAGGTGCACGCGATGTCCCGAGGTCATGCTGGATCAACCGAAATGAAATGGATAGATGGATATATAGTGGATAAATGGGAATGCAGATGGAATGGGTGGAAGAGATCAAGAAATCTAATATTCTAAACTGGAAAACGGGTATATTCTCATTGAGAGAAATGAAATCCTCTCTTACTTGTTTAGGTGAAATAAAACGGTCAAGTAGGATTGCGGTGTGTAATTCAAGATCAATGCCGTCGAAACCAAACAAGAAACGACTTGGTTGTGGAACTCGTGGAAACTCTCCTTTGTCATCTATGAATTCCTCTCCAAAGAGGGTCATGAATGTAGGATGGATGGTAAGGTGAGGATGAATATAGTCTCTATCAGGCTGGTTCTGCCAGAACTCATTAGCGTTATTTGCTTCATCGTTCAAGGATATCCATTGTGAAATAATGCTTGGCGGAACTGGGGTGGTTTGGAATATGAGTTGCCTAAGGACCTGATCAATTTTGGTCAACTATGTAACAATGTTTGGTTGTGGTTCTCTTGCATCACACACTTTTTATCTACGTTGTTTGGGGCCTTGGATGATCTTGTCGACATGCAAACAAAAAATCTAAAGAAACAAACAAAACACATAAATAAACTGTAAGAAACTAAGGTCAAGTTCAGGTAACCTAAGCCTCTAAGGTATCATGGGGTCCTTGTGTTATTTCTCGTCTAATTAAATCTATGTTCCTAAATTAACCAAAGAATGCAAATAGATTTAAATCAAACAAAGTCGATTACTCTCCTTTAATTTAATTAAATCTACGTGTAACTAATTAATTAAAGAAAAGGAACTAATGTAATTAAAGCAATGAAATCAATCTAATCTACTTGTTTTTTTATTTTCCAAGATTTTAAAATGAAAGGGACTAAGACAAATAAACAAATTTAACTAATCTAATCTATGTTTTTGAAGATTTTCTTGGTTTTCTGGAATTAAACAAATGAAAGCTACACAGGATAAATAAAATTGCTTCTAATTAAATAGGAATTACTTCTATTCTAAAATAAAATAAACTAAATAGTGAAATAGCCGGATGCAGCTATTTCCTGTTGCAGAATAAATTAAATCTAATCTAATGACAACAGAGGATTTTCTAATTTGTAATTGTGGATCTAATTTCTTCGGTTCTACCTCAAAATCACGGGAAGATTGGAAAGCTTCTTAGAAGCAATTTCTTCCATGAGACTTCCTAAGTAAAACACTAAATTCTACATAAGATTTTTAAATATGAAGAAACTTAATCAAATGCACAGACACAGAAGCTTCTTCAAACTTACTTCCCTTGCAAATCCATAGGGATAAGCATGGAGGAAGTTGTCAATAGAAGCCTTGCTTGTATGCAGGCACAATCTAACTAAATGAACAAAAGAAAGCTACAAGTGTTTTAACAATGAAGAAGTAAAAGGATCTGTGCACAAGAACTTCCTCTGAATCCTTCCCAGAAAAATCCACATGGATGAGTTGAGAAGAAATCCTCAATGGAATCTATTTATAGGCAATAAAACTAACTCGAAAATTTTACCTTCTTAAAACAAGATTCTATGTAACTAATAAATGAAATCTAATTAATTAAACAAAGCTTCTAGGAATTCAAGTACACCTCCAACTTGGAAATAGAACTAAGACAATTCTCAATACTGGTTGTGCTTCCGATGATCCCTCGACTTATTTTCCAATGGTGAATCCAATATTGTCTAGGGAGTTGTGTTGGTTGGTATGCAAGAAGAAGATGTAGAAGTGTTGGAGCTAGTTGGTTTGCAGGTAGTTTGGTAGCAATGCAGGAAAGAGAGTAATAAGGAAAAAGATTTGTGTTTTCTTGTGTGCTTCTTGGAAATATTCTGGCAGCATAATGATGCAATTCCAAATCAAAATACTCTCAACCAATGCTTTGGAAAAAATCTTGGTTTTTATAGAAAGTTAGCAGGGAAATGGTGCAACACACTTGGTAACCAAGAAGTGCCAAATCACCATGGGAAGGGGTTGTTAACTTACTAATTTTATAAGTAGAGAAGAATAAGTCTATACACATCTAATATGCTTAATGACAACTGATTTAGTCAAGCAACATGTGAGATATCAACTTCAAAAAGAAACAACACGTGTTCGAACACGTTGGCGAATCTCAAGTAAGGCGCACGGAACCACCAGTCTCGTGGACCGGTGGTTACTCAACCGCCACGAAGTTTTGTAACCGAACTAAAGGTAGATCGAAGGTTATGCAACCACCGGGAAGTTACGCAATCACCGGCGCAGCTCTATAACTTAAGCCCAAAATTTTAAGGAAAAGGATGAAAAACAACTAGGAATGCAACAAAAGCTAGGAAATAGATAAGAAAGGTAAACTAAGCTATAAGAACATGCTACAAGTGATTAAATTGGACTTGGATACACCATTTAATCTAGAAAGGAAATTATCATCATTGGGGATTTTCATTATTCCAACAATAAAGCATCATGTAAATTTGGGTGTGTCAGAACAAAAGGAAAAGAGAACTGCGTAGAGAACCACGCGGTAAGGGAAGAAATATAAATCCATTATAGTAATAAAAGAACAAGACTACACAACAAATTAAAACAACACGTGTGACACTCAAAAAATTTGTATGATAGAAAATCACTACGCGTAGAAATCCGTACTACACGGAAGACACTTTGCGCATCAAAGAAGATTGAAGTCCGTGTAACGAATGCATGGAAGCCACATAACAGAAAGACATAAAAAGGCCCAAGTGGAATGTTACATGAAAAATTCACATGACAAATGAACAAAAATACTTGTTAAAATCCACACGACAAAGGGAAAATCAAAAGAAGGAAGTGTTTGTGCGACCTAGAGACAAATCATGAAATGCTTTGTTAAAATACGTAATGTGATTTTTAGCACAATTTGTTAAAAATGACACATGACAAGTTAAAAATAGAGGAATGTATGTAGATGAAGCTTGTTTCATCATCTATAAGTTCTAATAATAAAACAAAGCATACAAAAGAGGAGGAAAAGTTGTTTTCCTATTTCGAAAGCGTAGATTTTATTTTTAGCACAAGATTAGTTAAAAATAAAACATGAAAATTATTTTTAAAGAGTGGATAAAGCAAGATGTGTACATTTAACGTGCAAGGGATATTTTTAAAGCGAGTGCGCTTGTTTTTTCTATTTTTAGCGATGAGACTTGCATGTATGATATTTTCCTTCTTTTTCTCTCTCACATTTTTAATTAAAAATCTAGAACACATTGTAAAAAATTTATCTTGGCCTCTTCACTCATTGTTCTTGGAGTAATTCAATATTTTGAGTGAGAAAGCAAGGATCATGAGTGATTCTTTGTGCTTATTCCACCTCTTGGAGCAATAAAAGAGTTGTTTTACCTTTCTGTAATTTGTGTTTAGTGTATATTTCATTTTAAATAGATATCTTCGTAATACGTGTTTATCATTGGTTTAAATAGTTTAATCTTCATGCCTTTATTCAGTTTTGTGTCAATTTACAGGTCATAAATTGTGTTTAACTTGTTACATGCAGGATTTTGTTACGGAGCCATTTACTGCCCCTTTTTTATTTTGTCACGACTCAACTTCGAACCCTTATATGAAACACTTTTTCTTTGATATAGTCACTTGTATTTAGTGTAGGGTATGCATAGCTCCAGTGGTCTATCTATGTGATTTCAATAAGTCTAAGATCCTCAAAACTTTATGGTGTATCACCATATTTTTTCAAATTTTTCCTTCCTTCTCCTTTTCCCTTCTTGGTTTTGGTAGAGTAGAGTAGTTTTAAAAATAAAAAATAGTTTAGGTGTTACACTAGGGGAACCAACCCTCTCTGAGACTCACTCTAACATACAGGTCACCCACAACCTAAGAGTGTTTCCATTTTGTCAATTGAAAGGAGATTTATTACACCATTCTCCAAATGGTGCATTTCAAAGTGACAACAGTTTTTAGCACGCACTGTGGGACCTAAAATGAAGAATTTGTTAAAATGTGATTTTATTCTTGGCAAATACCAATATTTTAGGCACTTTCATCCAACATTTGACGGCTCTATAAGTTCTTAGCACATCCTAGTAGTAGATCAAGACATATTTTGTGCTAAAGGTTACAACAAGATCATCTACAAAAGGTAGTAAATTTGATTTCATTGAGTTACCTTTGAATTTAGCTAAGCGAAGAAGATTTTTGAACTCCAAAGCATACCCTAAATCTCCTCCCACTCCATAAAAAATAACTTCGTTTCTCAATTTTTCCATACCCAATATCAATCTGAATATGGCCCTCTCGAGAAATCAAGTTTTTGTTTCCTTCATTATGGCAACCCGCTAATATTTTCTCAGTATGATGATATCCTGGTTTCCGCTATTAAGAGCATCCCATTTTTTATTGGGGAAAATCAAGTTTCACCCATAGAAAACGTTAAAGATGTGGCCATTATATGCTCTATTTATCATATTACTCAAGACAATGTTGCAGTAAGATTATTAGTAGCCTCTTTTAAAGGCAAAGCATTGCACTAGTACATAGGAATGACACTAAACTCCATCACTACATGGGATCAAATGGGAGAAGTTTTTTGCAAGAATTTTGAGGAAAAATCAGATCATATTTCATTAGTAGAACAATTGGCCACCATAAAGAACAAACCACAAGAGTTCATGACTGATTTCAACTATAGATTCCAAAAGACTTGGGATAGAATTCCACAATTGGTAAGGCCTACTCCTCAATATACTTTTTGTATTATCTAAGGGCTTTAAATTATGATATTTTAGTGATGATATAATCAATGGGTGGAAGGAAACTTCTGACGCTTATGATATAACAATTGGAGCTGAAAATAGTCTTATACTAGGGAAAAATATCTCCAAGGCCTCCTATGTCCATCTTTCTAGAAATTCCTCCTCCCACTTCCTTTCAAATACTTGTAATAGCTCCAATTCCAACGCCTAATTCTCATCCTTTGAGTCAAATTAATGCATCCCCAAGCCAATCAAATGATTTACAAGAGATAAAATGCATATTAAAATATTTTGGGAATGAGATAGTTGCTCTTAAAAGGCAAAAAAATTAGAGTTTCAGACCTTACTATCCTCCCAATCAGCATAATAGACCTCTTTTTCAACCAAATTTACAGGGCCAAAATCAATTTTCTAATGCCAAACCTATCCAAACAGTCAATCCCAATGCTACTAGCACATCCAAAGTAATTATCATTGGCCCAAAATAATTTGATCTAAGATTATGAGTTGTGTTATCCATGTAATCAAGCCCATAATAAAAATTATTGCTTCAATGGTATTCAAAATCAAACACTTATGGTGTAAACAATTATGCCCCAAATTTCATCAGTTAAGACTCCACCATAGTAGGAGCCTTCAAAATAGTGAGTGCAAGGTGATGCTACATTCCTGAATTGGTAGGAAGATGATTTTTATGAAATAAATTAGCTTGACAATCAGGAAAATCAGAGTTCCACTTCTGTGGCAACGAACACAAGGTCAAAGAAAAGAACATTAGAAATGGAGAAGCCTCTTGGTAAGATCCATTCTCATCCTTCTCCAATGTTATAAGTTTTTATTTGAGTTTTAAATCAGCAAAACAATCAAAGAAGTAAGTATACAAAATCCCAAAATCAACAAGAGACTTCAATTTCCATACCACTAATGCAAGAAGGTATTGTTAGAATTTTAGGATTCTAATAAATACAAATTTAATCAACTTACATATTATATAATGTTACAATAAATATTTAAATAAAGATTACATCATAACATAAGTAAATAAAGAAATACTTACAAGAAATAAATAACACATGTGACATAGTATTTATAGTGGAAAACCCCAATAGGGTAAAAACCACTTTGAAAATAACCTTTTACTTCAAAGAACTTATTTTACATCCAAAGAAAATCACCTCCTCCTTTGAAACTCTATTTACTAAGGATAAAACCAAATCATTTGATTTGCACGCCTTTGATATATTTCCCAATATATCAAATGAGGATGTAAAGTCCTTTTTATATAAGGTGATCGGGTATGTCTCTCGACCCATTTTTCAACCTAAAATGGTTGACACATACACCTAGGTTTATAATATTTAATATTATAAATATAATCATTTCATGATATTAAATATTTAACCTAAAGCATATATCGAGGTTAACATATTTTATAATAGAAATATAAATATTTCATATTATTAAATATTAACCTATTTATTAGTGATGAACCCATATACATTAAGGGTTGGCTAGACCACTTAATCATTATGTTCCAACACTCCCCCTTAATGTTAGTAGGATAACATAACATATGTCAATAAATTACTGCGCGTGATACACTACAGATTTCTGATCTTTAAACCACAACTAGTTTAGGCTAGCATATTAGTTGAAGGAATTATAACACCTTCATCATACTCAAATTACCTTTTGGTACAAATTTAGGTACAAAAGGATTTGGAATCCCAAAGATCATCCCATGATCGGTGGCTAAGTATGATTTGTGAGTTTTACAAGTTCTCACAGGTTCTCATAAAAGGTTATTGAACCCAAGCATATAGGAGCCCTTTACAACCAAGGACCTCCTTAACAATATGCTTGTATTGGATGTTTACCAGTAAACTTAATAGCACTAAAGAGTTTACTAAAGACCGTCTTTAAGATCTTTCTACAATTCTTTCTAAAAAAGAAGCCGAGGAGGAATACATGCCCGAAGGTCTTTTTACACTTGTCTCAAGATCTTTTTACACTTGCCTCGAAGATCTTTTACATATGTCCGAAGGTCTTTTTACAAAAACCAAGATCCATTAGGATGTGACATTATCATGCATACTCCCCCTCAATGGCAACTCCGACAATCCAATATTTTCATGAAAGTGACAAAACTATGCAACACTCGGGGACATTGTGAAGATGTCAAAGACCTACTCTTCGATCAACATGAACTTGAGATTTATCTCATCACTTTGCACATTTTTATGGGTGAAGTGTATATGTATCTCAATGTTCTTCGTCTTCGATGTTGAACTATATTCTTAATCAAGAGTAATACAACTTTGACCACCACACGAAGAGAAATACTTCCTTTAGCTTACATGTATATCTCTACCAACAACGGTTGTAGCCATATGTCTTCTTTACTTCTTCCATTGTACTTCTCGCCTTTATAGAAGAAATGAAGACTATTAATTATATTTTGTTGTTCCAAGTAATGGTTCCTACACTAAAAACTTGAACACATATTTAATATATTTTATAACACAACATTGGTATGGTTAGAATCACAAAATCTATATAAGATAGTATTTTCATTCTTATTATAATCAACCTATAATTGATTGTTTCTTTCAAATATCTAAATATTTTTTTGTAAAATTCCAATGATCTCTAAAAAGGTTCTTGCATAAACCTTGAAGTAATTCCTACCTTGTATAGGAAATATCCGATCCGATTATAATTAGATAAATTAAACTATCAACTAACAACGTATATAAAATAGGACCAATTTTTTCATATGCGATTTGTGATCAATATTTATTCCAACTTCCATTGAAGTAGAAAATGGTTTACAATCAATCATAAGAAACTTTTTCAATACAATGGTTGCATATTGTGTTTTGAAAAATAACAATAGAATGAAATACAGTCATATAAAGAATATGATGTGAGAGACTTAACTCATTCATTTCAAAGTACTTTCAATGATTTCTCTTTAATCCTATTAATTAAATTAGAATAGTCACCGATTATAAGTAAATCATCAACATATATACATATAATAATAATATGTGGTCCTTATTGCTTAATGAATATATCATTGTTAGAAGAACAATTAACAAAACCTAATAGTTTAAAGAAAATAATTTTTACATACCAAGCTCTAAGAGATTGTTTTAAACCATACAAAAAATTTCAACTTACAAACATAGTTATCTTTACCAGTTTCTTCAAATCCTTTAGGTTGAAACATGTAGAGTTCTTATTTTAAATCACAATTGAAATAAAGAATTTTTCTTATCCATTGGTGTATTTCCCACCCAAATTGAGCATCAATTACAAATAAGATCATAACAAGTACTCATTTTAGCTATAGAGGACAATGTCTCAACATAATCAATACCGGTTTTCGATTGAAACCTCTAGCAACAAGTCTAAATTTATGTTTGTTAATACTACCATCAACATTATACTTTACTTTGTATACCCACCTAGCCTTATAATACTTCACGACTCGGGTTCATACAAGGTAATTATGCATGGCACATGATGATTTCGATCATTTTCTGAGGTTAATAGGATTTGAACTTTCTAACATAGATTGAGTCTAATTTAATTATCTATGAATGTAAGAGTTTGAAGCATATATAGCATCAAAATATCATCATGACCATTTATTAAATTAGAATCAAAACCATCATTTAGAATCATTTAATGAAGTAACTTCAAGAGAAGAAGACAACACATGTAAAATTTTCATTAGATTATATCTAAACATTTCATATAAGTTTCGATAATTAACATGTCATAACCTTTCATGCCATAGTTTTGAATTATTCAAACTTTGAGATATAAAACAAGATACAGAAGACAAATCATAAAAAATATACAAAATTTTTATTTGAATTCATTCAACTATTTTACTCTTATTACTATCTTTGATATACCAAGTATCATTCATGCATGGATTCTAGTTGTGTCCATACCTCTTTCGGATGTTCGATATTACTAATGTGTAGAAGGTACTCATTGTTCACATTGCGTAGAATCATAGAAAGAGCCTCCTACATTCATTACAAGAATGTATTCATGTTATCTACAATTGCTTGATAACAACCGGTGGGAGAAACCTCAAATCTAGAAACAATCATCCAAATTTTTTCGCCATAAATTTTGTTTTGACCCAAATGTTGTAGTTGGTTTCATTCAGGATTTGGGTTTTGTCAAGACAAAAATAGTTGGATGCCATTATTTTCCTAAACTTATAAAACACACCCCATTATAATATACAATATACCATAGAGTTAGATACATATTTATCGATAATAAAAACAACATTTTTAAAAATCGGATCTAAATTTTATAGATCTCGAAGAAATTATTGATCATAACTAATTCTGTCATTATAATGCATACTAATTAACCTCCCACGATCTAAATAATAACTCATGATATAAAAGGGCTCATATTATACCCCGATTTATATCAAACTTATTGCAAGACGATATAGAAGTGAAGAAGAGACCCTTAGGAATGCATAACACTTTAAATTTACGAAAAAATTAATGTACACAAAAATTGACCAACTTAAATTTGACGTCTAAATGACCGTCATAATGACTTATTTTTTTGATGCATCATGACGGTTATTTGACCGTCAATTTTAACATAATTAAAGTTTCCTAGAACCTATGAGCTTAAATTTGACGTCTAAATGACCATCTTATTGTCTTATGTTTGGTCTACTGTGACGGTCATTTGACCATCAAATTTAATGAAACTAAAACTTGTTATGTATTTCCAGAATGTGAAATTCCATAATTTCACATTTTGTATAATATTAGGGAGGTTATATTTTAATAGATTATAATAACCTATTATAATTTATAATGTAAAAATATATACACTTTCTTTTAAATATATATATAGTTTATAGAATGTAAATAAAAAACAACATATAGTTCATAAAAATTATAAACTATAGTATATTTTTTTATATAAAAATACATAACCCTTATTAAAGGGGTTTAAAGGACATAGACCAGGTTAAAAGAATTTTATCAGGTGCAAGTAGATTTATGAGAGTATAGATTAACCTGCATATTTTATAAAGGGGACAAGTAATTTCACCTAACAAATAAAATAATTTCATGAACATTGTCTCCTCCCTTCATTTACTCTTAATTTTATGTTGCACACATTTTAAACTACGGAAATATTGCAAAATATTTTATAGAATTCTTACAAGCTAAAAACTTTAAAACTTTTATGTGCTATAACTACAAATATTTTAATAAATATTTACTACACTTCACGTGGGCCACCAATAAGCTAGTCCCCTTTTTTAATTCTCCATTTATACTTGAGAGTTCCACATTTATACTTAAGATATTATCTCATTTTATTCTCCACTCCCACTCTTATATAAAATAAAACCTTTAAATATGTTCATTTATATAGTTTTTATAAACTATAAGATATAAATGAATGAGGCCGCCCTCTTACATGGATAATATAAATGGTTAAGGACACATGTTATGTTTTATTTAATAAGTATTAATATTTAAAAAGTAATCCCTTCATGGCCAAGCAATAAACACAGGCCCCCTTTCAAAAAAGTAAATACTTAATTTTTTTAAACATATATAAACCAAACCTAATAAAATTTATATTTTAAGCGATTTAAACTAACCATATATAAAATATGATTTAAACTTAGTTTTGTTTCTCTTTTAAAACTATATATGCCTAGATTTATAAGTTAAGTTTAAATATGATTTAAACTTAGGCTTAGAATATGGTTTGTTGACTCTTCCCTCAATCCCATGTAATTTTAATATGGTTTAAAACTTTTAATATATAGTTTTTTTCTTCAAAACTATATAAATTTTAATATGATGTTTATATAAATTATTATATAAACCTTATTCTATATTATATATATTTTTATTTAAAAATAATAATATAGTTTTCAAATTATATAGGATATAGTTATAGATTAACTATAACCTATAGTTTTTCAAATCGAATCCTTTTAAAGGGACCAAAGAATACGGGTATGACTTTACCTTCCGAAATATTTAACCTACAAATATTTAAAATTATAAAAAACATGAAAATTATTTTATATAGTAATAAATTATATAAATAAAATACACAATATTTGATCTTAATTTATTTAATTTACCTCGTTCTTTACCATGTTAGAATTTGAGGATTCTAATAAATACGGTTTAATCAACTT
Organism: Taxus wallichiana var. yunnanensis; assembly: GCA_018340775.1. NCBI lineage: Eukaryota > Viridiplantae > Streptophyta > Pinopsida > Cupressales > Taxaceae > Taxus > Taxus wallichiana. The sequence continues at coordinate 714,504,610 of CM031235.1, read as the reverse complement.
ATATATTACATAATGTTACAAAAATATTTAAGTAAAGATTACATCATAACATAAGTAAATAAATAAATACTTACATTTTACTAAGGATAAAATCAAATCACTTGATTTGCACACCTTTGATATATTTTTGAATATATCAAATGAGGACCTAAAGTTCTTTTTATATAAGGTGATCGGTATGTCTCTCGAACCACTTTTTCAACCTAAAATGATTGACATATACACCTAGGTTTATAATATTTAATATTACGAATATAATCATTTCATGATATTAAATATTTAATCTAAAGTATATACCTAGGTTAACATATTTAATAATAGAAATATAAATATTTCATATTATTAAATATTAACCTATATATTAGTGATAGACGATATACATTAAGGGTTGGCGGACCACTTAATCATTATGTTCCAACATATATTATTGTTAGAAAAGTACAACAAAATGTTAGTACTCCATCATTTAATATCCTTGAACATATGAAGAAAACCAAAGTTAATATGTCAATATGGGATTCCTTGTCTCTTCCTGGACAAAAAGATCTCTTGTAGGAAGCTTTGTCTAACCTCGGTCTCTCTAGCCAACCATCAAAGAACCATCTAAGGTTGTGCTCACCAATACACCTGATCTAAAAGAAGCTCAGGAAAACAAGAGTGTTAATCCACCACCCTTCTATGTTTCATTGATCACGGTAAAAAGCGTAATGAAATTACTTGTATAATTCGGATTATGAGCAACAATAGAACACCAAATAACACATGTTTGAGAATAAAGATCTCAATATGTAATTAGAATAGCTTCGCCACTTCGAGGGGGCAACCTCCAAACCATATAATAAGACTCAAATACTCAAATGATAATCAAATACTACCTACAATCCCTTATATACACTATTCATATGCTATGGCCATCACTAAGGTGACTATTAAGCATGAGAAAGTATAAATGATATAATAAAATTATATGGTTAGCCACAAGTCGGCTACTCATATCCTAATACAAGCAATAGGTTAAGGGCGTAGCATGCCTTTCTCCTTGAAACCAATGTTGTTCTCAACGTTGAATAATCTTGGATGTTGTTTGAAACCATTCATCCTCCCAAGTTGAATCTTCTATGCTTAGATTCTTCCACTTGATCAAATATTTATTAATGTCTCGGTTCTTAGCCTCTTAGTACATGTTTGGCCAATTTTCTCTGGCTCCAAAATGATTCTTCCTTCCTCATCAAGTTCTAGTAACTTTGTCTCGGCTTCAAATTTCTGTCTAATAACCTTCTTCGGGAATGAAACATGGAATCTTTGGGTGTATGTGTGAAAATGGAGGCATCTCTAGTTTATAAGCAACACTTTGCCAATTTTTGTAGAACACGATAAAGGCCATAATATTTAGGAGCAAGTTTGTTGTCTTTTTTTGTTGCTTTAAGGACATAGGTTTGTAAGGATAGAGACGTAAAAAAACTCAATCACCAATTTCAAAATGTCTTTCACTACGGTGTTGATGCTTTGTTGTTTCATCATGTTTTGTGTTAATGCTAAATTCTCCTTCAAACTAGCCAAAACTGTTGTTGATGTTGAACATCTCTGACCTTAGTCTGCACCCTCGGAGGAAGTGATAGAAGGTGGATGGTAACCATATAATTCTAAAAATGGGGTCATTTGAGAAGAGGTATGAAAAGATGTGTTATACCACCATTCTAAAAGTGGTAGCCATTTAATCCACCTTTCCCGCTTATCGTCGATACAAAACAATGTAGATACCCCTCTAAGTATTTGTTGACCACTTCTGTTTGCCCATCAGTTTGAGGATGATAAGATGAATTGTGAGCTAGCTAAGTACCCAAATATGAAAATAATTTCGTCCAAAAATTACTTGTGAAAATAGGATCACGATCACTTAACAATTATCTTCGAGGTTCCATGTAGCCTTTGAACTGTCTCTAAAAAAATATATGCGGCTATCTTTGGCTGCGAAATGGATGTGATAGGGCACAAAAATGGGCATATTTTATGAGCCTATCCATAATCACGAAATTAACATTCTTACACTCGAACAAGGAAATCCGGTGATGAAATCCATGGAGACCTCCTCCCATATCTCGGCTAGAAATTAGTAAGGGTTGCAGTGAGTTGGTGGCACACTAAACACTTTGATATAAACTTTTGTACATCCCCCTTGAGTCCTTCCCAAAATAATTCTCTTTTTATTCTATGATATGTCTTCAAAACCCAGTGTCCTCTAACAGGGGTGAGGCATGTAGCTCTGCAAGAATCTTATGCTTGACTTAGAATCTTTACTCAAGTATAACATGTCTTTGTACCATAGGGCATTACCTTTCCACTCAAATTTGTTAGATGTCATAGATCCTTGCTTGATATTACGTATTATAGATTGTGTATCCTTGTCTTGATCCCATTCCAATCTTGCTTCATCCACCCAATCGGCCGTCAACATGGACATTCCACATAATAAGGCATCTGCGGATGTATCCCTTATGACAATGATGCATCAACTACTACATTTTCTTTACCCTTTTTGTATATGATTTAAAAATCATAACCTAAAATTTTGTTACCCACTTTTGTTGTTCCTCGATGATAACCGTTTCTCCAAAAAGTATTTGAGACTATCATGATTAGTTTTTACTTTGAAGTGTCTACCCATGAGATAGGGCCTCTATTGCTTGACCGCATGAAGAATAGCCATCATTTCTTTCTCATAGACCGATTGGAGCAAATCTTTTCCTTTGAATTGGCGACTCTCAAATGCAATTGGTCTTCCTTCTTGCATTAGAACTGCTCCCAATCTTGATCTTGAAGTGTCATATTCAACAATGAAGGTTTTTGAGAAGTTGGGAGTAGCCAAAACTAGGGTGTTGCACAAGGCTTCCTTCAGCTGCTCAAAGGATTTAGTGGCTAAGTCTCCCGATGGAAGACGTCCTTCTTTAGCAATGCAGTGAGTACGGTTGCTATTCTACCATATCCTCGCACAAATCTTTTGTAGTACCCTGTTAGTCCTAGGAATCCACAAAGACTTTTGAGAGTTTTGGGCCTTAGCCATTCCACCATAGCTTTGATCTTTTTAGGATCAAATTTGACACCTTCATGGGATACAATGTGACCCAAGTACTCTACCTCTTGTACACCAAAAGAACATTTGGATGGCTTTGCATAGAGAGTGTGTTTCTCCAAAACTTCCAACACTTTATTTACATGTTGTAAGTGTTCTTCCCATGTCTTACTTATAAATTAATATATCATCAAAGAAAACTAATACAAATTTCCTTAAAAATGGCCTAAAAATAGTGTTTATCAAGCTTTGAAAGGTTGAGGGCGCATTTGTAAGACCAAAAGGCATTACCAAAAACTCATAATGGCCCTTATGAGTCCCGAAAGCCGTTTATGAACATTTTCCTCTTTTATTCTAATTTGATGGTACCCGAACGAAGATCTAATTTTGTGAAATAAATAGCACTATGCAATTCATTAAGTAAATCATCAATTACTTGGAATAGAAAACTTATCTTTGATGGTGTACTTGTTTAGTTCTCGTTAATCTAGACACATCCTCCATGTTTTATCCTTCTTACGTACCATGACCACTTTGGTGAATAATATGCACTTTGGCTATGCTTGATGATACACGCCTTGACATTCCTGTACCATTTTCTTAATCTCACTTTTATGGGAATATGGGTATTTGTATGGATGGATGTTAGGTGTTTGGCTCCCTGGACTCAATGAATGGCATGATCACGATACCTAACTGGTGATAGTCCCTTTGGAATTGCATCAAAACAAATGAGTGAGCATCAACAATCTTTTGAAGATCGGGTGGCATTGAAGACTCTGTATTTTATACTTGTATGGAAAATAACTTTGCTATAAATCCATTTACTCCTTTTCTAAGAACCTTCTGCATCTGATGAGAGCTAATAATATGTGGAGACTTAACTACCATCACATTCAATTGTATTGTCCTTCCATCTGAATGAAATCGCATGAACAATTCTTGGAAATTCATCTCTATAGTACCTAAGGTTGTGAGCCATTGGACACCCAAAATAATATCTGCCCCTCCCATAGAAATAACAAACATAGGTGAGTCTAACATGTAGTCTCCCATGGAAATCTTGATACTATGACACTTTCATGTGCACTTGATTGTCCCACCATCCGCAATCATAACTTGCATTGGAGCCGGGTAAATAAAACAATTGAGGTGGGTATCTAACTTACTATTTATGAAGTTATGAGTACTTCCCAGTCAATCAACACTTTGTCACCTTTTTTTTGAGATAGTAAATAACCTTGAGTGTTTGAGGAGTACTAATACTGCAATGCATGGCAAGAAATTCTATGTTGGTGATCCTTTACTTCATCGCCTACCTTTGGTTCCTCAACCTCGCCTATAATTTCAGCTTCCTCATCATCCTCATTACCTCCGTAAATATAGAAAAACTTCTTTTCAACACATTTGTGTCACGGTCCATATTTTCTATCATAGTTAAAACATAATCCTTTTGCTCTCTTTTCTTCCATTTGTTGAGGAGTCACTAATTGGACTAGCAAATGAAGGGGAAGAAATACTACGGTATCTAGTGTTAATGAAAGGCGGCCTCTTACTACAAAGAACTTTTTCCTCTTCTCGATGTGCCATGATAATAGAATCGAAAGCTTGAGTGTAATAAACATACGTACCTCATGCTCGATGTGGTCCTTAAGACCCCAAGAAATATGTCATCCAGATTCTCTTTTGGAATTGATGCACATAATCTTTAACCCGATCCTATTTACCGTAACTTTGATAATTGAATAAAGTAGTTCTTTGAAACATTGGAACTATAGTGCAATTGTAACTCCTCGGTAAAAATTGTCCAAATGACATCGAGACCATTCTTTTGCGTCTGAGCACATAACAATCAATACCAAACAAATTGGTATAGTTCAAGATACATGGATGTTAATGTCACCTTTTGTTCTTATGGTGTTTGATGTAACTCAAAGAAGTTCTCCATTTGATTTATCCAATTCAGGGGATCCTTACCATCAAATTTGTGCATATCCACTTTCGGCATCATGTTTTGTGGTTGTGAATAAGTTGGATTCTGATTGGGCTAGAAAAGTGATCCAACATGGTTATTTTGTCCATGATTTTGAATGAAGATCCTCCTTAGTTGATATGGGGTAGATTTAGGCCATCTTGTTTACTCTTTACATGTTGCGTGATATCATCCAACCACCGATTGATTTGTTCTATGTCTCCTTTAGAGGCCATCTCAAACTGTACATTTTGCAGCTCATACTCAAGTTGGCTCATCTTATGATCAACCGAGGTAAACCCTAGTCTTTGAGGAATTTGCATTTACCCCTTCGACTCCCTCTCTTGAATCACTACCCCATCTTTATCCGGGGTTTTACTGAGATAATTGGATTCTTTTTGCTCTTGTGGAAGGCCCCGCCATGATGTGAAACCTTAGGGTTTAGGTTTTCGATACAAATTCATCTAAACAGAAAAACACAGAGAAACTACTAATACTATTTTTTGAGAGATTTACGAAAATGTAAAGAACTTGAAAATATTTCACAATTTGCACCCTAGGGAGAAATTTTATGAAAAACCTAAATTTGTAATAACTTTTAAAAAATAAATCAAAAAAAGTCTAAAAATTTCAGGGAACCTTACTTGAAATGTTTCACAACTCGTAAAAATATCTCCCGCCAATTCACTCGTTCGCAATATATGGTTGAAACAAAAAAAATAGGGTTTTCCTAATTTTGGCCCAAATCGCAGCTCTGATACCACTTGTAATGAAATTACTTGTATAATTCAGATTATGAGAAACAATAGAACACCAAATAACACAATATTTCAGAATAATGATCTCAATATGCAATTAGAATAGCTTCACCACTTCGAGGGGCAACCTCCAAACCATATAATAAGACTCAAATGCTCAAATGATAATCAAATACTACCTACAATCCCCTATATATATTATTCATATGCTATGGCCATCACCAAGGCCGACCTATTAAGAATGAGAAAGTATAAATGATATAATAAAATGATATGGTAAGCCACAAGTCGGCTACTCATATCCTAATACAAGCAATAGGTTAAGGGTGTAGCAAAAACCTAGTTCACATTTGCATGATTGGTTATGGAGACTCTAAGTTGGTTATGCCCAAACAATTTTTTGACAAACTTGGTTTAAATTATGAGACTCATTCTAAGGGAGTAATTCAATTAGATGGAGCACTCATAGAGACCCTTGGATTCATTATATGACTGATTTTAACCTTGTATGCCCCAACTTATCCATTCTTCAAGATGTTTTTATCATTGATCTTCCTCCTCTCTTTTCCTTATGTCTTTATAGAGATTTCACGACAAAAATTAGAGGTCACTTAATCATAGACTGGTCTCACATGTTGTTTAGAACAAGGTATGACACCAAAGTTACCATAAGTTATGAACCTATCTCAACAAATCACATAGAACCTTATATTTCTAGTGCCATTAATTCCAATTGTATGATCATAGATGAAGAAGACCAACTAGTTGACCAAGAGCCAACCACACTTCTTGAGGGAATTCTTGATTTATTGCTTGATGAGTGGGCTACTCAAACTCATGTTACTAATCCACATAACTATATTGAAGAAGGTCTTGGAACATATTGTTTGCATGAGGAAAATGTTATTATTCCTAACCTTGTCAAAACATATCAGCAAGATGAAGGTTTATGGAAATTATACTTTGATGGATCAAGAAGCAAAAATGGAGCAGGTGGAGGGATCATGTTGATTTCCCAAAAAAATGAAAAGTATTTCTTGTCTCTGAGATTACTGGTCTACTTACACAAACAACATAGATAAATATAACTCTCTTATACACGGTATTCATTGGGAAAGAAGGAAAAGAGTGAAGCAATTACAAGTTTTTGGTGACAGTGAGTTGGTGGTTAACCAAATCAAAGGACAAGCTACAACTAAGAACAACTTGCTAAGATCCTACAAGAACAGGGTATGGGATTTAATAGAATATTTTGATGCTTTCAATATTCAATCTATTCCTAGAGTGAAGAACAAACATGCAAATATGTTGGCTACCATTGGTGCTCAAGTTGATATTTTGGATAAAAAATCTGCAGTATATCAAGATAGTGGAAATATTGCAACAATGGTATGACAATCATAGTATTCAGCTGAAATCTAACAAGATACCTCAAGGATTGGTTACTCTTGAATCCATATTTAACACAGATGATCAAGTTAGAAGTGAGAAGTCCAATATGATGATCAAACAAGATGATTACGAACAAATCAACATTGGTAATGACAAAGCACTCAAATTGGGCAAGGTATGTAATAACGATGAAAAGCTTGCTTTTTTTCAACTTGCTCAAGAATTTGATGATGTTTTTGCATGGAGATATGGTGACTTAAAGGTTTTTAATCCAGATTTAGCTCAACATACAATAGAATTGGATTTAAAAACAAAACCAATCCGACAAAAGCAGAGACCTATCAATCCTAAAATTGAACCATTGATGAAGCAAGAATTGGATAAGTTGATCAAAGCTAACATTATTTTTCCCATTAAGAACTCATCATGGGTGGTCAATTTGGTTCCCATGAGGAAAAATAATGGAGAGATATAATTATGCGTGGATTTCAAATATTTAACAAAGCTTATTTAAAATATCATTACCCCTACTGTCAATGGAGCAAATTTTGCAAAGGGTAAGTGGTTTAGAGTGTTTCTCATTGCTTGATGGCTATTCTGGTTACAATCAAATTTTGGTACAAGAATTAGATCAATTTAAAACATTATTTACTACAAAATGGGGCACATATGCATATAGAAAAATGCCATTTGGACTATCAAATGTAGGAGCCACATTTCAACATGCAATGGACTTGGCATTTCAAGGGTTAATCAATAATTTTGTTCTCGTTTATTTAGATGATATAACTATTTTCTCAAAGCATGTTGCAGATCATATCATACATCTCAAACACATTTTTGAAAGATGCAGACAATATGGCATTTCATTAAATCCAAAGAAGTGTGTGTTTTTAGTCCATGAGGGTAAGTTTCTTGGTCATATTGTTTCCAAGGAAGGTCTTATAATTGATCTAGAATGAGTAAGTGCAATCTTGTCCTTGTCCTTGCCAAATCACAAGAAGGCATTACAAATTTTTCTGGGTAGAATTAATTTTATCAGAAGATTCATTCCAAATTTTACAAATTTAGTAAGGCCGCTAACTTCAATGTTAAAAAGAACATGGTTTTTAGTTGGAAGATAAAAGGAAAGAATGCCTTTGAAGCAATTAAACATGTTATCTCACAAGATCCAACACTTGTCAATCTAGATTTTAGCAGAGATTTTATTTTATATGTTTTGGAGCAATTGATACAATCTCAACTATGTTGGTGCAGTAGAATGATGATAAATTGGAGACCTTTTCAATCAAGGGTTTACAAGATTACAAGGTGAAGTATTCTTTTGTTGAGAAACAAGTTCTTTCAGTCATTAGAAGCCTCAAAAATTCAGACATCTAATTTCTAACAACAAGATTCATTTAATGGTTTCTCATCTAAGTGTTAAAGAGTTTCTTTTAAGCAAGGATTTGAATGAGAAAAGAGCAGGTTGGATCACAAAAGTGATGGAATATGATGTTGATATTAAATTCACTAAGCTGGTTAGAGGAAGAGGATTGTGTGAACAACTAGCTTTAGACTTGCATGATGATAAAAAACATATTTTAGTTCTTTAAGTTAGTCCAAACACAGTTGATCCTTCATTGCCTCGTGGTTGGACCCAAGATATAATCAATTTTCTTTGGACTGGACAATGTCCACAGGGTTTGAAAAGGAAAAAGGAGGTATTTCATATTACAGTCCATTCCTTATGTTCTTGTTAATAACATATTGTTTATAAAAGATGTGAATGGAGTTCTTTTAAGATGCATTGATTTAGATCAGATTGAGCATGTTTTGGAAGAATTCCATGAAGGTATATCTAGTGGCCATTTTGCACCAAGAGCTACAACCTTGAAGGTTATGAGATCTGGTTATTATTGGCAAAACTTATTCAAAGATGCTCATGCATGGGTAAGGAAGTGTGCAAAGTGTGCCATTTTTATAGAGAAACAAAAGTTAGCAGCTCTTCCTCTTCAACCCATTTAGGTAAATCATCCTTTCATGCAATGGGGATTAGATTTTATTGGCATGATTAATCCACCTTATAGTGCAGGTCATAAATGGATTCTCATAGCTACAAATTACTTCACAAGATGGACAGAAGTAGTGGCTTTGAAAGAAGCAAACGAGACTTCAATTTTAGACTTTTATGAAATTCTAGTCACAAGATTTGGTGTCCCCATAAAAATTATCTCAAATAACAAATTAGATTTCCTTGACACTAAAATTTATAGATGGGAATTCAAGTTTGGCATTAATCTCTCAACATCATCTAATTATTCCCCTCAAGGGAATGGATTGGCTGAATCAACTAATAAGAATCTTCTAGAATCATAAAAAAATATGGCGAAAAATTAGAGATCATGGCATACAAAGTTGAAATCAGCCTTATGGGCTGATAGGATTACTCCTAAAAGATCAATTGGAAATTCTCCTTTCATTTTTGTCTATGGTAAAGAAGCAAGGTTGCTCCTTTCTAATGAATTATTAGCTCTAGCACTCATTAAACAATTGGAGAATGATGGAAGAAGATTCAATGGAAATCATATTTACAGAGTTAATGGAGTTGGAAGAAATCAGAAACAAGGTAATGACAATGATGGAACTTCATCAAGCACAAGTAAAGAGGTATTTTGATAAGAAATCAGCTACAAGAACATTCAAAGAAGGAGACATGTGCTCAAGTGGGATGAAGAAATAACTAAGCCTAGAAGACACACAAAATTTGATTCTTTTTGAGTGGACCATATTTGATTACAAGTTGCAAACAACATAATGTTTTTTAGCTTTCCAAGCTAAATAGTGATGAGTTTTCCATCTTGGTTGATGGGATATACCTCAAACTTTGTTATTGAGATCTTATTTCACCCTTATTTGTTGTAGGTTGTTGTGTTTACTTTCCTCCAAGTGCTTCATGTACATTGTTGCTTTTAGTTTCCTTTCTTGTGTGCCTTGTGCACTTTGATGGTGTGTGTGTTGTCAAATAAGTACTTGTAGCACAATTGTTGTTGTTTTTGAAAGGTACTTTTAGTGTAGTTATTATCTCCAAGAAGTTGCATTAGTTAATATATGAATCCATGCCCAATGGATGCTTCAATGCTACTATATTTTTGTATCTAGCAGGTAGATGTCCTCAGAAGTCACCAAATTGTTATATAAATAAGCTCCTATACTTATTTAGATCACCTGTTTAGATTACATACTTTGAATTGTCAAATTATGGAGAAAATAGTGTTTTGTGTGCATGAGAAGAGTCGTGTAGAAAGAGAAATCTACATGCCACATTAAATGAGACCCCCGCATGAAGCCGCGTAAAGTTTTCAAAACAAAAAGATGAGGGCCACATGCAAAGCCACATGCGTAAGCAAAAGTAAAGAACAATATCGGTGAAAGTCCACATAAATAAGAAGGAAATGCATGAAATTTCATGCGTAAATTCGTGTGACACAAAAAGTCTACACGTAGAACTATGCAACAAGAAGAAAAAATGTTTGCGTGACATACAAATGAGACCCATGCATGAAGTCACGAGTGTCATGAAGGTAACAAAAGGAAAATAAAACCTACGTAGAAAATTGCATGGCAAGGTAACAAATACAAAGTCATTAAGGTAATAATAGAACAATACCGCACAAAAAAAAAAATAACACATGCGATAGCTTTGTGGAAAGTCACACGATAGAAAAGCAGTCCCACGCAGAAATCCGCACTACACAGAAGACAATTTGTGTGCCAAAGAAGATTGACATATGTGTAATGAATCCGTGGAAGCCACACAAAAGGAAAGAGATATAAATGCACAAGTGGAATGCCATGTAAAAATACACACGAAAAAGGAACAAAAGTACATGTTAAAATTTGCGCAACAAAGCGAAAATAAAAAAGAAGGAAGTGTTCAGCTGTAACACATAGACAAATCATGAAATGCTTTGTAACAATGTGGAATGTTATTTTTAGCACAGTTTGTTAAAAATGATGCATGTCAAGTTAAAATAGAGGAATGTATGCAAAGGAAGCTTGTTTCATCATTTATATGTTCTAATAATAGAACAAAGCATCCAAAACAGGAGGAAAAATTATTTTTCTATTTCTGAAAGTGTAGATTTTATTTTGGGCACATGATTGGTTAAAATTAAAGCATGAAGACTATTTTAAAAGAGAAGATAAAGTAGGATGCACACCTTTCATGTGCCGGGTTTTTTTTTTTTAAGTAGGGCGCGCATGTTTATTCTATTTTTATAGTCAAACTTGCATGTCTAAGCTTTTCTTTCTTCTTCTCTCTCGGGTATTCTATAAAAATCCAAAACAAATTCTAAAATTATCTTGGTCTTTTCTCTCATTGTTCTTGGAGTAATTTAGTATTCTAAGTGAGAAAGCAAGGATCATGAGTGATTCTTTGTGCTTATTCCAGCTCTTAGAACAATAAAGAGTTTTTTTACCTTTATACAATTTGTGTTTAGTGCATATTTCATTTTAAACTCGAGTATATCTCATGATACGTGTTTATCTTTGGCTTAAACAGTTTAATCTTCATGCATTCACATAGTTTTGTGTCAATTTTTAGGTCATAGATTGTGTTTAACCAGTTGTATGTAAGATTTTGTTGTGGAGCCATTTGTTGCCCCTTCTTTATTTTGTCACAAATCAACTCCAAACCCTTATATGAAACACTTTTTCTTTGATATAGTCACTTGTAGTTAGTATATGGTGTGCATAGCTCCCATGGTCCATCTGTGTGATTCCAATAAGTCTAAGATCCTAAAAAAATTCTGGTGTATCACCATTTTTTCAACTTTTCCTTCCTTCTCCCTTTTCCTTGTTGGTTTTGGTAGAGTATAGTAGTCTTAGAAATAATAAATAGTTTAGGTTTTGCACTAGGGGAACCATCCCTCTCTAAAGAATCACTCCAACATATAGGTAATCCACAACCTAGGAGTGTTTCCATTTTGTCAATTGAAAGGAGAATTATCACACCATTCTCTAAAGGGTGCATTTCAAAGTGACAACAATTTTTAGCATGCCCGGTGGGACCTAGAACAAATAATTTGTCAAAAGATTATGTTGTTCTTGCCAAATATCAGTGTTTCAGGAACTTTCATCCAACATCTAGTGGATCTATAAGTTCAAAGCATATCCTGCTAGTATATCAAGGTATATTTCATGTCAAATATTATAATTAGATCATCTACAAAAGGTATTCCATTTGATTTCATTGAGTTACCTTTGAATTTAGATAAGAGAAGTAGATTTTCAAACTCCAAACCATACCCTAAATATCCTCCCACTCCACAAAAACCAAGTTCATTTCTCAAATTTTCCATACCCAATCTCAATCTGAATATGGCCCTCCCAAGAAATCAATTTTTTGTTTCCTTTAATGATGGCAGCCCACTATTGCTTGCTCAACATGATGATATCATAGTTTCCACTCTTAAGAGCATCCCATTTTTTTGGGAAAATCAAGTTACACGTATAGAACACATTAAAGATGTGGCCAATATATGCTCTATTTATCATATTACTCAAGAGAATGTTGCAATCAAATTATTAACATCCTCTTTCAAAGGCAAAGCATTGCAGTGGTATAGAGGACTAGCACTAAATTCCATCACTATATAGGTTCAACTGGGAGAAGTTTTTGCAGGAATTTTGAGGACAAATTGGATCATCTTTCATTAGTAGAACAATTGACCACCATAAAGAGAGCACCACAAGATTTCATGACTAATTTCAACTATAGATTCCAAAATACTTGGGACAAACTTTCACAGATTGGTAAGGCACTGCTCTTGATATAATTTTTGCATTATCTAAGGGCTTTGAATTTTGATATTTTAGTAATGATACAATCAATGGGAAGAAGGACACTCCTTGACACTTATGATATAGAAATTGGAGCTGAAAATATTCTTATACAAGTGGGGAAAATATCTCCAAGGCCTCCTATGCCCATCTTTCTAGAAATTCCTCCTCCCACTTCCTTCCAAATACCTACAATAGATCTAATTCCAACTCCTAGTTCTCATCCTTTGAGTCAAATTAGTGCAGCCCAAAACCAATCAAATTATTTACAAGAGATAAAAGACATATTAAAAATATTTTGAGAATGAGATAGTTGCTCTTAAAATGCATCAAAATCAGAGTTTCGAGACCTTCAACCCTCCCAATCAACAAACTAGACCTCTTTTCCAACTTAATTTGTAGGGTCAAAATTAGTTTGCTAATGCCAAACCTATCCAAATATTGCTAGCACAAAAGGTAATTGTACCAATCCAAAATAATTTGATCCAAGATTATGAGTGGTGTTATCCATATAATAGAGTCCATAATAAAAATTCTCACTTTAATAGTATTCATAATCAAGCACCTATGGTGTGAACATACAAGTCACGCTCTCCGGAGACTCACTCCAACATACGGGTAACCCATAACCTAGGAGTATTTTCATTTTATCAATTGAAAGGAGAGTTATCACATCTTTCTCCAAAGGGTGAATTTCAAAGCGGCAACACTCACCACCCATTTACCAACCCTCACCCACTCACATTTAATTATGTACATCTCACCTACCCATGTGAATCCCCAAGGCACTATGGACCTTATCATTTCACCCACATGTGTCACACTCGGCCGATACAATCCAAATCTATAAAACCATATTCATCTTCATCATTTAATCTTTTCTTAAGCACTCTTAACATCCTATACTTGAGTTTTCTTGCTCTCTTTCTCGCATATCTTGTTTTTGTAGGTATTGAATAAGGAAAGGCAAAGCATAAAGAATATATCTAACTTACTGCAACTCTATTCTAGTGAAAATCCAAAACAGTAGGGAATCACAATTGATTGTCTTGCGATCTCTATGTGATTCTCGGTGAATCACAACTACGATTGTCCCGTGATCTCGAGTCGGTTATAATTTCCATTTCATTTACTATTTTATCATTTTACATCAATAAAATGTATTTTATCTCCTTAAAAGGGTTAGGGATCTGACTGAGGTAGGTCCCCTAACCACCAAAAATAACTAACATTTTTCAAGTGTGCTTGTGTGCAGGTTTAGATTCAGATCTAAAGAGTTTTACCCACTTTATTCAATGAAAGAAACCACAATTTTCCCTCTCTTTACAATGGAATCATAAGCCCATTCTATTTTAGTAGCATTGATTTGGAGTTTTCATATTAACTAATCCATCTTGTAGGTGATCCAAATCTAGGCATACATTTTAGCGACCATGGTGGGACCATTTTTAGTTGTGGGTCTTTCTTTTTATTTTCTGAATCTAACATTGTTTTGTTTAGGGTTTTAATTTGTCTTTTTAGTTTTTTTGTTTTTTCTAACATTTCTATTGTAGATCTAATACATGATTCTACAGATCTACCCAAAATTCAAAAATAAAAAGATCACGTTGTAATTCAGTCACAATTACGAGCGGGTTGCAATTTATGATACAAAAATCTTAAAATCTAGTTACACGGTAGTCACAACTACGACTTTAGTATAGCTTTGTTTTTGTAAAAACTTAAAAACACATTTTTTTCTTAAAGGAAATGAATAGGGAATGAACCATACATTTTATTGTAGGTCTCAGATAAGGGTAAATACCCATCCACATAACTATGGGAAGTGCTTGGGCATAATCCCTAAAACTCATTATGAGGAGTACCACAGAACTCCAAAGTAGTTGGCACATTGAGGGAACTAGCCAACAAATGGGTACCCCTACCTACCTAACTAGTACACCCGTGAGGTTTAGCGCCAATATTATCCTTAGTGATGACCTTAGTTTGATTGATTAAGTGAAGTAAAATCCAACTTGGTTAATCAAGGGAGTAAAGTAAAACCAACGACTAGAAATTTTCTAGTGTACCACGCTCATTTAGGTAACTCTTGGTATTTAGGGAGAGAACCTTTTATAGGAATCCAATCAGATGAGCCCCCTATTCCAATTTAATATAAAAACTATATTGTTTCTGATTTACATGTGCTATGCATTTTTTCTTTTCTTCGAGACCCTCTCACATTTCCATATATATTTTTGTCATCCATTATGAGTTCTAATTTTCCTAAGCTCACCACAACTATAACTATGTTGATATTTCTCCATCCCACATTTTTCCCAAAGTCATTTGAAACTATGTCTGACCTATATCATTCCAAATCATTCATTCTACATTATGTTCTAATTCATGCCTTATCCCATAGCTAGTCACAACCGTGGTTGACCTGTGACTTTTTGGTCTTACCATCTTGTTGAATTTTTCCACTCATGTTTCAAAGTCCTAGTCACTGTCATTCCCCATGGCTTCTAGTCATTTCCATGTTCATTCTCATCCTAATTTAATTCATCAACACCTTCTTAACCAAATTGTTAAGCTTGAGTCCTAACATTTGGGGGACTTCCTCCCGCACTGACTTATCACACCATTTGTAATGAGCCTATTCATCCCATGGTACCACGCTATCCCTATCCATTACATTTCAAATTACCCATTTTTTAAAAATTTGATGGCACCAAGGATCCCGAACATCACTTGCATCTATTCCGCTACCCATGTCACCTTATCCAACATGATGACACTATCCTTCTATGCACTTTCACACTTTAACTCCCTGGTCGTGCACTTGATTGGTATTCATGCTTTCCACAACATAGAATTTATGCTTTCACACAACTTGTAGGCACATTTTTATCACACTTCTCCATCCATATTTCAATGAAAACTACACTCATTGACATTCACATAATTCAAAAATCCCATAATGAATCCATCATTGACTTTATTACACGTTATGTGCTCTCATTCATCATCTTTAATTTTCACTACCACAATCCAAGCTCATTGACCTCTTTTCTAAAAGTTATGTCCCTCATATCTCCCACCACTTACAATTTCATCCACTACGCACATTTGATAAGGTCACACATATAGCACAATGCCCCAAATATTTCCATCTTAATTGTCCTCCTTCCTTGCCACTTGTTTCCATTCCTCCACCGCCTACCACGTCATCTCACTTCCATGTTCACCGTGTCCTCAAATTGTATCCTCCTCACATTCATCACCTTCCACACCCACATATTTTGCACATTCATTATGTTCTTAAATATTTTAGCTTCATCCAACCCCTCCATAAATTCACCTCATTGACTGAGTCACTTTCTTATTTTTTAATGAGTTACTTGACGTTGATCTCATCACTCTCCCTCCCAAACCACCCCCACCATTGTGGCGTTCCTCCCATGACACATGTGCTTACCATCATACTGATGATCATTCCATTGACTCATGTCCTCAACTCCACAACATCATTCAAGACCTTCTTAACAAGGGGGACATTGTTGTCAACCTTCATCCACTAATGACCATCCAATCACTTCACATAATACTATTCCCACTTCTTCTCCATGTGTTATCTCTCCATCATCCGATTCCTCACTTCCCACTACATCACAATCATCATGCACTTTTAGTGTCTCATCATCTAAATCCAACACTTCATAATCCACTACCTTACATGCTTCCACCTTGGACTAAATAAAATCATGCTCACCCACTCACTCATATCTACATCATCCTTATATCCATCTCCACTATCATGTAGTCCACTATGTCTGTGGTCTCATCCTTATCCTTTCTTACTACTTTTGCCTTATCACCCCATCTATCTAGTTATCCATCACCATGTGCTTCTGTCACACCCATCATTTCCCGTCCTTTAGTTAATTCATCAAATACACTCCACTTATCAAACAACTACTCACTTGAATCTACATTGTGTTCTTCGTCACATATGGTTCCATACCTCACTTCACCTATATTAGAGTTCTTTTCCACAATCTCAATTCCTTTATCTTCACTCATTTAGGAACCCTTCTTACTTCTGGTACCTCCATTACATCCTATTTCATCTATCACGCTCCTCCACACTCCTCTTCCATCTATTATTTTCATGCATATCACATATCCTTTCATCTCTTCCTCATAAGTCACCTCCAAGTGCTCCCCTTGCTTCAACTCACTTGGATCCTTCTTTCACATCCACCTTCTTGCCTCCTACACCACTCATTCAAGCACCATTTTTATTATCTTCTCCTCCTTTTGTGTTCACATCATCAATCACACCCACACGATCATTAGTTATTACACATGGGCCTCACAAGCCTCCCCACATTCGATTAGACTTTCCAATCATTCCATTTTTCTCCCACATTCTCATGTGTTGGACATTCCTTCTTACATACCTCTTCCTATTTCATGTCGTCCTACACTCATCACACCCATTCATCACAAGTTCACACCATTGGCTCTCATGCTTCCTTTATACATTCCTATGTTCTCCACTCCTCATCCACCTAATATCATCACTTGTACACAACTTCATATCACTTCATCTTCCTATGTTGATTCATTTTCATGTCCTCATCCACGTGACATTCTTGCACATCCACCACATTCACCACCTCTCTTACATTATTTATCCCCATGCTTATGTCTTCACCTACCACCATTCTATGGATTCTATTTGGCATTCTTGCTTTACTTATCATCAACTTAATCCCCACCACTCCAATTATTTATCTCATATATCACTTGTTTTTATACATCACGTATCTCACTCATCTAATCCCTACGTAGACAGGGGGACTTTCATTTGTCTCTTCACTACCACATTTTGCATGCTCCATATATTATGCTTCTCTTCATCCGCTTGGATTCAAACACGACCTAATTCTCCACATAAATACAAACATAAACACCCACTTTTACATAGCTAAACATATTTAAAAATCCAAAAAAATATATTTCAAAAAATTACAATAAACAACACTTGCCCATGGATGTTATTCCACATTTTCTTTATTCATATTTCATTCAATCCTTCATTCACTACCACACATTTCATTTACAATTCGTTCACATTCCATGTTTTGGTTTGTTTCACAACTTTTGGTGAACACTTTGATCATCTTGTTTTCATGTTTTGTGATTCAATAGTATTTACTACAGTTGTTTGAACTTGGTCTCTCCTTACTTGGTGAATTAAAATGATTTCCTCTTAGAGATCCACGTACGCTTACACACTTAACAACTTCTCTTGAAGACCCCATAGCATTATTTGTTGACGCTTTCCAATGTTGTCTCCATAATCACTTCCACTCCCTCCATCAAGCCACTCGTGGTTCTAAACCCCTTGGAAAATCGAGAGATTTGAATATCATGTGAAAAACTATCAAATCAATCAAAATCAAAAAGTAAAAGTCAAAATTTAAAGCAAAAGCAAGAGCAATATCAAACACTCTCTCTTAGGGGTCTTTCTAGTATCTCTATTGGGTTTATGGACACCTGGCTGGTAGTAGAGAAATGTTGTGAATAGAATCAAATGTTTCTTTATCTAGGCTATAGATGCCTAGTTGGCAGCGAAGAGAAATGCACGACTTACTACTTACCTTCCATTTCACTACTCACTAATCACCTGTTTCACTCACACCTACACGTTGGCTTGTGTTTTCACTCATTGTCTCACGGGTCTTCATTTCAAGTAGTTAATTAACTCTCACATGCGCACACAAGATCTCATGAGTCACAAGGCTAATATGTCACCTTGTGCGGTTTAGACCTTGTTCATGCTCTTGTTTAGCTCACTTGTCTCATGTCTCATGTCTTTGGGATCATTAGGCATTCACCAACACTCTTGTAGCACAAACACGTTTCTTGCACTCCCTCATCACAATCAGTACATTTGCATGTTTATGATCCACTTCACTCAAACTAGAAGTCCTAGGAATTCATCGCTTCACACATTTTTTGCTTTACCTCATCATTGCATTTCCTTATTTTCACTTTTTATGACATACGTATTGCACTTGTTTTTTTCACTTATCAAAATTTCACCATTTTTCATCATCGTTATCCCATCAACTCACACCCTACTATACCCTTCAAAACATCAAATAAATTCAAAGTGCCCCACACCTTCAACACCACTCGCCAAGTTGGATCGTCCCCACCCCAACCCTACCTACCTAGCCGAGTTACACCCCTAACTTGGTTCACTCCCAAGCTCCCCCCCATCACCTACCTTAGCTCTCTAACACTCACCATATCACCTTTTAGTCACCCCTACGAATCCTCTTCTTCCGTGGCAGTAACCACTTCCCGCTCCCACAACTACCTTCTCACCACCGCGATGCACTCCCATCACTTAGACCCCAACCATGTGTTTGTAGCGATCGAGTTCACTCCTTGATCCATCCCCGTTTTGTGCCCCCATTTCACTTTGAGCCAACTCCCTCAATCTCGTCGATCTTCCCCACCCAACTCCTTGGTTATTGCTATTCCTTTCATACTTTGATTAGTCCCAACAAGAGTGACTCACTACCTAACCCACCGTGATTCACACCTTTGTAACTCATTCACCTCTCTCCATATGCACCCTACTCACCAAGCCACGTTACCATCTTGGTTTCTATCATGATTGAGCTTGTCCCTCATCCACTTCCCCATCTGTGTTGCTCCACTCCTAACTCTACTTCACCTATCCCCCTCACCCACCGACTCACCCGACCAATTCACCCCTCACTGCCGTCATGACTCTCATCCATCGACCCCACTCAAAGCACCCCATAATCACCCGAATCATCTCAACTCACTTTGGTGCTTCAACCAGCTTGCTCCCCTCATACTCTATCTAACTCCACTCACCCCCTACCCCTCGGCTAAGTTGCCCCGACTCGGCCCCATCCCCGACCAACCAAGCGAGCCTCCCCCACGTACCCCATGGTCGATCTCACCCATTTTTACTAATCCCTTCCCTCTCTTCATCCCGACCTAAACAACTAGATTTCCCTCGTTCTTTCCACCTTAGCTTAATCATGTACGTGACCTTGCTTACCCCCCTTTTTACCCTGTCGCATTCTCGACTTACTCGATTGGCCCTTCCTATGAGTCGCGCTTGTGATTGCCTTCTCTCCTTACTAAATTTTTCCTACACTCTACTCTTCCATCCATTTTCAAACTTCCCTACCCCACTCCATCCGCCTCAACCATAACCTCCCTTGCTTTTTTCGTATTCACAACTTGGATTATCTCGAGCCCTCATTTCGACACCTTTTCCTCACCCCTCCCTCTACTCATCTTAAGTTCCCCTTCATCCCGCCTAACATGGAAAGTCACTGCGTAACTCATTCCCTACTACCCCTACATTGAGGTGATTTGACTCGTCGAGCCACCCCAACCAACTCTCCAACCAACTTGCCCAACTCGTCCAACTCAACCAACTCCTATCCAACTCAACCACCTGGCAAAACTCCCCATCTGACAACTAGCCCAACTCCCATACTAGCTCACCCTCTTGCCTCCGCTTACTCGTGGATCCCTTCCAACTTGTCCAACTCAACCCATCTCACTTCCACCCCTTATAACTTTCCTAGCTCACCACTTCATCCGTGTTATGTCACTTATTGCCTCACCCGCCTAGCCCATTCGTCGCCAACTTCAAGTCAATTAACCCACTCTCTTCACCCCAATAATTCTCAACACTTCGTATGTACTATTTTACATACCCATCATCACTTTTTCATATGCACATGACTGAGGCAACATTGTCTTGGCTTATATTAGCTTGCTTTTGCCAAGGATCACTTTCTACCACATCTTCAATCGCACTTTTTGTCTCATGTTATACTTGGGGCAACATGCGGCTCTGAAAACTATCTCTTGAGGGGGAATCGTACACAACTTCCTTCTCATCTGATTCTATGACAACCAATCACCATTAGTAAATCAATTGACTCTATAGTCTCTTCCTTGTGAAATCAACTTATTGATCCCTTTATAAACTATGGCTAAAGTGGTCCGTTGATCGCATTTCTAGGTTCTGTGTTATCTAGTCAACCATCTAATCTCATGACTTTGTGAAACCACCATCACAGGGTTAGACGACCCCATCTCATCTTTAGAATTTTTGCAGACTGCATCTTGCCTATTGTAACACGCGACCCATGAAAAGGGGTAAAATGTAGACACTAGAAAATGTACTTTGCGCATAAGGTCCCTTATTCGAAAACAAAAAAATTATAAAATATAAAAAGACCAAAAAATCATAAAACCCCATAAAATGGAGCTAAAAGACACCTCACCACCCTTTTACTAACCCTCACCCACTCATATTTAATTTTTACATCTCACCTACCCATGTGCATCCTCAATGCACTATGGACCCTATCATTACACCCATGTGTGTCCCACTCCCTTATGCACTCCAAATCTATAAAACCGTCTTCATCCTCATCATTTCATCTTTTATTAAGCACTCTTAATATCCTATATTTGAGTTTTCTTGGTCTTTTTCTCGATATATATTGGTTTTGTAGGTCTTGAAGAAGGAAAGGAAAATCACAAATAATAGATCTAACTTGCTGAAAATTGTTCTAGCGACATTCCAACATAGGTGGGAATCACAATCTGTATGGCGGCTTGTGATCTCCGTGTGATTCTCGGTGAATTGTAACTACGATTGTCCTGCGATCTAAGTCGTATAATTGCCATTTCATTTACTATTTTGTCATTTTACATCAATAAAATGTCTTGTATATCCTTAAAAGGATTAGGGATCTAACCCAAGGTCCCCTAACCACAAAAAAAACTAATTTAAGTGTGGAGGTTTAGATTTAAATCAGAAGAGTTTTACCCACTTTATTCAATGAAAGAAACGAAAATTGTCCCTCTCTTTACAATGGCATCATAAGCCCATTCTATTTTAGTAGCATTGATTTGTAGTTTTCATATCAACTAATCCATCTTACAGGTGATCCAAATCTAGGCATATAATTCGTAGTTGTGATTGCCTTGTAACAAGATTTTATGATTATTTTGTGTCAGAAATTGCAACGTAGTCGTAGTTGCGACCGGATTACAACCTGAATGTTTTTTTTTTTTTAATTTATTTTTGGATATTTCGGCAAACCTACAAAAACTAAATGTTAGATTTGCAACAAATGTTAGAAATAATGGTAAAAACAAACTTAAGAGAAACCCTAAAGAAAACATTTGTTAGATTCAAAAAATAAAAAGAGTTACCCACAACCAAAATGGTCCCATTGTGGTCACCAAAATGTATGCCTAGATTTGGATCACTTGTAAGATGAATTAGTTAATATGAAAACTCCAAATCAATGCTACTAAAACAAAATGGTCTTATGATGCTAATGTAAAGAGATATACAATTGTGGTTTCTTTCATTGAATAATGTGGGTAGTACTCTTCAAGATATGAATCTAAATCTACACATAAGCACACTTGAAAAATGTTAGTTATTTTTTGTGGTTAGGGGACCTACCTCGATTAGATACCTAACCCTTTTAAGGAGATAAAAGACATTTTATTGATTAAAATGACAAAACAATAAATGAAAATGAAAATTATACCTAACTCAAATCGTAGGACAATCACAATTGCAATTCACCGAAAATTACACGGAGATCACAAGATGATTGCGGTTGTGATTCTTTCCTATGTTGGAATGTTCTTAGAACAATGTTACAACAAGTTAGATCTATCCTTTGTGTTTCACCTTTCCTTCTTCAAGACCTGCAAAACCAAGATATGTGAGAAAGAGAGAAAGAAAACTCAAGTATAGCCTTAGTGTATAAAGAGTCATGGGTTGGAATGAGGGGGTGAGGGTGCTTTTATAGATTTGGAGTGCATAGGGGAGTGGGACACACATGGGTGCAAAGATAGGGTCCATAGTGCATTGGGCATGCACATGGGTAGGTGGGGTGGACAAAATTAAATATGAGTGGGTGAGGGTTAGTAAATGAATGGTGAGTTGTATTTTATCCTCATTTTTGTGGGGTTTTATATTTTATATTTTCTTTTTGCGGGTTTATTTGATTTTTTGGTATTTTTATGTTTTTGATGTTTTGGTGTTTTTGAATAAGGGACCTTTTGTGCAAGGTGTAATTTCTAGTGTCTACACTAAGAGGACGTCAAGGATTGGTTGTAAATGATTCATATTTTTGTGTAATTGAGTATGGAAAGGAGATAGAGCATCAAGTTGTTTTTATCGGCATTAGTATATTCATCATATGAATGCTTATCGTCAAAGGCTTCTATGTATTCTAAGGGTACTTGAGTAGAATTAGATAGAGGGTTTTAATTCATAGGTACAAAGGAGGCCATGACTTTAGAATACTTACGAGTTGGGGGATATTTCAAGATATTGTTGAGAACCAAACCGACCACTATGTGTATTAGGAGTGAGAAGTAAAACCTAGGGCCACTAGGGTTTGGAAGCATGACTCAAGACAAATAAAGATAGAATTGATGCACACATCATATAATCCTCGAGTTCACCATATGAGTTAACATAATTGTTAAAATTTAAGAGGGGTAGTAATTGATGGAATATTATCCTAATCATTTAGTTTTTAGAGCTAATCGCAACAATATTAGGACAATATATGAACAAAGATAAATAACGATAAAGAAGTGAAATAAAGTACTAGCGATAATGAGAGGGAGAAGAAGACTTAGCTGAAATTTTAGAGTGTTTATCCGGACTGACTGTTGATTGGAAAGGGATGGAAATGGCATGACAAATCTTAGTCTCTAAGATCGTGTCTTGAAAAGCTTCCTAGACCAAATCACATGGTATGGCCCAAAGTATGTGGTGTTATGGTCCTTTTTGTATACCCTTGTCCACCTATACTTTTAAATCCTATTTTTTTGGGTCCATGCATTGCTTCTTAATTTGATCCTATATGTAATTTGGACCTTTGAAATTGTGATATGCTCAGTGTGCATCTAATTGAATCTTCAAAACTATGTATGGTGAAAGAGTCCTATAAAACAAACATTAGTTGGGTTACGGGAACCCCTTTACACCACCAACATCGCTATTAATCTGAAGAGGGATCAAATCGCATGTCATTCTCACCTAACATGTGATATCTAGAATGCATGTAATCAAATTGATAACCATGACCTTGCAATAATGTAATTGTACTTGAACATTTACCCTAGCTTGACTTGAATTTGATAATGTGTCTTTTGTGATTGTATATCTAAATGGATAAATTCCCCATAATGAGTATGTAGATTATATGAAGCTCAAGGAGTCTTGGAGTATATTTTCTCGTGATTTCTCTCAGTATTTTCTCACTAAGATGTTAAGTGTGAAGTAGATAGAATCCCCTCTCTAATGAGAGATGAATAAATTGCTTATATATGTGTTTTGGATTTAGAAAGCTCTGATAAGGGTGACTATAAGTATACCCAAGAAGTTCAAATTAAGAAAAGTAGCGTTGGAGGGAAAGGGACCAAAGCATCCATGTTGGCCCGTAACATATGTACACTATCGCCCTTTCGGTGGTGCTATGGTCCCAAATACATGTGCATGTGATTTCCAAATTAGGATTTTAATATGTGAGGGTATACCCTAATTTTAAGAATTAATATGACCACTATGTGAACAAATAGGTTGTTGTTCAAGTGTGAGCTAATACAAAGGTGTTGTACAAATTATGTGAAGACATGAATTACCACAATGATGAGTGTTTACATTAAATAGGTTGTATCACAAATTTGAAATTATTGTCACCTTGGACACATCTTTATGGAAACAAGGTTCCAACTTGTGTCATATCACATTGCATATATTGTCAACAAACATAAAAATATAGAGACAATCTTTAAGGATTAAAATCTTTAGTGTCTTGTATGGACAATTTGTTTATCTCTTGAAGAGAAAGACATTTTGGGCTTGAATCCATTTGTTTTCAATTAACAATTTTGACATGTTGCATAACAAATAGATGTTGAAACTATTAATTATGTCACCACCCATCGCAATGCTAATAAAAATAGACAAAGTACCTCCTTAAAATTTTTTGATGATCAATTACAAGATAAAGTCCTTTTATGTAAAGGATAACAAGTTATTGTCACATCTAACTTGTGGGTCGATCAAACATTGTTAACGGATCTCAAGGGAATTTTTTTCCATTGTATTTAGAATAGGGTCAAAGCCTCTAGATTCTCCATTATATTTGGTTGTTGACTTTACTATGTTGGTCCACCATGGGATGTAAATAATTTAGCATAAGTCCCAATCTTGCATATAACACATGGAAATCATAAAAAAACTCAATTGAAGATGACATAGGCCTTAACAATTCATAAATCCTAGGGATTGACATTGTAAATGGATATAATATATAATGATGACATTGATTGTAAAGGCTTTCGCTTCACAAAAATAACTTGATTTAGTGTTAGAAATGTTAGTGTTTACATGTGAGGATAAACAATGTTTTATATATAATAAGTTATGGTAAAACAACTTATTATAGTGTGAGTGAGATAATAATGCGTGAGTAGTGAGTTGTTCACCCAACTCACAAATATATAATATTTGTAATTGTGAATTGATTTTAGAAATAAGAGAAATTAGATGGTTGAGTGAAATATTGGATTATTAACTCCTTAAATAGTTGTCCCCACTATATATATTTTATGCGAGACTATGAACATTATAATGAAGTACTATTGATTGTTGAAATTGTAAAGCCCTACCAAAATCCATATTTGGTATTAGAGTGGTGTTAAAATAATGTCAAAGATTCCTAGCATAATTCACAACGGTTACTTACACTATAATTTATGGTTTCCTCGAATTAAAAATATTCATAGGAGTTTTAGATTAGTTTTGAGCATTTGTTGCTTTGGTTAATATTTTCTAGACCATTGGATGTATTTGGCGATTTGGTATTGAGTGATATGTGGAGTAAAGGTGCTAAGGAGTATTTTTCAATAAATAAATTATAGGGCGAACATGATTCCACCAGACGTTGGAAATTAGAGTAGAATTGGTTAATGTTTTTATACATTCATATCGGCTATTATACGTCGATCCGAGTGGGTTCTATATCCTATTATTCATCACTCAAGTGTACAAGTTTCAAATTACTTCAAATTGGATATTTCTCAAATTTCCACATTGTAGTATGCCCATCAATTTAGATCGCCATTTGTCCACGTTGGTTGTGTGTATTCTAATGTCAAAGTTCCTAGTAAAAATTCATTAATGATTTATGTTCCAAGTTAAGTCTACTATAGTGATAACATTTATTTTAAAGGTTGTCAATAAGAGAGAGGAGCCATTCGTCATGCATTACCTAATAGTTGTGAGGGTAGTTGTACATTTGGACTTAAAAATACTAAAGTTGAATGAAAAATATCTAATACATGCACATAAAATCTTCAAATAAGTACAACCATTATCCTATCAATAATAGAGCACATTACATAATTTTTAAAAGTAAAATTGAATAAATAAGATTTTCATCATATCATAAATTAAAAAGTAATTGTATTACATCAATACATATGTGTTTGTATTCCATCTAGATATAAAAGTCAAACAAACCCATCATATCAATTATATAAAACTTTTAATATGTTTAAAACCCCTATAGACACTATATCAAATACATTGATGACACAACCAAAGTACTTTCTTGTACAAAAACATAAATATTTGGTCTCAAGTATTGGACCAAACTCCAACACAATAGAACCCTGATTGATCCATTTTTAAATTATGTAATCTTTAAAATCATGTGCCACTTCAAACACTCTTCCAATTTCCCTCCACTTCCCATGCCATCAAATCTTATAAATGAGGTACTGCAATAAATACATCCATATTAAGGCTCAAGAGCTTCAAACTGAAATGCATTTATTTAATTCCAAAAATTCAAATACTTGCATGAGAAAACATATTCAAAATTGAAATCAAATCTAGCCATTGGATTATAATATTCAAATTCTTGATCCACACTAATCAATGTCAACCAATCAGAAACAAACACAAGGATCAAATTAGTTTGTTAGCTTGGACAATTGTTTGTCCATTTGCTAAGATTAGATAATAGTTATCTTATTGTTGAGTATGAATTAATTATTTTCTATTTTTTTATTTCCTTTAGTGACACCTTCAACCTATTTGTTACGGTTGTTAAGTTGTTATGTATCTCGATCGTCGATTGAGAATCGATCTTGGCCATTGGATTACAAATGAGAGTAGTATAAAAGGAGGTCATTGGGCATTTGGGAACACAAGTTTTGAGAAGCATTTACAGTGCTAGCAAATGTGTTTGTAAGTTTGCAGTGATAGCAAACAATCTTTTAGTGTTAAGCAAGGGCGCATGATAACGTTGGGGATAGCAATGGGGAATATCAACGAGAGAAGTTGGGAGCTTGTCGAGTTCTCCAAAGAAGAGGCAAGGAATCTTTGTATCTCTTAATTTGTTGAAGTTAATATAATTCCTCATCTGTAGATTTTGTTTTCCCTTAGGGGGTTTTCTAGGGACAATTTGTCTGAAAATATTGTGTTCTTTGTGTTACTCATTTATTTCCGTATTTTTATTAGTGAAGTTGCAGTTGTGTTATTTTTCGATATTAGTTGTGAATTAGTTTTCGGCAGTTAAATAATCTTTTAAGATAGGAGATTAATAATCAGTGACTGCAATAGAATTTTCACATGGTATCAGAGTTGTGTTAAGGGTAGAAAAGGTTTGCCCTAGGAAAGAAATTGAGGGTTTCTATAACCTAGTTTGATCTCTTTAAATTCTTTTTACTTTTATCCTTTGAGATGGCTTCAGCTGGTTTGAGAGATCAGGATAGATTAGATGGTGCCTCAAATTTTGGTGTCTGGAAGGCCAGACTTTCTTTATTGTTGGAAGAGAATGGTATAAAGGATTATGTTACCACTTGTTGTAATTGTACCTACAGACGCAACACAACTTGCAACATACAAGAAAGAGGATGCCAAGGCGAGGAGGATTGTCCTTGATGGTGTCAAGGATCATATTGTTCCACACATCTCCGAGTTAGATACGACGAAGAAGATGTGGGATGCCATTCTAAATCTGTACCAAAATGCTACCACTAACCTAAGTGATTCTCAGAGAAAAGTTGAAGAATACCCGGATGAACAAGGGAGAAGACGTTACAAGTTACCTCACCAAGCTTAGACTTGTCAAGGATGAGTTAGCAGTTGTTGGAGATAAGCCAAATGATGATGAGCTAGTAAGAATATCCCTAAATGGGTTTACTAAATAGTGGGATGTCTTTGTTCAAGTTGTTAGTGGACGAGACACCTTACCGAGTTGGGATCGACTATGGACTGATTTCACTCAGGAGGAGTTTAGACTAAGTCTTGTCAATGGGGCCAACAAGAGTCAAAAAAGTGAGGGAGAACAAGAAAATGTTGCCCTAGCGGGAAAAGGGAAAGCAAAGAAGGGATTTAGCAAAGGATCAAATTCTCAAAGTGAGAAGAAGAAGGACATGTCTAAGGTCAAGTGCTATGGCTGTCACGAGTTTGGCCACTATGTTAGTAACTGCCCGCAAAGGAAGAAGAATGATAAGAAGGGCAAGAACCAAGTGGTGGCTTCAACAAGTGTAGAGGAGCTCTCTAGGAGATTGGAGGATGAGTTTGCACTCATAGCTTGTATGGTCAGCTCAACCTCACAGTGTGTTTGGTATATAGATAGTGGGGCATCATTTCATATGACAGGAGTTAGAGAGTACTTCTCTAGTTACAAGGAGGAGGACACCAATATCTAAATTTCTATGGGGAACTTGTCCAAGCTCAACCCAGTTGGGAAAGGGACTGTTCATTTTTAGAGGGAGAATGGAAAGATAGTTCCACTTCATGAAGTCTTGCATGTGCCGGATTAGGTATGAATTTGATTTCGTGTTTGTTCTTCAAGATAAAGGGTATAATGTACTTTTTAGAGGGCACATGTGTTTATTAAGCACAAGGATTGGAAATCACCCATAACTATTGGAGTTAGGAGTGGTCGCCTTTATAGGTTGCAGTTTGATACTCCTAAGGCACTTATGAGTAGCAGTAATCCTAGAGATCTTGGAGAGCTATGGCATAGGAGGATGGGCCATATTCATCATGGAGCACTTAAATTGCTTCGTGAGATAGTGACAAGTGTTCCAAAGGTGAGCATAGAGCATGATGATGTATGTAAGGGATGTGTGTTGGGGAAGTTTGCGAAAGCATCTTTTCCAAGGAGTGACAATAGATCTAAGGGTGTTCTTGATCTAGTACATTCAGATGTATGTGGACCAATGTCGACAAAGTCTCTCAGAGGATATGTGTACTATGTTACCTTTATTGATGATTTCTCCAGAAGACCTGGATATACTTCTTGAAGACCAAGGATGAGGTTTTCAGTCGCTTCCAAGAGTTCAAGGCTCTTGCGGAGAACTCGATTTGGAAGATAAAGGTTCTTCGGTCAGATAATGGAGGCGAGTACAAAGGAAATGACTTCCAGGATTTGTGTACCAAAGAAGGAATCAAGAGAGAGTGGACGGTTCCTTACAATCCACAGCAGAATGGAGTTGCTAAGAGGAAGAACCATTCTATATCGGGGTAGCAAGGGCTATGCTACATGATCAAGACATGCCCCACTACCTATGGGTAGAGGCATGTAGTACATTAGTTTACATTCAGAACAGGGTTCCACACAAGGTACTAGGGAAGATGACACCAGAGGAAGCTTTCACAGGGAAGAAGCTAGATGTAAGTCACTTCAGGATATTTGGGAGTTTGGCATATTGCCATATTCCAGAAGATACACGTACCAAGTTAGATAAGATTACAGAGAAAGGGTACCTTGTTGGGTACAGTGAAACTTCAAAGGCATATAGGATTTTTATTCCAGGGACTAGAAGAATTATTGTCAGACGTGATGTCAAGTTCATGGAGGAAAAGTGTTTAGAAGGTCCAGAGATTTTACAACAGATGATCAAAGTGAGCATCCAACAAAATCTCCAAGTCCGAGTTAAGGGCAACAAAGCTCAAGTATAGTTACTAGTACAAGCATAGACTCTAGTAGTGAAGATTCACAAAGTATGGAGCAACTGGTACAGTAGGATATGCATCTAGAAGATATAGAGGTTGATATTTCATCCTCTACCATTGGCAGTAGGAACCGTGAGGTTCAAGACACACAAAGGGATACTCAGGAGTTTGTGGGAGCTCCTAGGAAGAGTACGAGACAGAGGAAAGAACCAACCAAGTTCAATGACTATGTGGCATTAGTCAACCAGTTGGTAGATAGTGAACCTTCCAGCTATCAAGAGGCTACACAACATCAGGTATGGCAAGATGCTATGGTTGAGGAATATACTTCAATAATGCATAATGATGTGTGGGAGGTAGTGCCTAGACCAACAGATAGGGCAATAGTTGGATCACGCTGGATCTTCAAGATAAAGCACGGTGCAGATGGTAGCATCGAGAAATACAAGGCAAGGTTTGTGGCAAAGGGGTTCTCTCAGAAGGAGGGAATAGACTATGAGGAGACATTTGCTCCAGTGGCTAGGTATACTTCTATACGAGCTGTAATCTCATTTGCAACACAGATGGGATGGTAGATCCATCAAATGGATGTCAAGACAACATTCCTTAATGGTGAATTGAAGGAGGAGGTATACATAGAACAACCAGAAGGCTTTGTAGCACACAACAAAGAGACCCACGTGTGTAGATTGATGAAAGCCTTGTATGGACTCAAGTAGGCTCCTAGAGCATGGTATGAGTGCATTGATACATACTTGCAGAAAATGGGCTTTGTGAAGAGTGAGGCAGATGCTAACCTCTACTACTTGGTGGTTGGGGCGAGGCTCTCATTCTTGTTCTATATGTAGATGACTTGTTTCTTACAGGTGCACTAGGGCTCATAGAGGATTGCAAGAGGGACCTTGCAGAAGAGTTTGAGATGAAGGACTTGGGACTCATGCACTATTTTCTAGGCATGGAGGTGTGGCAGACAGATGGAGAGATTTTCCTTGGTCAAGGGAAATATTGCATTGAAATCTTGAAGAGATTCGAGATGGAGGACTGCAAAGCCATGTCTACACCTATGATCACTAATTGGAGGAAGGTAGATACATCTAAGGACAAAGATGTAGATCCCACCTTATACAGTAGTTAATTGGTTCGCTCATGTATTTGGTCAACACTAGGCCGGATATAGCATTTGCAGTAAACTCTCTTAGTCAGTTCATGGTTGAGCTAAAGAGAGTGCATTGGACAATGACTAAGCATGTGTTGCGTTATTTGTGTGGTTCAGTTGAGTATGGGATTAGATATGTTTGAGGTGAAGGAATCAAGTTGATAGGATATACTTGACACAGATTGGACCCAGTAGTACAACAAACAAAAGGAGCACTTCAGGGTGTTGTTTCAGTTTAGGATCAGGAGTTGTTTCTTGGTTCAAAGTGAAGCGAAGTCTCAGTGGCTCGAGTTCATCAAAGCATAATACATTACAACTAGCATGGCGACATGTGAAGCTATATGGCTTCGGAAGTTGCTAGTGGCCTTGTTTGATTAGAAGGTGAGACTAATGTGATACACTTTGTGACAATCGAGTTGCATCAAGTTGTCTCGAGAATCTAGTGTTTCATGATAGGTCTAAACATATGGATATCGGGTATCACTTCATCGGGTATTTTGTATGAGCTATTGTTGAGCTCTGATACATACCTATAGAGGAGCGGGTAGTAGACATTCTTACTAAGGCATTAGTGAAGGAAAAATTATCTTCTTTAGAGATAAGATGGGCGTCGTGCATAATAGCTTCCTTGCTTAAGAGGGAGTGTTAGTTTGTTAGCTTGGACAGTTGTTTGTCCATTTGCTAAGATTAGATAATAGTTATCTTATTGTTGAGTATGAATTAATTATTTTCTAATTTTTGATTTCCTTTAGTGACACCTTGCAACCTATTTGTTATGGTTGTTAAGTTGTTATGTATCTCGATCGTCGATTGAGAATCGATCTTGGCCATTGGATTACAAATGAGAGTAGTATAAAAGGAGGTCATTAGGCATTTGGGGAACACAAGTTTTTGAGAAGCATTTCCAGTGCTAGCAAATGTGTTTGTAAGTTTGCAGTGATAACAAACAATCTTGTAGTGTTAGCAAGGGCGCAGTGATAGCGTTGGGGATAGCAGTGGGGGAATATCAGCGGGAGAAGTTGGGAGATTGTCGGAGTTCTGCCAATAAGAGGCAAGGAATCTTTGTATCTCTTAATTTGCTTTGAAGTTAATATAATTCCTCATTTGTAGAACTGGTTTTCCCTTAGGGGTTTTTCCAGGGACAATTTTTCTGAAAATATTGTGTTCTTTGTGTTACGCATTTCTTTCCGTATTTTTATTAGTGAAGTTGCAGTTGTGTTATTTTTCGATATTAGTTGTGAATTAGTTTTCAGCAGTTAAATAATCTTTAAAGATAGGAGATTAATAATCAGTGACTGCAATAGAATTTTCACACAAACATCAACGTCACTTCTATCCATCTTATAAATTTAGTTCATTTGACGGTTGGGCCAAAATTTTATTCAGTTCTATATTGGAGGAGCACTACTTTACAAATTGCTACATTGAGCCAAAGTTCCTACTTTATCTCGTGCATATTACTACATGCAACTCAAACAATATTCTACATACAAGCACATTCAACTTACTTTGTTCAACTGCAACTATGGTGTAAGTATTCCATACTTATTATAAATTCATTATGATTTACTAAAACTGTTTATTGAAACTATCCCAAACTTCCATGATTTTATTTATTTTTCCTTATTGAAGTTATAAACTTGTAGAATGTTGTTGTGACAAATCATTTTTTTGCAAAAATCTAAGTTGGTCCAAAAACAAAATAAAAGAACCTGAATATCTATAATCCATCTACAATAAGGAAAATAGAAAATGATGGTAATTTTTTCATAGTTTTTGATACAAAGATAATCATATTTATGGTTTTTTACAAAAATTTTCATTTTTTTTTCTCGACAATGATATGTTTTAAAAAATATTATATGTTCTAGTGTGTTTTGCAAAATAAACAAGTTACCTAACTGTTTAAGAAACAAAACATCCCTGCATACTTCCAAACCTTGGTACAATCCCTTTATCTCAGCTATGCATTTTCACTTGTCATCTTTGAAGTAAGCATTGGTAAAAGCTTAGACATTGACATCGTATGGTTGCATATCCATTATTTGTTAGGTAAGTTTAATAGGTCTAGTTTTTATTGGTATAAAATTGCATGGGACTGACATATTTTTAAAAATTTATTACAATTTTTATCATCACCATGAGAAGAAGATAGCTATCGAAAAGAGTAAGGCCAACTATTTCCAAAACCAGAGGAGTCAGATTTCCACCAAGTGAAGCACATGAAGAAGAGGCCAACAATACACCAATTCAAGATGTCAACTACACATTTGTTCAAGATGAAAACAATAGACCACCTCCAAAAGTAAACATCCAAGTAACAAGAAGGAGATCTTCAACTAAAAGAGTAAGAATACAAAGAAATGATTGGAACAAATCTGACATGGATAGTGCTATGAGAGATGTTGAAGAAAATGGATTTTCTACACGTTCTGCTGCAAAAAATGGGGTATACCAGCAAGCACTCTTACTTCTTGGTTGATGGGTCTCACCACCACCAAAAGGAAGGGTCCACCAACAATTCTTACTGATGAAGAAGAGCTTGAGATAGTGATTTGGTGTCATGAAATGGCAGACATGGGTCATGGAATAGAAATTATACAACTTAAGGCATATGTGGCACAAATATGTGAAACCAGTCCAACCCTTTTATAGATGGTCTTCCTGGTAAGTCATGGTGGGTTGGTTTTAAAAAAGACACCTAGAATTAACATTGAGGACAAGCTGAAGGCCTTGATAAAGATCAAGAAATGTGTCTTAGGCCATCAATTGTTAATTCTTTCTACATTACTATGTCCAATTCCTATGAGGCCAATGCATACGAACCAAACAAAATATGGAATTGTGATTAAACTATTATAGGCTGGAAGGAACTGTGGTATGGGAGTGCCTGCTAAAAGGGGGTAGTAGAAGTGTCCCATACATCATTCCAAAAAGTAGATAATGGATTACCATATTGTGTTGTGTAAATGTTGTCGAACAAAGCATTCCAAGATTCTATATGTTTAAGGGGAAGAAGCAATTACATAATTACAAGAAGTGAGTCACGTGCCTATATGGCAACTCAAGCTCATGCATGGATGACGAAATATTTATTCATGAAATGGATACATCACTTTGCAACATCTATACCTAGTGGTGTGTCTCCAACAAATAGGCATTTGCTGATATTTGATGGACATGGTTCACATGTTGCTTTAGGAACAATTCAAGAGGCAAGGAGCTTGGGAATAGATTTTCAACATTTCTTGCACACACCTCTCATAGATTGTAGCCATTAGATGTCAGTGTCTTTGCTCCATTCAAATATTACTTCAAGGAGGAGAGACGTAAATGGATAACTGAGAAGCATGTGATAGATATCAAAAGGGCAGAATTAGCAGAGTTGGGAAGTAAGGCATTTAGAAAGGCTCTTACCCCTGAAAACATTAAATCAGGTTTCAAAAGGATGGGCATATGGCCTCTTAATCCAAATGCTTTGGATGAAGACATGGGACCAAGTAAAACATTTGACACATATTTTCAAGATGAGGCGGGTGCAACATAAAACATGTTACGGTTATCTAGAGTTGATTTTAGGTTGGAGAAGATGTTGAGATGGTGCCTAACACACAAGTATGCCAAGAATTAGAAGCTCAACCAAACGAGATAAACATAATTGAATGTGTTGATCAACAATCAACACCTTCGACTGTGAGCAATCAATTAGATGAGCCACTATCTATTCCCACACAAGCTAGCCCTCCTAAGTGGATGAAAGAAGTTGCTTTCAATCTTGGTGTAAACTTGAATTTCAACAATGAAGAAGTTAGTCTCTCTCTACCATCCCAACCACCACTGCTTAGTGAGTCGATTTGGTGCACTATTATGTTGATACTCAAGTTGAAGAAAATGATGGAACGACACAATTGGAGGAAACATATGTTTTAGGGGAAAATTCAAACCAAAATCAAGAGGAAAACCAAGGACAAAAAACTCTTAGTAAATTCTTAAAACTCCCAATGGAACAGTCAAAGGCTCGAGAAGGTCAAATTATGATGTTGGAATAAGGTTGAGCAGGGAATCTTAAATTATAACTGTTGATAAGTA
This sequence comes from Taxus wallichiana var. yunnanensis, assembly GCA_018340775.1. Classification (NCBI taxonomy): domain Eukaryota; kingdom Viridiplantae; phylum Streptophyta; class Pinopsida; order Cupressales; family Taxaceae; genus Taxus; species Taxus wallichiana. The sequence continues at coordinate 714,469,267 of CM031235.1, read as the reverse complement.
CATGGAGCTTCTCATGGATAAAGAGAAAAAGAAGAATGAAATTGATGAATTAAAGCAAAGAAAGAGGGAACCCTGTTCAAGACAAAAGGCGAACGGGTTCAAAGAGAAATAAAGGAGCAAGAAAATATTGAAAAAGAATATAAAAGGCAAATAAAGGAGCATAAAAAATTGATGTAGAGGTAGGAAAGAGAGTAGAAGAAAGAACAAGAAAGGATTCAAAGGGATCAAGACAGAAAGGAGAAGGATTTTGAGAAGGCAAGAAGAGAGTTGGAAAGGAAAAGGAGACTCAAAAGCAGTCCAACAAATCCATTGCCTGAACAACACCCATTGTTGAGGGAGTTGATGGCCATCCATTGCCCCGTTGGTGTCTACACATAAAGTTTCACTTGGAGTAAATGCTTCAACAAATTCGATACATTCCCAGCTACACCTGTGAGGGACGTCAACACAGGAAAACAACTAAAAAATTCTAACACATCCACTGCAAACATGTTTGTAGATTCACCAGCCCCATTCCCTGGTTTTTGGAAATGATTTAGCAGAATGTTTTTGAGTCTTTTAGGAAGTCTCGAGTATGTGTATATATATATATATATATTGTAATAGGAATTTTGATTCGAGAAAAACTGAAAAATGGGCTTGATAGATTTATATGCCCAAAACATGCTATGAATATGACATATCCAAGAATGTATCAACTCTCTATTTTTTTGTAATGGACGAATGATTCACATATATAATGAAAAATATGTATTTGAAATAATGAGATTAAATCCATGAAGAATTGTTCTCAATTGTCAATGTTATTCCATATAATCCATGTCATTCCAAATATCTCATTTCCCATTCATTTCAATACAAATAAAAACTAGACCTATTAAACTATCGAAATATCAATAACATAATGTATTAGAAGCAAATAAACACAGAGATGAATCTCTATCATTTCCCAGTGAGATTGGAAACCTCACCAAACTCGGATAGGAAAAATGGATCTACAATAAAACATGCATTATGGATTTGTAATAAATAGGAAACTTACTGCGGCCTCTTGAAACATGGTGTTTACTACTTGAAACCGTGTGTTTTCTTCTTGAAACATGGCCCCTCTACTTGAAACCGCCAACGTAGGTTCCTTGTTTAACAAAAAAAAGTAACACGAGAGGAAAATTGACGCTAGCCACGAGAGGAACAAATACCTATTGATGTCGGTTCCACAAAGATGGTGAACAATCCAACGCATATGGGTGCACATAAGCGATGGAGTAATGCAATTTGACGTGCGTTAGGATGCGATTTGATAAGTATTAACTTTGCGTCATGCAATGGATTCAATGTAAGCCACTAAAGTGCACTCGCTAACTATTTACACTTATCGCCTTTGCAAAATAACGTGCAGTGGCTACTAAATACATTCTTGCATATATCAATGAAAAGCATAAAAACATTCAATAAGTGGGGTGAATGCATGTTAATATAAATCCACCTATAAAGAATGTGTAATGCCTCGTTCACCGTTGTTCCTTTTCCTTCTTCGAAGACCGTGATGCTAATTGTTGAACGCCATTACGTTTCCGTTGAACATTAGTGCTTTCGTCTTTGCCACAAAGGATATTTAGTTTTCTCCCTCTTCATCGTTCTTGCTTGTGTTGATGATGATGCTTTACTGGCCCCCGCATCGCCCCTTACGTTTTCCCCAGTTAAAGGAAAACCATGTTCTTGAATTGTCGAGCTTGTTGTTGGTCCTTTTTAATGTGATTAATAATTACTATTAAGTTGTAATAATAATAATATTATTATTTTATTTATCGATCGACGATAACTTTGTTATCTGATCGTCGATCTGTTATCAACATTAATATTATTTATCCTTACGTTATTTTATTTTATCTTTCCGATAGATTGATCCTCGAGTCACGTAAAAGGAGAGTTTGTTTGTTGGTGGTTCCATTGTTGCGGAAGTGGTATTCATGTTTTATTTTATTTTATTTTTATTTTATTGAAAACACCAGCCATGAGCCTTCACGCATGTCGTATTATAATTGATAAATTTTTGGATGAAATTATTGTTGCTTCCACTTTCCTTGCCTCCCACATTAGATGTTGATGTGGCAAGCTTGGCATGAGCAGACGTGGACTCCTTTTCTTGTCCTTGGATTCCTTGTTCCCTTGTCTTCTGGTTAATGGGTGCGTGGAGTTTGCTGACCACCCGGTTATTTCATGGATTTTCTTTTTTGCACCGTACTTTGTGGGCTGGAGGCAGCCTTTTCCCATATTTTATTGGGCCTTGAATTGTTCAGTCTGGAACGCGTTTTTCTTTTAATGCTCTGACACTTTCTTCTAGATCGTTGTCCTTGTTTTCTTCCTGGGTTTTCTACAACCTGCAATTACCATGCGTTGGTTTCTTGTGGTGGCTCGGAACCTTTATGGAGGCTAGATGCAGTGTTTGGTAGGCTAGGACGTTATCTCTGCCTGTTCTCTAGTTTTCTGGCTGATGGAGGACGTCTATACCATTGTCAAAACTCCTAGCACTGGATGTGTGATTGGTAAAGGTGAATGGATCAAGTTTGACAACTTTGGTCATTGGTGCAGACTGAAACGCATTTGCAAATGCATCCACCTTCTTTTGGATCGTTGTTCCTTCGTATTCCTCCCTAGCTCGGGTTATGCAGACTGAAATTAAGTTCTTCTGATGTTGGCCGCTCACAAGGTAGTTTTGTTCATCTTGTTTGACTACTCCGGGGATAGTTGTTTCCGTGTAATGATGATTATTTGCAAACGTGCCCGGTTTTGTTCTAGTGACCTGCTCAAGCCTTTTGGCGCTAGCTACGTGGATTCCTTTGGAGTGTGCAGAGCAGATTGGACATTTTTTTTTTATTTTATTTTATTATCCTCCCTGGCTCGTGGCTACAACCTACAAACGTCCCTCTACTAGTGTTGGCTACGTGTTTGCTAAGAATGGAGACCTGGATAGTCCTTGCGCATATTTCTATTGTATGTTGTGTTTTCCTCCCTCCACGCTTGCATCCACAACTCCTGTGATGCCTGCTTTTCAGCTGATAGAATGGTGGGTGTCTCCTTTTCTCGATGGATATCTTTTCATGCTCTCAAACTGCCACTTTTCCAAGGCTGCGTGAACGCTGTTTTGGGAGTTCCCTGCCTGTGTGAATGTGGGATTGAGTGGAATATTGTCACCTGGCATGCTACTGATGAAGATTTTAACTAGAGGGTTGTTGTTGCTGAAATTTGAGGTGTTGCGTGCCTCGTCAAAGATGGATAATCAGGAAAGATAATTCTACACTTTGCTTCTGTTGCTATATTTTTTTATATATCGTGAAATCGAACCACTTTTTTTTCTTGTATTGAATTGTCAGTTGGACGCCTTACTAGGAGACCTCTCCTTTTTGCTTGTCTATTCTTGTTTTTGCTTTTATCACTAGTCGGTGTGTTAGTGTAGAGCACGCATGTGCCGTCATCTCTAGGTGTTATGTTTTCCTAGCTCGAGTGATCGACATTCATCTTTTCGTTTATGTATATCTTCTCCTCTACGATTGAGTTTTAAGTTATTATGTTGTCCCGACTAGTACTTTCGTTGTCGTTAAAATAAGTTTGCGATAACTATGCAGCTCCTCCCTATCATCTGAGTTTGATTTCTTTTTCTTTGTATTTCGTCGAATGTTGTTAAATCTCTCCCTCAAACCCCTTCGATAATCTTGGAGTGGTCACCGCTTGGGCTATCCGGGTTAGAGCTTCGGTATTAAAACTTTTAAAATGAAAAGTTTGTGTGCAATGCGTATCAGATCTCGCATGCTTAGACTCCCGCATTTTTTTCATCTTGTTCCTAGGCTTTTAAGGCCATCCTCAGGAAGTACCTTGACCATCCCTATCCACTTGAACCGTAACTAGCTTTTCGGATTGGCTAAGCTCGGTTTCTATCATGCGAATCCAGTACCTCGTTAACACTAGGATAGTTTGGGTCTAATCCCCCTCTCAGAATTATTGTCGATGGCGTCTCTTTCTATTTCCTAACTTGCATTCTCTCTCTTTTATTATTTTAATGCTATTAATTAATATTGGTCATTTTTCCATGCACGTAATTACCTTAATATTTTGTGATGGAAATTGCCTTAAACGTTATTAATCTTCGGGAAAACTCATCTTGCATTTGAAAGTCTTATGGTTTCATAGCGGAGGGTTTTGATTTGTTAATGTCACTTAGAAATTTATGTTTGTATCTATGTGTGATGGTTGACTGTGTTATGAAGGGTTGACTTAAAATATTCTTTGTTAAAAAAAAGTAATTTATTTTAAATTAACCGAACTTTAGAATTATTGTGGAGGTTTATAAATCCTTAGTGATATAAAAATTTGGATGACGTTTGGTATACTCTTGATTGACGGAGTCCCCTTCTTCTCTTGTGTGTTATTACTAGCCTTTAAGGCATTGGCCCTTCTTGAATGATTTGGGAATCTCTTGGAGTTAATGGTCAAGTCTAGTATACCTTGCCTTCACTTCGAAACTTATGTCGTGTCGTGTCCGTGTATCTAATTTTAGTGATATGCTCTATGTGATTACAGGAATGAAATTTTATATGCTTGGCCTTTCATGTTAATCTGTGAACATTGTGGTTCCTCTTGGTTACGTTGATCAGCTCTTGTCTTTTAGAAATCTTATATTAAAGCCTATGCTTTTGGTATCTTTTGGTAATTTTAAATGGATAGTATGTGTGACAAACTTCAATCTTGTAAATATTTAATTGTTGATGGGAATCTTGTTTCTTATAGATTGTTTATTCCTTCTTATAAGGCCAAGATCCATTCTCGTACAATTGTTAAACTTTTGTTGCTTTAGTTCAAAATGGAAGTACAAGGCCTTTTCTTCGTGATTGGCATGGTAGAGGCTTTATGATAACTTTGAGGTGTTGTTGTGTTGAGGGTTTTGATCCAATTCTCGTAATAGAGTGTTTCTTTCATGGTATTGTTAGACTTTAGTTATGGTGGCTTTGTGTAGCCTTATCTTGCTCAGTTCTCGCGAACTGACTCTTGTATACAAAAAAATAAAATGTTGTTGCAGATGGCTCATGCGGGTAGATGAGGGGTAGATTTGTAGACTTTTGCATCAACCTCAGTTGAGAAGTTATTTGTCTGAATCCTTTTATATTGTTCAACTATTGATAACGTCCAGTGGAAAATGTAGAAGAGGATCAAGGTCTTAGTATAATGTATTGTGGACTTTGTCATCTTAACTTTGGAAACCTTGGATTGTTTGACTATCATTGAAAATATAAGAAAATTTGTTTACCGCTTGTTGAGTGACCTTATTGGATTATCGGTATTTTAAGAGTTGATGTAACCTTGTTTTGTTTTCGTAATGAATATTGTTAAACTTTACCTTGTGAATAAGTGTTGAGTTAATTTTTTTTTTAAGACTTACTAATAATGCGTCATAAGCAAAATAAAATGGGTTGTTTAATACTTATTGAAGTTAAACTAAAATTTATATTGCAAGTAAATTAATGTAGCGGTGACCCACTTGATAGCATGTAATTCCTTAAGTGATCAAAGATGTAATTAACCTTTGATAAGTAACATCATATAACTTGATGTCCCTAGCTACACTAGTGAACATTATCCCTTTTATGGTGAAATTCGTAAAATGATCCTAAGGTGAAATGAATTGTTAGTTGTTAGAAGATGATAAGATTCAATAAGCCGGAGAAAACAAATTGGAAACCACGCACTCTATCTCTCTTTTTGGAAGGTAAATTGTTCTCTTTGGTAATACTCATTCAGTGAAGCCTAAGTAAAATCTTTGATAATTTTGGTTAAGATCTCTAGCTTCAATTAAATATTGGCGATAACTAATGAGGTCCTAAAGATGATTTCAACTCGACCTTCTCCCTCTAACCTTGTTCCAAGGCACTTTGTTTTTCTTCTCTTAAGTGTGTTGAACGCAAACCCATGTTGTCATATGGGCATGAACGAGTTCTAGTAGCGTTAGTGTGAATAGATGGCCTTGTGGAATTTAAATTACCCTTTTCTTCTAAATAAACAAATTAAGCAAATAAAGGTCATAATAGAGAAGACTTAAAGCAAATTTCTCCTTAGAGTAAAAGTAATTAACTTAGCGTTGTAAGAGGAATTGTACGAATCATTTCTAGAGTCCTAGAAAACTTAAGTTAAGGATCGAAAGATGTTTTATCAAAATAAATAACCTTCAATAATTTCTCATTGTGGCTTGCCCTATCTGTAAGTGTGTTATGTGGTGGTTTCCTATGTTGTCTTGTCAAAAAGAAAAGTGAATTATCCTTGATGGGTGTGAACATTCTGCTTTACCTTTGTGGTCATCCTTGTATCGAGTTGTTCATAGAGTTAGTTGTAACCCTGGTGGTGACATGTTGTGTCGTGTTTTTGTGTCAATCAAGTCAAAAAAAAGTTATCCTATATTTTACTGTGTTGTTAGTGCGTGCAAAATTTTGGGTCATTACAGAATGCACTTACGTAAACACTTACGATTCTAATGGATTTATATGATCCACAAGTATGTGTTTTAAATTTAGATTGAATATTTTCAGGTAGACAATTGGGAGATGAATCTTTTAACACTATTCTTGTATTAACACGTGGTATAACAACCATTATTAGACCACTGATAAGTTTGGGTGTGCAACGAATGGCTCCTATCCCTTAGTATTATAACGTCTCATTTTATTATTTTCGTCAAAAGTTTGCAAGTTGTTATAAATATTAATTTTAAAGTCTTTAGTGTTGTCGGTTCATTGTTGTTTAATCCAAGTAAAATAATGTCAAATAGTATTTTTCTTTGTCATTGTCAATATAGTTAGTATATTGTCAATATAGTTAGTATATCGTCAATAATCACTATTAGATTAAGTTTTCGTCAAAATAGTATATATCTTGAAAGTGTGTTGCAAGTTGTCATAAAGGTTAATTTAAAAATTTTCGGTGTTGTTGGTTCATTGTTGTTCAATCCAAATAAAATAATGTGAAATAGTATTTTCTTGTCATTGTCGATATAGTTAGTATATAAATCAATAGTCACTATTAGATTAAGTTTTCACAAAATAGTATATATCTTGAAAGTGTGTTGTCATTTTATAAAGTTTCAAAATAATGATTGTATTTTAATCGGACTCATTTTTAGTGTAACTTGATATTCAATTTGTGGGGTGTTTTCTCCTTAAAATATAATTCATCAATTCTAAATTTGCTAAGTAAGTAATGACAAGTTGGAGGATGGAGGTAACGAAGGAAAGAGGTCAAAAATGACCTCTTATCGACCACTAATGCGACAGTCGCACAGACAAATTTGGTGGCATTATTTTCAATGTCTTTGCGGTGTGTTCATGTTTTCATGTTTTTTTATTGTGTCATATTCAATAAACCTCTTTTGTAACATAGATAGAAACATATCCCAAATAATTTGGCTCTTGGGGCGGGGAAGATTTTGAGGTAAACTCAATATGGATTGTTGTCCAAATAGTTCATCTTATAGGGATTTATAGGATTTAGAATTCAAAACTCGGAAATCTCAAGGAATTCGGCTCATGGGAGCTCTAGGAATCTAGGGGAGATTTGAAATTTGGGGCCCAAGAACCTCAATGGAATTCAGCTTGCAACTACACCTTTCCAAGGGTGAAGACACAACTTGATGTAATTGTACCTAGTCTAAGCACGCTTGTTTTCAACTCGCAACTACACCTTTCCAAGGGTGAAGACACAACTTGATGTAATTGTACCTAGTCTAAGCACTTTGTTTTGACTTGCAACTACACCTTTCGAGGGTAAAGAGACAACTTGATGGAATTGTACCTAGTCTAAGCATTGTTTTCAAAGAGCAACATTTATATGATATGTTACTCTTCTCTCATGTTCTTACTAGGGGTGTTAGAAATGTTAGTGTTTACATGTGAGAATAAATAATATTTTATGAATATTAAATTGTTGTAAAATAATTTATTATAGTGTGCGTGAGATATTAATATGTGAGTGTTTCATTGTTGAACCAACTCACAAATATAAGATGTGTATTTGTGAAGAGATTTTAGGAATAAGGGAAAATAGGTGGTTGAGTGATTTGTGGGATATTAACTCCTTAATAATAGGATTTATCCCCGTATATATTTGTATGAGACTTTGAATATTATAATCAAGAATTATTGATGGTTAAAATTGTGCGAGATCTACCAAAATCCTTAACTAGGTCTCTAAAAGACCCTTATGTTTCCCCTCCATTTTCATTTCAATACTCTGCATGGATGAAAGATAGTTTACATATCAAGATTAGAAAGCAAGCAAAGGAACAACTTAATTCAAAATCACTAATATGTACCATTATGTCTACCATTTAAAGCATTTTCTATTCATAACCTCACAATGCACAAATTATATTTCTTCTTGTAAAGCATCACAATTTATGTTTTTAATTTTATTCACCGGTAGGCGTGCACTTTGAAGATGCCCTTGCTGGAAAGTGTCAAATTCCGGCGGTTCCAATATTTAGTGTCTTGCTAGATTTTAGATATTTTAAAGGTTGTTGGATTTTAGATATTTTTCTACAGTCCTAGATATTTACTATCCTAGATATATGATTTTGATATTATTCTTCATAAAGTAAATTCCATAGTTTACTATTTAGAAAATAATATTGGTCATATATCTTGTTCAAAGTTTTTGAGATTCAAAAGTTTTCTGATTTTGATTTTATTCTTCATAAAGTAAATTCTATAGTTTACTTTTTTGGAAAATAATATTGGTCATATATCTTGTTCAAAGTTTTCGAGATTCAAAAGTTTTCTGATTTTGATTTTATTCTTCATAAAGTAAATTCTATAGTTTGCTTTTTGGAAAATAATATTGGTCATATATCTTGTTCAAAGTTTTTGAGATCCGAAAGTTTTAATAGATAAATGTCCGATGTTTGACCAAATGATGAAACGTGATTTAGTTTGGCAACTATCATAATTGTGTCTTCTGAAAAATATAGACAATAGCAAAATAAGAGCTTTAGCAACAACATATAGACATCCAGGGCAATATCAACGCGAAATACAATTCAAATAAACTAAATATTGCTACTATCTCCGGCGTAATTTGCAACTCATTTGCAATTGCTAGTATATATATATATATATGTGTGTGTGTGTGTGTGTGTGTGTGTGTGTATATAATGCTTGTATTCAACGTATACATAGGAACATATATGCAAATGCCTTACTTTATTAGCAAATTATATTTCAAATACATTCCATTTCTTTCTTATTTACTTCTCTCATGAAACACATGATAAAATCATTTCTACTTTATAGATTAGTGTTTATGAATTCTCTCTCATACCCTATCAACATGTCCATTACGTTTGGTTGCATTTTTAGTTAAAGAAAATCATATGAATTTACTTAAATATATTTAAAGTTGATCATAATTTATTGGATTATAGAAATAACATGTAAGATGGAAGTTGCACTTTGCACGTGTTGAAAACATTATGGAAAACTTTTTGTTAGAAATATGGATGTGAGAGATATAAGCACTAAGATTAAGGTGAAGTTAACTATTATACAAAGAGCAATTTTTATTTTAGTTATATATTTATTGTTCTAAATATTAATTTAGTGTTTTTTTTTTTTTGAATTATGTAAGGGTAAGGGTTTTAAAAGGATCCCATAAATTTAAATAGATATATCTATATAAATTATAATTAAAAAGATAACAATAAGGACTAAAACCATAATAGACTCATCATATAATTAGTAACATGTCAACCGATTAATAGTGGCTAGAAACAAACAACTTGCCAAGAGTACCTAAACTAGCAATTGCAAATGAGTTGCAAATTACGCCGAGATAGTAGCAATATTTAGTTTATTTGAGTTGTATTTCGCGTTGATATTGTTTGGATGTCTATATGTTGTTGCAAAGCTCTTATTTTGTTATTGTCCATATTTTTGTAAGACACAATTATGATAGTTTCCAAACTAAATCACGTTTCATCATTTGGTCAAACACCGGACATTTATCTATTAAAACTTTCGAATCTCAAAATTTTTGAACAAGATATATGACCAATATTATTTTCCAAAAAGTAAACTATAGAATTTACTTTATGAAGAATAAAATCAAAATCAGAAAACTTTTGAATCTCAAAACTTTGAACAAGATATATGACCAATATTATTTTCCAAATAGTAAACTATAGAATTTACTTTACGGAGAATAAAATCAAAATCAAAATCAAATATCTAGGATAGTAAATATCTAGGACTGTAGAAAAATATCTAAAATCTGACAACCTTTAAAATATCTAAAATCCGTAAGACAAGTAAATATTGGAGCTCGCCGAATTTGACACTTTCCAGCAAGGGCATCTTCAAAGTAGACGCCTCCGGAATTAGTGAATAATTGTATTATCTATCCTTTTTTTCTTTTCTTTTGTTGACTTCGATCCATCCCATTGAATTCACAAGAGTTAGTTGAAAATCACGATTCCGAACTTTCGACTCATGTGTTCTTTTCAACCCTCATAAAAATTATTTTCGCTTAATTCCATGTTAATTTCTTCTATTGTAATCTTCAAACACATTTGTTCACCTTTTTCTTCATTGTTATCTTTCTCATCTTTTGAATATGAAAGATCTTCTAAATTATGTTCATTTTCTTGTTTTAGAGCCACACATCTATTGCCTTCTAAATATGTACTCATAGTTCCTAAGTTTAGCTTTTTGACAAATTTATATTTATTGGAACCATTATAAATAGACAACCACTTAATTTAACATTACATTTATACTCTTATTATTTCTAAACGTTACATGTCAACATTCTCGCCAAATTTGAATTCAAAAATAACCTTTAAAGAGAAGTATTGTGGGGCAATTATGATAAACATTACCAATTATTCTCTAGCTAACTATTATGAAGCACTTTTAAAACACATTACAAAATTATTATTGTTATGCAATTTATTTATTTTTCACGCCTTTATTTCCCATCCAAAGGCCCAAAAGTCAATTGCATTCCATTGAACATAGGACTCCAAATCCATTGTGTTTATATTAATACTCAGTAAGCGCGAGAAAAGAATCAAATGTTGCAAGTTCATAAGTGTCACAACATAAGATCTAAGAATAAGGTAGTGAAAGGGAAAATGAGGTGAACAAAAAAATTAAAAATCATATTTTAATTTTATACACTATTTCTATATCATACGATTCAATTCATACATCATCAAGAACAAATTATATAGTCTAGATAATTGTTTTTCATCAAATTTAAATTTGTGTGTTGCAATTATTTTGGCTCTAGTTGCACGTTTCCAAGTTCATATCTATTTGACATACCCCATGTAACCTTGTACACACATACATGTGGTTTCTACCCCTCTAAATATATTATACAACAAATACACAAGATTTATAATGCAATATTTGAAGGTAGAAAATATGAAGTAAAAAAATAGGCAAACATAACTTAAAAATGATATTTCAGTTTTATACTCTATTTAAATATTGGTTTAAACACGATTATGAACGAAATATGTGTTCCACACAAATATCTCTAATCAAAATCAAGATTTCTAAGTGGATCATCTTAACTCCAATTATAAATTTCCAAATTTAAATTTCTACTACATTATACATAACATTTGTATCCCTCTAAATTTATCATATTGTTATTTCATCTAATAAATTATTATTATTATTATATTGTATATATAGTATAATGGTTATTAAATTTTAATTCATTTATTTGAATGAACCAAAAATTTAAAGAGAAGCATCAAACCGAAAGTGAAGTGTTTTGTTGGCGTATGATTTATTTTCACGTATTATAATAAATATGCTTATTTTTCTTTCCTTGAGAAACATGTTTGTGTCTCCACGCAATTCATTACCTAAGATACTAGTGGCGTGGGAACAAGGAAACTTATAGTGGGAAAATGACGTGAAATGTTAAATTGGTGAATTTAAAAATATTAAAAACAAAAATTAAGATCACTTGAAATTGTATAGTGATTTAAAGTCATAAAATGTCACATTAATGACGGTGGTAAATGAAAAAAGGGAAGCTACTTTAAAAATGTCAAAGTAATGACAATTTATGAAGATGACAAGTAAAAACAAAGAACTCGTTTTTATTTATTATCGTGTAATTTGACGAGGCACGATTCTTTATATTTAATTAAAGAAAAAATAATATTTCACCATCATTTTCAGTTAAAACATTAGACCGACTTTAATTTCTTCTAGTTACAAAAAGAAATGGAATAATAATAATTGGTCGATAGGCTATAGTAGTTGAGAAAACTTTGCCTCTCATAAGAGCCTCATGCCGAAATAATGTGTTCATGCCGACATCGAATAATGATTTTGGGAAAAGGTCGAGAAAATTCTCGTCGACATACGCCGATAAAAATCTCCATCTCTGCAATTATTATGTTAAGTATCTCACATTTTGTTTTATATATTTACAATGAACATAAGACATGAGTATCCTTACGAACATTAACGTTGTTTCACAAAATGCACCCAACGTGTGCTTGTGTGAAAAATGGAGCTTCAAAACAAGGCGCGCACATCCGCTTGAATTTGGAAAGTTGTATTTCGGTCATCTGGTGTAAGCCATTTGCAACTTTAGGGTTGTTGAGGAAGGTCATGCTTCCAAAGAGATAATTTATTTTTTAAAATTGTTTTTGTAATGATAAGAACAGATAACAAAGCCCAAGAAGAGGTGAACACACAATTTGATGTGCCCTAATTGATGTGCCCTAACAGACATGTCTACAAAAAGTAGAAGCATTTGATGTGTTCAACAAAATGCCTGAAGATATGTGGTCTCAGGACTGCAATGATTACAGGATATGCAAAATGGGTATGTTGTTGGTCTTTGTGGTAGTTTTGGGGTGGTGCCACAAGAAACTACTTTCAAAGCATGGCCAACGAAGGTTTAATCGAGATATAAAGGAAAATAAAAGCTAAGCCTTGAAATGTTTATTGAGTCCACAACTTCTTGAGGCATTTACATCCACCATCCACTAAACTAATAGGGCCTTCTATCATCTCATGGAATAAGACCGAATTTCGCTCGAGGATTTTAAAAAATAATTCCCATTTGGTAGCACTAGAAGGATGTTGGTAATAGTGGGAAATTTTGGCTTTTCACCTATCACTTGTATTTCCTTGAATGTTGTTGAGGACGCTGCAACAAAACTACTTTTCCAATCCGAAAACCATTGCATTTAAAGTTAAGATAAATGTGAGGTCTTTATTTGAAAAGGCTTAAAAACCTATTAAAAACATCATATATCATGTGAGCATGACGTGTCATGTTTATGCTTCCACGTGTCCCATACTTCCTTGATATGCAAATCTATTAGAGGACATTCATATCGACAAAAATTTCCTTTCCATAAAGCTTTGATAGTTGTGAGTGCCATGTGGGGTATCCACCCCTTTGAAACTCTCGCTTACCCATGCCCATTTAAGGTGAGGCCATTCTCCTCCACTTATAGACTAGTATGGGGTACAATTGAAATAAATATGCTTGTGTGTATGTTTATGGCTCCACATGCAAATATGTCAAATCAGTGGGAAGTGTATTCCCAATGTTGCCCACGTGTCTTCTACTTGTAGTCGGTGTCACCTTTGCGGCCAAGGAAACACATGCATCGTTCTTCCTTTTCAAATGAATACACACTCGTATTGCATGCAATTTTAATATCGTAAAATGTTGGCGAGATAAATTGATAAGCCGAATTTTTCAAATATTTAGGTAGTAATAATATTAGCCTAATGATTGGGACCTACAATTATAATCAATCATTATATTGTTATTATTATAGTAATAGTCTATAATTCAATTAGATCCTTCATTTTCTACCTAAGACACTGCTAATAACAAAGTAGAGTGTTGAATAATATTCCCTTCAACTTGAGCGACGTCGTAGGAGGTGGCGGCGGTGGACATGCTTGGTGTTGTAGGCTCGGTGCACCTTGGAATCGCTTTCTATGAATTTGCAAACCTTACATGTCTTACTACCATATCAAACATACCTCTTTTATGCATCTTGAAATTACTTCAAATAGGGCTCAATGTACCTTAGAATTGCTTTTACGACTTTATAAACCTTACATGCCTCACTACCCAGATCAAACATACCTCTTTAATGCATCTTGAAATTACTTTGACGACTCTATAAACCCTCAAATTTAACTATCGGCGTAACATTGCACCTCCTTTTGATGCAAGTGTTGGTATCTAATCAAGAAAGAAATAAGTGAGTGGGATTAGATTTTATCAAACTAGCATAGATATCTTGAATACATCTATCTAAAATACTTCGAGAGATATCATTCTTGAGGCAACTAGTTAACCTATGTAAAAAACAATATAAATGCCTTGAGATCGATATCTCTTAATGTATTTTACATACTTGCATTAAAATATGGGTACATTAATGTAGTATAAGTATGTACCAAAAAAAAAAAAAAAAACAAAAAATAATATAATAAATATGAAGTACATTAATAGATATCAAGTTCAAGGGTTCTTAGCTTAGATTTTTCACATGCCACATTAATTAATAACTCCATTCAATTCTCTGTCAATTTCCCATTGATTTATGGAACATGGAATCAATTTAGCTACGCCACTATGTCGGTCTCGACAAAATCTTTAGATTCATGAAAAAACAATGCAAACATTACCACATGGCTAAGATATATGATTTTTCAATTGACATCTCCAATAAAAAGGAAAAAACATTTAAGTGAAATTCCAATGAAAGTCAAAGGTTAAAGCACATAATTGTGTCCCAATTTTTTGAAGTTTTTTAATTTCCAAAGCAAAATATGGCCCATAGCCAAAACTTGACCAAATACGTATAAAATGACTAAACATGGTTTTTTAAGAGCTTTAATATACCAAAGGTGCAGTGCATCCGTAATTTATGGATGAATTGTCAAGTGACGATCAAATGAATGTCAAATTTAATGGAGAGAATAAAAGTGAGCAACTCACACCATTACAACCCCAGGTTGTCATTGTAGCAATGCCTCTCGACGTAATAATGTTACATTAGATATCAACCAAAATACAATGCTTTAAAATACAAATTGAAATATATACCTATTCAATCAAAACAAGTCTTAAAATTTAGATGGTAAAGAAATGTTGAGTGGGACAGATCTATTCTACAATGTTATACTAGATATTACGAATGTGGATAAATGAATTTTTATTAAATAATGACCATATATTCAATCACGATTAGATAAATTATATAACATGCTATAATTTTGTGCACCTAATCCATACAATTGTTGTTTGAAGGATTATGATGTTTATCTTTCAATTAAAAAATAAATAAATTAAATAACATGTTTAAGATATTGATATATTTTAATGAAAGAGAAATGCCATGTAAGGTTTAAATTTATTTAACTTTATTTTGTGATTTAGTGATAATCTTTAAGATACAATATTGGAAGTTTGAATTGAAAAGTGACACGAACATGACATAGAAATTTGACATTGGAAGTTTGAACTAAAAAGTGACACAAACATGACTTAGAAAGTTGAGGATGACTAGATAAATATTTGAGGATTATCTTTTTTTCTTCGGATAGTGTACAAAGCATTGAGATGCTCTAGACTAAATTGTAAACATGTCAAAATCGACTTGATGACTATGCACACCTAGGCCTCATGCCCTAATCTCCAAAAATCTTGCTCATTTTTCTATCCCTTACACATGTAAAATAATTTTTTTCTTCTTCCTCTAAATGAGTAGTAACATTTGGAAACTTAAGGAAATCAAAATATGTTATGAAGCATGCGATAATTAGGATAATAAAAATATCTTGATATTTGTCAAGCCAAAAACAATAAACCTTAATTATTATAATAGTTGCATGAAATAACATGCAAACCAATGTTGTGTGGTGTGTGTCTAACATAAATTTGTGCACTTTAATGAATGCTTTAATAATTACTTGATTTCTTCTAAAATATTGGTAAGTGCTCAATAGATTCTTGTAAAGTATAAAATGAATGCTCTATAATCTCTTTTTGTTTTCCTCGTGAATACTCTCTATGACAAATGAAGTAAAATGTAAGTGTATACATTGACGATTTGAATTCAATGAGCAAAAATCATATAGACAAGATATATAAGAAACCACATCGATGTGCCTAAGAATGTCCTAATGCTCCATATAAGAACATTTGGATGCTCTAAATGCGAATTTTGAGGTGGGAAAAAGATAAAGAAGAAGAAAATATCTAAAAATTGCATAAACCATCAAAAATTGATAAACACACTAATACCACCTAAGTTGATATATAATCAACAAATCTTAAAATTTTATACTTTAAGATAGTAATGTCTTTTTAAGTTTTTTTTTTTTTTTGGTGGGGAGGGATATATGTACATAAGGGTAATTTTCATATTATTTTTTTGGGGAAAGTGGGAAATAATTTAGAGATAATTAAATGTTTGGAAACATTATAGAATTAGAGTTAATGATATAAATATTCTAAAATTAATGAATCTATATTAGTTATTAGTAGAAGTCTTTGGAAAATAGGTCCATAAAATAAGATGAACATTTATCAAAAATGAATTTAAAACGTCTGGCGACCAATTTTATGTGAATGATACCAATTTCATAGAGATCGGTGAGTGATGAAAATGATAGGATCTTTATGAAAATGGATGTGTTTGATTTGAGGTGAATCTAACTTTGTGAATGTGTTCTTCTTGTCCTTATCTATTAAAGAATGTTTTTGTTTGTTTGATTTTATTACATCCGAAATTTGATCTCCTTTGTTAAAACACTAATCTGGCCTCAACTCCTTACATAACCCATAAAAACAAGGGATATTAGTGGGGGCATGTGATTTCCCTCCATTATTATTGGGCCCCTTATGATTCACCAAAACAACAAACACCACTTAATGCAAGTGAATAGTGTGTACCACATATGCAAGTGTCCCAAATTTTATCTTTCAAATGGTGAAACCACTTATATAGGCTAGAATGAATATTTGAAAGCGTTCATCGTGACCTTTGGCACATGGATGCTTAAGAAACAAAATAGAATATGCTCTTATAACTTTAATATCTTGTTTTGCAAAGGAATAACTCATTGTATGAGTACTTATTTATTTTATGTTCCTCAATGTATTAATGCACTTATGTAGTTGAGGAATTATTCACTCAAATCAGGACTCTAATGGCACATAAACCAATACATGATAGACAAGAAAGTTGACAAAAGAGACACAAAACTCAATAAAGTAAGTTAGGGGACAAAATGGCCCATAAAAGTCAAGGGACCATTTTTGTGGAGATTTGACCATTTTTTGTGGGATACGAAAAGGTTAGTATCCCACAAAAGTGATCAAATCCCATTATCAAGCCCAAAAAGAAAGGAAGAACACATTAGGACAACACATGGTGGGGGCATGAGCTTATACTTCATTCCCTTTCGACTTTGTGCTATTTTACACATTTGGGATGTATATTTGTTCGTGCAATGATGTAGTATATGGGTAGAAGATTTAAGGTGTGACTAGAAAGATGTGAAGCTAATTTTCTCACTCTTCTCAATCTGAATATATCTCTTGTTTCTTGTCCTAATCCAAAATTTAAATAAGGGCACACATTTATTTTGGGTATAATCATTATACCATGAAACATCATACCTAATAGATAACAGAGCCAAGATTTACACATCAAAATAAGGTCTAATAATAACTCATATAACAACTAAACTGACATAATTTTAATTTCTAGAAATTTTGATTTTGATCTAAAGAATATCGATACTATGAAATCTCTAACATCAATTCATAAATAAAATAAATGCCTTAATGAATACTCACTTTGGTCTTCTAGTATACCCGACACTCTACTTAAAATTAGTGACCATGGATTTACCGTGACATATCTTCTTCTTAGCCTCATACATGTCTTCCGGTATCTACTCCCACTCCTTCAAAATCCACGTTAAAAACATCAAAACCTTATCCTCACCAATCAACCTCTCAAAATTAATCTTTAACCGCTAAAAGTCCTTACCAACGTCAACCCCATCATATCCCCTTTATCGCTAATATCATTATACACGAACTCATATTCCTATCGTAACCCCCATATTTTCCTTTCCCCTTCTTCCACTACAAATTCCCATCTTCTAACGTTGTTGTATCTCTGCGCAAATTCCTCAAAATGATCTAATATTATAAGTGATAGTCTAGAGATTTAAGGTTTAGTTGCAAGGGTTTTATGTTGAAATACGAAAGAAGTGAGAAAATAAGACTACACATAAAAGATCACCAATGGTGGAGATGTGGATTAAAGGAATATAGTCGGTAGTATATAGGGAATAATGGTTTAGAAATTTGGCGACCAATAAAAATATAATGCACTATACAAAAGTGTATGCTAGGAAAGTACAAAAATAATGATCGATTATATGTCTTTGGTGAAAGAAAATTAGAAGGAAAACACGAGAAGATACCAAAACAAGTCTTACCATTAAAATTTTACACTTTTCAAGAAGCATCTCCTCATTCACTCCAGGTGTCCACCTTTGAAGATGCCCCTGCTCCAATATTTCTTTGTCTTGCGATTTTAGATATTTTTCTACGCTTTTATATATTTACTATCCTAGATATTCATCAATAAATCCTAGATATTTAGCATCCTAGATATTTTGTTGACCACTCTTGAGCGAGCAAAGTGCAACAACATGGCCTTCCGTATAACATTCACCCCAGAATCGTCCATCCCCTTTGATAGACATAAATGTCAGATATATGAGCAGAATAGGTTCACTATGGCCCAATTTGAGACCATAATTTTGCATAGTTGAATTATCTCAATAGCAAGGGCTACATAGATAAGAACGTAGGCAACTTTCCTTTGTCCGCTCATGAATAAATTCTCTCAGTACTCATACCGAAAATCGAAAGGAAGCGCCTCTGAGGAGAAAGATATTGAGGAGTCGACTTAGTAGTCCAAGCCTGTTGAAGGTTGTGCGGCTAGACTTAGTAAACATAATATCATACAAAAATTTCAACTCCATCTCCACAATTTGGAACACTTTCTTACACAATAGATTGCTATTAAAGAAAAAAATTCTGGTTTTTGGCAAGTCTCCTTCGTGAAAGTAGAGACTGACAAACCTCTTATATAATTTGTTATTTCAACAACAATCTATTTATTTATATAGCTTGAAACAACGGATCCTGAACGAATAATCTAAATATTTAGATTTAATTGTTCCTCTCATGGTTTTTTTCTCGAGCCAACCTCTTCAACAGTTGGACTTTTGTCTTCCAACGCATTTTACCGTTTTCAATTGAAAAGACTTGGAAACTTGTTGTACAAGGTATTTTCTAACCCTACTGTAAATTTCTAATATGTTTTAGATTTATCCCTTTCTTGGTTTAATTTCCTATTTATGCTATAAGTTATTAGGGCCCTCTCCATGGCTACCGATCAAGCCTTACATGAATGCAATTATTTTTGTGGTCAAGGCAACATTTGATTTTTCCATTTAAAATTGTTTCACTTTGCACGACATGCTACCAACTTTGTCCAAAAATAGGAGCTTTGACATAGATTGTGGGAGAACTAAAACTAGACTCCTTAATTAGTTTTCTCATCCTCCCGGTTTGTGGTAAAATGGGCATATCATGGCTTGTTTGACAAAATTCTTGAAACCACTTCGGTGTCACCGATTGCAATAATTGCAGGATATGCACAAACCGTGTGTGTTGGAAAAGCCTCGACACCTTTCCATAAAATGCAATTGGTAGGGGTACAAGAGGACTCCACAACCTTTTTAGCATCCTCTCTAGCGTAATTTGCAACCCTTGTGCAATTCCTAGCAATAAAACGCATTTGACATAATTAAAGTTAAATTTTCCATTCCCCACCCACAAAAACATACCAATATATAAAGGGCATAATGGGTAAAACAATATAAATAAAAGGTGAGAATATATTTATGTTAAGATTTATATATTCAATTCACAAAATCAATTATTGAGTTCTAATTATTTTATGATTAATTTTTTCTAAACTAATAATGTTGATATTTATATAATTCAATTGTATTCAATTAAAAATTATTAGATCAAATTTGTAAATCATTAAACTTCTTCCTTCAAAGTCTCATAGACCAAATTTATAAAATAAATTCGTTCTCTTAAATTTCCTCCTAGAAAAGTCTCATATCAAATTAGTGTACTAGGGGAGATGACCCCATGGTCGTGCATGTACCAAAACATGTACATTGATTTCATCATAACTTAAGGAAAAAGTACCAATAGTTTTTCACTTTTTCATTAATGGTACTTTTAAGAGCCAACCACAATGTGACACATAGGGCGTTCGGTTATCGGTACACTTTTCAAATATTTTATAAAAATTATTTGTGTACTAAATCAATTTAAAATCCACTTTTCCCTCCAAATGAATGTACGAAATAACACAGTCATATGCTACGAGAATGATATCTTATTTTTGCACTAATGAGACCTCTACATAAATCTATGCACCCCTAAAGTTAAGGTGCGCGGTTATGGGGTCATCTCCCTAATGTCACGCTAGTAATGTCTTTTAAAAACAAATCTAAACCTTCACTTTTGTAAGCATGATATTAATTTAAAATTTAAATATTACGTACCATTTTAAAAGGGTGGGGTGGATGAGATGAAGCTCCATAAAATCTTCTTAGAATTTAACTAATTTTTATTTAAATTATAATAGATCATATTATAAATATTTTAATGGTTTAATATTATATATTTATTTTAAAAATAATATATATATATATTTTAAAGAAATAAATTTAATAGTTATTGATTTATTTTTAAATAGAATGTGTTTTATTTTTTTAATAAATGAGAATAAAATATATAATATAATTTTTTTAATAATTTTTTTACAATTTTAAAACTAAAATTTGAAAACTTTTAACGCAATATAATATTTTGATTTATTTTTAAATAGGATGTGTTTTATTTTTTTAATAAATGAGAATAAAATATATAATATGATTTTTTTAATAATTTTTTTACAATTTTAAAACTAAAACTTGAAATTTTTAACGCAATATAATATTTTCCAATTTTTTTAAAATGTTGTTACATATTATTCCTTATTCATTCACTTTCAATTTAGATTTCATTTCATCACTTTATATCATATGCAAATTAGAATTTATTAATTGTTTTTTTACTACATTATTTTTGTTTAAGTAATTCTTTATGACCTAAATGCTCTGAACCTAATAAGTGACGAGAGATAAAAGTAAAGGTTCATTCAATTTTTTTCCCTTCAATTCTTTTTATGATAGACTTGTACAATAAAAAAGGTATTTATCCACTTATCCAAAACACTATCCCATTTATGAAGGAATATGGGAGACTATATTTTGAGTTGGAAATAAGGGACACTTGGAAATAAAGGATTCAATAGCTCCCTTTCTCCGAAAGGGAGCTAAGGATTTATTAAGTTTTTTTCAATTTTTTCTCAATACAAAGTTTGTCAATTACACAAATTTTTAGATGAATTACATTCTTACAATTTTTTTATGGTGTTATTTTAATTTTAATATCTCTAAATAATGTATTATAAAATTTATTTATTTACATAATTTATTTAAAAATAAAATTGATTATTTTAGAGATTTAATTTTTTTATATAAATTGTATTTTTGATAAATTAAAATATTATTCAAAACATAATTTAATAGGTAAATAAATGATCAAATTGTTATTGTAGGGATTAGTTGCACAAAATTCTTAGGCTTAGCTGCCAAGGATTGAGGGGTTTTCATTCCGTCAAAGTCGCCTGAGGCACAATCCCGGCCTCACCCCTTTATCACTTGGTTTCTCCTCGGAGTAAAATCATAATAGGTGCTAGGCAACATCTTTTACACCATCATCCACAGAGTTAGACTAGGCCCCATTCGATATCAACTCTAGATACTTATGACTTCCAAAAATCAATATCAAACAAAAATTAAAAACACTCTCACCACCACATTTTTTTAATTTTATAAAAAGATGATAAAACTGCCTAATTAGAACAAAAGATCTATAGAGGGAAGATCCCATCGAATTCAGCCAACATCAAACAGATTATCACACCATTAAAATGGAATCCCAACCAGCAATTTCACATTATTTTCTAAACTCAGAACTTACTTGTGCACATCATGACAAAATGGCGGAGTGTACCGTTACGCAGCGAAGAAGACAACTACTAACTGCAGGGAGACAATGGCGGCAACCGTCTTACACGATGGCGACAAGATTCCCCACAAAACTACCTTCACACGAATTTGAAACTACTTAACAAAGCAATGTTTGGTAGGTGCACCATCCCCTCTCCCACAATTAACAAAACCTTATCCCGGCATTGTAATTAACATAAGTAATTCCAAACAGGGCATAAATTCAACGTTAATCCTGCCACCACCTTACCCGAGCGACAAGACAACCCCAACACAGTCAGCAAAATGGTGTCCCATCTACTTTGAAACATCGCATTCCCACTAGAAAAACACCACTTTACACTCACCTGTACATCACCTACTCATTATTATTCCATGACCTTCGTCATCTCACTTCTGTGATCTTTAAACACCATTCTCATTTATATTTTGTGGGCACTGGTTTTTTAATTAACTTAGCATTGCATTGGATCTCGGAGACAACTGTGTTTTTTCATGGTTTCCAACAAGACTGTCGTGTTCAACATGGTTTTGCAGTGATTAATTTCCAAGCCCCTTTTCTTCTACCATGGAAGTCCCCATGAAGCTCATATTAGCTCTGTGTTTGACAATTTTGTTTACTGGGTTTCATCAAGTACAACATGTTTCTAGTGCAAATGTTACCTATGATAGCAGAGCTATAGTGATTGACGGGCAAAGAAGAGTTCTGATATCTGGTTCTATTCATTATCCTCGCAGCACACCAGAGGTAATTTATGCAATGATTGGCATTTGTAAATGCAAAAATTACAAAAAAATCATATTTTAGAAGTGGTTATGCCTTCCATATCAAAAAAAAGGGATATTTTTTTCTTAAGTGGGTTTGCATCGGATAGCCAAAAGACATTAGTTTTGATAAAGTGAGTCTACCTCATATGGCTGTTTTTCGATTGGCAGATGTGGCCTGATCTTATTCAGAAGTCCAAGGAAGGAGGTTTGGATGTTATTGAGACTTATGTGTTTTGGAATATCCATGAGCCCGTACAAAATCAGGTAATTATTTCTGTAATATCTATGTATTACCTTTTTGCAGAAAACGTTCCAAGTTCTTCTATTAGTTCGCCAGACTCTGTTTTATTAGACATGTTCTGTGTTCATCCTCAAAATCAGATTTCTGTGATGTGTAAGTGTTAAATTTTCATCCACAGAATTATTTATTGTAATCCGAGTAGTAATATTTTCATGACATAGTCCTCATGTAAAAAAGAAGCTTTAATTTTCTGGACTCGGAATGTCAGAAACATTGGAAACAAATTTTCCAATATATATTAAGAGCATCTTTGAAAATATAGTTGAAAATGCTGTTTTGAGACATTCATTGGAAGACAAATCCTAGCCAGTGTAGGCTCTATATGGCTGTGCTATTAGTTTGCTGAAGGCTGTATGGTTTTCAATCTGTTTTGCA
Source organism: Taxus wallichiana var. yunnanensis (assembly GCA_018340775.1). Lineage (NCBI taxonomy): Eukaryota > Viridiplantae > Streptophyta > Pinopsida > Cupressales > Taxaceae > Taxus > Taxus wallichiana. Next base: position 714,445,549 of record CM031235.1, on the reverse strand, counting down.
GTACAACTTTGAGGGAAAATTTGATTTGGTAAAATTCATAAAAACAGTTCAACAGGCTGGACTCTATGCCCATCTTCGCATTGGTCCCTATGCATGTGCAGAATGGAATTATGGGTAAGTCTCTGTTTCTTTCTCTGCTTTCCCCTCTCCTTATTTTTTGTGTTCTTTAGCCCTGATTATTTTTAGGCTGAAGATTCCTATGTAGTTTTTTTTTTTTTTTTTGAGAAGGGTAAGCTTCAGAGAAATTGCCCACGTTTTGTCAGATTTGCTGCTATTGTTTGAAGTTGGTCCTAAAGACAAAATGCTGTTTGAAGTTGTTTTTGTGTTGGGTATTTGGTTTCCACTGTTTAAAATGGAGGCATACACAGGAGATCCCAATCTATGCTCACAAGTGTTATTCTGTTCTTAGAGAATACACACACTTAAGAATCCTCTCTTTTGGAAGCTTTCAATGTGCCATAGCCAAGAAAACTCTCAACTTCTTTCTCTTAAAATTCAGAACCTAAAAATTGCACAGGTATATTTTCTCCTCTTATGCCCCATTCCGAGTACTCTCCATAGCAAAATATCTATATGCAGTTTCTTTACCCATGTTTCAATTTCTTTTTGCCATGTATCATTTTTTCCCTTTTTCTGTGGTCCATTTTCTGTTCTTTCATTTTCCAAACATGGCTGCTGTAGGAAGAAGGAATTGTAGTTATCGTAAGATGATCTTCCTAAGTGGTTGAGATATAAGCTGCTGCCCTAGATTCTTTTAGTTCTACTGCATATACCAAGTGCAATACATCATTGTCAGCTGATTTGGGAATCCTTTCAGTAAAATGACTGGCCAACCATATCCTCCAAGCCATCCAAGAACAGAGTGTTGATTCTTATCAACTAAAAATAAGCACTCTCAGCATTGGGGCCTTTATTGTATGTTGCATGTGCACATGATGTTTTCAACTTGGGTTAAATAGGCACACGTACTATTGACAACCCACCTTATCTAGCAGCAGGTTTCAAGCAATGGTTGGTGAAATCATGATTGTTGTTTCAACTTGATACAGAGGTTTTCCGGTTTGGTTGCATTTTGTTCCTGGAATCCAGTTCCGAACTGACAATGAGCCCTTCAAGGTTGATCACTGTCTTCTTTGTGCTATTCAAAATACTGTATATATAATTAATTAAATTTTTGGTTCCATTTTGTAATTTATTACTCTTGTAAATGATTAAGGCGAACTTTTGTTAATTCTGTGGTACTTCATCAAATACTAAATTGGATCCCTATTTCCTTTTTTCTGTTGTTTACTTTCTTCTGTAGACTGAGATGGAACGTTTCACCAGAAAAATTGTGGATATGATGAAGCAGGAGCAACTCTTTGCCTCTCAAGGGGGACCTATTATCTTATCTCAGGTCATTTTTTTATCTGTATGAATAGCAACTGTTTCTCAGGATGTCTATGTTTTATTTTTATTTGCCTCTATTTATTATTGGATATGCTTTGAAATAAAATAAGAATGCACTATATTCCCACCTATTATGCATGCTTTTAGTACGCAGCCTGTAGATTAATAGGGTTTCTTTGCAACAGTGCCCATTTAGTAAAATGGGCATGCCTGATACATTACCGTACTTGAGGGAACCTATAAGAAAGAAGACGAGCTAGTTTTCATTCTATTTTATATCATATTGTAGATAGAGAATGAGTATGGCAACATTGCTGGACCATATGGAGAAGCAGGCAAGCGATACGTAAAATGGGCGGCATCTATGGCCGTTGGTCTAGGCACAGGAGTCCCTTGGGTGATGTGTCAACAAGCAGATGCTCCTGTTTCAGTTGTGAGTATCTATTTAACCTCTTTGGACCGTGCTAGACTCAAGCTACTTTTATCTTATTCACATGTTATTGTGATCATAGCAAGATTATGTCTTTACCTTGTTGAACTTGTGAAATCTACACCTTGAAATACACTTTTTGAATTTGGTACAACATGCAGAAGACGACAACACTTTAAACAAAGAAAATGTGTATGCAAAAATGTTCTGCTACAGATTTCTTTGTAGGAGTTGTATGGGAAATCAAGTAATGTTTTGAGCTTTTCAATTTGCAGATAAACACTTGTAATGGATTCTACTGTGATGCGTTTACTCCAAATTCTCCAAACAAGCCCAAAATGTGGACAGAAAACTGGAGTGGCTGGTAGCACCCTCATCCCATTTGAACTCTGTATAAGAAATCACAAAAGTTCAGAATATTTCAAGATCTTCCATTAGTGCACAGCAGCTGCATCTATATTTAAGTTGGCCATGTCCGCAGCATACATGTATGTATTCAATTCCTTTTATTGGGATTGAAGCTCTATATATTTCTTCATCTACCTATTGGCAGGTTTCTATCTTTCGGGGGTCGTGTGCCTTATAGGCCCACAGAGGACCTTGCCTTTTCTGTTGCACGCTTCTACCAAAGAGGGGGTACATTTCAGAATTATTATATGGTATGCTTGCTTCATAAGTTCATATAATGTATTTATATGCTTTAACACTGCAGCTTTATTTCATATTTCTATTAGCCTATCGAAACATTCTAGATAAACTATAATAGATTCTAGACGGAGAAGGTATTACAGGAGAAAAATAACATAGATGCCTGTTTCTGTACTCACAGTATCACGGAGGAACAAACTTTGGTCGCACAGCAGGAGGCCCTTTTATTGCTACAAGCTATGATTATGATGCTCCTATTGATGAATATGGTAAAATATTGAAGTATACGTCTATATCATTCAGCTGTTGCAAAAAAGGAAAACTTATTTTTCTAGGATATATGCTTCTGCTTTAATCTTGTGTTTAAACTTTATATCCATTAGCTAATTGGACAACAATATGATTCTTGTACAGAATGGCATTTCAAAACGAATTTCAGCCAACTGAGCAACTCAGACCACACAGCTGTTTTAGCATAACTAACAGCTACATTAAGAAAATCCATATTAAAACATAAAATAGAAAATCCTCTGTCATCCATGCTTGCTTGATTGAATACTATGTTAGGGATGTTAAGGAGGATGATTGGTGATCTTGATTCCAGGGGCAATCTGGCAGACAGATTGCATAATTGTTTTTACATATTTTGGTGTCTTATAGCATAAGCAAATGCAAACAATAGAGTGTAGAGAAAAGATAATTCATTCACACATAGAGAATGATATTGCTAGTAAGGACTGTAATCAGAATTAAATAAATCTGAAAATTCTATACATGGCAAATCTTTGAACTTGGTTGTGAAAGCTATTTTCCTCACGGGTACGATACATATTAGTTCAGAAAGTGTAGAATAGGAGATGAATAGACATTGGGTAAAATGAAGTGGTTTATATTCCGGCAATTACTGGAAATGCGGTGTCACTGTCAACCTTGGTGGTGGTGCTGAAATCTTTGAATTTGTTGTCTGCAAGAAAATTTGGGCAGTGAGAACAAGAGAAGCATTAGCTGCTTCTGTTGGTACAGCTTGGGTTGGATGAAAGTGGTGCACAAATCCTCTAGGATTGGACTACTAAATGAATCAATTTTTCTATGTAAATTTTATTTGATACTCACCCAAGTAGACTCTATGCAGGGAGAGAAACATGATCGGGGATCAGAACTATTGGGTAAAGGAAAGATGCGAAATTTTTAATATTTTTGTAAGGCCAGGTTTGGCTATATAGTAAGAGAAATGAGATACATGGAATGAAGTAACTGGTAAGGTAGGAAGTAACCTTTAGTAGTTGGTATATAAGTACAGTTCTTCCTAGGTCTCAAGGTTTAGCTGTGGGGGCATAAGATTCATGCTGCAAATGTGCACGGATATTGAAATGAGAAGTTAACATGAGGTATATGGGTGTTTTGTTTTTACATATTACTGTTAGGGCCCATATTATCTTTGGCGTTTCAGCACTAGACAGTTTGATTTACTATGAATGCAACTACTTTGAAATTTCTTTATAACAATGGAAGGAATGGACAAGTAAATAAGTATATAGTCAACATATAAAAATAATAATGAAACAACATTTCAATTTACATTCATCTAACTAGACAAAATGTGTATAGGAGCAAACTGCACAAATAACGTGTCCCATGTGGAAATCATGCCCCTGGAAAGTTCATTAGTTTGATATGTTGGCTTTGCTATAGTTTTAAGAGTCTAATTAGTTAATGTTGATCTAATTCAATTATGTACGAGTGTTCTCAAGCATGCGCATGAAGCAAATTAGTGCCAAAAATATAGATTGGACATGAGGTGTTCTAGTTTTTGTGCGTGTGTTTATGATGTTGAATTAGTATGAATTTTGGTACATTGAGCTATGACAGTTTGATCCATTATAATTTATAAATACTACTAGAAATTACTAGAAGCAAATAGGAGGAATGCACAAATAAATCACCACGTTGATAAAAATATGGCGGAAATAATTATGCAATGCTGTTAAGATTAACTCATTCAATTCAGTGAGATAAGATTGGGCCGATTTATTTGTGTTATCAAGAAAATAAAGACTTCATTCTGACTTCCTAGCCTCTACATTTTTTTGAATTTTCGGTTCTGTAAAAAAGCTTGAAAGTAGAGAGTTTCTCAATCAATGAACATTATCCAAACATCAAAAACTGACATATTCAAGGATGATTGAATCGCAAAGCAATGTAACATTTCTTCCGGGAAAGGTTTCCATATTTTGATATTTTCAGTTAAATTTTACTAAGTGATAAAGCTGAGGCATAGTTTCTGTGTGGTTTTGCTTTAAAATTTTCTTAGAAAGATGTGTCAATAACATTCAATGCATGAGCTGGAGAATTTGAATGTTGTTATAGCTAGTTGCTATGTTGTAGGGTTTGTTCAAAGGTTCTACTAAAAATAAATTTGTTCAATACAAGGTCTTAAAAGTTAAAAAAATTAAAACAGAAGAAGATTCACGTATGTAAAATCGGCCATGAATATATGGAGACCAGAGACCAAATCATGTATCCAATCAGCACAAAATCAAAATTCTACTTACAGCTAGACAAACGATTGCAAAATACAGTGTCTAGGCAGCAAAAAGATAGGACGCTCCAAACATAGTGTCTATATGAAGGTGCATGAAGCATTAAGTCTCGACATCTACAACTGAGTCATGCTCTAGGAATAGCAGGATGGTCCTGATCTTCATTGATTTAGTCATATGCAATATCAACTGAAATCCCTCATTATAATCATTAGGTCCACCAAAAATCCACTGTGTCATATCAATCCATGGTGTCAAATTGTGGACACACATTCACATACGTGTTCACACCACCAGAAAATATGTCTCGGTTTTATCACTCAATAAACCACATAGAAACCATGGCTCGGTTTTATTGTCTAATAAAATAGGCATGGTGAAATATCATAAAAATAAGCATGGTGAAATCAAATGGGCATGGTGAAATATCGTAAAATAGGCATGGTGAAATATTGTAAAATAGGCATGGTGAAAGATCATAAAATAGGAAGGTGACTTGTATATGTGAAATATCATAAAATTGGAAGGTGTGTGTGTGTGTGTGTGTGTGTGCACGCATGTGCGCATGCCCGTTGCATGTGTGTGAAAGTCACAAAATTTCAAATTAATTTGGTTGAAGTTAATACTACATAACATGGGATTTTGGTTGAAGCTAAGAGTTCCAGGGCTAGGTCCAGCAATGACATTGACAAGGCCCTCTTTTCCAATTTCTTGACTTCTTTCTAGATGGAAAAGCATCTCAGAGAATAAGTTGTGAGTTTTACTGATTTAATCGTGTTTTTCTGATTTGCATTGGTGCAATTCTTATTTTTTATCATTGGAATGGTATATCCAAACGGTATATGAAGATCAAAGGATTCTAGTCTCGGTTTTTTTATTCATTTATGTACTTTGTGCTAACTTCTTTGCATCATCATGAAGACAATGATGGGAATTTTCGAACTTACTTCATAGACCCATAGAAGAGATGAAATCTACATATTTGTCAAGATATAAGTTACTTATACTTGGTTCCCTTATGAATATTTTCTATGACTTTCTATGAACTGTCCACGTCTATTTACGTCTTTCTGATAGCTTATATGAATGAACTGAAGTACGTGCTTTTTCAACACCAAATACCATGAAGCACAAGCAAATATGTGAAGGTTTGATGGCAAATATTTTCAAGCAATAGAAGCTTTTTGGTTTGATTCTACTTATTGCTCACAATCTCTCAATTGTTATTGGTGCAGGACTTTTGAGGCAACCTAAGTGGGGATTCCTTAAGGAGCTTCACAAAGCCATTAAACTTTGTGAAGCAGCTTTGATAAATGCAGAACCTGCATACAGTAAACTTGGTCCTGCACAAGAGGTAAGTTTCATTTACGCTTTATTTCGAATGCTAATTTAACTCTTTCCTGATTATTCACAAATAGGAACATTTTTTAAAGCTATTAAGCATACAATTTCTTTGGTTCTAGCAATTGTAATGCAACATTTAAGTTAGAACTGTAAAAAAGCATGATTAATGTTGAATACTAGCTATTATATAATTAAATTCCAATGGTGCGTTGGATTTTTACCGTAAAGTTTGATGCATGCAAGCACATGTACACCGAGGTGTATCATCTATAAGTTATGTCATTCCGAGGATCATATTTGATTTGAAAGGATCACTATTTTCCTAATTTTTCGTTCTACATAATGGCTGATAGGTTGTGGGCTAAGTTGCCAATACGTTTGGATAAAAATAGAAAATATATAAATTCTAGCCTAATTACGTTGAGAGGTGTTCCTACAATGGCAGTCAGAGCTGTAATGGAGTGAGTTGTTCACTTTTATTCTCGACATTAAATTTGACGCCCATTTGACCATCATGGAACAATTCATCAATACATTTGACTTCCATTGGAATGTCACTTAAATGTTTTCATTTTCATTTTCATTTTCTTGGAACAATTAATAAAAAATTAGTAATATCTTGGCCATATAGTAATGTTTGGGCCCTTTTTTCTTGAATAGATTTTTTTGAGACCGACACAATCGTGTAGCTAAATTGATTCCATTTGCCACAAATCAATGGGAAATCGATAGAGAATTTAACGAAGTTATTGATTAAAGTGGTATGTGAAAAATCTAAGATAAGAACCTTGAAATTGATATCTATTGATGTATTTCATATAGATACATTTATTATAATATACTTATTATATTATATTTTTATTTTATTTTTGGTATACTTATACTACACTAGCATAACTAGATAGGTGCCTCAAAATTGATATCTCTCGCGTATTTTAGATAGATGTATTTAAATATCTATACTATTAAAATAGGACTTAACCACACGTTGTGCATAAAAAAACAAAATAAGTTAACAATCACAAAACACTACTCATAATTTGTATCTTGCCACCCAAATGTCAAACGACAAGTCACAAATGTCATGATAAATATTCAATTTAATTATTACATCAAATTAGTATTCAATATTCATTTGGTTAGAGGCCCCCCTAGGGACCACACAACCAACCAGAGGATATGGAGGACTCGTACTGCTCGCCCTTCTTTTAGACACCGACATTCCAGACCCTCCACGGTCTTAGCTACAGGGCATAGGCATATCGCCAGCTACTTCCACTTGGCCTCGGTTGTTAGGTGACAGCGTCGGATTTGGGTCTCTTCTTCAGCTCCCCCCATCTGCACTCTTGTAGCCATTGTGGCCCTTGCTTCTCATTTTTCTTTCCTTTCTCTTCTCTCTTTTTCTTGTTGTTCGGTTGACCCTTTTGGGTCTCCCTTCAGTTCTTTTAGCATTGTATTGTGTAGTCCCATTGACCTAATTTTGTGGTCATTTATTGGACATTAATATAATTATCTTATCTTATCTTCATTGATAGCATCAACATCAACATCATGACGTGGTTCATTAGAACCACATGGATGAAAAGCACTCCCACCACAACTAACACTCCCATGTAGATCTCGTGATGCCAAAGATCTTTGCATGTCATGTAACGACGTATGGGAAATGGAAATATCCAAGTCAACATTTTCTAGGTCTACATCCCAATGCTTTGTTGCCCCTTGTATTCGGCTGCTTGTGGAATAGAAGTTGTAAGTTGGAATGTATATACACCAACTCCTTGGCCTTTTTTTTGCCCTCCCGTCGCGCTTTATGTGAGTGGATGACGTTGTATGTACACTAGTTGCGCCTATAGAAAGATCAGCTCACAAACTATTGAGACAATTTCAATGCAAAATTAAAATTTATACAAGTAAAAATTCAAACTTAAATTAAAAATAATTAAAACAAAAAGGAAAGAGAAATATTTTAAAAAAATCCTTGACAAGACTTGGATCGCAAGCGCTTATAGGTACATGGATCCTTAACCATGGAGGTATTGCCACATTGAAAATCCTTCTTGTATTTGTCTGAAGAGCACGAGGACTATGACCTATGGAGGTTATGAAATTTTCAAACTTAGTCATAACCATGTCTTCGACCTCAAGGTTAGGGAAGAGCTTAAAAACAACTATGTATACCCTTCATTGACTTCAACATCCACATATAGTGCCACCCTTCCTGGGAAAGAAAAGATCTTTGTGTTGTAGAGTCTAGGAGTCAATGCAAAGGCAAGGAGATGTAGCAGGTTGGTCATTTGTTCCACCTCAACGAGGTATGCTTTTACTTGTTTGAATTTCTTTACCTTAGGATCTTGCTCTTTTTCATTTATGATTGTCTCTATCTTCTCAATCATTGAGTCTATGTCATCATATATCTCTCCCAAACATGGCTTATCCATGTTAGTAAAGTGAATCGTACTCATAATGGGCTTGGTGAAACTCAACAAGTATTCTTAATGGTCCCGCCAATGCCATCTATAATCAACATCTTCATTTTTTAGGTCTGCTCAATGTTTGACTGTCTCCATACAAACCATAGGTTGCTAGTGACCATCTTGCTAAGTTCCTCTCGTACCTTCATAAGCCGTTTCAAGACAATTGTGTGTGATGAAAATCGCGTCTGAACAACCTAGTAAGAATTAAAAACACAAATATATTTTTTCTTGAAAACTTTAAAAGCTACAAGTACTATAGTAAACACTTACATCATTAATAAAAGAAAGACAACTTCCCTTATCTTTGGTAGCTCCAAATGTGAGAAGGATTTGAAGATGTTTTGCGATTGGTGATGGTTATTCACAACCATCTGGATCTCTTTGCCCTCGGTATACATCTGTTTAATCCACTCAATTTTGCTATCCAACTTTTTCAGTATTAAGTTGAGTGATTGAACAACACAATATGTCCAAAAAATATGCCCATACCTCGTCTCCACCAACATCCCAACAAATTTGTATTTTTAACTTTGTTTGTTATGACTTGACAACATTTTTAGGCCCTATTGCTTCAATGGCTTGAAGGGGATGTTGGAAATGAATTGAGTATCTTTCACATACCTGTCAGAATCAATTTCTTTAAAAAATATAGCCCTTTAGGGCATATTGCACGCCACATTGATCGAAGGACGATTTCTTGCATCTTTCCATCCATGGGAAACAATAAACAATCCCATTCTCGCCTACAAATCCTAATTGGTTGCAGAGGATTCTATATTTTTTTCCTTTGCCAATAGGGTGGTGCAGAGCTTCTCATAACTTGGCTCTTTGCACCCTTTTGGGGCCTTGTTGATCTTTCCAATATGGTGACATGAGAACATTGAATGAAAAACAATTTGCATATACACATCACTCGATGTGCTTATCTACAATATCCTTGCTCTCATTTCGAAAGGACCTTTTCGATGATTCTTTTGTCCTCTTTGATGAAAGAGGAGAATTCTCGTCTTGCGTGGAGGGTGTTGCCACAAACGGATGTATTGAGGCCACAATTGAGGAATCGCTATGAGATGGGGCAACTAGTGGCTTCATCGATTGAGATGAATATCCTTTTTTTGATAAAGAATGACCTGCTTTCGTGGCATAGGCCACATTTGTGTCTTCTTGCTCCATGGCGTGCTTCATAATTTTGATGTTGGCACCCCTACATTGTTTTTCTCCTTGCAAGTTCAAATGCCTTGACATGGTATCTCACACAAGTGGACTTTCACCCGATTGTATGAGCTTTTCAATTTTCCATTGTAATCATGTCATTGCCAAAGAAAACACCCACCACTTGGAAGTTGCTTTAGCATTGTGACATGCCTCCATAATGGTGAATGCAAATCAATTTTGAATTGGGGTTGGCCAGAGGAGGTAGAACTTGTTGCCATTGTAGTAATATTCTCTTTAGTTGTGCCTACAAGTTTAAAAACCAACACCATAAGAGAAGAAAACAACAAACCCTAGGGCATAGCATGTATGTAGTTGACAACTTGTTGAATAAATGACAAAAATGCTTTAAAACTTTAAAGTGAAAATAATAAACATCAATACGAGAATGAAGAAAATGTGTGAAGATTGAAAATAAAACCAACAAATTACCTTCAATGAATAATCTAAGAATCCTCCTTTCAAGCTCCTTAATCACCTTGGCAACAAATGGGCACTCGTACTAGTGTAGGAAAATGATAGCAATGTTTCTTGATGAAGTATCAAACCTAATTGAGTAAAGGGAGTTTAGAGAGATAAATATGCCATGAGTGTATGAGAGGTAAGTGTTTTTGCTTTTGTTTCATGTCCTCTTTTTGACTTTTTAGGGTTTTCATTGTGTTTTAAAAGTTTTTTTTGGCACTTTTATGTTTTTAGTGTTAAAAATAATTAAAAACCGTTTTTAGCCCAGATATGGTGTTAGTGGTAAGGTATGCTCAAATATGTTTGTAGACATATTCGAACGTATGCCACGAGTGAATGAGAGGTAAGTGTTTTTGTTTTTGTTTTATGCCATGCCATGTTTTGACTTTTTAGGATTTTCATTATGCTTTTTATGTTTTTTTGGCACTCTCTGTTTTTTAGTGTTGATTTTTTTCTCAAAAAAACCTCTTTTTAGTCGGTATGGTGTTGGTGGTACAACAATGTTTTTGCTTTTGTTTTATGTCATCTTTTTTACTTTTTCGAGTTTTCATTGTGTTTTTAATGCTCTTTTTGGCTCTTAATATACCCTCTCTATATACGGGCATAAATATGGATGGATTTCACCTCCTCTCTTCTTGATAGATAAGATATAGAGAGGCCCTGGCCATATACATAGTATAGAGGGGGGCATAGCCATATACCATATAGAGAGAGGGGGCTGAGTGCCCCATATCTAGATAGGCTCTCCAGATATCTATATAGGGGTGGGCCTCTATATGGATAGGGACTCTATCTAGATATGGGGGCCGCTTAGTGTTGAAAAAATAAACAACCATTTTTAAGTCAGGATATGGTGTTGGTGGCACATATACGCCTGAATACGTTTGCAGATGTATCCGAATGTATCCATATCACCAATGTCGTACCCTACTTGTATCCACAAGCTTATTTGGTGTGTATCTATATCGGTTACGCACCGTACTGTATATGGGTCCTTTGTAGGGTGTATCAAGTATCTTAGGTTGTTGGATGAGTCTGTTTGCTTACTCGGCCTTTTCCTCTCCTCATCTGTGGGTTCATAGAACAAAAAAATTGGTCAAATGCCTCTAAATACATGCCTTACTACTAGAGTCAGATTTGCCTCTTTAATGCATCTTGGAATTGCTTCAATGACTCTAAAATCCTCCTTCATTCATATTGAAAAGTAGTTAAATGTAGTTCCCTTTACACTATGGATGATTTTGGGCACATTATAAAAAAACATGTTCTCTACCTCCTCAAAGGATCAAACAATTACATTGCTGAGGCTATTCACATGTTTTAGCTTTTGAGGAAGCGACATGTGTATCCAAGCTATGCTAGTCAGCCGTTGATTGCTCTAGCGAAAGTGGCCCTTTCTATTTTTTGAAACAAGGGGAAACAAGGGCAAACAATGGTAAACAAGGAATAAGTTTCCCATCATCAGCCCATGTAGTTGACTAAAGAGGGAATCGTTCAAGTTATTGGAGATGGACTATTTTAAAATTCATAGGAAGTGCAAGTAACAGCAGGCATTTCAAAGTTAATTGTTGTACACGGCTCTGTATTTGTCTCAGTTGTACAATTTTTTTATTCACTAATGAGAATGCTCCTTGGTTTAATTACTATTTGATTATTTCCAAGTCTGTCTTTTCTTCTGTGAAGAGAGTGATAATATGTAGAATCATAAACTTGTGTTTTTATATATTCAAAAAAGCGCACTTTTATTAATAAGAAATGTAAAGTACATCACTAATCATACAAAAAAATTGAGCCAAGAAGGTTTCAAGTAAAGGCCAGCTCACCTCAAGAGGGCATCAAAAACCTGGATTACATAATAAAGTGCCTTTGTATAAACTTGTGTTTTAAGTTCAAAGATAATGAGAAATGTTGATTATGTAAGTTAAGAGCTTGAATGTTTTTCTTGGTCACATCCTTGTTACGAATTCTTAAAGCTATAACTCCATACTACGTTATTATAAGTAAAAGTCTAGAATGTTTTAGTTTATGCCATCTTTGAGCTGAGTAATATGATAAAACTGAATGAAGAAATGTTAAACTTGAAAGATTACATTTCAATGCGCGTTGATATATTTAACCTGTAATGTTATAATAAGAGCTAACTGATTGTGTGATGAGTGGTTGCAACTATGTGTGCTTAATTAATTGATAGTTCATCCAAAATGACCTTTATATAAAAAGCCAATCCATGATAGATTTATGTTGTGACCTGCTTATGGTAACTGAATTTTGGCAACCATTGCTGTTAAGTTCTATTATAGGATTCCCAGCTTGAATAGATTTGGATCCAGCTTGGTTAATGCTGGATAAAATTAGTAGAGTTGTATAGCACAAAGAATAAAGTTTCAAGGACTAAAATTCAACAACTTGCATATCATTAAGTGCCAGCATGCCATTTAGTTTTAGCTGCAATCTAATTTTAAAGGCATATCAATTTTCATATTGACTACACAATGACACTGTAGTCCTAAAATTGCATATAGTTGTTGTTGGTGTGTTGAATACAACTGCGTGTCTATGCTATTAATCATACAGACAAAATGAAATTTCATAACATCTGATTTTGATTTTTCAGGCACATGTTTACTCAGCAGGATCGGGAACCTGTGCGGCATTTCTTGCTAATATAGACACTCAGTCTGATGCAACTGTGAAGTTCAATGGAATCTCTTATCATTTGCCTGCTTGGTCTGTCAGCATCCTTCCAGATTGCAAGAACGTTGTCTTGAATACTGCGCAAGTATAGATTCAAACTATGATGCATTGTTTTCACTGAACAATGACAGATAGAAGATGCTATAGTTATAGTTTTGTTGTGCATGTGTGTTTGTTTACAATTTTTATAAATTTCTGGATGGATTGTGTCTTGTTAGAATTTCATTTTTAACCAACAGTGGTTACAAGCTAAATGTGTATGAGACATTGATAAGATATGAACTAGAACATTAAAATTGAACTCTTTAATTGTACTTGTATTATCTTTGCTTTCATGATTACACTTGAATTTTTATGACTTCAGAAATATAAAAACGTTTTAGGCATGGATTGTCCCTCATTGGTAACAATTGTGGGACAAGGTATGCTTATAAGGCATTGCATGCTCCAGAAACTTTGCCAATATGGAAGCATGACTTTGGGGTGCAAGTCCCTGGGTTCATGTCTTAGCATCCTCCTCTCCGGTACAAGTAATGCTTAGCGGTGTTTGTGTGCTTTGTGGGTTCCCTTGCCTTGTGGTTATTACCAGTGTACATGAGGCAAAGGTCGTAGAAGAAATGTCCACTCATGGAAAATGGTAATTGAAGGATGGCTGGATTATTAAATAGTCCGTGCAGAGAAAAACGCCACAAAAATAAATATCTAAAAGGTATTCTTGTAGTCTGATTGACCTACTTTGATCACTTGGACATTAATATAATTTCTTTCTTTCTATTCCAAATAAAGAGAGTTAATGCAATAAATCAGTATGTGTTTGCTATAACATCTTTAATTCTATTTTCCAGTAATGTCATTGTGAATGCATATGCATTCCACAATATCTCCGTAAGGGACAAAAATTCCAGGTTCTGTTTTAGTGGTGAAGAAGATTTTTCAAATACAAATCTTTATATTTTGTTCCCAGTGAAGCTGTCAGCAAAGCTAATTGTTCTTTTCAATGGAAAATACATGATAGGGTATGGCAATAAGAAACAATTTGCAGAAATTAGTAATTGCCTTCAGGGAATAGCTATAGATGCTACCTTATGACTTACAAGGTTAGAATAGTAAAATATTTTTTTCCACACGGTGTTCTTACAAGCCTTCAGAACAATAGATATATTCTCTACAATTGATAGGAAGAAAAAGAGGAACCGACTCCAACTCAACTCTCTTAATGATCTAGTATTGTGATGAAACTGACACACACATAGATTGAATTATTATGGCTGAGCCGGCATAAAGAAATCATCATTAGTCCCAAATAATAAAATGAATACTCCACTTATGCATCTAGAGTTTTTGAGCTAGTGATACTGGGACACATTGCATGCGCATGCTTCTTAACATCCTCCAAGTTCTAACCTTGATCGCCAGGGGGCTACCTGCGCTGACACCACAGTTCACTGTCCATAGCGTGCACTACAGCTCCGGTTGCATCCGTCCTGCATGTGATCCTGTGAGACCTGGGGGATACTTCAATATAAATACGAGAGCAGGGGTTCCACAGCTTGAAACTGTTATGACATGTGTTTAAGGAGCTAATAAGTCATGATCCAAGAGAAGCTATAAATTTTATGGCATGGAAATTACAGAAACAACTCCTGAATTTTTAATTAAACAACTTGTAAAACCCTAGTTCAAAAAAGAATGGAAATACTAAATAAATTACATTTTTATGTAATGTTGTCAAGTGAATGCTAAGGTAATTCTTTTGAACCAATTGGATCCCTTTGTCGTGTGGCATTGGCTGGTATCCTCCTATGAGTGATTCTTGCAAACATTATATTTATAAAATCCTTCTGGATTCAATTGCATAACAATGTTTTTGTCCGGCGTTTCAGATCCCAGTAGTGGGTCCACCTGCAGGAAAAGATAATGAAGCATTGGTCAATACAGAGGATGGATCTAGTTGTGGGATCTGAAATGTTGGACAAAAGCATCATTACACAGTTGACTCGAGAGAATTTTGTATAGTATTGCACTGAGACGAAGCCAACCTTAAAATTAACATTTTATTTGTTTGAAAAGATCCACCCCAAACATCCTATAATTTTGCAGAGGAAAATTAATACAAATTGAACTGTTGATCCATTATGGTGAATATACCATTTCAATAAATGTTTATATAATATTGATGTATCTCAAAGTTTTACCTATCATGCATAATCATGGTGATACTCTCCTCTGGTAACCTTGCAAAGTCTACATGATAGGAAATCTTGATAACACCAAGCACTGGATATTGAAGCTAATTATCAGATGTAGGAGGGCACTCTAACTAATTCAAGTTTTGTTTTTATTCTCAAATCAGATCTTAGACAAGAGACACAAAGTAACCAAATGTTATCGAAGACCAATTTAATTCATACAGTGAACCTATTCACGTAGGCATTTAAATTACTGAAAAACATAAACTTCATTAGCATGCATTAGTTTGTAACTGTGCCTTTGTTTTTGGGGGACCACAAATAATACATCAAATAGTACTTGTAAAGAATGAAAAGGTAGGAGCAAAACATGCTTCTTTCATTAGGAGTCTGGTACAACCTCTTATCACTGTTTCTTAAAAGTGCATCATTTGAGGAAGGATCTAAGGAGGATTTCAATTCATGTTAACAAGGATTTAACAGTGACTTCTCAACTTTTATGGGGTAATGACTATAACATTTAAAAATGTTAGCATAGTCAGGACTGGCTTACAAAAATGTGGGTTTGTGGAAAGTTTCTTCCCATGTTCTGGCTCAATAAGATACAATTTTTTGTACAGCGAGTCCTTTATAGCTTTGCTCTACATTTTTGTAGCACTGATCATAATCATTTCCCATGTTTATACACAATAAAGGCAGTTGCCACTATCTGGAGGTGGAATTTTAACATGTTTTCCATATTTGCACTCAATGATTTCAGATTAGCTCCCAGACCACTTCTATACATATGGAGTTTACAAACTCGACATTGACAGGCTCCAATTCCATGAAAACAGTAGGCATTGAGATGCTAAGCCCGAATTGGAGTTGGCTGCAGGAGCCTATAGGAGTTCAGGGAAGCAATGGATTCTCCAAGCCCGGCTTGGTAGAGCAAATAAACACAACTGCAGATTCTAGTGACTACTTATGGTACACAACAAGGTAAGAAGGCATTTGTTGCAACTGCATTCAATTTTATTACTTGTCAGTTAAAAGTCCCAGAAGAAGGAAAAAAATAGCATTGTCTGAACAAGTGGATATACCTGTAGTCTTTATATATAAAAAGAAAAGGCATAACACATAACATCATCGGCTAATAGCTACTTCTCTTAAAGTAATCGGAAAATGATACAAGTAATATTAGCAATGTTATGAATCATACTAAATATGACAAACTTCCATTTTACTTGCCAGTATCCAAGTCGATAATAACGAAGCTTTTCTCAAGGATGGTACACAACTGGTTCTTCATGTGGATTCCTTGGGACATGATTTACATGTTTTTATCAATGGGCAATTTGCAGGTAATTGGAAAAGCAGCTTATCAATCTTAAATCTATGGAAAAAAATACACCTGAGGTATATGAAACTCTGATGTATGGCACTGTGTAATATGCATTTAACACAATTGGATAACTTAAAGAATATCAAGATAGAGCTTGTCTAGTTTTTGTTGTTTTTCATGCAAACCAACTTCTGAACATGAATGCAAAAATAAGAGTGAAAGTAGCAAAAGAGTAAAGCTTGTTATACTTCCATTCCATGCAAAATATAATACCAATTTTATGCTCATTTTTCCTGTCTGAGTTTATGTTGATGACTAGTGTAGGCTATTCCATCTTCTTTTATCATTTAAACGCTTTCCAGCTTATGAGTTTCAACCTTTTAACATCCCAATAAATATTAAATTAGGCATGAAAGATATTCAAGAGCGGGTGTAAGGGAAGGGATGCAGTGTTACTATCATGGAGCTGTTTCCCTTTATTATAGTCTTCCTTTTCAAATATGTATTTTAGGAAAAAATGTTCAATTTCAATCCTTGTATTTAACCTTCTAGGCATGTTATACTATTTCTTCCAGTTTGTGCCGAATTTTGAATATATTTACCAAGGTTCTGTTCCCAAATCTATTTTACAAAGCATTGGTTCAACTTCAATATTTGTAGTAAAACCTCTAGCTTCGAGATTCCATTTCTTCCTGTTTGTGCATAATTAGTAAAAATAAATGCTTACTCTATTCCCTTTTATAAAATGCATTGCAAGGTATAATCTAAGTTTATGTTTGTGATGACTCACATCTATTGCAAGGGTTCCTTGCATTATAAGGTGTAGTCTACGTTTTAAGTTGTTATATGAGCCCTGATTCCTCCTAGGTTTGTCCAATGTGTGAGTCCTTTTGTTTAATTCACACTTAGCCTGAGTCAATTTCCTTTAGGCATCATCAAATATTGCATCGATTATTTCATGATAATATATGATAAAGCTATTGGTTCTTCTGCTCTGGACTTTGACAAAGATGAGAGCCAACTTTGATCTGCAGCCATGGTCTCCAACTAGTTTTGGTTTCCATCTGTTACCTTTTCATGTTCATTGAGGGAGCTTCCTTTCACATGATCATTTTTACGGATTTATCTTTTTGACTTGTCTAGGGATTACTCAGTTTGGGTTCAAACCCTCTAGTTACAATTTTTCATTTTAGTACTAGTTACTTTTTTAGCTCTTCGAATTTTTGGCACTCCTTTCGAGCCCCATCAATCTACTTTGGTCATTCATAGACATTAATAATCCCATGTTGATAACAATGTGCAAAAGAGGTGGATTATTTTGGGGGAGACGGGGATTACATGCACTAATAGATTTGCCAATTCAGAATCAGGATTTGAGGTGTAATTGTTGGGTTCACATGTTAGCATCTTCTGTCTCTTGATCCTAACATCGTTGACAATTTCGATGACATGCCAAGTGGGCCCTCTCGCAACTCGTGGTTGCTATCTATGTGATGTCCATTAATTTACATCTATTTGGTACATTCTTGATATTTATGGGGTGTTACCTACAGTAAATGCTTTTGAATTTAGAAGTAAGATTTGGTGTTAGCATCCTCACTCTCTTTGCTACTACCATGTCGATGGGCATGCTTGGCAAAATCCATGGTTTGTTATAGTAGATGCAAAGATCAATGAGGTGTTGTGTTTCTTTGTTGAATCCTTCAAATATTTCCTTCCCAAGTTATTTACCTGAACTACTGTATAACTATGCAAACAAAGGAAAAGAGTTGTGATTAAAGCATTTTTGCATTTATAATATTTATTGATCATGCGAGCAACTTACTTTTCTTTTTTCAAACAATTTGAGGGGGAAGTCTGCCCCTTATCCAGGTTAGGATCACAATTATGAACTTATTTTTCCCATAGTTATAGCCTATAGGGATTCAAGATATGGCACCCTTAGTGCTAGGGCGCATGTATCCGCGTGCTGGATACAAATACACATATGACATGTCTCGGATACAGTTTGGATATTGTACCCTGCCATATCTAAATGCGAATCCATAACATGGCCATATCAGATATAACCGAATACGACATGCAGGCGAATTATAGTTGTATCTGATTTAGAAGTTAAAAAAATTAACAAAAATTCATTTCAAAAACCTACGAAAAATGCTGAAAACTGCAAATGACATTCTTTAATGCATTTTAGTAGCAGCAAGTGAGAATATGGGGGTGAGAGTGTTGATTCTCTCATTTGCTTCAAACTATTCAACCTACAATTATTTTCATTTGTTTCCTTTGGCCTACTTTGTTTCTTTTATTTCATTTCGTCTATTTTCCATTGACCTATGTAACACGAGAATATTTATTTACCCATTGAATACCCTACTTCCTACCTTTCATGTGGAGTGTGAGTGTAATTTGTGTGGAATTTTAATCTAACGTATAAATTTGTTTATATTTTAAAATTGATAATTATAATGAATATATATTTTAAATTTATTCTAATGTCCCTAAATGGACATTTTAAAATAATTCTGGATTCACTGCAAACCCTAGGGTGGGATTAATAAAAACTTATTTTGATTGCAAAACCCTTGCAACAAAATTTACATATGATGGAAATAATTTCTAAACCCTAGGAAAAATTGTTGCATATAATAATCGTACCATAAACACTGAAATCATTTTTAAAAAAATTATTTTTCAACACCGAAAATTAGAAAATACAGCTGACCGTATAGATGAGATTTTTGACGGATCCGACAATCTTCAGCTACACTGAAACCAGAATCTAATCCTCAACAAGCTGAAATCTTCCATAATTACTGTAGCGACACAGTAACAAGCTGAAAATGACTTTTGAAGATGATTATTTGATAAAGCTGATTTATGATATAGATAGATTTGAAGCGCGCATGTAGTCCCCGGACGAAAACACCACACAAAGCCCGAGGTTTTCGTTCTTTGATGCTCCAAAGGAGGGTTTTCGTCCTTTGAGGCTGAAAGTTGAAGCAAAATGCTCAAATTCACAAAATAAGATGAAAAGCTATGTTCCACCAAGTTTCCGGGACGGGGACGGCAAGGGACGGGGGGACGTGTTTCCGGGACGGATTTTTTTGGAGGCCTTTTTTTAGGGGACGGCAGGGGACGGCTATTAATTTATTAAAAATAAAGGAAAATATAAAAAATATAGGAAATTTCAAATATTTATATGATAACATTGATAAATCATTCATCACACACAACAAAATTTCAAATATAGAACCTTAATACATAAAATTGGAGCTGAATTGAGATTTCACATAAGGTTGAAGTATTAATTACAATAATAATTACACTGAAATGCCCAAGGGCTGCAAGTCCCTGTCCCCGAGTTTCTGAAACGTCCCCAAGACGGGACGGCCCTAATAGGGCAGGGACGCCAAAGGACCTGAAGTGCCCCACTTTTATAATTTTACTTTCATGCTTTTCAAGGAAAAACAACCAAAAACATCCTTTCATTTTATTTTTACTTTTCCCTTTTCTCACCCTT
This sequence comes from Taxus wallichiana var. yunnanensis, assembly GCA_018340775.1. Taxonomy (NCBI): domain Eukaryota; kingdom Viridiplantae; phylum Streptophyta; class Pinopsida; order Cupressales; family Taxaceae; genus Taxus; species Taxus wallichiana. Next base: position 714,425,317 of record CM031235.1, on the reverse strand, counting down.
TTATTTTATTTCTAATAATAATAAAGTAATATTAAGTTGTCACTTTTTTTAATAAAATAAAAAGTAAGTCACTTAGACAACTTAAAATATTAACTTTATTATTTTTTTCTTTATTTAAAAAAGGGACATGATAGTCCGCCCTTCCCAAAAATTGCTTGTCCTCAAGCAATGTTGGTTCAACTTTTACTTCTCCACTCTGATCCTTTCTGTCAATGCTAGGATCCCAAATCAATCTCAGGAACTCTTCACCATGCTTTTGCTGCACCACTCTGATACAACTAGAAGCTGAAAAGCCTAGATCCCAAATCATCCTTGGGAATTGGTGTGACCAATTGCCCAAATTTTCAAACTGTGGGAAAACTTCAGCAAACTCTTCCATTCCGGAAATTTCAAACTTAATCGGAAGCTGCTGAAAGTAGCAAGTAGGACCACCATCATGCTTACACTGTGCTTCTCTGATACAAGTAGAAGTTGGTAATCCTTTATCCTCCTTAATGTTGTTAAGCACTCCTCTTCCACATAGATTCAACTTATTACAAATGGCAGTTACTTGTGTAAGGGCTGGAAATAAGTTAGAACCGCCACAATTCCCCTGGAATCTCTCCCCATTCAGTACCAGGGTGGCTGCAATGATGATTCTCTTTAGCTGAAACCTTTCTCCAACCTTTTCTGTCAAGGATATTCCCTTAAATTGTGCAAACTTGCAGCTGTTCATGACTGATAACAATAGTTCCAAGCCTGATATTTTCAAGATCAGCAACATGACAATGGTATAACAGCTGCAAAACTGAAACTTCCTTGCAAAAAACAAAAATGTGAGCAATGTAGAGGCTGAGAACCACCATACAAGGACTGAAAATACTCCATTAACAGTCACAAACTGAAAAGTCCTCCTTCCCATGACTGGAAACACCTGTAACCACATTCGTATGAGTGCAAATGAAGTGATATGGTGGCTGATAATGGTGGTGACAACAGCATCAAGGCTGACAATCAGACTCGTAGCTGTCCTAAGTGTGTTCCCCCTATCATTTGATGGTAGGATACTATCACTACTTGCTCCCTTCATACCTCTTTGGTGATCCTTTGCACAAATATCTAGATTTGGAGTTACCCCACCATGCTTATGTTGCGCTACTCTGGTATTCATTTGAACTTCTCCTTGAGATCTTTTTGTGGTGCTCATAACTTCCTCAATAGGAAGGATATGTCCAACACAATTTCTCCTTAACTCTGGATGGTATTCTTTACTCAATCCCGTAACTGACAACACCTGTGTGGCTGCAAATGATGCCATGTAATAGCTGGGAATGATGATGATAGCAAACCCAAAGCTGGACATTATGTGGACAACAGTCTTTGTCATGTTTCTTGTGCAACATAGTTGCAAAATGTGAGCATCATTTCTTCCTCTTATACCTGGTTTGTATTCTTGTGAAAATGAATATGAATTTGAGCTTCTTTCATCAAACTCCTTGACATCCTTGAAGTGCCTTTGTGTTGTGTCAACAACTTCCTCTATATGAAAGATGCCTTGAAACACTACCTCCTTTTCCTTGGACTGTGACCATGGCATGCTCAAAATTATGCTCATCACTTCTAGATTGCTGCCATAATACTTACCTTGTGTTCCAAAGATTCTTACCATGACACCCCAAGTTGTACCTTTTGGCAAATAGCATGGATCAGATTGTATGTGGGCTGTAAAATGGCTGTAACAGTCATATGTTGCTCGAAATTTCTCTCTAAACAGCAATGTGTAGGCTGGAATACTTGCACTTAGTGATCCCAATAGGTGAGACCTCCTACACACAACATCCAACAAAGAAATTTTCCTCATACCTGCAGATCTATAGCTGCTCATGAAAGATATCATCAATCCAAAACATGAATTTATCAAAATGATCAGTAGGAACATAGTACCTTGGCTGCAAAACTGAGTCCCTTTATTCCAAATAAAAAATGTAAAGGCTGGAAACCGCCCTGTACTAGCTGAGAACACTTCGACAAGGGTAATGGGCTGAAAACTCCTCCACCATGTGACCAAAAACCCTTCTATGACTGCAAAGAAAGTATGGAAGAGGTTGGAAATATTGAGAACAACAGATCTAAGGTTGGAAACCGCATTCATATTGGCCCTTGGTTCATGTTTCTTGCAGCCAACACTTATCCCTACCATGTATAGTTGGTGACTTCCAACAAGAAAGCCCCATTTTGCAAATATCTCATTTGGTGGCCACCTTAGGAGTGTAATATTGAGTATATCCAAAACAAACCAAACATTATCATATTGAAGTATCTTACCTAAGGATAGACCCTCGGTTGTCTCTATGCATTGAGTGGCTCGAGCCACTTGGTTTCTTTGAAAATATACCTCATACAGTAATGACTCAAACTTTTCAATACTTGGAAGATTGATAGGTGCTTCTTGGGCTAAATCAACTTCAATTTTGGGCACTTGGCATTCAACATGTAATGCATGTTCTTCCTTTGCATTATTAATACAAACATTTTGTTTATCAGGAGTCATACCTTTTTCTCGAAAGATCCCCAAATGGATCTCTTTACACCCCAATGAGTTTTAAATCAAACAAAACAACAAATACAGATTTTACGTATGTTATGGCACTTTCCTAATACAGATCTGAAAAAATGCGGCTAGTTTGGTATATTAAATTCCTTACAACAGCAATCAAACCAACATGTTTTCCTCCTAAACTGACCTGTGCGTATTGGCAGCGTAATATGCATATAAAATCTGACTTTCTGAGTTAATATTAGGCTGGAATTTATATCAGAAATCTGCAGATGATAGAGGACTGAAACAGCACTTTAAACCTTCCCAAAATTTACAGAAAACGCTTTATTTGATCCACACAAATTAATGCAACATACAACAATAAGTTTCAGACCTGAAATGTCTTCAAAATACCTCCAAATGGCCAAAAGATGGGTCGCTTCATTGGATCAAAATGGCACAGCCCAATTACAATCTTTATTCTTCACACCCGGTACAAGATCTATCAACTACTGACTGAAAAGACTGAAAATACTCATGCTAGCCCAATAGAATTTCCTGTGTGGAAATCCCTCACATTCTCTAAGAGGGTTTTCGTCCTCCAGAGGCAATATACTAAGGGTTTTCGTCCTTAGAATACTTTAATACAAAAGCACTTGGCTTAAGATCAGATTCAGAAATGATAAGTGATTACAATGCTCTTCTACCCAAGCCGCCCCTCTTCTTTTTATAGGAAAAATATTACAAAATGACCTTTTCATCATCCAATGAGAAAAGAGTGCCAAAATACCCTAAAAGTATACCCAAACCTAGGCGCACTTCCTCCTTGGATAAATAAACATTAAGTAATGTTTTATTATTTCCCTAAGGTCTATTTGGCCTCCCATGCCCAGTCGCACTTTTCTTGGGAAGAGTGATAACTTTTATCCTTTCTAAACTTACTTTCCTTCCTTTGTCCAAGTCGCATTTTCTTGCCTAGGGATGACAAACATAGCATGGGTCTCTTTCTACTCTCCCTAGAAAGGATACAACATAATATTAGACCCAATGCACCTATTTAGAGATTACAAATTTATTATTAAGTCAAATAAATTAATACAAGTGCTTTATTAATATTTTTTGCACTTTGTAATAACTCATTGTGACTTAAGTCACCCTTATATTTTTCCTTTGGCCGTCGGGTTGACGAAATGGGCCAAAGGTCTTCGATTGGGAAAAGGGGACATTGCATTTTCTATTGAAGACCCTTCACCTTCAACTTGGATGGTGGATTCCTCTATTCACTGCTCACTAACTTCTTTCGGATCTGAATTAGACTATTCTTCTTGCTTCTTGATTACAATGGGAAAATTCTTTTCCTTAATTTTCTGTAGGTTTTGCTTTGCTTGAGTGGTTATTGAAATTACTTCCTTAGCTCTTCTTAGTCATTCATCACACCTTTTTTGGGTCCTCATTACGTCCTCTGCACTTGTTTGCAATGTGGTTAGTTTTTTTCCAACCACATTCTCTGGTTCCTTTTCTTCCTTCAAGAGAAACTCTTTTGGTTTTGGCTCTTTGGCAGATTTTTGAGGCATAGATTTTGACGCTTCTTCGCTATTTCTATCTCCATCCATGCCTTTAGATCCTTCCAATATTCTTTGCAAAGCTTGCAACATTTCTAACATCGATTCTTAGGCTGTCCCCATGATTCACAGGATGTTGGAAGGACACAACTTTGATACCACGTATGTCCCTAAATGGACATTTTAAAATAATTTTGGATTCACTGGAAACCCTAGGGCATGATTAATAAAAACTTATTTTTATTGCAAAACCCTTACGGCAAAATTTACAAATGCTGGAAAATGATGGAAATAATTTCTAAACCCTAGGAAAAATCCAAATTTGTTGCATATAATAACAACCGTAACATGAACACTGAAATAGATTTTTAAAATTTATTTTTCAACATTGAAAATTAGAAAAAACAACTGACCTTATAGATGAGATTTTTGATGGATTTGGTAGCAATCTTCAACCACACTGAAACTGGAATCTAATCCTCTACAAGCTGAAATCTTTCATAATTTATCAGTAATGCGACATTGTTGCAAGCTGAAAATGACTTCAATCCTCCCTAATTTATCAGAGCAAGCTGAAAATGACTTATAAAGCTGATTTCGATATAGATAGATCTCAAGTACAAAACTTGATGGTTTTTGTCCCCAAGTCTTTTCCATTGGAGGGTTGTTGTCGCTTGATGCTCCACAGAGGGTTTTCGCCTCTGAGGCTAAAAACTGAAGTGGACTGCTCAAACTCACAAAATAAGAATAACTCATTGAAAAAGTGATGCCAAAAAACTCCAAGCGCCCCACTTTTATAATTTTACTTTCATATTTTTCAAGGAAAGGCAACCAAAAACATTCTATTATTTTATTTTTACTTTTCCCTTTTCTCACCCTTTTCTTTCATTCTAATAATAAAGGAATATTAAGTTCTCACTTTTTTTTAACAAAATATAAAGTCAGCACTTAGACAACTTAAAATATTAACTTTATTATTTTTTCCTTAGTTAAAAAAAAAGGACATCACATTTATAATCCAGTTTATTATAATATTTTACACACACACATATGCCGTATTTAATTGTATCCTAATTAGCGGGGCCTTAACAACTAGCCGTATCCGATATCATAACTGCATCCGTGCAACTTTGCATAGTTATCATAGTTTTTTCTTATATTAATAAATAACTATGGTACTACTGAAAATGTTTGGTTATTGTCTTTGAAAAATTCAAACATCTTTCATTATAGACTAGCAAAAGTATCCATAGTGTTTGTGAAGGGCCAATAGGCATGGTTAGTATAGACTTTATGTTCTTTAACATGTTTTAAAATGATGCTCTTTAAGAGTTCAATTTAATTTTATTATATTGACAATAATTTTTTTTCTACGTAATAGTATTAAAGGAGATTCTAGCTACTTAGCTATGACGATTTTGCTAAAGTGAATGCAAAAAGAAGGATTTCATTTAAAATTTAAGGAACGTTGAGAGGAAGAAAACAAACAATTAATATAGAAAAGGAATAACCTAAAAATTATGTTTTACCTCCAATTCCTATTCAGCCCGAGCTTGTTCACTAGGTACTTTTTCAATGTGTATCATCATTGTTGTGTCCCTGAACCACATGAATCACCTCTCTCAGTTTCAACTTTTATCTTTAAAAAATATGTGATGTACACCAATGTTGAGTAAAATGCGAAGAAGAAACCAAAAACTTTGCACTATTGTTTTGTTCTATCTTCCTTGATTCTCGCATAATTCTTTGGAATCTGTGGCAACATTGATCTCCATTTTTGTCATTCAAACACCTTGAGTTAGTAAAACCAGATAAAGGATCCGTCTTCATCATGATCAGATCCAACAATATTATTAAATCTTATTGTTTAATTTAATGGAGCTCTTCATTTAAACATCCAAAGAATTCAAAAAGTGAACATCTTATTGATCATTTACAACTTGCAACGTGAAGCATAACTTGTACTATATCTCGTATAAGGAATTAAAATATTGCCATTATCCGTATAAACAATTGTATGATCAGCGTATTATCGTGTCTGAAATGAAATGTTCCATTAGGTGGAGAATTGCCACAAATGCATGCTAATTCGTAAGTGCTTTGTTTGAACAACCATTCTATGTTAATTTTTAAGTTAATTTATGAGTTGGATTTAGATGGTTTTTATTTTGAAAATAAGATTAAAAATATTTTAGGAAGACAATGACGATGAAGATGGGAGTTACAAAGAAAATTGACTTTAGAAAGGCCTATCGGTAAAAATAATCTCACATTGGTTGGTTGGCTTGGTCTCGCGTAACCTAAGTTGCGCATTCAATCTCGTGTTCGAATTCGCCGATGATTAAATTCGTGAAAAATTCGCCGGTAAAAAAATCAGCGATTAAATTCGTGATTAAATTCGACTATGAGAAATATACATTTTTATTAAATATATAAAAACAAAAGATAAATTCACATTTCAAAAGAGAGATAATATCACATTTCATTGATTTCATTACTAATCTATCTACAGGCGATCAAAGCTCATGATTATTTCAGAAGATTGCAAGAAGTTGCTTGGTCGAAAAAGGTGCAAAAATGGATTTTATGAAAATAAGAAAAATATTGCCATCAATGCGTAGAGCTCAAGAAAATATGCACTTTTAGAGAAAACGACACCTGAAACGGAGCCACAGAATGAAAGTTATGGCACATGCAAGTTTTTGCTGCTACATCTTCCCGGACCCTTTCCAAAAATGGCAAATTTTTCCTTTCCTTCTGTTTTTTTCACCAAAAATCCAAAAAAGGAAAAAATTGCCAAAAAAGGAAAAAAACGCGAATTAAATCGCGATTTTCAAGGCGCTGTTAAAATTCGGCGAATTTCGAATTTTTTCCTTGAAGTTCGCCGAATGCGGCAACATAGGCGGTAACATATAAACTTCAATATATCATGATCCTTGTGCCAATTGAGGTGATAGCCACAATGGAGGTGGCTATTTTACTAACATAATTCAATAAAATACCATGTACAATTGTCTCTAAATACATGCCTTACTATCTGAAATCAGATATGCCTCAAACCCCAATATATATCATGAGATCTTTATACCAATAAGGGTGATGTCACAATTAATTATTTTGCAAGTCACTTGCACTTTAATGACGCTCTCCATTATGTTATATATTGTTGTTTGCTCACTCATAAGTTATTTGTGTATGTTTTGTGTTACTTAAATTCGTGAGTTGTATTTTTGTAATGTCCCCTTTTCTAAATTAAAAATAATTAATAATATTTTAAGTTGGGCCTAGCCAATTCTTATTTTGGGACAACTTCATATTATTATTATAAAATAAAAAATATTTTTAAATACTCTTATGAGGTCGGTCTTCTTAAGGGAAGATTAAAAAGTGCATTGGGCTTCTAATTCATCCTTGGCACCAAAAAGGAGGATATAAAGGTGGATCAAATGGCCTAAGAAAGGTTATGCATGTTTATTTCAAAGATTGATATCTTGGGTTTGTGCACGATATGCCCTACTCTCCACTGAAGACGAAGACCTTTGGTGTGGCTCAACTTTGAGGACGAAAACCCTCATTGGATCCTATTGGGGACAAAACCCTCATTTGTTGCATTGGTGGCTTCATATGACAATCATAAATGGACTTAATTGGCAGATTTCTAGAACAACAGGTGTTTTCCGTGTTTAGGCACTCCTACTTCAGCTAGGGCACTTTTTAGTGTGTTGGCACCCTTCCTTCTTTTCAGCTTGATCGACCCACCCGGAAGTTCAGATCAAGTTTGAGAGGGTTTACATGGTTGGAAAATTGTGATTTCACTTTCATTGGATAACTAGCCTCTTTAAGATCATTTCGAGCATTGGTTTGTGTTGAAACTCCGAGTATTGATGGAGTTATGAATTTTTGAAGTTTCAGTTGTATTTGCACTTGAAATAAATTTATAAATTGCATATTTGCTCAAGATTTCATCTTGTTGGATTTATTGAGTATTTGAGATATTTGTATGTTAATTTTCAGTCCATATTGCATGTGAATGATTGTTCCTAAGTGCTAATACAGTTCGCTGTCCTAGAGGGATATTAATTAATGTTCTAAGCTGATTTTGATACCTTAAAAGTGTAATTTCCAGTTCGTTGTTAGGGTTTCTAATATTGTTGGATTTGTTGTGATAAAAATCATATTATTTTCAGTTGGGTGTTGGTGTATTTTTAGATTTGATTCTTAGGGTTTGTGGCCAAACCCTTATTTTCGGTTTAAGCCCTAGAAAGGGACATTACAGTGGTATCAAAGCTTCGGTCTTCCCAGCTTGAGGGTTTCCTTGCAAGAAGATCAAAATGGCGGATAGAATTTTTGGTGATGCTACTCAAAAAGCACAATTGGCTTACACAATGATCCGTCCATACCATTCAAAATCCAAATGGTGGAAGGAGCTCTTCAAAGGAAGTCGATAATTCTCAACCATCCAAAGTGGACAACATTGCTACATGGTATGAGGAGTATAGGGCTCTTCCAGAGAAGATTTGTGATGCCATGTCATTTTCTGAGTTCATGGGAATAAGCAAGGGAAGATCAAGGCCCAAGCCTAGGTCACAAACTACACAAGAAGAAAAACTAGGGCTGCAAGTAATGGAGAAGAAACAACCCATAGAGGAACCCACAACGCAAGTTGAAGAAGGAAAAATCATGGAGCTTGAGCCAAAGAAGGAAGAAGAACAACCGAAGTTGTTGGGCATTGAGAGGGAACAACCCATTGAAGCCCTAGAAGCCCCCATCACCATTGCCAAAGTAAAGCTCTTGACTGATTTTTAGATCAGCAGCATGAAGATATCACAATTTGATGAAGGATTGAAGCATGAACCTAGGGAAATCATGGAGCATGTGTCCCAAGGTAAAAGTTCTTTAATATTTAATGATATTTCATTGGTTTCTAATGGGTGCTTGTGGCAAATTGTTGAAAAGAAATCAGATTTGCATAAGGGCAAAGAGGATGACATTACGGAAGGGTATGTTCATGGAGGAAAGGCACTTCCGGTTCCTCATGATTACTTTCAGTTTGCTGGAAATTTTCAAACAACAATCACCAAGGAGCAAATCGATGAGGGTATCCACAAAGAACAATCCCAATTTCGTCATCATCCAAAGAAGGGTAAAAATCCTTTGATGTTCTATGATAGTTTATTGAATTCTAATGGTCACACAAGGCAGCCACATAAGGAAGTCAAATCAGATTTACTAAGGACCTATGAGGATGACATCATGCGTGAAAGAAGGGCACCATTAGGGTATTTTCTGAGTGTTGTTCCTAACTCAGAAATTCTGAGTCATAAGAGTGTCATAGGCAGCCCCGGGTACATGATTATCTCAGTTTGGTTGCTTGTTGATATGTCATTGTTGGTATGTTGCTCTCACACACAACTGGTTGGGGAAGGTGATCAGATTTCATGCTTGTTATGTCCTCCTATGTCACCGCTGATTGGACATCATTATGCACCTCATACTCCATGGAATAATGAGGTAAGAAGTACTTTTGTTGTATGGATTCTTGGGCTCAATTCCAAAATTGTTTCTGCATGTGGAACATAGGTGCAATGTTGGGAGGATACCTATGTTTGAGGCATCAAGGGCATGTTGGTAAGTCTGATTTTCCATTCCATGATTCCATAAATATGAAAGAGCTAGAGAGAATATGGTGGAAGGGCAACACCCTTACTCTAATGTGTGGCACTCATGCTTATCACCCATTCTGGGTGAAGGGTCTTCTTCATAACCAAGGGGTCACTATGCTGGTAGAGAATGGCACCATCATACTTTGCAAGAAGGAAAATAGTACAACTGTCAATTCTCTTGGGAGTTCATGAGGTATGTGATGATTTTTTTGTGATTGAACTAGCTAATGATGAAATTGTTCTTGGGGTTCAATGGTTGCAAACATTGGGGGAGTTCACCCTCAAATATCATGATAAAAACTGAAATTTTGTGACCAAGTTGGAGAAATCAAAATTCATGGCATGAGGAAAGAAGTGAATGCTGAAGCAAATCTTTGGGAATCACATTGTGGGCTGCTCTCTTGCATAACAGTTGACTGGAAAAATATTATCACTGCTGGTTATGTCAAAAATCAGCTTGCTAATGACATCATGGAAGGAGTTTGCAAGAAGGAACATAGGACAATTGTTTTGGGGCAGCAAGTAAGGCACTTGCAATCAGAAAATTCTCCACAACGAGGATTGCTCACACTTGGTAAGAATGGTTATTATTATAAAGTGAATTCCGAGGAGCATATTGGGGTGAAAAACACCACTTTCAGCCATAGATATAGAGCTGGTTTGAGTCAAGTCCAAGCTGACTATGGCAAGAAGATTCCAGATGACCTTATGAAAAACAAGGTAAAAGCTTCTATTGATTTTTACGATTCTTGCATTTTGTGTATAAGGAAACTTATGCGGAGGCATATGAAGTTTATTGTACCTTCTAGCACCATAGTAAAGGATGAGTTGCTACAAAAAGGCCACACCTTTAAAGTACAACAGTTAGGGAATTTCATTTTGGTCCTCTTTTTCATATATCAGCTCATTGGGAAAATAGTGATGGGAGGATAGTCACCATTACCGGGGCAGCGAGATGCTTGATATGGGAAGTGGGTAAGCTATGTGAATTTTTTATATTTAATGGCATACAAGTAGATTCAATCATTGAAGTTAGTGAATGGCTGTTCTTGGGCATTGTTGGGGCATATTCCGTCAATGTTGGGGTGTTTCCAACACCCATGTCATGGGTAGTTTGGAAATTTTTGGAGATAGGTCATGATTACAGCTGCTGTACCTTCTTTCATTCGTTGTTCACAACTTTCCAACTACTCTCCTACTTATGAGACACCAAAAAAAAAGAGCCTCCAATTATAAGGTTGAAGAAATTCCACACTACTACTAACATTGGCATATTTGTGGCTGATTTAAGGGGGTTTCCAGCCACCTACATTCTGATTTTTGAGAGAAAATGCAAGGTTACAACTGTTTTTGGGACAACATTATTGAAGTTTTGGGAATCCATCATTTGAATGGAAATTATGAGATGGTGGCAAGCCAAGGAAGGGACCTAGCCATCATATCCGCAAAGCATGAGTGGATGAAGAAGGGAACACATTTTTCCTTTAATGAGTTTGCTTCATGTGCAGGTACATCAAAGAAGAGCCACATAGATTTATTTGGGATCCAAGAGCTTGCATTTTGCTTGAGGGCAAGCAAATTTGGGAAGGGAGGATTGTAATGTCCCCTTTTCTAAATTAAAAATATTTTTTAAGTTGGGCCCAACCAATTCTTATTTTGGGACAACTTCATATTATTATTATAAAATAAAAAGTATTTTAAAACACTCTTATGAGCTCTTATGAGGTTGGTCTTCTTAAGGGAAGATTAAAAAGTGCATTGGGCTTCTAATTCATCCTTGTGCAAAAAGGAGGATATAAAGGTGGATCAAATGGCCTAAGAAAGGTTATGCATGTTTATTTCAAAGATTGATATCTTGGGTTTGTGCACGGTGTGCCCTACTCTCCATTAAAGACGAAGACCTTTGGTGTGGCTCAACTTTGAGGACGAAACCCTCATTGGATCCTATTGGGGACGAAACCCTCAATAGTCACAACACTTGGGGACGAAAACCCTCATTTGTTGCATTGGTGGCTTCATATGAGAGTCACAAGTGGACTTAATTGACAGATTTTTGGAACAACAGGGTGTTTATTTGTGCTTAGGGCACTCCTACTTCAGCTAGGAAACTTTCTAGGATGTTGGCACCCTTCCTTCTTTGGAGCGACCCACTTGGGAAGTTCGGGATCAATTTTGAGAGGGTTTCCATGGTTGGAAAATTGTGATTTCACTTTCATTGGATAGCTAGTCTCTTCAAGATCATTTTGAGCATTGGTTTGTGTTGAAACTCCAAGTAATGAATTTTGAAGTTTCAGTTGTATTTGCACTTGAAATAAATTTACAAAATACATATTTGCTCCAGATTTCATCTTGCTAGATTTATTGAGTATTTGGGATATTTCTATGTTAATTTTCAGCCCATATTGCATGTGAATGATTGTTCCTAAGTGCTGGTACAGTTCGCTGCCCTAGAGGGATATTAATTAATGTTCTAAGCTGATTTTGATACCCTAAAAGTGTAATTTCCAGTTCGCTGCTAGGGTTTCTAATATTGTTGGATCTGCTGTTATAAAAATCAGATTATTTTCAGTTGGGTGTTGGTGTATTTTCAGATCTGATTCTTAGGGTTTGTGGCCAAACCCTTATTTTCGGTTTAAGCCCTAGAAAGGGACATTAAATTTAGCTTGTAAAATATTTTGGAATAGTCATATTGTAAATTTCAGTTTGAGATCAGTTGCACTTACAATCTTCCATTGCAAAATAATTTAATTATCATTCCTTCGATTAAAATTTAAGCATTCATTGTATGTTGTTACAAACTAGCTTTCAAAGAATAAATCTAGTATTTTGTCAATCCTATCTATCACTCCAAACTTTTATCATTGTTTTCCTTGTAGTAACCAAGTCACATTGCATTGAATTTGTGCCTCTTCTTTTGAAGTTGATGCTTATTAAGAAAATCTCCAAGTTATTCTCTTTCTATTGCCGTCAAATAATTGGTGAAACCACCAATGGTTTTCTTTCATTTTCTAGGCAATGATCTCTGATGCATGAGCACATAATTTAATTACGGGCTTATGGAGAAAGCACGTGCTCCATTTCTTTTCCTTCCGATAAATTTTTCAGTGACACCCTTCATCACATTAATTTATTTAAAACTCATTCTTGAAGGAAATTGTTTAATATTCATCCTTGCACTTCTGATTTTCACGAATGTTATTATCTAGGACCACAACACAAATAATGAAATCAAGTTTGAAATGATTACTCACCAATCTCATGAAAGGGGAAGGGAATTCATCAAGTAAATAGGTATCACCTGAAACTTGTAATTTTCATCTCTACTAGAATTTGTCCCTTTTGCAGAATCTACCACAATGCACCCATTCACATCGTCCAATGCAGATTTAAGAATAATTATTTTGAAGTTCATATCAATAAACGGCTATTTTATCTTGTTTCTTGATTGTCTTCTAGCATTAGGCAATGATAGAATTGTCTTCTTTATGTGTAAATCATAAACACATCACAAGCTTACAGCATTTTATTTTTGCTAACAAATAGGATCTGTGCTTCTTCTTGTTCTGCAAATATTTGTTGGTGATCCTCCATTATTTGGTTTCTCAAGTTTTTTATTTCTTCGTTTACTAATACTTCTATAAGCACCCTTTTCTAGCCTTGTGTATCAACGGCCTTGATATTCTTTTATAATGTGACCTGCCAACAATTTTATTATTTCTTTTTCTCAATTGTTTCATTTTGAATCTAACATGCAAATTCAATAGGGATTCTTACTACCCAGATGCTTATTTGTATGGTTTGTCATAGGATAAAATTTGGTCATTTTATGTATTCTACTAAGCACTTAGATGTTTGCATGCAACTATCTTGTCTTCTAATGCATATGTTCAATTTAGGTACCTTTTGATATCTTGATTAGAAGCGAAGCGAGAAGATAACATTTTACTTCCCCGAAAGTACTTCCAATAGTGGTTAGGCACAAATGGAGCTTTTGTTTTTTTGAATTACAAATCTTGAAATATATCCTAATATTATTGGCCATTTCATGGTCATCTACTCTTTGGAAGGCATTAATATCATGTATTCTTTGTAAAGTTTGCAATTTTTGTATTTAAGTCAAATCATTTGAGTAAAGTTTTTTGATAGTTGATTTGTACTTATAGGAAGCCAAGCGGGGAATAGCGGCAAGTCAAGTATTACATCGGAGAAGCCTATCACTTTGAAGTCCGGAAAGAATGATATTGATCTTTTAAGTTTGACAGTTGGCCTACAGGTTCTCGTCTATACTTTGTACAATATCTTTTATCATCTAATTTTTCATTCACCATTTGGTTGAGGGCATTTGTTCATTGCACCAAATTTGGACATATAGCTCCAAGTGTCGGGACCCATCTAGAGTGTATGTTTTAAAGATATAATGTACTTGTTAGGCTTGGTATTTATTGATTTTTAGTTACTTCCAAGGTTGGATATGGTGGAGTCTATATGAATCCATACTAGAACGATAAGGAATGCTTCTTGTTGGTGTTCTTGGATTTTGTATGATTCACAAGTTGGTTAATTAGAGTACAACACATTGTTTAGTCACTTCCTCTTAATCATTTACATTTTGTTATGTTTTCATTAGAATATGTTGGCTAGATTTTGTGGCCATGTTTTCCCACGAGCATATCTGATCTGCATCATCCAACCTTACCTAGGTTATATGCAAATACATAGATGTCCTAGATATGTATTTGTGCTATATCCAAGCCTATCCAATTACAATACCTATTGAATGTGAGGAGATTCACATCCATGAGAGATTAATAGAAAATAAGAAACTAGAGAAAAATCGATGTAATATTTGAATTAAACTTCAAATTGATGGAGATTAGAATGCGGTTAGTGCCGGAATTAGTGTTCATATTACTGGAAATTAACCAATATAGTAGCTGTATTAATAGAGGTTGAAACAATAAAGGCCACTAACCACAAGTCAATTGACACAAGAAATTTTAACCTGGAAACCTCAGTGTGGGGAAAACCAGCTGGAGGTGTCAAATCCTCAAATCTCTACTCCCTTTGGCCAAAGTAATTACAAAGAGCTTCGATAGAGCATATACAATAATCACCCTAGGGCTACACTCACTCTGCTACTCTCTGCACCGAATGAATTCTGCTCCTGCAACCAACTAAAACTCACCAACTCTTCCTCACGCACTCTTGTTTTACAACTGGTATTATGCCTCTCACAAAATAGCAGTGTTGGAAGCATCATTTTCTGCACCAAAGGACCTCCAAATGCCAAATAAAATGAAGAATTGCATTTTCTGCCGTTACTCTGCTTTCTTGTTTGAATTGGGAGAAACCACAGCGGGCATCAGGACTACCATGCCACAAACAGAAGCGTCATGTCAGATTCAAAGCTACTTTGCGACTAATGCAATTGCCACCTTGTTGTACTTTCCGGTTTTGTCATTGTACAAAATGCACAAAATGCTCTGTTTTCTGCTGTGTTCTGATTGAAATTTTGGTTGATTCATGGAGTGAACTGTTTTCTGAATCCTTATTAAAAAACCCAAAAATAAAAAAGTAAATAAAATACCATGTAACATGAAAAAGCTGAAATTAAAAAAATATATAAAACACGTAAAATGGAAAAGAAAAAGAAAAGATTTTGGCGTATTTTTACGCAGAAGGCATTGCTAAGTTGGATCGAATCCATCGTGTATGACTCATGGCAGCCCAATGGATGGTTCAGATGTGTTTGGCCATTCGATTCATCGACGTTCCACGGCCCTCCACATGGCTACCTCATGAAGCATTGTTGCTGTTTGACCAAATGCAGACTATTAAACTTAGCGACAGGGACCACGTTTTAGCAGAGATAAAGTGGCTGCCTCTGCTTTCTAATATCATCGTTGCCATCCTTTTCCCTGCCGCTGTTTTTCTCTGTGTTAGGTCTCTCTGCCACATGTAGATCCAACATGCTTGAAGTTCAAAACTTTCCGATTTAGGCTACTTGTTCTTTTCTTCATGAATTCCACGGCTAGAATTGGCAAGAAATCAGCTGCTTCAACCTAGAGTAAGTACATCAGATCTTAAATTAAGAAAACAAGGAATCTCTTTCACACCTAGACATTACATGGTACACTTTGATGGTTTTATAAGTAAAAATCCCTCCTTGTAAATCAAAGAGCAATTTACACTCAACAACATAAGAAATCGTATGGAGTCTCAACCGAAGACTTTCCATTGGTAGATAAATCTACCTAGTGCTCATATGACCGACTGCTGGAGGGGCTCAATTATCGCTGATTGTTCGTGCATCGCTTATTTTCCTGCAATTAGTCAAACCTAAAATGGAAGAGGGGGCTACAAAATGCTACAAGAAGCCAACATCGCGGTTTTGTTTCAAACCCAAAACCTATTGGATTTTCCCTATTTTTTATTTTGGCCCTTTAAGTGCAAATTGCTAAATAATGCGAGCGAGATCAAGACAATAAAGTGGAGCACAAATAGCAGATATTATTTGGGTAGGAACAATATGAGCCATGGAATAGGTGTGGGACATGCAGGTATTTAATTCCCATATTTTTCTTTCCAACTTTCCATTCATGTCTTCGTCTTATCTAACAAATGAAACACCGTCCAATCGAAAACCTTGACACCGTAAAAATTAAAAAAAAAAATAGCAAAGCCCATTTTCCCCATATTTTCTCAAAATTTTCCATTTCTTTCAGTTGTGTAAGGGACAATTGTTGGCATCCTAGAGCTGATGGACAAGTTAATGGTGCTGACTGAGTGACCCCTCCATATGGTTAAAAAAGACGTAGTACAACGTTATTCTTAAGCTCAATACTATTTTTGATTAAGTTGACTCATGTTACTCAATACTTATTTCATCATATCCATGCACTACCCTTGAAAGATTCTCTCCTTGTTTTCTCCTCGATATGGAAAATATTTTAATCAGACCTTCTAGATATATGTCAAAATATCTTTCCAAATTTGTCACCTCTCAAAAAAAAAAAAAAAAAAACTAGACCAACCTATCAAAGTTAGTATATTAAAAAGTGTCGTGGTTCTACCTACGTTGGAAATAACTAACCCTCTGTAAACCATGGAAAGGCCACCCTATCTGTCTTTCTCTTTTGAAGAGAATGTCTATTGTGAAAAAGGCAATGCCCAACATTAATACATTTCCCACATTTAATATTTTATCTTTGCCTTATCCATTTCATAATTTCTAACATGTGGAAATCGTTTCCTATTTAGTGCTACGTGGATATCTCATGAACCACTTCATTATTAACTTTCTAAAATAATGCCAATGCCGTGTTGTGCAAGTTCAAACATCATCTCTCATCCCTAAAATATTGCAATGAATGGACCCACTATATTGTATTATTGTTGATGTTGACCTACACACCCAAAAGCCTTTCAAGAAAATAAAAATAAAATTTCCTTGCTTTGGGTATTGTTCTTCAATTAAGAAAATGATGATTTATGATGTCCTAAGCTTACTCGACAAAGGATTTCAAGCAAAAACATGTTCTCGCTCCAATGTACCATGATGGAAAAGGTAAGTCTAATTATTCATTGTAACTAGCAATCGCACCCGAGTAGTACATTGGAGCCGACCATAGGGAGGCATTGAAGAAGTTAAAGTTGAAGGATTGAAGGTGAAACATTGGATGGGGGAAGAGTCATGATGAAGGGGATTGAGGGAGGAGAATTTTTCGGGTTGGGGAATCTATTGGAGGGAACATAGGTGAATGCCTTTTTCCTTCTTACAAGTCACATATGGACTCCATATCACTTTTTTACCATTGCCACATCATCTATTTAATGCAATGTTTATTGAACATTAAATCTTGTCTTAATAGCCACCAACTTGAAAGCCCCACTTTTTATTGGATTTGCAACTTTTAGGGATTATTGCAATCACATTGTTATGTGTTTTAATAACATAAGCGTGAAAGGCAAACAAAAAAGGGCAAACACAAGTGAAAACATGGTATATACTCCTACAAGAGCACCACCAAAAGGTCTAAACATCCATAGCTCCAATGACAATGCTGATTGGTTTTGTTGATGCTATGTTGTCTCTTAATGGAGAGGATACGTTGGACGACGAGGATGAGTTGGAGGGCACGACGGGCAAGGGCAAAAACATGTCAAACTCAAACATATGTAAGCTTCCTTTTTGTAGGTGGTGGTGAAGGAGACTCTGCAAAGCCTTCGAGGCCAGGGAGAATGTGGATGTCAGGGTCAATGGCTTGAGGCTTGCCCCCTTAGGCACGGGTCATTGTGGTCCCTTTTCAGTAGCCTGCAAAGAGCTTGGATTTGGAATTGGGTTAAACATTTCAAGATTGTGTTGCCTCCTCTATTAGGCATGTGCATTGTGCGAATAGTTATACTTTTTGGTGGGAATGTTAGCGAGCTCATTCGTAGCATCCCGTGGATCTGTTTGAGGTCCTCCAACTATCTTGTGAGATAGTATCTTTGCTTCATGTTGTTTTGCTACGTGATTCCATCCAGACCTTTTTAGACTCGCACCACCATCCTCTCGCTTGGGCTAAAATGGGAGTTTAGAGCAGGGCATAAGAATAATAGAAACAAACCCACAATTCACAAATCCTCCATTGCATTGACAAAATGTAGATTGTAAAAGAAAACACCGTCACTTAATACACAAAAAGATAGGTCTGCAACGGATTGTCCACAAACAATACTGCATAATACCGGTTGTTGAATTTGTAATGTTGTTATCTTGTAAAATTGACGAGGGCAATTTTACAGGTAACCATACCAAAATTTTGTTCTGGTTCCTCGTAGAGGTCCCTCAGCGTTCGGAATGTTGTAAAATCCCTTTCCGGGAAATCTAGTTTTCCGAACTTGGTCATTTTGGTCCTTTTTTGGCCGCACCTTTTATCTATGCAACACAGACTAAATTTGCGCCCTCTTTATTTCCTTTGCGCACCTTTTGAAGTGTTGACACAACAATTGATGCGCCTTCCCGTGATGCGCCTTTCTTGCATGCGCCAAGGCGCATGCGCCTTCCTGTCAACAAAAAAATGTTGCGCCATGTTTTGGTGTGCCAAGGCGCTCAAATTTAGTGTTGACAGTACTAAATTTGCGCCAAAGGCGCAAATAATTTCATGTTGACATAACCATATCCGCGCCAAAGGGCGCAAAGTTTTACGTGTCGACACGTGTTTTGGTGCGCCCCTTTAAAAAGTGGTTGGCACATTTATTACACCTTTGCCTATATATAGGCGCATCCGCCCTGTCACTTTCACAATCAGAAAACACGTGATAATCTTTATTTCTCTGCACCTGTCAGCGCGCCCATCATCCTCGTGTCGCATTCGTGGACCCCGCTTCGTTCTTCTCATTCTATATATTCCGGGTAAGTGGTCCTTGTTTCTCTTGTGTTTTTGTTTTTGGTTGTTTGTGAGTTTGGTAAAATGGATCTGAAAAGCTTTAAACCCCTCCTGCCCGTTTTGCAAATCTTCCCTCCCAAGCCATTTTCACCCTCTTTCCAGATCTGCTGGCCAAGAGGGCTCTGCCTCAAAAATAAATCCAAACCTCTTTGCTGTGCCCCCTTCACCGTCTAAATCGATGCGGAGTTAAGCCTAAAAGACCGCAAACCCATCAAGAAAGGAGAGAAAACCTAAAAGTTACTTCTGAGCCGCATTTTTCTCTTGTGCAATCACCACCCTTGTTACAGAAAACACAGTCACGCCAAGAAGGCACACTAACCTTGTTTGCAACACACAAGATCCCTGCGCCATACATAAACCGAGTAAATCCTAAACCCGGCGCAAGCGCAATCCCGCTAACAACAAAAAAGTGCCATGCAAGCTTTCCCTGCGCCACGCCAAAGTCCCCCTTTTCACACACATAAAGTTAGTGCTACACGCATTAATCCTGCGCCCTTCGGCGCACCAAAATTCCATGTTACACGCAAATTACATGCGCCATTGGCGCATCCTGCTCCCATGCAACACTAAAATTATTTGCGCCCAGTATAAAACCACATATAATGGCGCAGGCGCACTCCTGTCTACAATAACAATGATGTTATATGCAAAATCCTTGCGCCCTGCGCCCTTTGCGTTGATTTATTCCTTGTAACACTCTACTTCAGTGTGCCATACTATTAACCCTGCAACTGCAGTGTCCTTGCGCCCCTACGCCCGTCCAAAAGCCTTAAAATTGCTAACTCCTCATTCTGTGATGCTTTAATGGAAGATCTGACAGCTAACATGGCTCTTTTGCGTTGGACTTCGCTCCTTCTTCTTGCAGATCAACGAATCTGAACTCAAACCACATATGTCTACATCAAGCAAAAGGCCAACCAAGTCAAAGGGTAAGGCTAAGCTTACAGAGGAAGAGATGAAATACAAGTATCAAAGGGTCAGAATGCCCGAGTCCCAGGCAGAATGTGACCTAGACATTAGAGATTCCGAACTCGGCCACATCGACATGGAAGATTTCTGGGCCAGAACTAGGAGGGTCACAGGCAGTCCTTGGATGGACAAGCTGGTGGGCAGTGGTCTACATTTTGTTGGGGGAATCCCCGTCAGCGTGATAAATAATGAATTTATGATGGTGGTGGCCCGTTGTTACAACAAAGACACAAGGTGTGTCGAAAATGAAAAGGGCGAGGTCATAATCAACCTCACTGCCCGACACTTCGAGATCATGCTAGGCATCCCCACCACCGACATTTTGTGGTCTGTAAGCCAAGAAGACTGCACAAGGCGTGGGAGGATAACGAGGACAAATGCATGCAACTGATGAATGAAGTGTACTTAAAGAACAAGAAGGTGATAACCAGGTGGCCACAGGTTATTCACCGTAGCGACTTCTCCGAGGAACTGAGTGATACCATCACATTTCTAAGTAGAGTTTTTGGGCTTTCTGATGCCCATTACTTTCACAAATGGATGCTCAGGTACCTAGAAACCATGAATAAGAATGTGCCTGATCAACGCTTTGAGTGGGCAGAGATAATAAGCAGCACCATATCTGAGCAGCTCCAACAACTCACCACAACGGGGAGGTTCTACATGAACTCCTACGTAGTCTACGCTGCAGCCTCAGAGAGGGATTATCCAGCACTGAGCCGATGCGGGTTTGGCCTCAGGTAAAGATATACGAATACTACCCAGAGCTGAAGCTGAAAATAACATCTCGCAGTTTACCAAGATCAATGATGCTTTCTTCTACGGCATCGTCTGCCTTTTGAGGCCAAATATGACTCATGGTCGACGACCAAGAGCATAGTCACAAAACTGAGAAGTGGGGAGCACTATTTACCCAATTCCCCACCTTCACCTATCTCAGAGCAGCCAACTTCTTGGGTGAGCCCACTAAATTGCCAAGGTATGCTGGCCCTAAGTGATCCTCGCTGAGCCGTCTGCAGACATACCATAACATACCATGAGAAGTGCCTAAAGAGAAAGAAGGGTGGAACTCCTTTCCCCCTTACAGTGGGCAGGTACACCTGCATTTCCCACCACAAAGCCCGGGAGATGTTTGCAGAACTAGAGCTGCTTAACCTAAAGCACAATTTCCCGGCAAGGCCCACCTTCGATCCAAGGAATTGCCTCCCTAAGGCAAAACTCGATCCTATCCACATTCCACAGATCGAGGATATCTACATCGACCTATATCATGAGGTCGAACTCAGAAGAAAAGATCACTCTCGCCTGGCCCTGGCAGAGATTATTCAATATGGCGTGGCCATTGTTCCAAAAGGTTATCAAACTACCGATCAAGAAGTTGATCAGGTGTATCTAGACACGGATGGGGACAACTGGCCGTTTGCCAAAATAGATAGAACAAAGGCACCTCAGACCATTGAGGTAAGGGTTAAAGAAACATTGTGGCAGACAGAACACTGGTGCAGAATGAATGGCCTTATCTACCTCGGAGTAGATTTCACCACGTCCCCTTTGGGCAACGCACCTGTCAGGCCGAAGCATCTGCCAAAGGGCAAAGGCAAGGATAAAGAGGGAGAATCAAGCTCCGCTCAAGAAGAAGCTCCTGAGAGCCCTCCTTCCGCCGCACAAGAACAAGTTGTGAGCCTGGTATCCCCAGAGAAAGAAGCGGCGAAAGATGTTCTGAATGGGCACATCCACTCGTGGATGTCACCACTGCTACAACCGGCGAGAGGTCCCTTCTATCCCTTCTCCCCCTCCTTCGTGACTCGTGACTCAAGCCACCATTCCTTCGTCGTTTCCTCTCCCCATATTCTACTGTTCCCCTTCCTCGTCCTCCATCTTCTCTTCTCTCACGGAGCTGTCCCCCACCATTTCTTCTCTCATCTCTCAGCTCCCTTCCATTCCCACGACTACCTCACCTGCAGTATCTTCCCCTCCCATGAGCACTTTCTTGGCCTCTCTCTCGATGCCGCCACCACGTGTCTCTACGCATTTCCCCTCATCCACTGCAGCTGCTCCCTCTTCCACCACTGGTCCCGCTCCCTTAGGTCCAACATGGCTTTCTCAGCACTTGAGCCAACATAAGAGGAAAGTCCCTATTGCACCAATGGACTTCTCCGTCATCCCAGCAAAGGGGGCTAAGAAGCAAAAGCCTATAACCCGCTTCTCTCAGAGTGCATCGGGAGAAAGAGTGATGGAGATTGCGTATCCCGATCCTTCAAAGGATAAAAAGGATCTGTCTCCTACAGATTATACAGTGACGTAGGTCACAATGGGAACGTCTTCTGAAAGTCTTCAAGGAGAGGCCCTATCTCATGGATGCCCTTTGCAAGAAGCTCCAAGAAGCAAAAGGAAGAGAAGAGGCTATTAAAAGAGCAGAACAAACATCTTCTCCACGCCCTGCAGAAAATGGGCAGTGCACCTCCTACAACTGCCACCGAAACTCCTGAGGTCCTAAGCCAGGATAAGATAAATGAATATGCCAAAATTGGCGAACAAGGTATGGCAGTTTTCGCCTGGAGAGATCAGATCCTCAAAGACAACGAGGAGGTAATTGTCAAGTTCACCGAATTATATCAGAACATTAGTCGGGCGAACAAAGATCTCCAGGCGATCGCGGGACCTATCTCCGAAGAGTTGGACCATGCTAGGTTGCAACACGAGACGTTCCAGAAAATGCTCGACTGCTTAGTCGATGATTTGGTAAAATTCGGCATTTTCGATCACCCCAGGGTACCCAGCAAAATCCTTGCTGCGTTGGACTACCGGGTCGATCAGATGGAATTCGTCCTGGAGAAGATTGACAAGGTCAAGGAGGAAGCCCTGATGCAATGCATCAAATGGAGCAAATTGTTCTAAGAATGTCTCCGGGCTTGCTCACTCCTTCTTTCGCCTTGAGGAAGGCAGATGAAACTATTCGATCTTCAAGGAGATCGTCTCGCAAGGGCTAGGGCCAGAAGCCACTTTTGACACTGAATGCATCAATAATCTTCTGGCTTGCCGTGATTTTGTGGGGTACCTGATGGAGGCAGGTAATGAATATTTCAAGCTCCTCGAAAAACTCAGAGATGAGCGGGAGACTTGTGAGGTCATCGGCGATCATACAAAGGGTCCTGCCTAGGATCAACTTCAGCCGATGGTCAATAAGTTCATGGAATATCGACCTGGCCCATATCACCTCTCCCAAACAACAAAGTAAGCAAGATACCCCCTTTCAGCCACGAGACGACGATGAATAGCCTTCTTCCTCTTGGTTTCCTTTTTGTAAATATCTAAGAGTATGTTGGCACAAATGATGACATCATCCATGTTGCACCATGGGATGTTGTCATCCACCAAGTTTCCCAAAGTCAACATTGACTTTTAGATATTTTGTAGATATTTTGTATTTAGTTGTTGGTTTCTTTTTGCCTTCTCTCTTCTCCTTCTTCTATATATACTTGGATACTTGTTGTATTCAAGGGTGGTGGACACTTTTTAGATGAAAAATAGAAGTGAGAAGAAAAGGCTTTGTACTTTTTGTAACAGATGAAAATATTAATACAATATTGAGACTTTGCGCTGAATATTTGTGTTATGCATCAGAACTTTCTTATGTTAGATCTGCATGTTTATTCTGTTGGATTTTCTTCTTTTTTGTCATTTGTTCATCAGTATTGCTTTGTTCGTCTATGCAAGTAGGTTTGGCTCCATTTATTACCAATCCCAAAACATAGACCTTCTGATCTTTCTGCTTTGGAATTCATTTCTTTTCCCTTCGGATCTATCTTATCTTCATTCTTTCCCTTCTCTCCTTTCCTTTCACAGTTGGAAACACCTCTACTGGGATGAGATCCCAAACCCCCGAAGGCAGAATATTGTGAGACTTGCATAGATTCCTGCTGGTAGAATAGCAATAAACCAGCCACTTTTGACTCAAAGAGGGCTATGCCCCGCACACTGCGTTGGCTCATGCCTATCCATAGATCTCGCCCACCCGGCTGCATTTTCGACCAACAGCTTTTGGCGACTCTACTTTGGGAAATCGAATGATCTAACAGATCTATGATAGTGGTATGTTAGAAAATCAATAAAAATCAAAAATCACTACCTGTTTGCAAATTTTAACTTTTTGTTCAAAATCCAATTTTTTTGCAAAAGTGATCCAAACTGAAAATTTTCTTCAGGGATCCATAGATCGGGACTAGTTAGAGATCTTTAGTTCACTGAGTTTTTACAAAAACCCGTATTTTTCCGTAGATATGAGTTTTGACTGTTTTGTAAAATTTCAAACCCTTGCCAAAAGTCAACTCTAAGATCCGAAAATCAGCCTACTAAGTTGGCCATTATTTTATCCTCATTGATCTTTGTCATTAAACCGCAATTGGTTTCCAAAAGAGGGATAAAATTAAATATCTAGAAAAGTACATGCTGCTGATTTTTGTCAAAAAAATCAGAAAATCAGCAAGTACAACCAAAAAGAGTTTTTAAAATTTGCTCCAAAATATTGCGGATCTGAGGGTACACTCAAGGGGTGAACCATTTACTCAGCAGGAGAGCTCGTGGAGAAGTCGACCTTACTTTCGATCTGCTTCAAAGGCACAACTTCAGTATTACACCGGCACGCTTCTCATCGCTAAGTTCAGCTAACCGATCGTCCAGAAGTGTCTCACCTCCACGAAGGAAGCATCTCTCACAAGGAACATCCTCATCCTTTCAGCAGTTAGCTTTCTCGCTTTCGCTGGAACTATGCTTCCAGCTCGTGTCCTTTTTCCAGCCTGTTCAAATGGCAGTACCATGGGGAAATGCTATGGGCCCACTCGCTTTGCCACATCCTGTTCATGCGCTCCCTCACTGGAAACCGGAAGAATTTTCCCAAATTTGATGGGAGCGGAAACCAAAGCACGGATTCACACATATCCGCATTCATCATGTCATGCAGTATCCTGGATGTGACCCATGAAGATGTGTCAGTTCGCCTCTTTCTAGAGACCTTGCAAGGACCCGCAGCGGAATGGTTTCAGCATTTGCCGCCGGATCTATTACTAGTTGGGCCACCTTACGAACTGCATTTGAAGAAAGGTATAAGCCTTCAGAGGACGCGTTCACATTATCGGCCCAAGATCACTCACCTAAGAAGGAGGTCAATGAAACCATGCGCGATTTCATCGCCCGTTTCAATTCACTAATCAACCGAGTTCCGCCTGCCATGCTGCCAACGCCAAAAAATCAGAAGTGTTTCTTCGTGAACGCCATGAGCTCAAAAGTAAGTTTCCTACTCTTGCAAGAACAGGTCACTACTTTGGTTCTCGCCCAAGCTGCTGCCATACGGATTGAAGATAACTTGCTAATATCTGGCGAATTAAAGAGAGAACCGTCCAAGCCTAAAGCTTCGATCCCTTCTCCCGCCACTTCATCTGATCCGACATTTCAAAAGATGGCGAATGACTTGCTCACGTTAAAGAAGCAACTAGCTCAGGCTTCTCCTAGCACTTCATACCGGGATATCCCACGGAGGAATTTCACTTCCAACAATGTCCCACAAAGGCCGCGCCTACCTGCAGCTGCTCCACGGTTGGCACTTGAGGCCCCTCCGGTCAATGCTTTAGCCGAAATCGAAGAAGAGGAGCAAAATTATGAAGAACCTTCATCGCCAGGTGAAGATGATCAAGATGTCGGCGAACCGACTGGCAACTCTACTATTGGGTATATGGAATTTGATGAGGAGGAATCTGATGAAGAAGAGGGTACCCAAGGGTATGCAAGTGGGCAGTCATATGTTGTTTTCACCCGCTCGCAAGGAAAAGAAGCAGAAGTTGCTGCCAAGATGCAGAAAGAGAAGGCCGTGTCAAACACGCCTCCAACCATTGCTAAACGAGGTAGTCCCCTTCTTGCTCAACCTGTTATTAAGTCTTTTTCAAAAATCTTTTTCCCCTATCTCCCCTCCGAATCAGCCCTCTCATATTCCTATCAAGACCGGTAATCCTACCCTACCATCACGAAATGAGGGACTCATTCCTTCATCAACGCAACCCTTGGCTATGTTTGACATAATTGATCATGCTAAAAAGACCAAGATCCAAATGTCTGAAGCCGAGTATCTTCACCAACTCGAAAGCAATTGTAAGGTCGATCAATACATCCAAAGCCAAGTTGTCATAACTACTCAGGTTTCCCCAAAAGGAATCCTTTCTACTCCTCCTGCATCTCGCATAAATGTTGCCTCGACTTCTGCATCAGGCAAAATAGAACCTTTCTATCTCTCCCTCCTAATCAATGGTCACAAACTGAGCAACTGCATAATTGATTCTGGGGCTTCCGATAATGTCATGCCGGCAAAGGTCACCCATGCTCTGGCCTCACCCTTACCAAGCCTTTTGGCAGATGTTATTCCTTGGAAACCAAGTAGGTTCCGTTGATCGGTCAAATCAAAGACGCGCAGTTTGCATTTGCGGCGTTCCTAGAGAAAAGAGTAAAGATGACCGTCCTTGTTGCCGATATTCCGGCAGCATATGGAATTCTATTAGGAAGGAGTTTTTGCAGTGAAGTTGGTGGAGAGATTCATATGGACTGGTCTAAGGCTAGAATCCCCGTCAAAGGCATAATGCAAACATTGGAGCCGGAATCTCAAAAGAAATACTTGGTTACCAATTCTGACGACCCCAAAGCCCAAATTCTCTTCGAATCATCAGGGATGGGGAACTATTTCTTGTCTACTGAGTCTGACAAAATGGATGTCCTCGTCCAAGAGAGGATCTTAACAAGATCTGGACTTTGCAGTTTGATGGCAGCTGCACGACTAGTGGGTGCGGCGCTGGAGCCGTGCTAATATCTCCCGAGGAGGAGATTATTCCTCTCTCTTTCAAGTTGCAGTTTTTCAACACGAATAATACTGCTGAGTATGAATCTTTGCTACTTGGCATGCAAGCCGCAAAGGAAAGAGGAATCAAGAACCTAAAAGTACAGGGTGATGCAGAATTGGTCGTAAATCAAGTTAAAAGGATATATCAAGTGAAAAATGAAAGGCTCAGGCATTACCGCAACGCAGTATGGGACAACATTGAGGAGTTTGACGCTTTTTCAATAAAATCCATCCCAAGAGCTCAGAATGACATGGCCGACTCATTAGCCGTCTCAGCATCCCTCATGCTCCCTCACCCAGTTTGAAAATAGACACATATACCATTGAGGTAGTTTTCCGCCCAAGCGTGCCAGATAACTCTCAGCACTGGCAGGTGTTCAATGACGACAATCAACTTATTGCCTTCCTGGAAAAGGTAGAAAATTTTAGTGAGCTTCATTTTGAAGGATCCACTTCCGCATGCCGTGAATCGGTTACGATCAGGACGGGGATCCAAAGGAAGCGATGGCATATGTCAGCTCAAAGGAAATAAAATTCCAAAGGCTGGTTTCTCTAGAGCGTTTGTTCGATAGGCACGATCGTTTTGTCAGGAAGAAAAGGCGAGATGATCCTAACTCCTCCCGCAAACCGAACCGGTCAATTTAGGTTCGATAGAGCATCCGTAGTTTGTGAACATCGGAAAATGTTGCACACCCGAAGAAAAGCGGAAATTCGTCAAATTGTTGAAGAAGTACATGGATGTATTGGCATGGTCCTATGCCGATCTAAAGTCTTTCAAGCCAAAGACATCCAACATGACATCCCATTGAAAGAGGGTGTCAAACCCTTTCGCCAGAAATAGAGGCACTATAATCCTAAGATCTCAGGTACCATCCAGGCTGAAATTCAGAAGATGCTTGGATGCAAGGATCATTTTTCCTATCCATCACAAAGACTCGGTCGCAAACATTGTGCCAAGACGCAAGAAAATGGCGAGATACGTATATGCGTGGATTTTCGTAACTTAAATCAAGCGTCCTCAAGGATAACTACCCCTTCCCATAATGGATCGTGTTTTGCGGGCAGAGAATCGGATCGTAAATGCTTGTCCATGCTTGATGATTTTTCGGGCTACAATCGATTGAAGTCTCGCGCAAGACCAATTCAAAACAACATTCACTACCCCCTGGGGTACATTCGCCTATAGCAGGATGCCTTTTGGTCTGACCAACGCCGGCGCCACTTTTCAGCGGGCGATGGACTTCGCGTTCAAAGGTATGATGGGGAAGGTCATCGTAGTCTACTTGGATGACTTAACTGTGTTCTCTAAACAACGGAATGATCATCGCATCATTTGAGCAAGTGTTGAATAGATGCCGAGAACATGGGATATCCCTAAATCCAAAAAAGTCTGTTTTCGGGGTCACTAAGGAAAGTTGTTGGGACACATTGTAAGCAAGAAGGGACAAAGATAGATGCCGAAAGGGTTAGGGCTATTCAGAGCCTTACTTTACCTACAAGCAAGACCGGCGTTCACTCTTTCTTCGGAAAAGTGAACTTCCTCAGGCGCTTTGTTCCCGACTTTGCTGAAAAGACTCGCCACATATCAAACATGATGAAAGGGTCGCCGCCTTTCTGGTGGAGTGAAGAAGGAAAGAAGTCATTCGAGGATATAAAGCCTCTGCCGCTCACGCACTGGCCCCGGTATGTCCCGATTTCTCCAAGGATTTTATCATGTATAGCTATGCATCTGAACATACTGTATCGGCCATCTCAACACAAAAGAATTATGAAGATGTTGAATCTCCAATTGCGTTCATGAGTTCTCCCCTCAAGCCTCATGAATTAAAGATGTCTCAGTTGGAAAAGCATGCCTTCGCCGTTGTCAAAGCAGTCAAGAACTTCAGGTATTACATTCTAAACTCTCACACAATGGTGCTGGTCCCTGACACGGCAGTCAAGTCAATCTTAACTCAACAGAGTTAGGGAGTTTGCGAGGAAATTGGATTACAAAGGTTCAAGAGTACGATCTAGATATAAAACCAACCAAGTTGGTAAGAGGCAAGGGCCTATGTCAGCTCATGGCTGAAAACCGAGATTCAGAAGACCCTGAGGAAAAGGATGATTGCACCGATGGAGCACAAAGCCAGCTGGAGAAAGCCGATTCTCTACCCATGGTTCTATTTGTCGCTACCAGCGACGAATGGTATTCTGATATTGCTTTCTTTCTCACTTACGGTGAGTGTCCAACTCATCTAACTTCAAAGGAGAAACATGCTATAAAGCTCAGAGCAGCCAGATATGTCATCTGGGATGACTGTTTATACAAACGCGGAATAGATGGCATCTTCTTGCGATGTGTTGACAAGCCACAGCAGATAAAGCTACTTGAGAGTTTTCATGATTCAGCCTGTGGTGGTCACTTCTCCTCTTCCGTGACGGCACACAAGATCATCCGGCCAGGTACTATTGGCCGACGCTGTTTCAGGATACAACCACCTGGGTAGAAAAATGTGAGCTTTGCCAACAATTTGTTGGCAAGCCAAAATTGGCTGCTTTTCCCCTCAGGCCGGTCGTTATTGATGAACCATTCAGGCAGTGGGGAATTGACTTTATCGGAGCACTCCATCCCCAATCGAGTGCCGGACATAGTTATGTCCTAACAGCAACAGATTACTTCACCAAATGGGTGGAGGCCATTCCTGTCAAGAATGCCACCTCTGAAGTTGTTTGCAATTTCATCAAAGAGAATATCATCGTAAGATTTGGCGTTCCACACAAAATCGTTGCTGATAATGCTTCCAACTTCTCCTCACGAGAAGTTGTTGGTTTTTGCTATGAACACGGATAATCTTGGCCCACGCCTCGGATTATTACCCCCAGGGAAATGGTCAGCAGAATCCAGTAATAAAAACTTAGTGACCATCATACGGAAGCTAGTTGATGAGAGTCAGCGGACATGGCACAAGTCATTATATGACGCTTTGTGGGCGGACCGCATTACTCCCAAGAGGTCTCTCGGTATGTCACCTTTTCAAGTGTTATATGGAATTGACGCCGAGCTTCCCATTTCTGCAGAACTTCCTGCTCTGCGCTTGGCACGAGCAATTGAAGATGAGACTTTCCAAAATTCTCTTGAAAAGAGGATCATGTATCTAGCAGAGCTTGAAGAAAAAAGAGTAAGAGTGGTCGACAGGATCACCGAACATCAGAATCAAGTTAAGAGACTGTTCGATAAAAGGGCTAAGCAAAGAGACTTCCAAGTGGGAGATCTCGTCCTTTTGTGGGACAAACGAAGAGAGCCAAAGGGCATGCACGGGAAATTTGATTCTCTATGGAGAGGGCCTTTCAAGATCAAGCAGCTCAATGGAGAGAATAGCTTCTATCTCTCGTATCTGACGGAACTGATCTCCCGCTTCCCTATACGGGCAAAGATCTCAAAATATTCGTGAAGTAGAGCCCCACAAATTCTTCTCACAATCACGTGCTCTGACCATCTATCACAAAGACAAGCTTTTATCCAATGTATCAAGGAAAAACAAGTCACGAGTGGAAGAACCTGCTACTCCAACTTATGTTATCTTTGTTTGCGTGTCATTTATTTATTGGTTGTTAAACACCTAACTTAAGGTAGAGGATGTAAAGTCATTAAGCTTTGAAATTTAAAATACATGTGGCATGTGGAAGGTATATGAGAGTGCATGCCTGCCAAAGCCATGTCGAAAAGGGAAGAGCCTTTCTTATTTAAATGTCCACGACCGGTGCATGTCATTGTCTTCCACCGGATTGAGTGGTCATTATCTTGGCTCTCTTGTGAACGATTTTAAAGCATATCATTTAAGATAGGAGGTCCCACAAAAGGGTCCTATGTTCCTCCTTCCACCTTGGAATGCACCTTTTGTTATCTTTCTTGACTCGTTCTCTACTCAAATCCTTATAAAGTGAATGCCTCGTCTCTCCCTATGCTTTACTTGGCTTCATCCTAGCATCAAGATTTTACTTTCACCAAGCTCGACTTGATTCCTCGAGTTCAATTTATATTGGATTTACATTTGGTTTAGGGATCAACAAACATCAAATTTTGCATCATGGATCATGTATTGAGTATTGCGATTTAAACTTGCTTGCATTTGGCAGCTCCTTGCACCAATGATGGGATCATCTGAGTTTGTATCTTCCCTTGACTTGCCCGTTATTTTGCTTTGCATGCGATGGTTAAACATTGCATTGATTGACTCTCCAAATGGCTAGATGATGCAAAGCTACACATGTCCCCATGCCTTGACATACAGGTTGGCATCTCTTCCAACTGCCCTCGACTGACATCTATGCATTCAACAGATTCCATGTGTTCAAATTTGTTGGCTCATCAACAGAGTCATAATCTTCACACCGATCAATCAAAGTATAATCTTCAAATTGATCAATCGACTTATAATCTTCAAATTGAAATGTTCCCTTTTATAACCTTAGATGAGCTAGAGGATCGAAGGAGGACCTATACACCATACACGCACACAAAAATAAGTTTCCTGCTTTTCCAATGCTTTAAACATTATGTTATAGGCATTCCCAAATGGGAGTCTTGGTAGTTCCCGCACACATTGGGGAACCTTGTGTTAGTGGTCATTGATAGACGACGCATTTGGATTGTTGATGAGGGGAAACCCTAATCGCTAAAGAGAAACCCTAATCACAAATGTGCATGAAATTAGTGACATAAGGAACCCTAAACATAGAGTTTCCGTACTCTATTAAATGTAGAGTTTAAGATTCAAACATATGCAAGTTTCCTCGAAGTATTCATCAACCACACCTTCCTTTCTGAGATATCTCCAAAGTACATTGCCTCAATGACCTCGTACACTACACTCCCTTTCTCTTTCAAATGATTGACAAAAATGGTGTTTGTTTCCTATGTGCCCGGACGTAAGAAAGAAGATTTTCACATTGGTTCCCCCAACATTTTCCCCACCCCTGAACTTCTCCCTCAAACCCCTTCTTCATCGCCCTCTTGCTCCTCCGATGTCTCGGTTCCTCAAGTTTAACTTCTTCGACACATCTCATTGCACATTTCGTGTGTGATTGCCATTATCTATTTAGAAATATAATTTCAAATGCAATTTTAAATTTTTTTATTTTTCTCGAATCAAATCTTGAACATCGAAACTTTTCCCGAACTCAAACAAACCAAACTTTTTGAACATGGTAACTATGATTTTACTTTGCTTTGCATGCGATGGTTAAACATTGCATTGATTGACTCTCCAAAATGGCTAGATGATGCAGGCTACACATGTCCCCATGCCTTGACATACAGGTTGGCATCTCTTCCAACTGCCCTCGACCGACATCTATGCATTCAACAGATTCCATGTGTTCAAATTTGTTGGCTCATCAACAAATCATAATCTTCACACCGATCAACCGAAGTATAATCTTCAAACTGATCAATCGACTTATAATCTTCAAATTGAAATGTTCCCTTTTATAACCTTAGATGAGCTAGAGGATCGAAGGAGGACCTATACACCATACACGCACACAAAAATAAGTTTCCTATTTTTCCAATGCTTTAAACATTATGTTATAGGCATTCCCAAATGGGAGTCTTGGTAGTTCCCGGCACACATTGGGGAACCTTGTGTTAGTGGTCATTGATAGACGACGTCATTTGGATTGTTGATGAGGGGAAACCCTAATCGCTAAAGAGAAACCCTAATCACAAATGTGCATGAAATCGATGACATAAGGAACCCTAAACATAGAGTTTCTGTATCTAATATATGTAGAGTTTAAGATTCAAACATATGCAAGTTTCCCTTGGAAGTATTCATCAACCATGCCTTTCTTTCTGAGATATCTCCAAAGTACATTGCCTCAATGACCATACACTACACTCTCTTTCTCTTTCAAATGATCGACAAAAATGGCGTTTGTTTCTATGTGCCTGGACGTAAGAAAGAAGAGTTTCACATTGGTTCCCCCCAACATTTTCCCCACCCTTGACTTCTCCTCAAACCCCTTCTTCATCGCCCCTCTTCCTTCTCCGATGTCTCGGTTCCTCAAGTTTAAGTTCTTCGACACATCTCATTGCACATTTCGTGTGTGATTGCCAATATGTATTTAGAAATATAATTTCAAATGCAATTTTAAATTTTTTTATTTTTCTCGAATCAAATCTTGAACATCGAAACTTTTCCCGAACTCAAACAAACCAAACTTTTGAACATGGTAACTATGATTTTACTTTGCTTTGCATGCGATGGTTAAACATTGCATTGATTGACTCTCCAAAATGGCTAGATGATGCAGCTACACATGTCCCCATGCGTTGACATACAAAGTTGGCATCTCTTCCAACCGCCCTCGACCGACATCCATGCATTCAACAGATTCCATGCATTCAAATTTGTTGGCTCATCAACATATTATAATCTTCACACCGATCAACCGAATTATAATCTTCAAACCGATCAATCGAATTATAATCTTCAAATTGAAATGTTCCCTTTTATAACCTTAGATGAGCTAGAGGATCGAAGGAGGACCTATACACCATATACGCACACAAAAATAAGTTTCCTGTTTTCCAATGCTTTAAACATTATGTTATAGGCATTCCCAAATGGGAGTCTTGGTAGTTCTGCACACATTGGGGAACCTTGTGTTAGTGGTCATTGATAGACGACGTCATTTGGATTGTTGATGAGGGGAAACCCTAATCGCTAAAGAGAAACCCTAATCACAAATGTGCATGAAATCGGTGACATAAGGAACCCTAAACATAGAGTTTCTACATTTATTAAATGTAGAGTTTAAGATTCAAACATATACAAGTTTCCTTGAAGTATTCATCAACCATGCCCTTCTTTGTGAGATATCTCCAAAGTACATTACCTCAATGACCAGACACTACACTCTCTTTCTCTTTCAAATGATTGACACAAATGGTGTTTGTTTCCTATGTGCCCTGGACGTAAGAAAGAAGAGATTCACATTGGTTACCCCAACATTTTCCCCACCCCTGTACTTCTCCCTCAAACCCCTTCTTCATCGCCCCTCTTCCTCCTCCGATGTCTCGGTTCCTCAAGTTTAAGTTCTTCGACACATCTCATTGCACATTTCGTGTGTGATTGCCAATATCTATTTAGAAATATAATTTCAAATGCAATTTTAAATTTTTTTTTTATTTTTCCCGAAATCTTGAACATCGAAACTTTTTCCCGAACTCAAACAAACCAAACTTTTTGAACATGGTAACTATGATTTTACTTTGCTTTGCATGCGATGGTTAAACATTGCATTGGTTGACTCTCCAAAATGACTAGATGATGCAAGCTACACATGTCCCCATGCCTCGACATACAGGTTGGCATCTCTTCCAACTGTCCTCGACCGACATCCATGCATTCAACAGATTCCATGTATTCAAATTTGTTGGCTCATCAATAAATTATAATCTTCACACCGATCAACCGAATTATAATCTTCAAACCGATCAATCGAATTATAATCTTCAAATTGAAATGTTCCCTTTTTATAACCTTAGATGAGCTAGAGGATCGAAGGAGGACCTATACACCATACACGCACACAAAAATAAGTTTCTGCTTTTCCAATGCTTTAAACATTATGTTATAGGCATTCCCAAATGGGAGTCTTGGTAGTTCCTGGCACACATTGGGGAACCTTGTGTTAGTGGTCATTGATAGACGACGCCATTTGGATTGTTGATGAGGGGAAACCCTAATCGCTAAAGAGAAACCCTAATCACAAATGTGCATGAAATCAGTGACATAAGGAACCCTAAACATAGAGTTTCCGTACCTATTAAATGTAGAGTTTAAGATTCAAACATATACAAGTTTCCCTTGGAAGTATTCATCAACCATGCCCTTCTTTGTGAGATATCTCCAAAGTACATTGCCTCAATGACCTGTACACTACACTCCCTTTCTCTTTCAAATGATTGACACAAATGGCGTTTGTTTCCTATGTGCCTAGACGTAAGAAAGAAGATTTTCACATTGGTTACCCCCAACATTTTCCCCACCCTTGGACTTCTCCCTCAAACCCCTTCTTCATCGCCCCTCTTGCTCCTCCGATGTCTCGGTTCCTCAAGTTTAAGTTCTTCGACACATCTCATTGCACATTTCGTGTGTGATTGCCAATATCTATTTAGAAATATAATTTCAAATGTAATTTTAAATTTTTTTATTTTTTCTGAACTGAAATCTTGAACATCGGAACTTTTTCCTGAACTTAAACAAACCAAACTTTTTGAACATGGTAACTATGATTTTACTACCCCTAGATGTGAAGTTGCCTGATATCCTTTCCATTGCAAGTTTCTTTTTCTTGCAGCATCAGTCTGCGCTCTAAGGGTCTGCTTCAATAAGAATGATCTTCAACTTCATGTGCCCCTTTCATGCTCATAAATATTCTATTTTTTGTTGACCTCCGGAAACTTCATAATCTGCAAATTGGAACAGGTTGATTTTAATGGTTTAAACCTTTCTTTCATCGTCCTTGACATCACTGTCTCCGTCATTTGCATGGCCCTTGTATGCCCACTTATTGTCATAAAGGCTAGTCATATCTCTCCAACCACTTTTTATACCCTCAAGTTTACTATTCCAGGTTTTGTTCATTCTTTTCATACTATTAATCATTCATCTTTGTTCGTTCTGCTTTCTCTGTCCAATTTGCCTCATTGCCTCCTGATTTTTTTCTTGCATCATATACTCAATAGGAATCCCTCCAAGATGCATCTCTTGCATGTTTCATGTCTGTGAAGGCTCAAGAATGACATGTCCACCAGTACAAAATTGAATCCTATAATGGTGCTGCTAAAGTTTTCTATGAAAGTTGTGGGTAATTGAATTTCCTCCAATTATTTGGGAACATTGCACACCAAATAGATAATAATACTTCACTATTGGGGTTATCTGCAGTTGATGGTATCCTATTCTTTGCATTGATCCATGACAAGTCTCCACTCAATTTATCTTTCATAAATAAATTTAAGACGGGCATAATTTATTTCCAAGTTGTTGAGCTCAAGAAAGAATCAAAGGCAAGCTGCTCTTATTATTTAAAAGTTCGCACCCAGAATATAAAGACATATTTTTGGTAGGTCACATTTTTGCTACCCTACAAATCTTTCTACTGTTTTGTGGATTCAATTTTGGAGCTACATCCATTTTGAATTTTTCAAATATCTATTTAAAACTCACAGAGTTTATTTAATTCCAATGTCAGTTCTGATTGCTCCCGGGCCTCATCAATGTAAACTAGCAGTCAAGAAACACAAGGCTTTGATTTTTCCTAAATTGTTTCCATTAACATTTTGTTCATCTTTCTGGCTCCCATTTTTCAATTTATAATTTTACGGGAATTATCTTTCCCTTTCCTTTCCTCTGCATTTGGCTATTTGACCAAACAAAGGCATTATTTTTGCCTTCAATTTTGAAATTATTCTTAGCAGCTATACTTGGGTGAGTGTTTATATAAGTGTTTGCTATCAATTTTTCTTAGAAAGATACAAGATTGAACCTAATAAGACAGGAATTAAATTTTCAGGCTCTAGTGTTTTTTCCGTTCTAATCTACTATTTAGCATTTGCATTTCTAGACATTTAATCTTACACAAATCCCAGCTATCTTGTCCACCCCACTACATCCTAGAACAACATGGTACTTAGAATGTTCTACCTTCTCTTCTATACAATATGTTCAAATAGATTCACCTCTTAGTTCTGGACGATTTCTATTACATAAGCGTTACACACGAGTGCTTTAATTTCTTTTACCGAGTCATAGATGCTAGAAATCTATTTGTTGATTCCCTTTTAACTTGGTGATCATTTTTGCTTCTGTGCTTCCAATAAGATCTCACTCAAAGGATTTAATACTATGCTTTGAGTAAATGTCAACGCTGCTTTGATTCAATTTACATTTTTTGACAATGTACTGATTTGACTATTATTTAATGTGTCCAGAACTATGGGTCATTTTTCGATACATGGGGTGCAGGAATCACTGGGCCAGTCAAATTGAAAGGTTTCAATGGCGGGGACAAAGATCTGTCCTCACAACAATGGGTATATCAGGTTTCATCTTAAATCTTTTACTATTAATGTGTTATTGATTACATTTACATTATTGACATACGCTGGAAGAGTGATAAAAGAATAATGGCAAGTTGATTATATCTTCTTTATAGGTTGAGGTGAATATATTTTCATCTTGAGGCTTGGAATTAATATATGGTCAACATCTGATGTTTGTTTTTGCAGTAGCCTTTTTTTCAGTTGTTTTGGTAAAAAAAAAAGCTCTTTGTAGTTGAAATTCTTTGGAATTGAGTACAATAGAAGTCGGACTTAATGAAGCTAGCTGTATGGAATCTTGTGATTTGCTCATCTATGGTACAAATTATCTCCCTGTTTTGTTTGGTTGCAACTGCAGATTGGGCTGAAAGGTGAACAGTTACAGTTTTATACAGGCGAGAACTCAGCTACTGCACCATGGACTTCAGGAGGAAACCTTCCTAAGAATCAGCCTATGCTATGGTACAAGGTTAGAAACAATCCATTTCAATTATGCATTTTCTCGTTAGATTTAAGCGGGTACTAACTGATAACCTTCCTAGCAAGATTAATAGCAGCTTTCAAAATGTTGATAATATATTATATAAAAGTTTGGTAGTACTAATTTCTTGTTTCTGTGTGACACACATGGATGGGCATTTCTTGTTATACACCTGTGTTTGAGAGCATACTGTGGAAAATGAATGTGTTGCTTTTCCACAATCCACTTCACGGGACTTATTCTTATGAGTGTGTACATATGTGAAATAGAGATCCCTAAATTGCCTATAAAGAACATGATTTTTTTTCATCTGTCCTTAAGAACAGAAAGTCCATTCAGAACTTTGTTCAATATACAACTATTACAGAATGAAAGTATTCATGTTCCTTTTGAGTTGTATTTGTAAATTCAAACATGATAAATAATGTAAATCTCAAAACTATTCAGGATGTATCTTCTGATGTTAGGCTTTGTATGTCTTGACGATTGGGCAAATTTAATGTTTTTATTTGAGATTTATGTCAGTTTATCAGCTTCATAAATAGGACCTGCTAGTATTATGTGATTGAAAGAAAGTTTTGGTCATTATTTTTGGAGACCAAAATAGCAGATGGGACTCAAAGCAAGTGAGATTTGCGTGTATGTTCTTGAGAGATACTTTTGAACATTTTTGCAGAGACCAAAGTAGCATAGGGAACCCAAAGCAAATGATTGCAATGAGCGAGTTTTGCATTAAGTATACCTCTATGTGACTGATTAACTTCAAAAGAACAGACTTAAAATACCCTTACACTACCATACACCGCTCAATCAAAAGCCTGGACTTCAGTATCTTCTTGCTACTCAAGGTGTGTAAAGTTCTGTCTGTTCAATAAAAAGCCAGATAGAGTAAACAATGAATGGCGGCAATCAGTTCACAAGAGAAAATGAGCGCTCTTATACCTCTACTTGACTGATTAACTGAAAAAGAACAGATTTAAAATATCTTTACACTACCATACACCGCTCAATGAAAAGCCTGGATTTCAATATTTACTTCCTCATTAAGGTGCCTTGAGGTCTGTCTGTTTGATAAAAAGCCCAAGAGGGTTAACAATGAAAGGCAGCAATCAGTTCACAAGAGAAAAATGAGTGTTCTTTGAGATGATGACATTTTAACCAAGCCTATGAAATAAGACGCACGATAATATTCTAACCAAGCCTATAATAAGATAGACCCGCCCCACACCGCCCTCTCCTCTTTATCCAATAGTAAAATTAAGCTGAAAGCTCTATGTACAGCTTTCTAATACATTATCCATTGACAGCTGACAGCATGAATATGTAGTGGCTGCCATCATTAGATTAACCGAAGATATCTAAGGCAGCGTCTTTTACAAGAAAATTGTGGTGCAAGAGCTATGTTAGAGAAGGGGCCTTTAAATTAGTGTTGCTATTGAAATGATTTTGAGGGGCTTGCAGCAGTACATTGTCTATTAGAGTTGGAAGGTTGAATCATTCTTTTATATGCAATTGTAGCATTGAATGAAGCACTTGTAGACACTGGAAGGGATAACAAAAATGATATAATGCGGTTTAGACTGTTTCCAGTTATAGTTTCATTCTGAAAATCTTAGTTAATGCATTGCTTATATGAAATCCAACAGACAGTAAATCTTCATTTCTAATTTTAGCTGTAGATTTTGAACTCTTAAGTATTACAAATGCTAATAATTTGCTATTTACTAAATAGATGGGCCCGACATTGGAAACATCTAGTAATAATGTCATTACTTTGATGGCAGACCACTTTGATGCTCCAGATGGTAATGACCCCATTGCTTTAAACCTCTCGGGCCTGGGAAAGGGATTTGCCTGGGTGAATGGGCAAAGTATCGGACGATATTGGCCCACAAATATTGCTCCCGCAAGTGGT
This sequence comes from Taxus wallichiana var. yunnanensis, assembly GCA_018340775.1. Lineage (NCBI taxonomy): Eukaryota > Viridiplantae > Streptophyta > Pinopsida > Cupressales > Taxaceae > Taxus > Taxus wallichiana. The sequence continues at coordinate 714,385,808 of CM031235.1, read as the reverse complement.
TGTACTGATTCCTGCGACTATAGAGGAGGTTACAGTTCTGGTAAATGTCAAAGAAATTGTGGCCAGCCATCACAAGAACTGTAAGAAGTCCAACACTCCTACCTCTTATTGGATTTCCATCCTTACAATCTTACTTTTGGACTTCAAAATGGAAATTTAGTTCGCTTAAGTGTGATGTGTAGACAACCCTCCTTCATTAATATGTTTAAAGAGGCTTTTGGAACTTTGTTGCTTTTACTCTCAGATATCACGTTCCTCGTTCTTGGGTTCATCAAACTGGCAATGTACTTGTGCTCTTTGAAGAAGTGGGTGGAGATCCTACTCAAATCTCATTCGTGACTCGGACTGTAAAAACTTTATGTTCCCATGTATCAGAGACACATCCTCCACCTGTGGATTTATGGCAGTTAAGTGCAAAGAGTGGATCAGAAGGGACCAAACCAAAGCCAGAACTTCGGTTGCATTGTCCATCATCTGGCCAAGTCATCTCATCCATCAAGTTTGCAAGTTTTGGAACACCTAGAGGGAAATGCGGAAGCTTCACTCATGGTCATTGCAAGGCCAACACTGCAATGTCCATTGTAGAACAGGTATCAATACTAGTTTTTCCATCTAATCCTTCAATCAAAGAATAAAATCAATTATACGATAAGATTGCAGCCGCAACATATTTATTTGAAGTTTCACTTTTTGTTTTTTGTTAATTTTTGGATGGGTTATATTGCAGGCCTGCATTGGACGACAAAGTTGCTCAGTGGAGGTTTCAAGAGACAAATTTGGAGATCCTTGTGTACGCACTACTAAAAGTCTGGCAGTGGAAGCTAGCTGCTCCTGATTGCAAATTATTGCTCTTTTTATTTGTTAAATAAAAACTTTTATTGCTTGAAGGCGTATTACAATGATACTTGGGGTAAACACCGCCATTTTCAATGCCCATAGAAGCCCTTAAAATAAAATAGTAAGAAAGCAAAAGTACAAACAGGGCAAACTTCAGCTATTTGTAGGAAGACAAAACAAAAATTAAACCCCTTTATTCAATCCAGGACATAACTGGAATCAGTTATCATGCGTTTGGCCATTGTTCCTTTCCGATAATTCTTTCCCTTTGTGTTCATGGTGTCTGTGGCAAACCCAAAGTGATGAACATGTTTCTTGATGTCTTTGATGTCCTCGACCACTTTGTGCATCAAGAGGTTGTAAGTGCTTATCTTTATTGTCTCCAAGTGAGTTTGTTGCAATTTCCATGGTTCTCCTACTTCAAACAACATAGTTGTGGATTCTCCTTTATCATCACTCATGCTTTCTAATAGCTGCAATTGGGTTGTGCCGCTTCTCTACCCCGAGAAGGTTTGGCCTAACGGCCATGAGCTTTTGGTGGACATGCTCCAGCCATTTTTAATTCCATTCCTTTCCATTTTTTTCACCATAGATCTCTCTCATTCCATTCCTTTCCATTTCTTTCACCATAGATCTCTCTCATTCCATTCCTTGTCTCCATAACAAGACTATAATTCTAGGTTGCCGAAATGGAAACGGATACGAAACGCGGAAACGACAATTTTCAAAAAACCTTGGATACGAAACGTTACCGGAAACGTCCGTACAATATATTATAAAAATAATATATATATATATATATATATATATATATATATATATATATATGCATAATACTCATTTTATAATTGTAGACCATAAGAGATAATTGATAAAGCACTCAAAATATTTTGTATTCATTGAAATTTGAACTTCTAAAAGTCATTATATAGCTTTTAGGAAGTGTCTTAAGCAAGATTAGGTAGGTGGATTAGGTTTAGGTTCATTAAATGCATTTATTTTTATTTTTAAAAAGTTTTTACCTTTAAAACTTGAAAAATCATTGGAAATGTGGCATACATTTCCGGAAACGTATGCTACATTTTGGAAACGCTTTCCCCACACGTTCTGCTTTCAAACGTTTGGGGAAACGTGCCACGCTTCGGAAATGTTTCCCACACGCTTTACATGCTTCAAACGCTTCAGGGAGAAACGTTACCCTTTTTGGCGTTTCCGTGCATCACAACTATAATTACTAAGAGTGTGGATGTTAAGGGCTCCTCTTGAGACTCTCCTCTTTCCAAATCGGATAGACACAATCTTTTTCTTCAGGTTCCTATCATCATCAATATTGATGATAGACACACGATCTTTTCATCTAAGGTTATTGACCGCCTACATTAATGAAACTTCTCTCGAAAACTTTTACATTAGTGACATGCAATGCTTAAATCTTCACTTGTTTTCTCGAGTATCATCTTCATAACGTCACTCCTTTTTTAGGCCAATCCAAGTTGGTCTAGAAAGCATAACTTGCAACACTATTGTGGTCAGTTGATCAATCCAACATCGTCAATGGGTGGAGACCTGACAATGACGAAATCATTTCCAAATACTTTTGTTGGGGTTGTTTCAACTTTGCATGGCATTGCAAAAAAGGCTTTTGTGCAATGGTTCAATTTCGCAACAACTATCGCACAATGGTTTGAAATACACAAACCGTAGGGGTTGTGAAGACTTTACATATGTTTAGATGAAAGACATGCACGCAAGCATATGGGTACTTGAGCATCATGATATATGCTTTAGAGGTGTGGAGGCGCAATGCAAATTGTGTTGGGACCAATTCATAGTGGGAGTTGCTTTATGATGCATACCGGAGTTGCGTAACATTGGTTAGCGATGGGTCCAAATAGCGACTACTATGAGTTAGTGAACATTTTTTTATTTGAACTAGAGATTTTGACCTATGTGGTAATGATGATTAGGAGGTTGTTAGAGGGAATCTTTTGATTCTCTATCGGACTAATCATTGGGTTGTTCTAAAGCATGTGAGTGCTTGGAGCACGTTGATTCTCTATCTTGCTTGATGCCAAACTTGGTTGATTTGTGTAGGTAACATGGCAAATCCCTAAAGAGTCATTTTCCAGAAAAGAAATATGGATGAAATGGTTGACAAATGGTATAAATCCACCTCGAGGTTGATTGAGCATGCTTACGAAACGAAAAGAGACGATTGAGGGTCAATGGGTATTGACAAATGAACATAAAGGATTAGCCACCCCAAGATGGACAAGGTGACTAGTGACAATGAGACCATGGTGTACTATACATCAAAGAAAATATGCACATTTGGGTTTAATGATTGCTTACTAATTTTTGGAAAATATTCTACCCCAAGTTTCAGACTTGGATTAATTGAATTTCTAGTGAACATTCAAGGCTTTCACTTGAATGTTTTACATAGAGCAATCAATAACCAAGTTGGGGCTTGCATCGATGAAAGGGGGTCACTAAAAGCTATTTCCAATCAATCTGCAATTCAACAGGGGTTTACATCCCAATTTTATGAAGGTGTTCACAAAACAAAGAACTTTGAATTTCAAAAATGGACTCTAGGTCACTAGTATTTTAAAAATAGTGCTCCTAGAAAATTGTGTAAAGTATTTATTGACGATACTTTAGACTAGTATAGGGGTCCATCCTTGCGTAGCATTGATAACTCATGTCAAATACGAGATATTACAAAGGACCCACTATAAAATATTAAAAATTATTGGTTGTCAAAACTCCGATGAATTTTAAGAACAAATTAAATATTAGGATTATAAGATATTGAGTTATCATGACAAGTTTCAATTATATAACAATTCAATAAATTGCAAAAATTTAAATAAATATAGAATGTAAATAATGCAAAACACGTACACACAATTTGAGTGAGAAAAATAGATTAAGGTAACAAACCCCATTGTAAAATGCAATTTCTAATATATTGATAATACCAAGGAACAATGCGTGACAAATATGTCAACCCATCGTAATGATCTCCATTCAACTTTCTTCATAATAACCGCATCACAAAAATGACCGCATTGCAATAATGTTTGTCTAATCAAATCTCTAATAAAAGATCACCTTATTTAAAGGGTGAGTGGATTGGTTACAACCTTTTGGCTAAACCAATTCACTCTTTTTAAAAAGTTTAATCAAATAGTTTGATTAATTTAATTTTTGCTCCAACACACACACACACATGTATATGTTGGAATAATATATATACATATATATGTACATGTGTTGTGTGTGTGTGTGTGTGTGTGTACATACACACATATAATAAACTTATTATTAGAAGTTAGTTTGTTGTGGTGGGCCACACAAAGTGTGTTCCCACAAACATTATTTGCTCCAACATTCCCTCTTAATGTTTAGTGAGAATACATGTCAAAATTGAAGTGTGTTTGAATTAGAAATTTGATGAAACAGAGGGTAGAATGTCACAACCAAATGCATAAAATTGTGAAACTATCGGAATAAGTTGGACCAGTATGCTCGAACTAGGTCAAGGGTGTCTAGGCGCTGGAGACTTCTTTTGGGCACCCGTGATCGTGAAAGACCTCAAAAATTGATTTTTTCCGTGTCGCAAGATGCTCCTTCACCTTCATTGTTTGTTTCTTATGTGTCGCTAGATGATCGTTATATTCTCCTGTAAAATGCAAAGAAAGAGATATCCTGCAAAACCCCAAAACACATTAAATCCTAAAAAGAAAAAATATACAAATGGGGAGTTCTGACCGACCTCGATGGTCATTCGACAGAGTGAGCTTACGACCGAGTGTTGTACGACATTTCAGACTCCATATAGTTCTCGTGTGTGTGTGTGCAAGAATCGTGCCCTAGGTGGCTCTTATGCAAGATACACTTGAATAGCGAGCAATAACTAGATGTAGCAATGTAAGTAGATGTGTGGATGACAAAATGAACTTCCTCCTATGTGTGTATGCAAAAATGCGAATCGTTTGTCCCTTGAGTGAGTGCTAGATGGATGCTTTGATGCTCTTATAATGCCTTTGGATGCAACCTTAAGTAATGATAGTAGATGCTTAGAGCTTGGTCCTTTATTATGATCACATAGCTTTATATTTATATGATTCCCTTGTTTGAATTTTGTAATTGACAACTAAAAGTCCAACCCATAAGAAAATAAGATGCCCAAAAGATAAAAGAGGCCCAAAAGAGGTGAGTAAGATATAAAGAGGTTGGGGCGCACGAGAGGGGACAAGGGCGCTTGAACATTGGCGTCTTGGCTGGGCGTTGGTGTCTAGAGTCAAGAAAGATAAAACAATAAAGATTAGACTAGGCTATGGGGTGTGTAAGACCAAAGAGGAAACCAAAAGACATAAAAGAGGCCAAAGATAGATGTTAATTACTATTTTTCTCACTTAGGAATCATATGAATAGTAGTATGTGATTAAGACCTAGAAATGTACCCAAAGTGTGTGATTTAGTGTCTACATTTGCCCCCACTTTATGTTTTTAATTGAATACTCAATAACATAAAGTAGATAAGAGATGTATCCCGATAACCATGAAGATTGATGACGAAAGTGTGCCGATGAGACAAGAAAAAGTGTGGAAGCTAAGATAGGAAAGAGGAAGTGACCATAGGGGTGAAAAGTGTAATGTGTGTACCATGTTGTACCTGTTATCGTTGTCGTGCTTGTGTTGTGCTTGAGACTGTTGCTTCTTATAAGGATGGTCCTGTAAAAAGGAAGAGCAAAAGAGTAGTCAAATTCATGTATATGAAAAATTCGATCCAAGTATGTAAAAGTATGTAAAAATATAAAAAGGAACATGTGCACTTTGATCCATGACGAGTGAAAATAATATAAAATGTCTTGAAACGCAGAGAAGAGTGAGGTTTTAGGGTGATCTCACACTGAGAATAAGTTTTTTTGGCGATCTCACGCCAAGTGTGAGTTTTTTGGGCGAATTAATGCCACAATAGAAGAGTGCTAGGGAGAAAGGTCTAGTGTTATTCTTTATCCATAATCGCTTCCCGAAGTTAATACAAAATCGTAGATGGTGTGATCTCGCTTTGTTCCGGCCGATCTAAGTAGAAAGAGAATAAAACAAAGATAGAATGCATTCGATTCTTTGGAGGACTATGTATCGCGAAACCGCTTTCTGTGAAATGTCAGTAAATTATGCCGATATTTCAAAGTAGGCAAAAGACTTTAGACAAATAGATCTTGAAGTTTAGAGTCCGCGAGTACATTAGCCATCTTAGCTAAATTGTTCTTATATCGTAAAACATAGTCCGCTAGATGCTCATTAAATCCTTGTTTAATTTTTGCGAGTTGAGTATAGGATATCTTAGAACCGATATTGATTGAAAAATGCGTGAGAAAAATATTGGCTAAATGTGTAAATGATGTTATCGAATGAACAGGTAGATCATAGAACCAACGCATTGCATCATATCGGAGGCTTCTAGGAAAGAGATTTGCTACTAAAGTATGATCATCCGCATAATATAGACATGTTACATAAAATGCTTGGACATGTTCTTGAGGATCACCATGGCCATTGAAGGTGGGAAGCTTGTGAGTGACAAAGTTTAGAGGAAGTACATAAGTGGAAATGGCAGTGTGAAAGGAGTATGAAGTAGCAAAGTGGAATCAAGAGATGGAGATGCACGAGAAGTAGCCTACTACAGTTGATGGATTTGAACTTGGAGATCCTGATAGAGAGATGCTAGGTCTTGAGTGCCAGCTGGAAGAGACTTACTATGTGTGAGAAACAAGAGGTGGAGTGAAGTGGTTGGTGGGGGTAGGAACATATACGAGAATAGTAGAAGTAGGTGGAAGAGTGGAAGTAGGGGATTGAGTCGCAATAGTTATAGAAGTGGGGGTGGATATAAGAATGTTTAGCTCAACAAGATTGGTGGCCTCCTCACGAGCAATGTAATGTTCCCAAATGGGACACTTTGAACCCAAGTTGGATTTTAGGCAAATCCAAATCACCAAAACAAATTTATAAAATTTATAGCAAATATTACTAAGGCAGTCTGAATTATGCTTTAAAAATGCAACAAGGGTTATGTAAGAAACCCAAACAAATTAGCCAATAAATTATAACTTCTCCACTCAAATCTAATCTACCAATTTTAAAAAGCCAAAATATGAAGTTAAATTCAGATTTCAGAGGCACAATGGGCTGGAAATAAATTATAAAAATCTGCGACTAGTTGCCCCTAAAAATAAATGAAAATGTTATCATTTGCACAACACATACTCTAACAATCTCCCCGATTTGATTCATAAAAATCAAATCTATGATCCACACTTCAAATCAGATTAGAAGTACCTTGGAATACATCATATATGCCCAAGAAGTGGGTCGCTCCACATGAAATAAATAAGAAGAACACAACCGCAATCTTCTCTTCCAACTCTTGGACTAAAAATGCAAATCTCTTTTATTCAACTCATGTTAGAAATACTCGAAAATTACTATAAATCCGTTAAATCACAATGTATACCCTTCAGTAGAGAATCCTTACAACTCTTGGATGGTTTTCGTCCTCAAGAGATATGAGAAATATTCAAGTGTGTCTCTCCTAAGGCAAGTTGACTTGCCTTTATAGCACATAAGACCCAAATAGCCACCTTTCATGGCCAATCAGATTTTTCCTGCATTTAATATTTTTCCACTCACTTTTGCTTTCCTAATGCAAGTCACATTTTCTAGGATAAATCACTTTGGCCCATATGCTTTTTACATTATTTTGCCTTTTTCCCACTAACCTTCTCACATTAGGCAAGTCACATTTTTCCCTAGGATGAATAACTAATGCCAAATAATTTTTTCCTTATGTTCTTTTATTTTATTTTCACTTTTTCACTTTATAATAAAATATTATAACTTAAGCCACCCTTATTTTCTTCCCTTAGCTGTCAGGTAGACAAAATAGGTTAAGGGTATTCGATTGGGAAGGGGATATTACAAGCAACAAATAAAAACATATCTATCTTTTAGGGATTTTCAGCAAGATGATCATTGATTTCTTTAAGGTGAGCTTTAGTAAATGGTCCATAAGATTGAGCCATGATAAAAGATGACAAAATACCTAGAAGCAACGTTGGGTTCGAGTGATGGGTTCACCAATTAATTTAACAAATATTGGAATTTGTAAAACCCTAGATATTTCAGAGTCATATATGATAAATAAGCAATAAATTACATATCCGACCCAAGCAATAAGCTAGATAAAAATGAAACCGAAGACTTAGTTGATTTCACAATTGATCCCGAAGTGTGGCGGATCGAAACCTAATGATACAGGAGGGCATATTGTCGCAAACGAACCCAAAAATTGTGAAACTACCGAATAAGTTGGACCAGGTGCCTGGATTGGGTCGGGGCACTGGCGCTGGAGATCGCTTCGGGTGGTTGCGATCACGAAAGACCTCGTAATGCATTTTTCTTGTATCGCAAGATGGTCGTTCACCTTCGTTGTTTGTTGAATGTGTGTTCTGGATGATCGCTATATTCACTTGTAACATGCAAAGAGAGAGATATCCTGCAAAACCCCAAAACACATCAAATCCTAAAAATAAAAATATGCAAATGGGGAGTCGGACTGACCCCGACGGTCACCCGATAGAGTGAAGTTACGACAAGCGCTACACTAAATTTCAGACTCCATGTATTTCTCATGTGAGTGTGCAAGAATCGTGCCCTAGGTGGCTCTTGTGCAATATGCACTTGAATAACAAGTGATAACTAGATGTAGCAATGTAAGTAGATGTGTGGATGAAAAAATGAACTTCCCCTCCTATGCATGTATGCAGAAAATGTAGTCCCTTGTCCCTTGAGTGAGTGCTAGATGGATGTTTTGATGCTCTTAGAATGTATTTGGATGTAACCTTAGGTGATGATAACAGATGCTTAGAGATTAGTCCTTTATTATGGTCATATAGATTTGTATTTATATGATTCCCTTGTTTGAATTTCTGCAGAATCGATAACTAATAGGTCGACCCATATGGAAAAAAGATGCCTAAAAGATAAAAGAGGCCAAAAAGAGGCGAGTAAGATACAAAGAGGTCGAGGGTGCCCAAAGGGGACAAGGGTGTTTGGGCGTTGGCTTTCGGATCGGCGCCGACGTCTATAGTCAAGAAAGATAAAACAATAAATATTAGACTAGGTGTGGGGTGTGCAAGACCAAAGAGAAAACCAAAAAGATAGAAAAGAAGCCAAAGATAGATGTCAATTACTAGTTTTCTCGCTTATGAATCATATGAATAGTAGTATGTGATTAGGACCTAGAAATGTACCCAAAGTGCGTGATTTAGTGTCCACATAAAGCAATAAAAATGACCATGCCATTGAACTATTTATAGTCATCCACTCAAATTGCATGATTGCATGCATGTTACAACATTTTAAACCATAACGAGATGAAAAATACACTTTCAAATTCTTTTTGATGGATCTCAATAACATGTTTTCATTTGGAATTGAGGTAAAAGTAGATTGAATAACACACACATTTCTAATGTTTCACTTAATCGTACAATTCCAATTCCAATTCCAATTCCAATTTCGATCTCAAACATACAACATAGTACGAGAGGGTTGGTTGAAGGATTATCATTCTATTTTCAACACAAAAACCCCTTGTAACCCTTTTACATATATCTAGCTCTTGAAAAGACTTGGTTATAATTTAATATTTATGTCAAAATTACAAAATATAGAAACCTAAAGACAGATAAGAGAAATTAGGAAAAATAGTGAACAATATAGAAATATGTAAACTAAAAATTTTTGGCAAGTTTTTGTAAAATAATTATATTGTTGTAATTTTCTTATTAGTATTCGGTTTTAGCTAATATTTGTAAAATAATGAAATTATCATTATTTTTGCAGATATGTCAACCTTTGAAAATTCAATTTTCTCTTCACCACATCCAAAATTGTCTACATACTCATATGTAGACAATATGGAAATTGTGGGAAATTATAAAGACAATATGGATTTGACATAGGATAATTTGGGAAAATGTGTTGAAGAGTAAGAGTTTGAAATCGTTTCAATGGTGTACGAGAGAAACAACAAGTTGTCAACAATTGTGGCAAATATGCATACAAAAAGGGGGAAATATCTTATTACACCTTATGAGGAATATTCCAAAGATGATTTGGAACTTCGCCTAAGGCATTGAAGAAATATTAATATGATTTTCCCAATTGGTGACATTATGGGGCTTGGCCAATTAATAAACCACTCCCAACACCTTATGAAGAATTCACATTTTGGAAGTGGAGCTACATGATACATTCATCTACCATTCATAATGTAGGTCTTGGGCTATTCAATTTTACAACGATTAATGTTGGGTCTACTAATCAATGTTCAATTGGTATGCCAATATTGCCTTTTTAATTTTTTATTGTCCAATGTACCGGTTTGCATATTGGACTCATGTGGCGAGCTACAAATTCAATATTTCCAAATATGGCATGTGTTGCAATGCAAATTCAATGGAAGAGAAGATTTGTATAGTCCCTGAGAAAAATATTTGTATACATGATCATATGTACACCGATGGATGCCCATGTGTATTTAAAAATATTTTTGGTTTCATCAATAAGTAACCATGGGTGTTCACGTCTCGTGCATCTCAATTTTCAATTTATAGATTATACCAATAAAAAAGAAGAAGAAATGAAAGGGATAATATTGTTTTTTTATGTCATGGTGGAGGCGATAAAAATATCAAAGTTGGTGAAGAGATTATGATTAACTATAGTTTTAAAGGAAAAGAAACATTAGTGGGATTGAGAAAAAGAAGTGTTGAAATTGATGATTTATGTGTATGTATTGATTATCTCAAACCTAATATATGTCACAATTGAATTTCCTATACTATTTTGAAAAAATATCTAATGTTATATTTTTTATGTTATGTAAAATGTTATTTCTTTTGTAGTATATGATTTTATAAAAATGAAAATTTTAAAGAAACTTTATCTAATGATTTGTATATACATTTCATGAAAAAGATAATTTTATTTTTAAAAATGAAAAAAACATTGTGTTGTGGGACATCACTACCTTTACATTTAGATGAAGATCCATCCTTTGTACCACCTTCAACGGTACCTCCAAAGTCACTTCCATAGTCACCTTTAATGTCACCTCCACCATCACCACATGTTGCATTACAACCTTATAGAATATCCACTTGTAATAGATGACGATGCTCAATTTTATGTCATAAGTTCTTCGAGACATTCATTTGTAGGGTGTTCATATATACCTTCTTCACTACCTATATATATATATCTCGGATCCTTTATAACAATATAACCTTAGACCAGACAATCATGGTACAAGTTTTGTAAGGAAATTAAGGAATACCACCGCTTCCACCTATGTAAAATCAATTTCCTTGTAATATATTCTATAAAATGAAGGATAAAGTTGGATATTCACCATGTTAGTTGTTACCCACATGCTTTTAATATGTCAAACATTAAATTTGTAATCGTGTGTGTGTGTCCTATTTTCCCTACTTTTAATATAATATGTTGTGTTTGTTTTAACAAGTTGAGTAGTTTCCACAAGAGCATGATGGTTGCATTGATTGTGGTATCCTTCTTAGATTGGTTATCTCTCTTACAAATTTGTGTGATTAAAATAGGTATTGAAATTTGACATGTAACATTATCTAGTTAAAGATATTTTCTCTCTTTTAACATTTTTTCTTAAGAGTAGTAAGTGGATAATTTGATTATTAATGTTATCGAATTCTTTTAAAAATTTGGTGATATCAAGCTTAGCATAAATGGTGATAAATTTTATAGCATGATAAAATGATATCATTGTCAAATTACAAATGTAATATCATTCATTATGAAATAATATCGAGAAATATAACTTTGAAAGCAATTTCTCAAAAATTCTGTGAATTTTGTTTAATTCATCCAACACCTTTATCAACTTGTACTTGATGATACTACTATGTCCCTTTATCCTCAAAATGTTACAATTGTTGGTATTTTCAGCTATAATATGTGCTCATGTTAGAATGTTGTTCTTAGATGTAAATTCTAGACTATCGATTAATGGTTCCCTCTCCCCTCAATTTTCCCTACAAAAATCCATTCGCTAAGGCTTCCCTCTTTCATTGTCCCTCCATGTCCTTGCTTTTGACACTCACGAGTATCTATTCCACCATGCTCATGCAACTAAAATTATCCATGACATCTCCTTTCCTAACAATGTTAAGACCCTTGATTCTCACTTTGTTGATGATAACATGATTTTCATCCAAAATTATACCGAATGTAGATAAGTAATACCTATGATGAAGATCAAGATCCCAATTGACAATGTACAAAAACATAATTTTGGATGACATGTCCCAACACACATCCTCCATGGATTCCTAAAGAATGGAAAGAAGTGAAACACAAAACCATTTCTAGATACCTAGTATCCCATTTGGTATTGGAGTCTGTCTCAAAGACATGTGAACTCGTATTAATACAATTAAAAAAATATCTTGTACTAACCGATTCTTGTCTATGACTAGTCGATTCTGAGATGGCAAATAAAATCCTCTAGGAAATCCATGTTTATATCTCATTTTGTTGGATACTTTCGAAACTTGTTATAATTATTGTAGACACAAAATCGCACACTTTGGGTAATAATCTAGTCTTGATTTTATATTATATTGATTGATCCTAAGTCATAAAATTACTAATTGACCCATGTCTTTGGCCACCTTTATTTGATTTATGTTGCGACTTTTGATCTTACACCCTTACTTTCTCGCTTTCCTCTTTATACTTCGGCATTTATCATTCCTCGACACCAACACCTAGCCAGATGCCAAAGACTGAGCACCCTTGTCCCCTCCGGGCACCCTTGACCTTAGTATACTTTGTTCACATCTTTTGGTCCTTTCTAGTTGTTTAAGAATATTATATTTTTGGTAGTCGGCTTTTTTTTTGGGGTTGATTACAAAATTTAAGCAAAGGAATCACATAAATATAAATTTATGTGATCATAATAAAGGACCAAACACTAAGCATTAGCTATCACCACCTAAGGTTACATCCATCAAGTATCCAAGAGATCCATTGCATTGATCCGCACCATCCAAGGGAAACAAGGTCTAGTTATTAAACAAACACTTCATAAGAGGGAAGTTCATTCTATTCCATGCACACATCTATTACATTTCTTTACATCTAGCTAATTTTATCGCTATCAAGTGAGACACGCACAACATCCACCTAGGGAACGATTCCACACACACACATATAAAACTACATTGGGTTTGAGATGTAGTGTAGCACTCATTCGTAAGTTCACCATTGTGACAACTGAGGATAATATGACCCCTCATTCTGCATCTTTTTTTGTAGGATTTGATGTCTATTTGAGGGTTTTGCATGTCATTGTTACATTGTAGGTTTCCAACGACTTTGGCGATCACTGTGCAACCTCATAGTGATAAAAGGTGAACACCATTAAATACTCACGACCACTCAGAGGAGATTTCTTGAGAATTTCCGTAGACCCAAACACCCAAAAATAGGTCTAGGGCACCTGTAAGCGCCCCTGTCCCTCTCTAGGTGCCCCAGTCCAACTTATTCTTCCGTATCTGATTTTTTTGAGCTTCGGTGTGATGATCGGTGTTTTGTATTTTCCAGCTTTTCCATCTCGCACACCTCAGGACTTTTGCAAATAAGCTAAGTCATCTTACTTCTTCTTTGCACTTAGGGTTGCATACTTTCTAACTTGGCTTAATTTTTGTACTTAATTATATATTCATTTATTGCTAAAATAACATCAGATTAGGCATATATTTCCATATTTAGCTTAATCATTTTAGTGAACCCAAAATCAATTTGAATGCTCTTAGGATCCTCATCCTTTCATTACTCCTATCTTTCTAAGGTCTCTTCATCATGAGTATCTCTATTAATGATTTCTTGCTTATCAATCCTAAATTAAGAGATAAAATCAAAACTCTCCTTGCTACCACTCACATTCCTACTAATATGCATCCAGATTCAGTATATCAAACATTTGTCAATGCATTTTCTCAACGATATTGCTTTCCCATCTAATCCTAATGTTGATCTTACGATCTTTGACAATGATCCACCTTTGCATAACATGATTTGCATCTACAATGTGGGTGTCAAGCGTACTTTAATCAAAGCTGGCCTTGAAGTATCCATTGGGCATGAAGTCAGCTTGATAACATGAAATTAATCTGAAAAATTTGAATAACAATCCCCGAGACCACTTGAAGCATTATTGAAGTTGAAGGCTGATTTGAAGCTCAAACTTGGATTTCCAATCTCATCATAAAAATCTTCTAATAAGGTTTTATGACATTGACAAATTGTCTTCAATATGAAATTTCACTTGTTTCCTATGTAAATGATCTATTGGGATGAAGGTTGAATATGTAAATATCCCACAATCTGATTTCTTCCAAGTATGAAGGACTGATCTAACCGATTCCTTGAAAAATGTGAAGCATTGCAAAGTTTTAAATTTTACGTTGTTGATTTGGATGCACTTGGAATTGTCTCAAAAGAACTGATTTACCCAAACACTTCCTCCCTGAAATGGAATGTGTAAGAACAACAACACACAAGCTATGTAAAAAGAGTAAAACCATACATGCTACAAGTGGAAGCATGCAGATTGTGCACAAGCACGTCTTCTGCTAAAAGCGAACCTACTCTTACCCTATTCTAACTAGAGAAAAGGAGAAGTTAAACAAATCTTGCAACAGGCATGGAGAAGTAATTTCCCTTCCTCACCATTTGAGACCATGTGACTGATTTTGTAATGAACATGGTCTTATGTGGGAGTGAAAAACTGAAATAAGTCCAATCTTCCACCCAATTTGTCAAGTTATAAATTGAAAAATAAGACAAATACCTCTTTTAGTTGCTCTACATTTGGATTGAAGAGGCATTACAGCTGATCCTTGGTACTCTGAAACTCATCCTCACGCTAAGAAGTAAGCATGACTAGCTGCAACTCTAATCTTGAATCCAATAAAGCCAAGTACATGATTGGGCAAGGTCTAATCCGTGAAGTTTTCCCATTGCTTTGAATCCCAACTCCAAGAATGGAGTCTCCTTGCAGACTTTCCTAGAAAAGGTGACTGTTTTCAAGCTTATTTGGATCTTGTTTCTCATCTACAAACAATTGATTCTCTGCCTTGATGACTGATTTGGAATGGTTATCATCAATCTTCTCCTTCATAAGAAACTCCTTCACAACATTCATCTCCTTAGGATTGATTGCGACACTTAATGGAGTCATTGGTGAATTATTGTAACTAGTTGAAGCTTTCAGCTCACTTGGGAGTTTATCTTCCTCTGCTTGAAGGCCAAAATGATCTTGATCTCATATATCCTCATCTAACATGATATTTGAGAGATCAAACTCCCATATTTATTACTTATGAGGATTGTTTCGGGATGCAAAGTCTTTTTGGATACCCTCCTCCATGGAAAATTCATCAGTAAAATCAAACTCCACAACTGGAAGCAAGAATCCTTCAATGATGTCATATTCATCTGTGGTTTCATAACCTGATTTAGTTTGCTCCATGTGCTCCTCTTCTTGTGAATTTGGCGCAGATTCTTCCTCTTGTTATGACTTTGCAAAATGAGATGAATCAAGTAATCTCCATGAACATGGTACCAACTCGCACACTACATTGTGAGAAAAGATATTTTTGGTCATCTTCTTCTTGTGTTTGCTCTTTTGAAAATTCAACCTCCACCTTATGCTCTTGAACTCTAGCCTCCATTGAAGACTTCACTACTAGTGGCATTTGATTAGACTCAAAGTTTAAAGCCCAATCCTTCAAATTTTGTACAATTTCTTCTCTATTGGGTGCTTCAATCATGCTGCCCTCCTTGATTGATTTTCTGATTATTTTCTTCCCAACATGATTTTGGTAATATAAGAGGAGGGATGGGCTGGGTTTTAACTTATTCTTTCAATGGTTGAGGTGAAGGAAAAGTTTTAAGATCTTCTTTTGTGGAGGGGATGAAGTTTTGGAAGGGAAAAGGGTAGAGAATGAAGGTGGGATGGAAGGGAAGAAGATGGAGAAGATGGATCCTCAACAGAGCAGTAGACAAAATTTAGGATAATGGAAAATAGGTTGAGATGTAATAGGTTAGGGAGGAGGAATGGCATGGCTATTTGATACTGGTGTAGAGTTTCACCTTTGATAGGGTTGCCCAACATTGGATTGGTAAGCCTCATTTCTTCAACCTAGTCTTCAACTTTGGGCATTATCTCAACCAATAATTGCAACTTTTGTTGAGGGTTGAACCAGTTTGGTGAAAATATTGTCCATGGGTAAGGATTCCTAAAACCAATCATAATTTCCTTCACTGTACATGTGATTCTGGTCTACGCCATGTTCATCTCCATCTCTTCAATTTACCTCTAGAAATCAACATCTACCATGGAAATGCCACCATCACATGCATAACCTTGTTCTTCATAAACATTTTGGTTAGAAAAATAACCATATGGGTCAGTGGAGGGTGGGTTATATGCATGTTCTTGATGATAGGGCTCATAAAACTGATTTCTAGAAGGATTCTCAAAATAAAGAGATGGAAACAACTGATTCTCCTGCTGCAAATAAGAATCCCAAGAAGGAAATGAATTCATGATTACACAACTTCATGGGAAAAAATGAAAAGATGAATGGACATGAATGGAAAGAAGGAGAAAGGTTTGTAGTTGAGATAATGAGTTGGTTGGATCAGTGAAGTCGCCAGATGTGCTTGAACATGCCTCCAAAGGCTGGAATTTTACCAAGAGCACAACAAACTTGGTGAAATGAAGATATAACCCAAAGTACACACTTGTCAAATGTATAACTTTGAATGCTTGTCCCACTAGGCATGCCAAAGCTGTTAGAGCTCAAAATTGCACCCTAGATATGATCATGAATGACCAAGAATTTTGAGGCAACATGGGAGTATCTCTTAGTTGTGGGACCTGCAAACTGAGACAGACCTCCGAAGAAGGCCGGTTTCCTCTACCTATTCCTTATGCTTAACTACTCTTAGGAATTGAAATGTAACTATAAATCTACTCTAAAATTCCAAGGGACCAGGGTGAGAAGGAGATGCATAAAACAGAAATCCTAAACTACAAAGGTGATAGCACCAAGAAGAGGGTTGGAGACATTCTAATGAGTGGAAAATGGGGAGAAAATGATGAAGGAGAGGGCAGACAAGAGAGCCACATTCCACAAAAACATTCAAACCACCATTTCCCTAGAGCACAACAAATATGAGACCCTACAAGAGATAAAAATATGCACAAAACACCTACAAATGCAATGGAAGGCAAGAAAAATGCAATAAAATAGAGAAAGGGCAGAAGAGAGCCACAAAACACACATTTTATTGCTTCGAGTATGCACAATCCATTACATAAGAGGAGAATATTCAAGGATTGCCATGTAAGATGTACAAACATGAGGCCTGCAACTCAAATCTATTCTAGAACCATTTTGATAGAGTTCCATTACAATGAACATCCCCTTTTCTCAAAATGAGAAGTTACAATATATAGAAGTGAATGAAAGAAGAGAGAAAGAGTGAAACTCGGATTCTTCTCCCGTAAAACCAAATATCATTTAATTCTTTAAAAAAATCATGGGCACCTTTGAAAACCCATCCCCCAATGTACTCTAGCTTCTGGAAGAAGAAAAGAGGACCATACTTCATTAATGTTGGTAGTTGGATGCCTAGAATTGTACTTTTTGTGCTGGATATGTTTTCTAATTTTTCACATATCTAACCTTAATAAAATTAAGAAATCTAATTTCCATGTTGTAGAGGATGTCAAGACCTTTCCAATGATATAAAGTTCACAAAAATCGAGCAATAGGTCAAACGTTATGGCCATTTTAAGTTTGCGAGAAAAACTGTTGTTTTTTAGTTATGTGCAACTTCTGCAGTGTTGCACGACTTTTCTAGTTTTGCGCAGATTTTGCAGTGTTGCATGGATTTTGTAGTTTTGTGTGGATTTTGTAGTTTTGTGTGGCTTTTACAGTTTTGCCAGCCTTTTTGTAGTCTTACGCAATTTTGCAATTTTTGCGCGGCTTTTCCTCATTTTCATTTTTTCACCAAGTATGGATTTCTTTGAGCCTGAAGAAAATGGAGATATGCATCCAAATAATTCCAAGTGCCCAAAAACATGAAATTTGCATGTTTTTTCAGATTCATCATTGAAGTCCCATGGTTTTTCCCAAGACTGGAATTCTGAGTTGTTCCATTTATACAGGGTGCAAAATGGACAACATATACCACATGTAACATCCCCAAAATTTAGGACTAAAAATTTATTTAACAAATCTCTTTTTAAGCAACCAAATTATAATCATAGCAAATAAAAATTTACTTTCTTTTGTTGACATGGTATAAAAAGTGTCACGCTTTCATGAAAGTACCATATCCACAACTTCGCTTAACTAAATAAATTTATTTTAAACTCATAATCATTCTCATCAAAGCTTAAATATTTCAAAATCATAATTTACTTTCATTAACTAATTATGTCATCATTTATTGCCATGTTGTAAATGTCAAGATTAACAATTTCTTGCAAACATAATAAAGAGAAGTTTCATGAACATGTATATTGAAAGGTATGGTACTAAAATCCCTACTCTAATTTATTAACAATAACCATTTAAACATAATGCGATCAAATTATGCTCATAAAGTAAAAATCCACAAAAAATAAATAACAACCATTCAACAACATTTTTACAAGGAGTTTGAACCATAACCCAAAGAAGGGTAACCTTCAAAAACAATGTTACCGCACCAAAAGATACATCCATTTCTATCTTACCCTAAAGGTCATGGAAAGGTGGTTCCAATTCCATATTCACAACTTACCACTAATACAATCCAATAGGATAAGATTTTCACAATATTAACACAAGCTCCCTAACACTAAGTAAAGCATACCACACATCTCTATTAAAATATTTTTGGGTGATGAAAGTGATTCATATCAAATTAAAATGCTAATAAATGATACTCATCATAAAGATAAAACACAGGGAGTCTCGCAACAATTCTAAATGCCACACCATACTAGCCTCGCACTATCCCCGGTAAAGGTTAGGGTCATGATAGTAAATATTCTAAGTAAATCCCACTTCTTCTCCAAAACAAGAAACTAAATAACTCATTAATTCACTTTGAAAAAAATTCCTTGAACCTCCTAAAATGATAACCACACCCTATTTTCATATGCCCAAAATAAATTATGTCCATACACATTGGTAATGTTGTACCTACTTTACAACTAAACACAAAAAGATTTCACCCTTTTATCTCATCACATGCATACAAGATAATATGTTTTCTTATAAACATTTTTACATCATGTCATTCTAAAAATAGTAAGGAGGTGAAGAAACTAGTCACCGGGTGACTAGGATGATCAAAACTTAAACTTATAAGGAGAGGAAATACTAACATAAGTCATCAAGTTAGCACCATTCACCTTGAAATGCAGCTCCCAAAATGACATAGAGTATTCCCAACAACACTCAAAATAATCATCATTTTCTAATGTAAAATACAATGATAATCGAAAAGGCCTTCACTAAAGAGCTTCTTCTAGAAGTCATACTATCATGGATATCTCAAGAAATTAAAAGTCTACAAGAAAGTTGTGATTAAACAGTGAAGTTTCAAAATAGAGTTTCCTTCCCAAGGATTCTCAACCACCAAAAAGTTTGATGAGAAGATCACATACAACATAGAGAGATAAGTATTCCTCCAAGGACTTGTGCTTCCATCCTAGTATAAAAATTCAACTTATATCACATTCCTCTTAGGGACATTGAGATAGGGTATTGAGAAATTGATAAATCCCCAACATAGTCCTACCAAGGACCAACATTTTCATAAAACCAAACAACCACATTCCATCTAGGACTAGTCCTAAGGACATTCTAGTTAAGACTCAAAATGCAATTCATTCACTAGATTAAAGTTCCTAAGCATATAAAAACTCACAAGAGTAATTGCATATTTCCACAAAAATAACCACAACTTCCATCACAAGGAATTGAATTCCACATTAAGGTAAGTGCATGGAAATGGGGGGCCAAAAGGGGGTCTTAAGTGGACACTTTTTTCTAAAAAATAAAAAACTTCAACTTGTACAAGTTATTTGAGATAGTTACACTCAAAATTTGAAGATGTTATAAGAACATGAATTGTAGCATTTCAAGTCTAGTTTCTAAACTACTATTTTTTTGAAAATGGTTAAGTGGGTTAAAGATATAAAATGTCAATAGGTGCTCTGTTTTTGTAAAAAAACATAGTAGACATACGGTTGGTCGTGCCCCCATTTTTGAGCACTATTTATTATTTTTGAAAACCCTTTGGTGGAAAGATAAATAGGAGCATCTAGTTTGGAATGATGTTTTTAGATTTTTTAGTGAGTATTTATTTTTTT
This sequence comes from Taxus wallichiana var. yunnanensis, assembly GCA_018340775.1. NCBI lineage: Eukaryota > Viridiplantae > Streptophyta > Pinopsida > Cupressales > Taxaceae > Taxus > Taxus wallichiana. Next base: position 714,365,413 of record CM031235.1, on the reverse strand, counting down.
ATGATTTTTCAAGTACAAATATTTTGAAAATTAAAAAATAACGGATAGCCGACCGTGCCCCCCCTAACTACCTAAAAAAATATCAAAAATTATAATTTTTTTTTGAATATGCATATAATTAATCCTAGTTTGGGACTATATATATATTTTTAATTTGGAGAAGTGAAACAAAAGATACATGACAAAAGATAAGCATTTAGAATTACTTAAAAAAGAGGTATAAAAGACATAGTTTGAAATAAATATAAATGGAAACCTTACAATAGTAAAAAATATAAAAATTATATATTTAGAAAGAGGATAGTTTTCTTGACATTGTAGGCAAATTTTAAAGAAAGATTGCAATCGTTTTCATAGGATTTATCATAGTGAAAGGTGAGTTTTTGCATTTTTGTCAAAAACATGCAGGTTGCTATGTTGTAACAGGTCTAAGGCTCGAGTTTGGGAAACCAAATAAATTCCAAACATGGAAAAATTTGGTTTGTGTGCATAGTAAAAATAATTTGTATGCGTTAAAACATGTATGCTCTATAATGTGTATGTGTTATAACGCATGTGCGTTCCTTAGTGTATGGGTTTTATATGTATGTGGTAGCCTTCTATTTACAAAATTATTGTTTATACTCTTTTATTTCTTATACTTTAAATTTATTTTAGTAAATATAAGAAATTAGGGTCACTTTGTACCTTATGGAACTAGTCTCATAGCTCCATGAGTCACGGTTTAGGAGATAGTTCTTTAAATCTAATTTGGTCAGTACATATGTATTTTTCAAGATTTCAGCATTCAACCTAAAGATTTTAGGAAATAATATAGTCATTATTTAGGTTTTGGGGCCTTTAGGATTGTTTACTGACATTTGTAGGAGTGTTAGATGTGTCAAAATTAGATTTTACAAACCTCACAAATTTCAAAGGAAATAACAACTTGCTTTCAAATATATGGACTCGTGAAATATCTTATAATACATAACAAATCAAAACACATGTGCATGATTTTATTAATTTGAGAATCCTTGATGACATCTACAAATACTACTCACATTATTGAGCTCATTACAAAAATCAACAAAAACCTAAAGTTATTACAATGGTGTTTCTTCACGACCCTTGAAAATTTTCGCTTCTTCCATGCAACTCACTCATCTCTCTACTCCTTTTCACTTTAGTCCCTCGGGTGGTAGGCTCGATTCACTTTGTGCACACATTTTGTTATTTCACTTTAGAAATCCATGTGCATTATACAATTTAACTATTACCTGAAAGCATTTGTGATAAGACCACATAATCATCACCATCACCCAACTTTTGTGTTGCACAAGTTCCTTTCTCCATTATCCTTCTCACCATCCTTGTGTGTGCCCATGTACTTAACTAATATAGTAAAAATTATGTAATAAATTCAATTCCCTCATGATACTCATGCATCACAAATTATCAAATTGACTGATTGATTCATGCCTATATTTTTAATTAGTCCTAGATGAAGTAAAAAATCAAATCATATAGTTCCAATAAGTTTCACATGGCCCCCCGGTTTTTACAAGTTTAATTTAGACAGGGCTTCCAAAGGAAATCCTAAAATATCGGCGGTTGGGTGTGTTCTAAGGGATACCTATGGTTCTTTGGTCCGAGTTGGATCCTTCAAGATTAATTTGGTAACTTGCAACTTTGCCGAGGTAAAATCTCTTCTCTTCGGCATCAAAATGGCAATTCAACTTAGTTATTTTGAAATCATCATGAAGGTGACTCCCAAGTTATTATTCAATCCATCAAGAAAGGCAATGTTGTTTCATGGAGGCTCAATATTCTAATTATGTAAATTATTCATTGGCTATCCAAATTTGTGATTTGGGAAATCCATCATGCATATAGGGAAACTAATATGGTGACAGATGCTTTGTCCATTATGGAACCTATCAAATCAACAATTGTATTTTATCTACCAATGGAGTACAATGGGATTTAATGGAGGCCTTATTATCTCATGATTGATCTAGAGGATCTTTACACATGTGATATATCTCTCTCTTCATGGAAGGCCCTTTATTTAGGGTAGGCGCTTTCATTTTTCATAATTTTCCCTTCTTCCTCTCGCGTCTCCCTATTCATGGCTCTCCCGCATTATTTGATTCTTTACCTACACATAGAAAAGCATGAAGTTTTCTTATTTACCTCTATTCCACCAAGTTACCTCTGACAAGGTTTTTGGGTGGGATCCTCAAAGGTGCTCAAGGAAATTTAGAAAAATATAGGCCTTGTCTACCTGTAAAATACTAGGTGTGCTAGGGTTGATTCTGAAATAGCTAGCATCTTTGTTTCCCATTTGCTCCCAATAAAACATGATAATGATTTCATTTTTCCTATTTCCCTTTTTTAATCCATCCCCATCACCGTATTGGCCTTGAGGAGGCTTTGGACTAGGGGTGCCTTACTTCTTTGTTTTCCTCTCACATGTGTCCAGACTCCTCCGCACAAGTGGATAGTGGTTACCTGATGGAACTAGAGTTTCGCAACAACCTTCTTCTACAGCTTCATTGTTTTGGTTCATACCATTTTCCAGATCAAAGGTTTCGGTCCCTCTCACGTGTCACTCCTTAATATCCACACCTTGGCATAACCGATCAGTCCTCTTCCTAATTGGATTCAACAACTCGTGATTCGTGCCAACTCCTCTCTCTTTTCCTGTTGAAAATTGCCAAACTTGGCACCTCTGTAAGCTTTGTGGGAAGAAGGAAGTAGCTTTTGATGTCATCCCTTTTGATATTGTGGAGATATCGATGAATAAGAACCTAATGGTTCTATCTCTTTTGATCATGTTTATTTTGTTGTCATGAAGCTAAATGTTCATCTCGCCTATGTTTTTTAGTTGTTGTTAATTGGTTTTGTTGGGTGACATCCCCTTTCCTACTTGTATTCGATGTATCCATTATGAGAAAATGTTATCATCATCTTTTTTTCATTTCCCGTAAGGGTGTGACCCCATTCAGCCCTAGGTTCAAAGCTCCGTCAAAAGCATTTATTAATAAAAAAGTTTCCCATGGCTCAATTTAATCAATATTTATTCTCTTATTGAACAAATAAACTAACTATGTAATGCATGATATAATTAGGGGTACAATTGAGTCCAAATTCACTGTTTTCATGTAAAATATCTAGCATGAAAAATTGAAAATCTTAAGCATGACAACTAAGCCCCTAATTGAAAATTAGGCTTCTAGTCAATGTGCATCCTTCCTCTAACCAACTTACATTTAGTTCAACCTTCACCCTAGCTTAGAGGAAATTCCTAACAAGTTTTTCAAGTTTTTTTAGTGTGCATGGATGATTACCCAAGGTGATAAATTAATTCAGTAAGATTTAGTGAAAGACAACTTCCTCTGGAGGCCTAAAAAGGCCATTTTTGGCCATTTTGCAACTAGTAAACACCCTCTGGGAATGTTCAGGAAATTATAAAGCATATGAGGGTTATTTTGGAGATAATTGAATGTTTTTGAATAAATTTAGGAAAATTTAGGAAATAAAATATCATTCAAGATCCATTTGTTCAACAATGGGTATTTAGGGTGTAGGGAATGAGAGCTTCAATAGTGAATGTTGTCTTCTCTAGAAGATTCTAGGAGTTCTCAAATGAGTTAAGAGGAAAACAAATATGCATCAGAAATCTATTAGAATCCTCTACAAGGGGTAAATATTAAATTTTATCTAAGGCTTAAATATTTCCTAATATATTTCAAACTTTTTCAGTTTCCCCTCTCAGTTTAAGAAGGAATATGCCCTAAATTTTGAGTTTATGGAAGGAATGAATTTTGGAAATGATTTGATTGATCTTTAAATGTGATTTTTATTCAAAATCATACTTGAACCATTTTCCTAAGCTCCCGTGGTGAAAAATTCAAGATCGGTGTCTAAAAATAAACATCCAAGGCAAAATTGGCTTTCCAAATCAGGCACAATCACACATTAGACACTCTTTTGTCCCCTCTATTCCTTAGGGGAAAATGGGGGCATGAGGGAGACAAAATTGTAATCCCATCCTCCTCCCCAAGTTATATTTTGGACACCCAAGTGTCCTAGGTGTCCCATTGTCCCTTATGTCCACATGGTGTAAAGGGGATAAAAGGGACCTCATCATGATGTTGGTAGAAGGGATTCATCTTGGTTGAAGTAATTAATAAAAAGGGACATCATAGATATTACATTGTGATAATGAAGATATTGGGGTGTCGATGTGTACAAAATACAATCACTTAGATAATGTGTGGAATCAAGAGAATCATGAGGTTTCTAAAGGATATGTAACATTAAGATCCTCATTTAAATTCAATTCATCAATGGAATGATCATCATGAGAATGATGAGAAAGGATAACCATGAGTGGTGGTGGAAGTCATCTCGATCTCACAAATGGTGGATATATATTGAGAGTGTTTCTAAACACTTAATCAATGTTTGGCGATGTGCTCACATCTTGTAATTCAGGAGTGGATTTTGTATTACTTCAATGCATTTGGAGGTCAAGAACATGGATCTCACCCTCAAACATTCCTTTAAGAAGTTTTGGTGTTCCCATGTAGAAAGGGATTTTTATGACGAGAATGGTTTTTAAACCTTTAGTAGAGAGGAACAAAGAAACTAAAGTTTTAATATGTGTGTAAAATTATCCTTATAGGATTTATCATTCCTTCATATATGATGGTCTTGAATGCCTTAGTAGCTTGGAATAGCTCATCCTGGCTTGTTCCTTGAAGAAGGTTTGAACATAATGGCAGAGTCAGGATATGGAGATCATCAACTCACTCCTTGAGTCTCACATTTCACTCACTTTCCTGACCATGAGTGGAAACATCCTAATATCAATGAAAAAAACATTCTAAGATCAATGGAATAACTTTCAAGACTTGATTCTTCCTGAATCTAAAAATTTAGGCCCATTTTTGTTTGGAACCAAAAGGGGCAATTGCATTGTTTTGAAATGCTTCATAAAACCTTCAAGCCTTAGAGAAAAATTTATGTTTCCAACATTTAGAGGATTCACATAGATTTCTAATGCCTATTTATTTACCTCCTAACTCCTTACGGAGCTCCCAAAATCATCTAGAGAAGTCAAGTTTCACCATTAGAGTGTTTGTTCCTTGCACCTAGAAAACCTGTTGTTGAGAAGATTATCCTTGAATGAGAAAACCTTTCCTAAATCTTCCTAAATTACCTCCAACACTTCAAATATTTCCTTACGTCACCTTTGCATGCTTATTATATTTCCTGAATTCTCATGGAGGGTTTTTGGTTAGCTCTAGAATGGCAAAAAAAACTAGGATGAAAATTGAAAATTTTAAAGCATGACAACTAAGTCCTTAATTGAAAATTAGTCTTCACAATTATTGTGTATCCTTCCTATGGCTAGCCTACCCTCAATTCAACCTTTACCCCATCTTAGAGGAAAGTAATAAGAATATTATTTAGTGTGTTTCAGTGTATAGGAAGAGTTTCTAAGGTGATTGATCAACTCATTTAGTTTTAATGAGAGATTACTTCCTCCAGAGGCCTAAAAGGCCATTTTTGGCCATTATGTAGCTAATTGAACACCCTCTAGAAGTGTTTAGGGAAAATATAAAGCATCTAAGGGTGATTTCAGAGAGTATTGAAGATGTATAAGGAAATTTAGGAAAATTTAGGAAAGAAAATCTCATTTAGGAGCAACTTGTTTCAAGTGTAGGGAACGAAAGATAAAATGGTGAAAGCTGACTTCTCCAAATGATTCCAAGAGTTTCAAAAGAGTTAGGATGTAAAAAAATAGGCATTGGAAATATATTAGAATAATCTACAAGTTGGAATAATCAACATTGATTCAAGGCTCAAATACTTCTTGAGGTACTTCAAAACTTTCTGAATGCCCCTCTTGATTTAAAATGAAATGGAACCTAAATTTTAAGTTACAAGTAGCATTATATTTTTATAATATTTCCATTGATCATAAAATGTTATTTTTATTGTTTCATTGAAGTATTGAGGTTGAGAAAATGTAACTCATTCTCAAATTTCATTCAAGGATTCATCCCCCTATCTTGAGGAGGAAACCCATTTCCTCGAGGATCAACTTGAGAAAAAGCGATGTCCATGTACCATAAGAATGCTTCCACCCAAGTTTCATCTTGGTCATGAAAATTAATTAAGAAGGATTCATCATGTTCAAAGTTGAAATGGGGAGCTCAAGGAGTGTGATTATCTAAAATGTGGAAATATCTTATAGTTAATCTAATCTAGAATGACATGTAAATGTAGGAAAGATGTGAGTGATCCAAGAAACTATGTAAAGGGAAATATTAACCCTAATTTACAAGTGATAAAAGTAAATAACTCATCTAATTTTATAATCTTGTGGGATTATGTCACGAAATGACTGGAGGAATAAGAAACAAGAACGACTGTGCAGAGGTCTCGAAAAGGATGGATATAGACTGCTTATCTGGACTAGAGCACCTAGAGAGGGACTCGGGCACCTACATGTGCTTTGGTCTACAAAATGAGTGACTGGTCTTTGTAACAGGTTTGGAACCGAGTTTTACAGGTTCGGAAGGTGGTATGAAACCCTCGGTGTATGTCGCATCGATTCGCTACACTACGTTAGATGTCGCTGATAATCCAAGTTGATAGATAGACCTATAAAAGACAAAATAAGAGTATCAAAACCCTAAAAAAAAAAAAATTCAAATGAATGGGTTAGACTGACCTCAATCTGCCACAATAGTGGGCTTACTAACTCGAGCATTGCACTACATTTCAGACCTAAATGTAGTTTTGGTGAGTGTGTGCATAATGTGCCCTAGGTGCTCTTATATTAGTTGCACTTTGTGAAGTAACAAGTAATAACTAGATGTAGAAAATGTAATATAATGTGTGCATGGAATAGAATAGAATCCCTCCCCTATTCTTGTGTGATGCAGATGAACTAGCCTTATCCTTGTGATGGAGCTAATGGATGCAAATGATCTCCAAATGGATGCAAATCTAGGTGGATGATAGTAGTGACTAGTTCTTGGTCCCTCATTATGGTCTCATAACTTTATATTTATAGGGTTATCTTGATCTAATTTCATAATTAACCCAAATGAACGACCACCAAAACGATAAAGATTTAAAATGGCTAGAAAGAGCCCAAAAAGTGGCAGGATAGTGTAAAAGGGATCGAGACGCCCTGGTGGGACCATGGTGCCCCATTCGAGGCTAAAATAACATGAAGTGATGAAATTTAACGGGAATGTACGTGTAAAAGTTAGGGAATGATGAAATAAAATAAGAGAAGATGGCCAAAAGATGAGATTTAATTAGTACTTTCTTCACTCAAAAACCTTCTAAATAGTAGTATGAGACCAAAACTAAATAATGTCTAAATTACATGATTTTGTGACTACATTTTACCCCCACTTTATGTTGGTGAATGGAAAGCTCAGTAACATAAATTAGATAGATATGCCTACTTGATGTCCATGAATATTGTAGTAGAAAACATGTTGATGGACTAGAAAAAGCATGGAATGACAAAAATATGGTGGGGTGTGGAAACTAAAGATGAAAATACGTAAAGAAAAGTGATGAGAGTGAACCTAGGGCGGAGACGTGTGTGTAGTTTTTGTTGTATGTGATGTAATTGCATGGTTAGTATGGTGTGTGTTGTTGTGAAGTTTTGTTGTTGACACCGTTATTGTTGTTGTTGTTGTTGTCGTTGTTGCCCCCATTTGACTGCTTATTTCTCATACGGCTGGACCTACAAGGAGAAAACAATCAAGTAGTCAAATATGTATGTATGTATGTGTAAAAACGCAATGTAAAAGACACATGTAAAAGTATGTAAAAATAATGTGAATGTAAAATACAAAAAATGAAAGAGTGTAAATGGAACATGTTCACCTGATCCATGTCGAGAAAGAGAGTGTAAAAGGATATCATGTACTGGCGAGTTTTTGGGTGATCTCACGCCACCTTGGTCGAAGAATTTTACGGAGAAATCCACATTATTATTGTTCTTGTAACTATTTCCTTGAATATGTGTGAAGAGATCTCTGCACGTCCTATTTTTTTGGCAATCCGCGCCACCGACTAAAGTAGTGTAGGGAGGCACACCCACTTTGTAACCTCTAAGACTCAGTAACTACTTCCCCGAGAATGCTAAGGACAAACATGTCCTATAAAATCCATTGTGTATGGGGTTTGTAGACTAGTCTAAAACCACTCTTTTATAACCGAACCGAACCAAAGTAGAATCGATGTGTAGTGTGTAGAAAAACCCCAAATGATGCCCCCTCTTTGTGGGCACATGTGATGTCACTGATAGGAGAAATGCGGCCCCAAAATAGGACCAATTGCATGTACTTTGAAACTCTACCCTACAGAGGGGAGGGAATGTGCTTGGTAGAAATCAAGGTGCACACAAACAAGAGGCTAGCCAAAATAAGTGTTAGTATGAACAAGCATGCATATAGAAAACAATGTATAATCTACACAAACTATGTAAAAGTTACCAAGCAAAGTAATGTAAACACGCAAGAAGAAAAAGTAAGCCATAAAAAGTGGGTTGCAAACATAATACATCACTCACAATGTCACAAGACACGCAAGGCCATCATGGCCACAAACAACAAACAAGTGTGCACAAAAAACATATGGCAAGGCCCGTAAACAAGAGAAAGTAGTAGACAAGTAATGTATCAAACAGGTATGGAAGCAAATTTCCATACAAAACAAATTTGCACATGAAGTACCCATTGGTGTGTTAGAAATATAACTAGTATTTCAAAAGCATGTATAACCAAGGAATGTAAAGTGTTAAGTACAAAATGAAACAATAGCACACTGTGAGAGACAAATGTGGATGCCCCAGACTAAAAGGTGTAGGAAGGGTAGAAGGAAAGCATCCGTGATGCGTATAGGAGACCCGTATTTGTGATCACAACTAGAAAAATACATGAACACGCATGTGTGGATGATATAGATAAATGAAATACAAGTAATATAATTGGAATATGTAATAAAGTGACCATGAACAAGCAAAAGTAAGCAAGATTAAGATCAACCATAATATGCATTATGTTGTGGATGGATGGTATGGAGTGTAAAATGGAGTGATAGGAGTCATGTGCCCCCTAAGTGAACGGAAATGTATGCAATGAGGTTCATTTTTTTTTGCCCCTCAATATTTAATAATGAACCGTAAACGAGAGTCTGTCATTGGGAAATGGTCGAAGTGTGTGTTGTGTCTAACACGTTGTGATGAATATGTATGTGTAATGGTGAGATGCAACCTAGCAATGATGTGTGTGTGAACCCTTATATCCAAAGTGTATACCACGGCCAAATGAATGTATAAGAGATGATTTAGCCTAAGTGTATATCACTATAAGATGAAAAGTGGGAGTGGTGATGTAACCTAAGGTGTATACCACTACAAAATGATAGAATGGGTGACCATTTATCCTAAAGCGTATGGCACTAACCTAGTAATGTTACATGATGAAAGGTCAAATGATAAATGCGTAATGAAGAGAAGGTCTGCTTTGATTTGTAAACCCTCGGCAGTCAATTATGGACCGAGGAACTAAAGTGCATCATAGGGTAGTAAGTGCGGTGCATGAAGACAATGAAGTGCGTGTGATAATAATAGACGGCCATATCATGTGTAGGATGTGTGATATGCAATGTATAGAATGCAATTAAAAAAGGTAGAGATAGACTAATAGTATGAAACACACGTTATGTGATGTGTATGATGAGTAGTATGTAATGTTAGATGTAAGTGTGACACATGTATGATGAGGACTAGTACAATGTATGACGGTGGATGTGTAAATGTCAAAAAGATGTAAACGAACTATAGAATGTGTGATGTGTGAATAGACGTAGTGTGTAGTAACTATTGTGCAGTGTGTGGGGTTCATGTGTAGTAATACCTCAACAGTCAAGTGTGAACCAAAGCACAAGAGTGTGTCATCTTTACATTTATTTACAAAAGATATCTATTATTTTTATTTTTGCACCCCTTGAAAAAATAGAGCAACTTACACAAGTATGGACTTGGTGGATGTTCAAGGATAGAATTGGTCAAGCCACGAAGAAGTTAAGCATGCCACGGAGCTCGGGAAGATTCGTGGAGATATGAATATATCTGCGGAAGGTTATGAAAATCTGCATTACACTGGTGAAGCCGCAAAACAAGGAGGAGTACATGATGACACCGTGGATAAAAAGGAAAAAGTCGTGCCATCAAAAAGTGTTGTGAGGGATTATACAGATCCATAGAATGAGAGAGAGCTCCGAGGATGTCAAAAGCTGCATAAAACTAAAATTTGGAAAGCCACAGAAAACCACAATTTCCGCGTAAGGAAAGATCATCATAATTCTCAAATTCTTGGCCCGATCCTTGTGAATTTCATATCCATGGAAAGATGTTGGCCTCATCTATGCATAGAGTCTGAACTTCAAATTTAAAAGTAGTTGGTGGAAGTGACCTCGAGAAAACATCTTTAGCAAGCACAAATGCAATTTGATTTTCTCAACCACCCGCATTTAATACATTATGGGTGCTCACTCTTTCTCCTACAGAGCGTGGCATGTGGAATTAGATTTTCGTGAGGCGTTCATTCCCTTTTTTCAGAGCATGTAGAGAAATTAAATGAAGTTTGTCACCGTGGTGGAGAAAGAATTCAAATTTTCCCTCTCTTTCTTCTCTCCTCCTTTCATTTTTCTATATATTGTAAAGTGATGCCCAATTTTAATGTTGGATACTTTGGGAATGTGAGGGCATCATTTCAATCCACACAAGTGTTATAAGATTTGCATGCCTTGGGCTATGTCTTTGTAATTTTTTGCTTCTTCCTCCTGTATCGTGATGATCTTTACATGATCTCTTGGCAATAAAATCTTTGGTTTTGTGGCTAGTTTCGCCTTAACTATTGTTTTATTGCATTCTCTTGCCTCTCATTCATTTGCAGGTGTGTTGTATGCATTGTTTCAGATATCTATGTCTATTGTGCATTGTAAAGGTGGAACTTGGGACGTGATTTGATCTGTGGTTATCGTTTCAACCCTCCTCATCGTAGTTTTCTTCCATTTTCTCTCTTGCCTAAGTATTCATCCCCTTTCTTTTGGTGTTATCACCTCTTTTAGTTTAGGTTTATGTTTTATGCATCTCCTTCTCACCCTGTCTCTTGGAAAGTTAGAGTAGAGCTAGATAGTTGCATTTCAATTCCTAGGAGTAGTTTAGCATTAGGAGTAAGTAGAGGAAGCCAACCTTCTTTGGAGGTCTATCTTAGTTCGAGTCCCACAACTTGGAGACAATCCCATGTTGTCTCAAATCCCAAATTTTCTATGATTCGAGAACGGTGCACATTTGAGCTCCAATAGTTTTGGAGCGCTCATCGGGACCTTGGAATTAATATTTCAGTTTTGTCAAGTTTTGATGTGTATCTTGGCAAAGTTCTAGCCTTTGTAGTATTTGTAGTAACACATCTGGTGACTCCATTCAAAATATCAACTAGTTTCAGCAGTACTGGTAATCTTAGTGCCCTTAATTCATTAGAAGGATCCAAACACGATTGAGAAAAACAAAAGGAGGCATGTTTTAGTACTTGTAGTTATCTCCTAGCATAGGCAGAAGAGGAAGAATGATTCAAATATCTCCATCTCCTCCGAATTGAACTCTTTCTACACCTCCTCTTAAAAGGACCTTCTTGCAGATCAATAAGAGTTGTCGACTTATTAGAATGGATCATAAAAAAACCGCCACAACAAAATCCATTTCTAAACTTCACAAGTAGCAATCCACTTGTTTTGAATGCTCAAAATCCTATTCCAGTAGTTTCCTTGAAAAAATACTCTATATTTTACTGGAGAAAATCACACTACTCTAGTTTACCACATTCAGGACATTGCAAATGTCTATGTTATCCATGAGATTGCTAAGATGGACATGGCAGTCAAAATTTTGGCTTCATCACTTAAAGGAAAGCTCTATAATGGTTCAGAAGCCTAGGGGTAGGAACAATTCAAAATTGGGATCAATTGTGCACAACCCTTTGTGACCAATTTGGTGAAAGAGTAGACAACCTATCTCTATTGAGCAGTTAACTACAATTAAGAGAGTACCTAATGAGAAAATGGTGGATTTCAACTTCAGATTCCAGAGAACTTGGGATAGAATTCCAACTCTCATGAGACCTATAACAAAAGGTGCATTTCTTTAGATTTTAAAATCTTAACTCTGATATATTTGTTATGATACAATCTATGGGAGGAAAACTCTACCAGCTTCTTATGTAATTGAAATCAAATATGAAAATAATTGAATCCAAGATGGGAAATTATCCCCTAGACCACCCATGTCATTCTATCCAGAATTACCTAAATTTTCCCAACCTTCTATTACTCCTATCCCTAAGCCAAATCCGCAACTGTTGCTTCCACCTCACAAAATCCCACTCAACAAAAGGAGGATGAAGAAATGAAGGCTCTGATTAGAAACTTGACAAAAAAATTTATATCCCTAGAGAAACAACAAACCCAATCCTATAAGAATTATCGAATCAAGGGCAATCTCCAAATCAGGGGTACCAACCATATAGAAATCAACAGTCTAATCAAAGGTATGCACCAAACCAACAAAATAAAATATGGTAAGGTCAAATGCTCCTCTTCCATTGGAAATAATCCATCCTCTACAAGCAATTCCTCCTCCCAGTTTAAGCCAGGCTTTAGTTCCTGTGTAAAACAATATGGCACAAGAAATAGAGTGGTGTTTTGCATGTAATCTGTCTCAAAATCAACTTGGCTGTGAAAGGGAAATGCACCTTCAAGCATATATGGTCCAAGCTCTTCTAGTCAATAGGAACCATTGTTAGAGGCACAAAATCCAAATGCATAAGTAAATCAAGAGACCAACAATGATGCTAACCTTATATTCTTCATAGTTGAGGAATTTTGTGTGCTCAATCAAGTGCCAAGTAGCTCCAAATACCCTAAACAAGTGTAGCTGATAATGTATGGCACAAGAAGCATATGTTGGAAGCTCATTTTGCATCTTCCTTTGGTCTAAGAAATACTATAGAAAAGGAAAGGAGATTGGACTGAACAAAGAAAATCCTCGGGTGAAGCAGAAGCAAGGAACCACGAGAAACCTCATAATGAAGTGGAGAAAAAGTCAAAACAATTTTTGGTGCTCGATAAATTTCTCGCGAGAAAAGGAGATTATTTTTCTACCAAATCTTCTCATCCAAACAATGTCGCAGAAAAAGAAATAAAATAACATATCACAAATGCGAAGTCCGAGTCTCCCATTCAACATTGTTGAGCAAATGAAGAAAACCAATGTCAATGTCTCAATGTGGGATGTGCTTGCTATTCCATCACAATGTGATCTCCTATGTGAAGCCCTTAAGAAACTACCTCCCATGGATCCAATAATTCAAAAGGCTCATGCCGCGATCAATGTCTATCAAGAAAAGAGTGATCAAGTAAGTAAAACTATCAAAACCCCACCCTTTTACACATCGATAATTATGGGTAAATACCTATTTCACAATTGTATGATTGATTCTGGGGCTAGTACTTTTGTAATGCCCAAGAAAATTTTTGATATCTTAGGTCTCAAATATAGTCCTGTTTCTAGGGGAGTTTTACAAGTTGATGGGTCAATTATGAATGTCTGGGCATAATAAAAGACCTTGAGTTAACACTTCATGCTTGCCCAAGCGTCACCATAACCCATGACATTTCAGTCATTAACCTTCCTCCTATGTTTCCCTACGGCTTGTCCAAAGACTTCACTGCTAAAGTAAATTGTTATCTATCCTCAAATTAGACTCACATACTTTTGAGAACCAGATTTGGTACCCGATTTACAATACAAGCTGAGCCCATATTTTCTTACCATATTGAGCCATATGACCCAACTCCCATCCAATCAAATTTATTAATATTAGAACAACATGAGAAGGATTCCACTACGGATGAATAGACCATCCCTCTTTCCATGTCTTATTTTTGCTAGATGAATGAGTTGAGAGAGATCATAAGTTAGATCCTTATGATGAAGAGTTCAAAACCTTTGAGACTAGTCTCCAGCACTTATTGTATTCTCCAGAATAATTTGTGATACCCATGACATTTAAACAAGAAAAGGAAATTTCTTCCGCCTATGGCAGATGTTATTTAATGGTTCAAGAAGCATAAATTGAGTTAGTGAGGGTGTTTTGCTCATTTGTTAAAAAAATGAAAACTTCTTCTTCACTCATAAATTTTAGTTTACATGTTCAAATAATGTGGTGGAATACGAGGCATTAGTGCATGGAATATTGATCACGGAAAAGAGGAAAATCAAGGAGTTGCAGGTCTTCGGAGATACTGAATTAGTCATTCACCAATTCCACGGCGGGCGGCGTACAACAAAGAACTAGTTGTTGAAAGCTTACCAAAACAGAGTCTGGGATTTATTGGAAATCTTTGATGTCATTAACCTACAGGTTATGCCCAGGATGCTAAACGAGACACAGATCAAATGGCAGCCCTTAGATCTCAATTCTCACCGCCGAGGATTTGATCAGAGGGAATTTTCAACATATAAAAATGGTGGTCAGACCATCTATTCCAGACAATCAGGCCTTTTGGAAGGTATTTGACAACAATGAACAAATTGTGCAGTTCATCCAAAATGAGGTGGATTTCTCCTTAAAGATGCAAGCTGATGTAGGAAGTATATGGGGGCAGATTATTCAAATAAAATCAAACAAGTTTCCAAAGGATTGGTCACTCTGGAACAAATTTTCAGTCCAGATGATGAATTCAAAGGAATGGAAAATAACATGGGAGCAAATCAGAAGATTGTCGATCAATTTTAGTTGCTCCAGAAAGGAACTTCTACTTGGAAGGGTATGTAATAAAGAATAAAAGGAAGCATTTGTTTCCTTATGCCGGAAGTTTAGTGACGTGTTCTCATGGGACTATGAAGATTTGAAATAATTCAATCCAGACATAGTTCAACATTCTATCGACCTAGATCCCAATATCAAGCCAATTAGATAGAAATAGAGACCAGCCAATCCCAAGATTGAACCCCTCATGAGAAAGGAGCTCTCCAAACTCATTGAGGCCAAAATAATTTTTCCAATTAAGTATTCTACTTGGGTGGAAAATTTGGTCCCAATCAGGAAGAAGAATGGTGAAATATGGCTTTGGATGGATTTCAGGGATTTGAATAAGGCCTCCCTCAAGGATCACTATCCTCTTCCCTCCATGGAACAATTTTTTTAGACAACGAAAGAGTAAAGAGGTTTTCTATGCTTGATTGTTATTCTAGTTTCAACTAGATTAAAGTAAATGAAGAAGATCAGTATAAAACCGCATTCACCACCAAATGGGAATGTTTTCTTATCAAAAGATGCCTTTTGGATTATCAAACGCAGGTGTTACCTTCCAAAGAGCAATGGATATTGCCTTCAAAGGATATATCAATTAGTTCATCTTGGTTTACCTAGATGATATCACTATTTTCTCCAAGCAAAGTGCAGATCACATGAAGCACTGGAGAAAGTATTTGAAAGATGCAGAGAGTTTGGTGTATCCCTCAATCCCAAGAAATGCAACTTTGTAGTCCCTAGAGGCAAGCTCTTGGGGCATATTGTATCAAAAGAAGGCATTTCCATCAATCCATAAAGAGTTACAAACTGATCGCACTCTGTTCCTTACTAACTCACAAGAAGGATCTGTAGTCTTTCCTTGGAAAGATAAACTTTATTAGGCACGCTTCATTTATAACTTCATGGGTTTGATAAGACCTATTACTCTCATGCTCAAGAAAGATGCAATAAAATGGACCAGCAGAAAGAAAGAATAGTTTTGAAAAGATAAAAAAGAGATTTGTCGGGCCCTACATTGATTAATCAAGATTATACTAAGTATTTAATCATATATGACTATGGCATGGAATCTAGTATAGATACAATTTTTAAACACCTAAATGATTAAGCAATTGAAAGCGGACCTATGGAATTTTTCAGTTAGACGCTAAGGAATTATGATCTCAAGTACAATTATATTAATAAATAGGTGTTTTCCATCATGAGATCCTTAAAGAAATTCAAAATCATGATTGCTTTTAGCTGGCGTCAAGATTTTAATATCACATTCCAGTGTTAGAGACTTCATTATGGGAGCAGAAATCAGTGAGAAAAGATTTGGATGGGTAGTTAAGATCATGGAATATGATGTGACCATCAAAGCTACAAAATTGGTAAGAGGAAGAGAACTTTGTGAGTAGTTGGATCTGGATGGTGCAGAACCTCAAGAGACCACCCTCATGAATGAAGTGCCTTCAAATGATGAGTTACCACACGATGTTGAGTGGTAGCGAGGATGAAATAAATTTGTTTAACAAGCATAGTTGGATTACTTGATATGACTAAGTTTTTATCTACTGGTGTATATCCCCTTGGTTTGAATAAAGAAAAGAGAAGACATCTAAGATTGCAATCCATTCCTTATGCGCTTGTTGGTGGCATATTGTTCAAAAGAAATATTGATGGAGTATTGCTCAAGTGCATTGAAGGTGAGCAATGTGACAAGGTTCTAACTGAATTCCATGATGGCTTCTCATGTGGACATTTCTACCTAAGGCCATAACCATGAAAATCATAAAAACGGGCTATTTCTGGCTTGTGTTGTTTGTGGATGCTCACAGGTGGGTTAGGAAGTGTAAGGAATGTGTGCTCTTCACTGGAAAGAAAATATTGGCAGCCCTGCCACTTCATCCAATTCAAGCAGATCATCCATTTGCACAATGGGGTCTTGACTTCATTGGGATGATCAACTCCGCCATCTATCAAGTGGTCATAAGTGGGTACTCACAACTGATCTATTTCACTAGGTGGATCAAATCTGCGCCATTAAAGGAAGCCACTAAATCAATCATCCTGGAATTTCTTGAAGAAATTGCTACAAGGTTTTACGTTCCTCGAGCATCATTTCGATAATGATAAAACTAAACTAGGATCCAATATTTTTAATTAGGCTTTAGGACTTGGGATTTATCTAAAAACTTCTTCCAATTATTATCCCCAAGGTAATGGATTGGCATAATCTACTAACAAGAACCTAATCAGAATCATGAAGAGGATAATGGACATCAATCAAAGATAGTGGCACACAAAGGTAAAAATGCTCTTTGGGTGGACATGATAACCACAAAGAAGGCTATTGGCACTTCTCCCTACAAACTAGTATATGGTAAAGAAGTTAGATTTCCCAATCGTTAGAGTTGCCTTCACTTCAATTAGCTCAAGAAATTGGAATTTGAAGGCACATATTAAAGGGAAATAAAAATGATAGAATTGGTGTAGCTAGAGGAAAACAAGAATGTCGACATGGTCAGGATGGAACATCGGCGCAAAACTAAACAATGGTTTGACAGAAAATCTCGATATTAGACATTCAAGGTTTGAGATCTGTTCGAAATTAGATGTGGATCAAGCTAAACCAGGGAGACTCCAAATTTGATGCTATTTAGAGTGGACCATATATCATCACCGCTTGCAAGGCGGCTAACTCATTCGAGTTGTCTGATCCTTATGGGAACACGTTTCAAATCCTAGTCAATGGGATTTATCTTAAACCTTCTCATTAAGATATTTCTTGTATCATTATACATAGTAGTGTAGGTTTCTTTCCCTAAGTCCTTTACACATTGTTGTTGCTTGGGTTGGATCTTACACACTCTTTATCATGTTTCAAGATCGTGGAAGGAAGAAATTTTAAAATATCAAGGTTTGGTCATAGCGATCATCTCGAAAATAAAATGCATAGCAACTAAAATCATAATTGAGAATCCAAGTCCTATTTGTAGGTCATTTTAAAGTTTTTAGGCTGACTTCATGCCCAATGGATATGCCAAGGCTACTAATCATCTCATCTAGCAGAAGATGGCCCCTATGAGTCGCCAAAAATGTTGTCTATTTTTACACCCTTGTAAAAATAGAGAAACTTACACAAGTATGGACTTCGCGGATGTTCAAGGATAGAATTGGTCAAGCCGCGAAGAAGTTAAGCATGCCGCGAAGGTCTGGGAAGAGTTGCGAGATCTAAAGATATCCGCGGAAGGTTATGGAAATCCACGCTACACTAGAAAAGCCATGGAATAAGGAGTACATGATGATGTCGCGAGCATGCAACAAAAGGAACAAGCCACGCCATCAAAAAGTGTCGTGAGGGATTATACAGATCCATGGCATGAGAGAGAGATCTGCAGAAGTCAAAACCGCATAAAAATAAATTTTGAAAAGTCACAAATAACCACAATTTCCATGCAAGGAAATATCATCATAATTGTCCCGATCCTTGTGAATTTCATATTAATGGAAATATGTTGGCCTCATCTATGCATAGGAGTTTGAACTTTAAATTTAAAAGGTAGTTGGTGGATGCGACCTCAAAAAAACATCTTCATCATGCACAGGTGTAATGTCAGTTAGCTCAACCACCCACATTTAATGCATTATGGGTGCTCACTCCTCCTATAGTGTGGCATGTGGAATTGGATTTATAGAGGCATTCATTCCCTTTTTTAGAGCATATAGAGAAATTAAATGAAGTTGGTCAACTGGTGGAAAGAGAATTCAAATTTTCCCTCTCTTTCTTCTCCCCTCCTTTTATTTTAATGTTGGATACTTTGGAAATGCAAGGGCATCATTTCAAGCTACACAAGTGTTCTAATAGTCACATGGCTGTGGCTATGTATTTGTAAATGTTTGCATCTTCCTCCTGTATCGTGATGATCTATGTATGATCTCTTGTGCAATAAAATCTTTGGTTTTGTGGCTATTTTCGGTGTTACCTATTGTTTTATTACATTCTCTTGTCTCTCATTCATTTGCATGTGTTTTGTATGCATTGCTTTCGAGATATGTGTGTATTTTGTGTTGTGAAGGTGGAGCTTAGGACGCAATTTGATCTGTGGTTATAGTTTCACCCTCGTCATCATAGTTTTCTTCCATTTTCTCTCTTACCTGAGTATTCATCCCCTTTATTTTGGTGTTATCACCTCTTTTATTTTAGGTTTATGTTTTATGCATCTCCTTCTCACCTTGGTCCCTTGGAAATTTAGAGTAGAGCTAGATAGTTGCATTTCAATTCCTAGGAGTAGTTTAGCATTAGGAGTAAGTAGAGGAAGTTGGCCTTCTCCGAGGTCTATCTCGGTTTGAATCCCAAATTTTAGAGACAGTACCATGTTGTCTCAAATTACAAATTATCTATGATTCGGGCATGGGTGCACATTTGAGCTCGAACATCTATTTACTTTATTTACAATTGTTCATAGATAAGATTAATTATAGTTTATAGTGCATATTATCTATATTTTAGTTAATCATTAACTAAAATGTAGAAATATCCTATAGTTAATCTTATCTAGAATGACATGTAAATGCAAAGAAATACATGGAGTAAAGAAGTATGTAAATGACCCAAACAACTATGCAAAGGGAAATGTTTGTTGGGGTTAGTACACCTTTGGTCAGATGCGAGAAAATATATCGATCTAAGCCTACATGCAAATAAAAGCGGATATTCTACCAGAAGAAATATATAAAACAAGAGACACAAATCAACACCAGATTTAACGTGGTTCACCCAGTGTGGGCTACATCCACCAAGAAAAAAGCCAATCTATTATCCAAAGCTTTGACAAGATATACAATGAAGATTTACAATCTTCCACACCTCTCAAATGTTCAGTACTTTCTTCCTTCAAGCTTTTCTTCCTTTTTTCACCAAGAATTCTCTCTCACATAATTATCTTATAATTATGATCCACACACTTACTTCTAAACCCTAATTTTAACTTCATATAGTCATTTTTAGCATTAGGGCACTTAGCCATGCAATTAGAATTAATAAATCTATTTTAATGATAAAAATAGATATAATTCCTGAGAGTTAATTAAAACTTCATCGCACAGGTAACCGACGATGGTTACCTAACCATCACCGGTTCCTACTTGCCCTTGACCGATTTCGGTCTTCCCTAACCGATATTGGTCTACCCTTAACCGATGTCGGTTATTGTGTTTTCCAACAAGTTCCAATTACATGCTAAATGAAGTAATTGAGTTCCACAACTCAACAATCTCCCACTTGGAGTTTAATTATTGCATCATACCTATACATTGTCATTCTTGGATTCTTCCTTAGCTTTGTTTCTTATTCTTCTAGTCTCATAATCAAAGACCAACAGAAGTGGAGTGTAGCTCCAAATTCTCCTTTGCTAATGGCTTTGTTAGCTTATTCACGGTGGTTCTTGCTTGTATGAATCTTTTCTAGATTCAACCTGTCCATCCTCCAATACCTGCCATATGAAGTGATACCTTAACTCGAATGTGTTTCGTTCTTGAATGAAATGCCGAGTTGTTTTCCAAATGAATTACACTCTGATCGTCACTAAACAATTTACAATCATTTTGCTCCTTTCCCAACTCTTCCATGAACCTACTCATCCATATCATCTCCTCGCTAGCCTCTGTAGCTGCAACATACTCTACCTCTCCGTAGTAGACAAAGTCACAACCTTCGTAATCTTGAAATCTAGCTAATCGCCATTCCACCTCTTTCGTGAAAATATATCCAAAAGTAGTGCTCCTCCTACCATCCAGATCTCCATCCATATCTGAATCAACATAGTCACGTAATGAAATATCCATTGACTCTTTCGAATGCTCTTTACCTAGATTAGCCATATATCTACTCACAACTCCCACTTGCCTATGTAATGTCTGGTCTAGTACAAACCATAGCGTACATGAGACTTCAAATCTGCTGAAGCATATGACACTCATGTCATATATTTGACCCCCTCATGTGATGAAGGACATTGATCTTTGCTCAATTTGAAATGTCTAGCCATAGGTGTGCTAACAGTTTTACATTCGCATGTTGACCTTTCTAACACCTTGCGAGATATAATCCTCCCGAGAAAAATGCAATTTCTTATTTTTCCTGTCTCTATGTATTTGCATGTCAAGGATTCTTTTTGCAACTCCTAAATCCTTCATAGAAAATGTGTGAGCTAACTTTTCTTAAGCTCACCAATGTCCTACATACTATATCCTACAATAAGCATATCATCCACATACAATAACAAAATAATATAGCTCCCATTTTCAAGCTTCTTGAAATAAACACAATGGTCAGATTCACATCTCAAGTAACCATGCTCATGCATAAAACTATCAAACCTCATGTACCATTTCCTTGGAGCTTGCTTGAGCCCATATAGGCTCTTTTTCAACTTGCACACTAGTTTCTCCTTACCCTTGACTTCATACCCAAACAAATGCTACATATAAATTTATTCATCTAAATCACCATGAAGGAAATCCATCTTCACATCTAGTTGCTCTAAATGCAAATATTCTACTGTAACTAAACTCAATATAGTACGAATAAAAGTCATCTTAACAATAGGAGAAAATATTTCACCAAAGTCAATACCTACTTTACTGTGCAAATTCCTTTACTACAAGCCTTAGCTTGTACCTTTTATGTTCACCCTCTTCTTCCTTAATTTTGTAAACCCACTTGTTCTGTAATGTCATCTTACCTGCTAGCAACTTAACCAAATCCCAAGTTTGGTTATGCTCCAAGGAGTTCATCTCCTCATCCATGCCATGCTCCCACTGCACGTGGGTCTCATCCTACATTGCTTCTTCAAAGATCTCTGCTTCACCACTATCAGCCAATAATAAATAAAATAGAGAATGTGTAAATCTTTCTAGAAGTTTACTTACCCTTTGTGACCTTCTCACAGGAGTTTGGGGTACCGGAGGCTCAATTTGGGCATCCTGAACATTAATATCCACTTCTGATAGTGACGGATGCCGGTCACATCTAACTGACGTTAGTTCTACTAATCGATGTCGATTCTGATCCTCTGTAACCATCGGCGGTTCATCTGACCGATGTCGATCAGGGACTAACCGACCACGATTACTATGTATTTCTGTAGGTGTTTCTTTAAAACCCGAGAGTTCATTTTTATCAATAAACTTCTCATTTTTTCATCCTTGGGTACCAAAATTTGATCCCTATACATTCTCTTTTCATTCCATTCAACATCATGACTCCTAATAATTTTAGAATTCTCTAAATCCCAAAAACAAAAACTAAAATCACCAGATCCATAACCAATGAAAGTGCACCTCTTGGATTTTGCATCCAACTTTTTCTATTTTCCTTATCAACATGCACAAAATCTTCTGAACCAAAACTTTAAGAAAAGAAAGATCTACCTCTTTTCCAGTTGATGCTTCCTCTAGTATTCCTCCATCTAGTGAACTTGAAGGGCTACGGTTAATCAAATAAACCGTTGTATCAATCCTTACCGCTAAAAATCGCAAGGGCAATCTAGAATGTATCCTCATACTTCTAGCACGCTTCCATGATTGTCGTGTTCATTCTCTCTGCAACACCATTCTCTTGTGGTGTTCTTGGAACCATTCTTTCCACATGTACAACAAGTAATTCCCTTACTTATGGATTTAGATCTAATATCCCTTGACTTTGATTTCCCATTACTCTTACTCTTGGATCTCTCCTCCTACTTGCCCTTGATTTCTACATTCAAAGCTTTTCCAGATGATGTTTCCTCTGTACTCTTCCTGCGAATTTCTTCATTCAAGATTATACTAACCACATCATCAAACTTCAAAATATTATTAGCAGATGATGTATTGCTTAACAGTCATTACCAAGTTGTCCCAACTATCAAGTAAAGAACATAAGAATAAAAGTGTTTTTACTTCATCATCAAATGGTATAACAATCTGAGTTTAATTGATTTACCATAGATCGGAAATCATTCAAATGACTAGAGGAAGATTCACCTTCATGCATCTTAGAACTAAATAGTTTCTTTATCAAATAAACTTTATTTGAAGCACTAAGTCTTTCATATAAATTAGCAAGAGATTTCATTAAGTCTACTTGTAGAAGCAACTTCTATAAAATTATCATCCAACGGAAAGTACAAATCTCTTTGACACATATAATTCTCAATCTGCATCTTCCATGATTGATAATTTCAGCCGTCAAATTTCTCTACCTTGTATTTATTATCTTCTACCATTGTTGTAGCTCCCACTAAATCAGAAAACCCTTTGTGAGTAAATCTGTCAACACAAAAAACCCTCAAACAAAGCTCAGATACCGGTTGTTGGGGTTAGTACACCGGTTTTACGAGACATATATCGATTTAAGCATACATGCAAATAAAAATGGATATTCTACCATAAGAAATATACAAAACAAGAGACATAAATCAACACCAAATTTAACGTGGTTCACTTAGTGTGGGCTACGTATACCAAGAAACAAGCTAATCTATTATCCAAAGCTTTGACAAGATATACAATGAAGATTTATAATCTTCCACACCTCTTAGATGTTCAATACTTTCTTCCTTCAAGCTTTTCTTCCTTTTTTTACCAAGAATTCTCTCTCACATAATTATCTTGTAATTATGATCCACACACTTACTTATAAACCCTAATTTTAACTTCATATAGTCATTTTTAGCCTTAGGGCACTTAGCCATGCAATTACAATTAATAAATCTATTTTAATGCTAAAAATAGATATAATTCCCGAGAGTTAATTAAAACTTCATCGCATAGGTAACCAACACTGGTTCTGCCTAACCATTGTCGGTTCCTACTTGCCCTTGACCAATGTCAATCTTCCCTGACCAATGTTGATCTACCCTTAACCGATGTCGGTTACTGTGTTTTCTAGCAAGTTCCAATTACATGCTAAAATGAAGTAATTGAGCTCCACAACTCAACAATGTTAACCCTAATGTACAAGAGAGAAGAGGAAATAACTCGGCTGATTTGATGGTCTTGCACGATGTGTCACATAAATGATTGAAGGAACAGAAAACAGAACAAATGTGCACATGTCACGAAAAGGAAGGATTCACCGACCGATTAGTGAACTGGAGTGCCTAGAAAGGGACTAGAGTGCTTATAGGCATTCTCGGTCTATAGAATGGGAAACTTGGTCTATCAACAAGTTTGAAAATGAGTTTCAAAAGTTCGTGAGTGATCCGAAACCCTTGTTGCATGTCACATTAGATTTGTTGCACTTCCAGATGTCACCGATAATCCAAGATGATAGATGGACTTGCAAAAGACCAAAGAAGAGTATCAAAACCCTAAAAAAAAGAATGCAAATGAATGGGTCGAGTGACATGATTTTCCACAATAACGAGCTTACTAATTGAGCGTTGCACTACATTTAGGACCCAAATGTAGTTATGGTGAGTGTGTGCATAATGTTCTATAGGTGCTCTTGTGACACTCACACTTTGTGAAGTAGCGAGAAATAACTAGATGTAGAAAATGTAATAGAATGTGTACATAGAATATAATAGAATCCCTCCTCCTATGCTTATGTGATGCATATGAACCAACCCTATCCTTGTGATAGAGCTAATGGATGCAAATGATCTCCAAATAGATGCAACTCTAGGTGGATGATAGTAGTGACTAGTGCTTGGTCCCTCATTATGGTCTCATAACTTTATATTTATAGGGTTCTCTTGATATAATTTTGTAATCGACTTTAAACAGTGACCACCAAAAAGATAAAGATCTAAAATTGCTAGAAAGAGCCCAAAAAGTGGCAGGAAAGTGTGAAAAGGATCAGAACACCCCTGGTGGGACTAGGGCACCCCAGTACTAGCACTGGAACCCCTAGAGGCTAAAATAACATGAAGTGACAAAATATGAAGAGAAGATGGCCAAAATACGGGGGTTAATTAGTACTTTCTTCACTCAAAAAACCTCTTAAATAGTATTATGAAACGTGACTAAATAATGTCTAAAGTGCATAATTTTGTGACTACACAATGATTTGATTATTATCATATCCCGACTCGTCATTGTACCCAAATATCTTCAAGGAACAATCCAAAATGAGTTAGTCATGCCACCAAGGAATATATGACCATTGTGTGTGAAGTATTAAGGAATAATCTATCTCTATGAGAGGCATCTCGAGAAAATACATGTATGAGAATCATGAATTTGATTCCGGAAAGGAGGATTTTAGAACCAGGAAAGGTGAGGGGATGATCTTCATATGGAGTACCTTGTTTCCAAGTGTAGTCTCTATTTCTTGCTCAAAACCTAGATGCATTTACCAATCACTCGAGACAGATCTCGAGCGTTCACCCAAAGTGCAAAAAGGTACTGAGTCCCTCTTTTTATATGAACTTTGTATAGATGTTAGCATGATCATTCATGTATTCCATATCCATAGCAAGTAATTAAAGGTAAAGCATAACAAGAATCAGCTCACAACCATAGTGCATAATGAATCAAACAAGGATCAAGATCAAATTTACCATCCAATAACCAAGAACAAATTCATCAACAAGAAATATCCATGCACAATGATCCATTATATTAATTCACCATAAAACATAGTAGCTAAACATGCCAAAAGTAACCATACAAATTCATGGGTGTAAACATACCATGACATATAACTTCATTAATTACGGTCCCTAAACCGTGCAAATCAATACATATATAAGGGATAGGGACTTTCCCTTCACCGCCTATGCACTCTCTCATAATAGGTTGCATGTGTGGCTATAAAAGTAGCCAAGAAATCATGCAAGCTTCGTCTAATAATAGATTTATTATAATAACTCTAGATCTAATCCTATTATTAGCTCAAAATTTGCATGACTCTTCAAATATTGAATGTCTTATTCCCAAAATGGATTTTTCTTTGTCCACAAGACTTCTTGTCCTTAAGACTTCTTGTCCTTATCCCATGTGTTCTTCACACTCAATCCTATTCTTATCCAAGTAACATGAAAAATAGTGAAGTCCCAAACTCTGAATTTCCTCGGGTGCGCCCTTCTTCCATTGAACTTTTGCACGTACCTATGTGCCCACTTTTTGTGTGCCCCATCCTTATGTACCTCTAACAATTGGGAAATATTTTTTCTAGTCAACATTAGACCATACTACCTTCCTTGTTGCCCCCCCAGAAATGAATAATCATGCCTTGTCTCTCCAAGAATAAAGAATAATGAATAAAATAGTGATTGTACATAATGAATGAAAAAACACGAATCTGTGCTCTATTCCTCTAAAGGCAGTAACAACTCAAGGTACTCATTCTTGATATCTACCTCTAACTCATTCAAGTCACTGAGTGCCTTATTTTTTTCAGGAATGTATGCAAGCAATCCATCCATCTCATCCAAGTTCATGTTTTCACCCTCATTATGTAGGACCCTAAGAACATTTGATAAACTAGAAACCATCCCATCCATTACATCCATTCATCGGGCTATCATTTTTAAGTTCTTTTATCTTCTCCTTGTGAAGATCTTGAGCTGCTGTGAGCGCATCGCACTTCTCTACTAGTAATGTTAACCTCTCCTCACGCCCAAGAGTTTCATTTTTCTTTGCGGAAAGGACCTCATTTTCTTCTACCAACATCCTTGTTTTAATGATCAACTCTAGGTCTGCACATAAATTCAACATCGAGTCTTCTTTCTTCATTTCATCCTTGAACATCTAAAGTAGAGAGTCATACCCAACTATTCGGCATGCTATCGCAACCTTTGTTCTCTCCTTCTTATCTAATTCATCCTCCTTAGCCTCTTTGTGATATCCTAACTACTTCTTAATCAACAAGTGCACACAATCCTGTAAGAAGTGCAATGACGTCTGATATTTTTGCTTAATCTGCTCATCAATATCTAGATGCACATCAATAATATCCTTTCCCAAATCTACCGCAAAATCTAGAATATCCTTATGTTTCTCTTTATCCTTCTTCTGCTCCTTAGATAGTCATTCTACTTGTTTTTTTAGGCTCTTATTCTCCTCCAACAACATTCTTAGCACGACCAATTTATCTATATTCATGTGCGCTACTTCAACTGCCATTTTGTTCAAGGTATTACTTGCCTGCTCATCAGTAAAATCTGTAGGCCTCACCATCCAGTGCATGGCTTGGAATTTATTATTCATTTTTCTCTTAATGCATGCATCTTATTTTACATTGAACTTAGGCTCATCAATATGAGTCTACATACTCCAAGAGAGTTTCTTTCTGGTGCACAAGTTGGCCTCTTCAGATCCATTATTTCCCATCCATTAAGCTCATCAGGGTCCAAATTTCTTTGAAACGTGGCGCGAATGATTTTTGTGGGATCATTAATGTACCCAATTGTAGGATTTTTATACATCTCTCCATCCTTATCTCTTCGTGAGCACCTACCCTTAGGAACGTGCACCCCTTCATCCAAATTCAGGCCTTCCCCTGACACCTATTTGTTCATTTGTGGGCTCACCAAAAGGTCTACCCTTATCTTTTTCTATTTCTTTCTCTTCACCTCCACCCACATCTTCACGCTCTTTGAAGATTTTTGTATGATATCTCACCTCTTCCTCCCCGTGCTCTTCTTCATCCATCTCAATAATAGGTGGTTCCGATTACGTGCATGCACTTCCATCTGAATCCTCCTCCTCACCCTTGTTTAGTATATTCTTATGTCATTTCTTCTTCTCTTTTATAGGCTTTGTGGGAGAGGTCTTAGGATTCTTGAGATGTGAAGGACCCACGCTTGCACTTGTGCCTTGGGTCTTTGTTTTCCGTAGTAGACTTCGTAATTGTTGATCCTCAATTCCTGTCTCCTCTCCTACTTCTTCTTCTTTATGTGTGGGATGATTTGCCTCACGCATTCTCTTTACTCAAACTATAGGCTACCTCCATGATCCATGATCTAAACTACTGTGTTGTCTTCCTTCAACTCTTCTTCTTCTTCTAACACTTCGGGCTCTTCATCTTGTGGCATGCCCAACATGTGTTACCCCTATGGCGGTTTGGGAACCTTGATATCATTTTCAATATAATTTGTATTGAGAAGTTTAGGCTTAAGGTATATATCTTAGCCACGCCAATATCCCCAACTACTAAGTTGAAAGTAGTAATATTAATATCATCAGAAATCATGTGCTCAATGTAGAAAGACCTACCTGTACACATACCTTTTCCTCAATGTATGGTACTCGCAATCCACTTTATCCGCATCAAACTTCAGCTTCTGCACATTTGAAAATCTTTTCATAGATGCCTGGAAGTAGTGTGTTGTGAATGCATATGACAATTTGCACTAGGGGCTCCAAGTCCCATCCTTCATCCTGAATCTTCCAATACATAAGTGTTGGAAGACTGTAAATTACACTTGTTTATCCAATACCGAAGGAAGGTCCTTGGGTATTCTCCATTCATGTTCAAATGCCTCCCTTAGGAACTTATACCATAACTCTAACCTCTATTTATATGGTCCACTCATGGACCCCTCACATGTGTATTTTGCAAAATGGTTTCTAGAGACTTTTCTCTTAAACTGCATATTTTGTTGTTTGGCCCATCAAGCACTCCAATCTCAACAAAAATCAAAGAAAGAAGAATGGTACCAAAACTAATTTTATCCCCTTGTTTTTCTTCCTCAATAATTACCTCAAGTAATGAAGGAAGCAACATTATATACCACTCCTAATATTTTCTTCGCAATGTGCGCCATCGCCTATTTACTTGTGTCAAGTGCTCTTGATTGTTTAGTTTTGTCAAAAGGTGTACATCTACCTTAACCACTGGAAAATTTTCTAGTTTCTCTATTTTCATCATGCGAGTTCCTTTTACACAGGAAAACTCTACAGAAGTTACATCAATAGCTTGATCATCTGTCAGATCACTTAGGATCTCTATTCTTGAGCTCCTTAACCCAATTAGTGAACCAATTAGGGGTGCGGTAATGTGCACCCACCTCCTAGAAAAATAGAAGAAGTCTGTTGGACTCTTGACATCAACCACTGGTACATTCTTTCTAGCTTTCCAAAATAAGGGAGCTCATATAACTATAAAATACCAAAAATTCAAGTAAATTCTCACCAGAGTCATCAGTAAATGGGCTTGTCATCCTCTGTGCGCATGTCCATTTTTACCAAAAAAATGTTTCTCCAAGTCATCTTTCATGGTTTTTGTCCTATGGTTATAACCACTTACTTTATTGTGGTAGATGTGGGACTCCCAGTCACCCACTATAACCCCTTTTGGGTACTTCATTTCGAAAATCTACTTTCGGGGGCATCCTCCATCTCTACTTCTACTTATTTTTGCTTCCTGCCCCTTTTGGTTGCTCCAAGTGCTCGTTTGGGTGCCATTGCGATAATAAAAATGTGTTCTTGTACTAAATTCGAGCTCTACAACTTAAAACTCGCGTGCCCTAGCTTCACCTCAAACCCTAACATGCAAATTTTCTCCCCCACACAACTTCCCTTTTCTCAAACACCCTCTCTGATGGAGCTCCAACCAATTTCGTGCACAAATCTCTTTGGTTTGATGTTTATAATAGTTCTTTCACACACTTTCCCATGCAACTTGTTCTTCAACTTGCTCTTCAACTCGCTCGAACACTTCACAATGCAAGGTAAAAATGATATTGTAAGCCCGCCTTTTATAACTTTTACAAATTTCCCTGAATTTATTGCTCTCTATCAGTTCATACTTAAGGGAGGAATTATAAACACTCAAATTTGGTAATTTGTACTTTAATAACTCTTTATTTGACTATGCACTCTTGTTATGATAAATACAACTTCTTCATTCCCACTTAACACTTTTTGAGGTCCATTTTTTAGCTTGTTTATCCTTGCACACTGACATGTCGACACATTATGAGAATACAATACACAAAATAAATAGAAAAACATCAGTTTATTAGCTCCAAACTTCATCTGGTATATTTCTTGCTCTAAGTCAGGACCATACAGTTTGGTCATTAATTTATATCCAGTATTAACCCATATGTATGGTCTTGGACCAACATGTCCTCCAACTCTACTTTCAAATTGATATCTTTTGTTGGGTCTTATACTTCATTTGGGTCATCCTTTCTTTGATAAATCATCTACGAAATCCTATATAAGCAAGTAAATACTACCTCATTTAGTAACACAGGACTTCTAAAGCAATACACTACAATAATCACTTCATACACTTGTAAAAGGCATCCAAAGCTCCTAAATCTTGCACTCCCACATCTAAATTCATTAGGGAAACACTCACATTAGGTTTGAAGCTACGAACTAGGTCAAGGTGGCCATAATTAGCATCCAAAAGCACTCAAACATCCTCTCTCCAAGTATTTTAGCAAGAGAAATTTCAAAGCAAGTATATTCAAAGTAAATGCAAAATTTGATTGATCTATCTAAATATCACATGCTAGGTGGAGAACGACATGAAATTTGAGGCCTTTTCGAGTAGTGACAACATCAACGGTGCAGGGGTGCCCAAAATCATTTGAATGTTACTTTTATAAGATTCTTTATCCATGACTAGGGATTGAAAGATGATCATTCCTACAGAGCCTCGTTGCACTGTGACAACTAGGGTCGAACATCAATAAAGAAATCTAGGAAGGTGATCACCACAAAAATTTAATGAAGTAAAATAAGAGTAGGTTAAAGACCATACAACCGGGTTAGGACCGTAAGATACATCTTGATAGTTTGAGTACGACCACCCCCCGAGTTAGTTTATAGTTCTAATCTCTATTACAAGGATAATTCAGTCCAACCCCCCAGAGTTTCACTTTTACACAGTCCCATATCTCTCCAAAATTCATCTATAATCAGCTATGTGCCTCTATACATCCATTTTGAGTTTTAAATTTCATGTTAGGTTGATTGGTATATGTTATACTTATTTTTTATCGATTTGAGTTGCAAATCGAGTTATTTTCTATTGTAACATATTTGTGAGATCTGAAATCAATTATAATTTAAACCTAACTAAATTGTCCCAAAATTTAATTGAAGGGATAAAGGTTATTTTTCATGATTCATGTACAATGATTACATGTTGAGTTATTTTCATGATACGAGGTGGAACGTAATACTTTTCTTTGCATGCCCTTGTAGTTGTAGTGATTGTGTGCATATTTATTGTGAAACATAAAATTTTAACATGAGTGTTAAGTACAAGAAGGTATTTATAATTGGGAAAGGTCATGCATTATGTGAGGATATTTTTGGTGACTTGAATATGTTGAGGAGTTTTATGATGCCACATACACGAAGGTATTGCTACACGAAGGATTTTGCATCATAATTGAACATTGAGAAATTATTCAATGCTCTAGGGTATAGGGGATGATGATAATGTTAGAGGGTAAGTCCAATAGAATATTTTCATTTAAGTGTATGGGTTCCAGACTGAAGGGAATGTGATTCCCATAGGAGAAATCATTTTGGGAGTGTGTAAAGTATTGTGTGGGCTACGAGGTGAAAATAGTGTGTAAAGGGATTCAGTAT
Organism: Taxus wallichiana var. yunnanensis; assembly: GCA_018340775.1. NCBI lineage: Eukaryota > Viridiplantae > Streptophyta > Pinopsida > Cupressales > Taxaceae > Taxus > Taxus wallichiana. The sequence continues at coordinate 714,333,977 of CM031235.1, read as the reverse complement.
TGGCATGTTGTGATTTAGGTGTTATCATTGATGTAAAAGACCATTAATGACAAATAGGATGATGGATTAGAGTTAGAGTATGCTCAGTGTGATGGTGACATGCATTTTTAGTTGTGTTCATAGTGGCATGAGGTGATTTAGTGAGATTGGCTTGGTCTAACAAGCCTAGTTAGGTGACCTAGCTAGCCTAGGTGACGAATCATGATGGTTGGAGATTCTTGGTGGTTTGAGTAGCATGGTAGAAGCATGAAGAGCATGTTTTGAGAGTGTTTAGGCACTCACATGAGCTTCAAGGTGTTGGTACATGTTGAAGACTAAGATTTAGGTGCTCATCTAGATCAGGTCTAGGTGCTTGGAGGCATGAGGATGAGATGTAGACTTATGTGAGCCTTTGGAAGCATGTAGGAGTGTCATAAATGTTTTTCTAGGTATGCACGAGGAACATTTTTGATATTTTCTATATTGAGTTATGGTGTTGGTTCAATTGAAACTAGCCTAAATCATGAAAAACCCCAAGGGCTAGTCATGCAAATGAGATAATATGAGAATATGGAGAAATATTTGTGATATGATGATGATTGGAGCTGTTATTAGGATGTGTCATGATGTTATGGGAAAAATTTTAGGGTTCCATGATGATAATTTTGCAAGTTACATCAGTATTTGTGAAACATGGTCAAGAAGAAGGTCATTTCTAGCTCAAATTGCACCTTCTGATGCTCACCCTAAATTTTTACTTTGCATAGGAACTTTTGGATTTCAGGGATGTTTATAAATTGATTCAATAAGGTTTCACAAAAATAAAGAGGTCATTTCATCATCACATTTTTATGAACGAATGTTAAGGTAAACAACTTTTTGTGTGTTTGAAACTATAGCTCAAAAGTGGTAGGATAGATATTGATACTAAGTGTTGAGAATGAATTCCTAGTGAAATTATGATGATTGGATGATGTAGAGGAATCCTTCAGGTTCCCGGAATGGTATGGTATTGTATGTGGTGATGAGTGGACCCTACTCAAACAAGCCTGTTTCTAAAGAAGTTCAGTGTTAGACAAGGATGTCCAAAAGAGTTGCAAAATAAATGGAAATTATTTTTATAATGGGATGTGTAATTATCTTCATGATGGTTTCATGTCATGGGGATGCTTCTAAATTGAAAATTATGCCCTATTTATGAAGACTATTTAAAAGCGCGTTTTGGGCAATTTCGGAAGTTTGCGAGAGATGGGATTGGTTGAAGGCCTTCCACTTAGATTTGGAAGGATTTCCAATATGTTATGGAAATAGGATTTATATGGATTTACATTGGTATAATTTTTCTCTTTATGATGTGATTTGATGGGTCATCCAGTCGGTTTGTGAAGAAGGATTGCTTGTTTTTAGGAAAGATCTAATCAGTGAAAGAATGAAGTGAATGAAGCATGAGATGGATGATTTGATGCTTGTTATCACCTTCAAAGTGAAGAGGGATTATTTTTTTCCTATTTAAGGCATTTTTAGGTCTTGGAAATTACATAAAGGGTGCAAAATAATTTGAAAAATGGCTTTCTAAGAAGCTTGATTTGGAGAAGAGGAAAATTGTTGCGGTTTGCACATATGGATGTTTCATGATCTCTAACATGTATGGATGTGATTTTAAAGTACTAAAGATTCCATATAGTGGTTACATGAAATATTTTAGTTGTTTTTGGTTGTGTTGAGGCCCAAAGGTGAAGACAAGGTGTTGGAAGCAATTGTTTGGTGAAGGATATGAGCCTTTTGACTTGTATTAGGAATTTTTTGATTGGTCCAAGATAATTAATGACCATGTTTGATGTTTTTATGTCATTTTACACATGTATGGTGATTTTTTTATCTTTACTAATCATGGTTTTGGCATTTTTGGTTTTAGCCCATCCAGGTGATGGGGTTTTGAGCTTGTTTGGTGCAAGTTGAGTGGTTTTGGGCATGACCAGACCTATATGGGTCATATGTGAATGTTTTAATGATTCAATTGGGATTTTTTAAGTTTCATGCAGTGAACCAAAGGAGGGAAACCAACCTTGTGTATGTTTGAATCAAGATAAAGGTATAAAATTGAAGTTAAAGTTCAAATTTGAACTAGTTCTTGAAGAGGGAAAATGTGTAACCTATGTGAGTGTGTTTTACGGGTATGAAGATTAACTTTCATAGCTGAGATTGTGTATGATAGGTTAAATAATGTTTTTAATTATGTGTGCATTTGTTTAAGGCCAAGACAAGTGAAGAAGGAAAGAGAAAAAAAAGCTAGGTGAATGAGGGTTTGAGAAAGGGTTTGAAGGATTTTGGAGTTGAATCTTGTTATCAATGACATCGAGTTATTCTGACATATATAAATTTATATCTTCATAAAAATCTTGTGTGATGATTCATATTCATGCAAGTCACTTGTTGTGAGTAATATCAACGGGGGTTTAGCGGTTGGTTCTCCTTGTGGGGTTGGTGCCTCATTAATGAAATATCTTGTGATGGATAAAATTCAATTGTGTCTTTGTTGTGTGTAATATCAGAAAAAAATTCAATTGTTTTTCTTCCCCTTGAGGTTTTCCCACTTATATCTTGTGTTATGGTGTTGTCTCTCTTTTTCATGGTTAATTGAATGCATGTTATATGATGTTGTGCACACATTAATGGATGGTTAATTGGTTTATGGTTTAAGTAAGCAATATGAAATTGAATTAAGTTTGTAAGGACTGATTCACCCCCAGTCCATTATGCTTTCAAAAATTGGTATCAGAGTGGGTCCTTTTAGAGAATTTTGATCACTTGAAAGGATATCATTTGAAGCACAAAAATGGCGAGTCAGTGGAGTGGTCCTTGTACCAACAAGGAACCATTGTTTGATGGTGTGAATTATGATTTTGGAGATTAAGGATGAGGAATCATATCATGTCCCTAGGGTTTGAAATTTGGAAAGTTGTAGAAGATGGTTATATTGTTCATGTTACACCTCCAACTAGTAATGCAGACAAGAAAGCATGTAGTGACAATTCAAGAGGCTTTAAATGTTATCATGTGTGGTCTAGGAGAATATGAGATGGTTGTTGGGTTTCAAATTTTCACTTTACGTGAAACCACGATCGAGAGACAAACAAGTCCCTCCTTTGTGATGGGAGAGGTTCCCTTATTGAAAGCAAAGGATAAAAATATATACAAATGTACAAATTTTATCAATTTGTGGTCTTCGATATCTTGGAAATGTGTTTCCTACAAGGAAAATTATCAACACAAGAGGATGAAGGAATGAAGGAGATGATGGAGGGAGAAGAAGGCAATACTTTTAGGGAAAAGAGATTGCAGAGAAAACCCTTATTTGTATTGAACAAATGAAATACTGAGAAGAACCATTTACGTTTTTATCATATCTGATCCACAGACATAGAGTTCTTGAAATTACATTCACAAGAACAAAAATTTTCTTCACATATTAGAGATTAAATGATTCTCAAACTAGAACAGAGGAAGAAAGAGAAACAGAGGAATAAAAGAGAAGATCTTGTATTGATTCTTTTCGATTCAAAATTACAGTCCCGACATATCAAAATTCCAACATCCGAAAGTGGCTTCTAGACCCCCATCAATTAGCTCACAAAAAGTGGTTATAGCTTCCTCCAGGTGAGAAAAACAGGTTTGCAAATGTATTTCATCCTTCGTGCCCTTCAAAAATCATCCATTCGCGAAGAAAAACCATGGCGAAAAACCAATTTATGTGAATACACAAACATTTCATTTTATTTGCCAGTTTTGATATGAACCATCGATTTCTTTGTTAAAACGTTCAAATCAGACCATCCACGTGGAAGGAGAAGATTGGAGCGGGCGTGGGGAATCCCCTTTCATTTTCATGATTTTTTTGTGTTTTGGCACTTTGGAACAAATTTCCTGCAGCCCCGCCTTGAATTTTTGACTTGGACACGTGGTGGGCTATGATTGGAAATAGGATTGCCATTCAATTATGAGCATTTTGACCTTTTACGTAAAAAGTCACAAAATCTCATTTACCTCCACCGGCCCACAACTCTAATTCAGCATGGACTTATGGCGCAAGCTGATTGGAAAAGGGTGTGCAACTCTCATTGCATCATTTTCACTTTTTTGAAAAAAAGGACAAAAACTTGTTTACCTCCATCGGCTGTTGCTCCGCATCGGCTCTTTGGACACATGGCGGCCTTTGAATGATTGTGGTCCTTAGGGGCTTTTTGTTTCAATTCTCCCCGCGGGCTCACGGGCCAAATCTTGCCAACTTAGCTTTTGTAAAAAGATCAAAGTGCACAAATACCTCTGCATCTCCACCACCGCACAAAGGAAAATTTTCCAACTTAGGCCCGCTGAGCCATAACTTAAAAAGTACAAGGAGTTAGGAGGACTTCTTTACCTTTTTGGAAAGGGGAAGAAATTTCCCATATGATGCAATGATTTTCATGAGTCTAAAATTCCTTGAAATTTCCAAATTCAAAAATACCTCTTTTCAAGTATACTTTAAGGGCACCAACTCAAAATTTTGTAATTTTAGACTTAGAAATTAAAGGGAAATTTGAGGGTGACAACAACTGGCTCTTTCTGGGGATGACTTGGCTTGAAACAAAGGCACAAGGCAAGATCAAGAACAACAGACCAACTCTAGGAAATGAAGACTAGTGCCTTATCCATTGGGTGATAGAGTCAAGAGGAAAACCAATACAAGACAACACACACAAGGAAGGAAAGGAAACAAACCAAAAAGGAGGGCCCAAAACAAACACCCCACACAACAAGGAAGAAAAAGAAACAAACAAGCCAAAAACAAAGAAAATACACAATGTACAGAGGGACTCCCTAATCACCTAGGACCTGAACAACTTTAAGTACTACCCACTATAAGGGAGTGGGAGAGAAGATCCATCCATGTAACTCAAATAAAAAGAGTTCTCACTAGCAAAATGTTTGATTCTGAAGGGGCCAAGCCAAAGTGAGTCAAACTTACCATGGCTTCCTCGAGGCTCATGTCTCTTATCCCATAGCAACACTTTGTGTCCCCCACCTGAAAACTCTGGATTTGGATTTCTTGTCAAACAAAGCCTTCACTTTCAACTGATGGGCTGTTATTCTATCAACCACCTGCAATCTATCTTCATTCAACTTTTGGAGATACATGATTCTCTTGTCTAGAGCACTGTTGAAGCTTGAATCTTCAATAGTTTTCATCAAATGCAAAGCTGAAAACTCCACCATCACTGGCAGTTGAGCTTCCACACCATACACTACTTGGAAAGGAGACATTCCAATGGCTCTCTTAGGTGTAATCCTATCAGCCCAAAGTGCATCATATAATTTCTTATGCCAATTTCTTTGAGAATCATTCACAAGTTTCCTGACAATGGTCACCAAATTCTTGTTTGTTGATTCAGCTTGTCCATTCCCTTGAGGATAATAATCAGAAGAGTGAGCAAGAGATATTCCATATCCATAACAAAAATCCATTATCTCAGTAGAGGAGAAGTTAGAAGCATTATCAGTCACAACTTTGTTTGGAATTCCAAATCTTATCAATATGTTTTCCTTTATGAAGTTGCATACTACTTCAGAAGTAGTACTCTTGACTGGGATGGCTTCCACCCACTTGGTGAAATAATCCATGGCAGTCAACACATGAGTATGTCCAGCACTTGAAGATGGATTGAGAGTTCGATGAAATCCAAACCCCATTGTTGAAAGGGCTCCTCGATCACCACTGGCTTGAGAGGCAAAGCAGCCAACCTTGGTCTTCCAACAAATGTTTGGCATGCTTCACATTTACTCACCCACTTTGATGCATCTTGGAATAGAGTGGGCCAATAATAGCCAACATGAAGGATTTTGTGAGCTATTACAGTAGAGGAGAAATGCCCCCACAAGCTTGATCATGAAAATCGAAAATAATTTCTTTTGCTGCTCTTTATCTACACATTTTAAAAACCTTCCATCTACACCTCATTTGAAAAGAGCATTTTCCCAAAGAACATACTATGTAGATCTAAGTTTGATGGCTCTTTTTTCTTTTGCAGTCAAGTGAGATGGGCATTCACCATAGGTCAGAAAATGAGCAATATCAGTGTACCATACATCTATCGAGCTGAGAAACAAAACCACAGGCAGATCCACTTCATCTTTGGACAACGTTTCATCAAGCACCTTCAGCAATGAGCTCACACAGGCCCTTACCACGAACCAACTTGGTTGGCTTGATATCCAAATCGTATTCTTGCACTTTTGCCACCCAATTACCTCTCTTAGTTCCAAATTCTTGTTGTGTGAGAATCGATTTGACACTTGTATCAGGCACAAACACAACAACATGAGAATTTAGAATATAAAATCTGAATTGTTTAACAGCTTTTACAATAGCAAAAGCGTGTTTCTCCATCATGGCATATTTCAGTTCGTGGGCTTTCAAAACGTAGCTCATGAATGCTATGGGAAATTCATGATCTTCAACATTCTTTTGAGTTAAAATAGTGGCCAAAGTGTTTTCAGTGGCATAGCAATATATAATAAAATCTCTGTGAAGTCTGGACACGCCAAAGTGGGAGTATTTGCAATGGATTTTTTGATATCTTCAAAAGAAAGCTTTCCTTTAGAGGACCAGCCAAAAGTCTGCTTCCCTTTCATCATGTGAGCAATGCTCATAGTAAGTTCGGAAAAATCAGGTATGAATCTCCTCAAGAAATTAATCTTACCAAAGAAGGAATGAACGCCTTTCTTACTCGTGGGAAGAGGAATCTGTTGTATGGCCTGAATTCTTTCCGGATCAATTTTGATTCCATCTTTTGAGACAATGTGTCCCAACAACTTACCTTTGGTTACACAAAACACAAACTTCTTAGGATTCAAAGAAACTCTATGCTCTCTACATTTTTGTAGGAATTTTTCAAGGTGTTGAACATGATCTACTCGATTTTGAAAAGACAGTCAAATCATCCAAGTATACCACGATGCATTTCCCTTTCAAACTGCCAAAATCTAGATCCATAGCTCTCTAGAAAAGTAGCACCAACATTAATGAGTCCAAATGGCATCCTCTTGTAGGAAAAAGTGCCCCAAGGAGTGGTAAAGGTGGTCTTATGCTGATCTGCAGTGTTTACCTCTACTTGGTTGTACCCTGAGAATCCGTCCAACATTGATAACATCTCTGAGCCTGTGATAACTTACAATACTTGGTCCATCATGGGAAGAGGATAATTATCTTTCAAGGAAGCCTGATTTAGATTTCTAAAGTCAACACAGATTCTAATCTCGCCATTTTTCTTTCTAGGCACTATGTTAGTAATCCAAGTGGAATGATGAATGGGAAAGATGATCCGAGCCTTTAAAATTTTTTGTATTTCTTGAAAGATAGTGTCAGCAATCTTTGGATTATACTACCTTTGCTTTTGTTTGAAAGGCTTGATGCCAGGCTTAAGAGGGATGGAATGTTGCATTTATTTTGGTTTGAAAGCTTTGAGATCTTCATAGGAATAAGCAAGCACATCAACATACCTCTTCAAAAGATTTATCACCTTCTCTCTTTCTTCTTGAGTGCAACATTTCCCAATGTTCACCATTTTAGGTTCATCTATACTTCCTATATTTATTTTTTCAGTTTCAGCAGATTGCTGATTTCCTTGGGAAACTTTAGATTTGACATACCTATCATGTTTATCAAAAAGATCCTCCAAACTCACAAAACAGTTAGGAATTTTTTTGCCCTTGATCGATACATCTATCATGATCCATCACTTCTTTGACACTTTCTTCATTTGAAGACACACATTCTCTGGGAAAGTTATCACTTCCTTCAAAATACAACTGATCAAAGTTATCTCTCAACTCCAAGAAAGAGAGTAGATGCTGGTCATCATTGAAGACCTGCCAATTGTTGGCATTGTCAGGAACGCTAGGCCTGTGAATCATTTCAATGGAGAATTTTTCCTGAGAGAAGTTAGGATGAGGAATTAACAGAGATCCTGAGACTGCCAGGGAATCAGCCCTAGTATTTTCTCCTCTTGGTACTACTGCAATGGAGAAAGCATCGAGGAATTCAATAGAATCCCAAACCAGATTCCTATAGTGCTTCAATCTTCTATTTTTTACTTGATAAAGGTCTCAGACCTGCTTTACAATAAGCTCAACATCACCATGAGCAAAAAGGTTCTTAACTCCCATCTCCTTCACCATATTCAACCCAAGAATGAGGGCTTCATATTCAGCAGTATTATTGGTATTCTCGAACTAAAACTTGAAAGAAAAAGGGTGAATCTTACCCTCGGAAAGATCAACACTATACCAGCTCCAGAGCCGGCTGAGGAACAACTGCCATCAAACTCCAATGTCTAGACATCATTAGGATCAAACAATACTCCTTTTGATGGACTTGCTTCATCCGGTGACATAATCATATAGTTCCCATGCCCAATGTCTTCATACAAAATCTGTGCTTTTGGATCATCTATTTTTACACAATATACTCAACTTGCTTCTCAAGCATCAACTTCTTCATCTTTCCATTAACTAGAATGAGTGCATGTGACCAATCCATTTTGATTTCCCCTCCAACATCCTTGCAAAAGTTCCTACTCAATAGCATGCCGTAGGAAGGAGGAATGTCAGCAACTAAGATGGTTGCCAAAACCTTTTTCTCTGGCCAAGCAATGAAAGCTACTTGTGCATCCTTGATTCTCCCAACTAAAGGCACTTCCCTACTCTCCATAGAATAACAAGAACCATATGTGCGGGTAAGAGTGAGGCCCAAGGCATGAGCTACTTTAGTAGGCATTACATTGTCAGATGCTCTAGAATCAATAACACAATTACTAAGCTTGTGGCCTGCTATAAGGAGAGTCACATAGAAAGGTCTGATTTTCTCATTAGGTGATGTGACAAGCAGCTACAAGATTTGGTTGGGAAGGGGAAGAAGGAGTTGGAAAAGACCTTTGGAAACATGGGATGGGATTTTAGATTTGGAGTTGACAAAATCAACCATTTTGGGATGGGTTTGATAAAACTCAGCCTCAAAAATCTGAACCTTAGTTCTCTTTATGTGATCAATAATATCAAAGGATCTAGATGTGGATGGGGTATCATTACAAGAAATGGAAGAGACCTTAGCCCTATCAGCTTTATCATTTGACACAAAGCAAAATCTTTAGAAGTAGAATTGGAGGGAGAAAAACCAGCAGAGCTTACCTTTTGTGTGGAGGTGGTGGGGATAGGAGAACCTCTCTTTGCAAGCACTGGAATGGTATTGGAAGACTCCTTTGATTTCTTTACAGGCTGCACAACTTTCTCCTTTTTCTAGTCTGTTCTCGAGTCATGACAGCATATGACTCGCTGTTCATGTCAGCCACTATATCATTATAATCATCCTCATCATCAACACCTTCAGTGGTGAGGAAGTTGACTCTAGAATCGCCAGGCTGCTCCAACTCTTCATCAACATCTTCTTCTTGATCATCATACAATTCATTCTCTTCTTCATCATCAGGTTCAAGGACTTCACATGTTGCGTTGACAGGCACTTTGAGAGGTGGACCTTCAATTGCCAACCTGGTTTGAGAAGAAGGTAGTTTGTTCCTAGGCTGAAAATTCTTCCTTGGAACATCCTGGTATGGAGCATGTTGAGCCAATTGTTTTTATTGCAATGAGGTCATTGGCCAACTTTTGTACCAACTGATCCAAATTACCTCCAGGAGAAGAGGGAGAAGATGATGTCTTGGATTTCTGGGATTCTCTTTTTAGTTTTCCTGACATGATCAAGTCATCTTCCATGCTGACTTCCAGCCTCTGATCCTCATCCAAAGTTGCTAGATTGGCTCTCCTCAGAGCATAGCTTACTTCAGGTAGTTGTGCATTCAAAAAGAAACATTTTTGGATCTGATCAATGGGTCTAGTATCTTGTGGGATCTTGTTGATCAATTTATTAAACTTAGCCACAAATTCTCTCATGGGCTCTTGTGGTTCCTTTTTTATTTGAGAAATTTGGGCAAGCAGAGCATGCACATCTTCTGTAGGTTTGAAACGGTTCTCAAATCTTGTTCTCATCATGGTCCAATTGGTAATTGCTCCAGCAGGAAGATGGTAAAACCAATCTGCTGCATTGTCTTGTAAGGTCTCCACAAATAGCCTAACAGAGACATCTTCATGTTCCACACCGAGGACTCCACATGCAACAATGAAGGCTGCAATGTGTTCATCAGGGTGCACTTTCCCATCACCCCTGAATTTGGGAAAATTCTTTCTGTTACCCCTAGGTAACTCATGCAAAGGTTGTGGAAGAGCCAAGGGACCAACTTGGTGGCCCCAAGGTAATGGAATTGCCATCCTTGGAAAAACTGCTTGAAGAGGAACTGAAACACCAACAAGAATCAAAGCACGAAGATTAGGGTTGAGTTGCTCTTGAGGGATTCCACTCCCAAGGGTTCTGTCTTCAACGGGGGTGTGCTTGTAGAATGAGCTCTTCTATTTCTCCCTATTGAAGGAAGAGGAAAACCTTGCTGCTCCAGAAGTTGAAATTGAGAATCTTCAACTCCAAGAGCTCTTCTACCATGTGTGTATCTCAGAGTCGCTAGATCAATGGAATGATCAAATTGTTGTTCTTCTTAGAAAGGAATCTATTGAAAGCATTCCCCAGTAGAGTCACCAAAAATTGTTGGGTTTCAAATTTTCACTTTAGGTGAAACCACAGTCAGGGGACAAACAAGTCCCTCCTCTTTGATGGGAGAGGTTCCCTTATTGAAAGCAAAGGATAAAAATATATACAAATGTACAACTTTCATCAATTTTGGTCTTCTGATATCTTGGAAATGCGTTTCCTACAAGGAAAATTATTAGCACAAGAGGATGGAGGAATGAAGGAGAGGATGGAGGGAGAAGAAGGCAATACTTTTAGGGAAAAGAGATTGCAGAGAATACGTTTATTTGCATTAGACAAATGAAATACAGAGAAGAACCATTTACGTTTTTACTAGATACAATCCCACAGACACAAAGTTCTTTGAAATTGCATTCACAAGAACACAAAGTTTCTTCACATATTAGAGATTAAATGATTCTCAAACTAGAGCAGAGGAAGAAAGAGAAACAAAGGAATAAAAGAGAAGATCTTGTATTGATTCTTTTCAGTTCAAAATTCCAACCCCGACAATGGCTTCCAAAACCCATCAAATAGCTTGCGAAAAGTGGTTATAACTTCCTCCAAGCAAGAAAAATAGTTTTTGCAAATGGATTTCATCCTTCGTGCCCTTCAAAAATCATCCATTCGCAAAGAAAAACCATGGTGGAAAACCAATTTACGTGAATACACAGACATTTCATTTTATTTGCCAGTTTTGATATGAACCGTCGATTTCTTTGCTAAAACGTTCAAATCGGACCGTCCACATGGAAGGAGAAGATTGGAGCGGGCGTGGGGGAAGCCCCTTTCATTTTCATGAATTTTTGTGTTTTGGCACTTTGGAACAAATTTCCCGTAGCCCCGCCTTGAATTTTTGACTTGGACACGTGGCGAGCTATGATTGGAAATAGGATTACCGTTCAATTCTGAGCATTTTGACCTTTTCTTTAAAAAGTCACAAAATCTCATTTACCTCCATCGGCCCACAGCTCCGATTCGACATGGACATGTGACGCAAGCTGATTGGAAAAGGGTGCGTAACTCTCGTTGCATCATTTTCACTTTTTGGGAAAAAAAAGGCACAAAATATTGTTTACCTTCGCCGGCCCGTTGCTCCGCATCAACTCTTTGGACACGTGGTGGCCTTTGAACTATTGCGGTCCTTAGGGGCTTTTTTTCACTTCTGCCCACGGGCTCACGGGCCAAATCTCGCCAACTTAGCTTTTGCAAAAAGATCAAAGTGCACAAATACCTCCGCATCTCCGCCAGTCCACCAAAGGGAAAATTTTCCAACTTAGGCCCACCAAGCCATAACTTAAAAAGTACAAGGAGTTAGGAGGAATTCTTTACCTTTTTAAAAAGGGGAAGAAATTTTCCATCTGATGCAATGATTTTCATGAGTCTTGAAAGTCCTTGAAAGTTCCAAATTCAAAAATACCTCTTTTCAAGTATACTTTAAGGGCACCAACTCAAAATTTTGCAATTTTAGACTTAGAAATTAAAGGGAAATTTGAGGGTGACAACAATGGTAAAGGTAATGCATTACAATTCAGAAAAAGAAGCATGGGAGAAACTTCAAATCCTGTATGAAGGAGACCCAAAGGTAAATATAGCTAAGCTTCAGATTTTTAGAAATCAGTTTGAAGGTATTAAGATGAGTGATGATGAGTCTATTGATTCATATTTTCTTAGGGTTGACAATATTGTCAACACCATGAAAGGTTTAGGAGAAGATGTGAAAGAAGAAGTTGTAGTCCAAAAGGTTTTGAGATCCCTAACTCCTAGGCTATATTCCAAAGTATCTGCTATTTAAGAGGCCAAGGATTTGACTACTTTGAAGATGGATGAATTGCATGGGACTTTGACTTATGAAATGAGAGTTGTTGACTCCAAACCAACTAAGAAATAGGTTTCTTTTAGATCTGAAATGAAGACTAAGGGAAAGAATAACAAAGAGGTTGATGATGCTTTGTTGAGTTTGAAGATGAAGAACTATTTACAATGCTTTCTAGAAGATTGAAGGTTTTCTCTGGAAAATACAAAGGTAAGCTTCCTTATAAATGTTTCAAATGTGGTAAAGTAGGAAATTTTTCTATCAATTGTACTTATAAGCACAAGATGGACAATCATAATGAACATGATCATGATAGAGATCATGACAAGAATTATAACAAGTGTGATAAGAGAAAGAAAATATTTAAGAAGTTTGATAACAAGAAGAAGATCTTTTATCCAAAGGAATGAGATTACTTGTGTAATGTTAGTTGTGGTGTTTCAATTTCTAAGTCTGAATCTAAAAATGAAGATGTTGGAAATGATGTTTTTTCCATGACTAAATATGCCATGAGATCTTTTAATGATGGTTCTTCATTATTAGGTGATTTCATATCAGGTTCTTGTAGAGATTTTGAGGAAGAAGAAGATGATGTTGAATATGATATTGATTGTATCCAAAATGAATTAAGGCATTTAGAAAAGAAGAACACGAAGCTGAAATCTCAGGTCAAAGAATATAAGGATAAGATTCATGAACCAAAAGAAAATCATAGGTCTAAAATAAACAAGATCAATGAATCTATTAGGATGCTAAAAGAAAAGGTAAAATTTCTAGTTACTAGTTTGCAAGACAAAGAAAGTAAATGCACCAAGTTTGAAGAGGATATAGAGTTTCTAACGGAAAAAATGTTAGAGGTTGGCGAGAAAAAAATTTCCTTTTAGAAATTTGAGAAATGCTAAGGATTTTTATTATTTTCTTAGCAAACAAAGATCAGTAGGTGATAGATCAAGTTTGGGGTTTAGTAATGACATCAAGGGAAAAGAAAAGTTGCAAGATGAAAGTGTTCTAAGTAAGAAGGATGAAGGATCAAGCCTCAAGGATGGAATGAATGGGAACTCCACCAAATACAATGTGAATACAAAATCAGCTAGGCAACCCAATGCTTCAAGGTATGAAAGATATTTTAATGGGTATTGCTTTACATGTAATGGTTTTTTTCATATGGCTAAGGAGTGTAGGATATTTTCTAGAGAAGATCATCCTTGGAGGGATGGTAGGAGTGTGAAAACAAAGAGTTTAATATGTTACAACTGTCATGAAAGAGGTCATGTTGCTAAGTATTGCTTATATGAATCCTCAAGTCAAAATTGGAGTAATGGATGTTACGAGGAAGGAGTAGAGTTGTGTGTTTTAATTGCAATAAGTTTGGACATATTACTAGGGATTGTTATGGGCATAAAAGGAAAGGAAGGAACTATCAAAGTCCTAATATGATGTCTAGAAGGTAAAACATGTCTTAGGAGCCTAGAAGGAATAATGAGGTATCTCTAAAAGCATGTTAGGATGCAAAGTAAGGTGTGTCTCGAGTGCGAGATAAGAAAGAAGTGGATGAGAGCAAGGTGCGGGCATATAAGGGTGTTTGGGACCTCTTTAGCTCTCTCTTCTAGATCTTTCATGTTGATATATACCTCTTTTATTCTTCTTAGAGATGTATAGATCCAAATGAAGCATTGGAGAAAGGGGGAGCTTACCAAGTTGAAGAATGATTGCTCTAAGTTGTCAAGGTATGTTTTCATGGTCCCAAAGTATGTTTGTGGTCATTCTTGGTTGTTAAAGGTCATGAAATTGTCTAGATTTAGTCAAAAATCTCTAAGTTTGTCAAGTCACAAGCTACATCCGAGTTTTCCTTGTATGTAAAAGTGTGTTTGAGGTCTTGATGAGTTCTTAAAAGGAATGTATTGTCATGTATATGTCATGGATAATGAATTTTATGAGTTAAGACACCAAAAATTGTCTACAGATAATGCTCAAGGTGTGTAATGGGTGAGAAAAGGTGTATCAAGAGAGGTCAAGTATCTTGGTCCAAGTATGAGGTGTTGTTAATGTCAAAGTGTCATCTTGCCTTGGTATGATATCAATGGAAGTTTGTCCTAGGTCCTGCAGCAAGATGTTGTAGGTCATGTTGATGTTGATAAGATATGTTTTTATCTCAAATAAGTATGAATGAATTCTTAAGTCATAAGCAAGATAAAGTGCAGAGATTTTGTGATGACAAAGTCATGCGTGGAATCTAAAATGGTATAGTTTGGATCGTGAAGTGAAGCAAGAGTCTGCAGTTGTGTTTCATGCAAAGACATCTAAAGGAGAATGTTTCCTCATGTTTACAACATAGCTCTTGATGTTAGTTTTGAGTTCTAAAACCTTGGAATAAGTGAGTTACTTTTGTAAATAACCTCTCTTGGGTTTTGTGAAAACCCTAGCCTAGGGTTTATAAGGAAAATGGTATAAATGGAGTTGGTGTGAATGTATTCTCATGAAATTGCAACCATATTACCTTGACATGTCAAGAAGAGAGTCTTGAAAGTTTCAAGGTATTATGACTATGTATTGTAGCTTATTCTCTTGAAATTTTGAATTAGTGTGTTTGAAGACCTAATTGTTAAGCAAAACTTGTAGTTTTGAAGCATTCTTTATATAGAAAGTTGTGGTGAATCTGGGCACTTTGAATCTAGGCCCAAATGGGTGCTCTAATTGGTAAATATTTTACAAACCTGAAGCTTTGTAACATGAGTTATGATTGGATTTGTCACTTTGGACCGAGCTAGTAACTGTGCAAGTAGATATGAAGAACTTTGAGATGGTTAGAAGGTTGCTCTTGACTCGAAAGGAAAAATACTCTCGATGTTGATCCAATAATCTAAACAAACATACAAATGGAAGGGTATGGGTCCAGTGCATTACATACAAAAGATAATGTTAGGAATTAGTCCTAACATGAAAATATTAATTAGTGGAGAGGTCTATTCATTAAATAGGTTAGTTTATTAATGTAAGTGATTTGTTACAACAAATCACATATTAATTTTAGGATTATATTATTTGTTAGTTATTAGTGGTTAGTTGTTGAAACAACTATCATATTTGTAGAGTGAACGGTTATACTACCATTCTTATATATTTGTAAAGCTCCTCTTTAATAATATTGATTGAATTATTATTGAGCTTTTGCGCTTCTGGATATGGGGTAAAACCCACATTTGGTATCAGAGCTGGTTTCGAAAGGGGCCTCTCTAGTTTTTTCACTCCACCCATGCCTTTTTTATTAGGTAGACTTAGAGAATGGGTGAGCAGATACCACGGACCTCGCAAGCGAACCCATTACCTTTGTTCATGTTCATCCATCTGTTGTAGATCCAAAACATTCAAGCACTGGATATGCAAAGTGGACCTCGTGTAAACCCCATTGCTGGTTTGTTCACCCTTCTTGCACTCTGTTGGCGGTGTAGTAGAGAAAACCTCATGTGAACCCATTTGGCAGGCATCATTCATTTGCATCGTCTTCTCTCTTCCACCCTGTTCACTCTTTCCATAGTTTAGCATCCATTTTGTTCACCATTTTCATACCCAAAATTTAAATTTTTGGTTTTCGAACAAAATAAAATAAAAATGATCTTGGACTGTACAGATTTGTGAAGTACATGTCTTTCTTTGCTTTCATGGCAAAGAAAGAAGACCATCTTAGGGAAATAATACTACAGATCTCTGCATCAAACATGGATACATTCGGATCTGGGCATCTCTACTCCATGGCGATCCTTCTTTGTATTGGATGGCCTACGTTCAAATCCAATGGCTCAATGGCAGGTTATCTACCTTTTCTCAGCGTCTTCAATGGTGAGAAAAATTCCATTATCTACTTAGTGTTTCAACCTTGCTGCAAAGGCACACGAATTACATCATATAGAAGAATAATCCGCAGACCCAAACAAGGCTCAAGTCTCAACATTTCATTGTTTGGCTCTGTCTCAGCTTAGTATTGAATGAAAAACACAATAATCTACAAAAATTCTCCTCAATGCTTTAATCTCCATCTATTCCATTGTAGATAAACCTGACCTTCATGCTCATCCATTCACCAAAAGGCGTCACAATTTTTCCAAATCATAACAGTGGTTTTGTCTTTTGTTAGTTGTATTAGGTTTAGGTGTCTCTTTTTAGGTTTGGATTTTGTGTAATTTATTATGTTTTATATTGTTAAGATATTACATTTTATATTAGGTTTAAAATTTAAGTCGCGGACCCATGGTTTTATATAAAGTAGTTTTAAAAATAAGTTTATAATGTCCTTATTAAAGGTTAGTTTATGGTGTCATGTGTGAAGTCCAAATCATTATAAGGTCTATTTTGTTTTGAGCTATATTTGTATTTTCTTATATAGTTGTTAGAGTTTCCGTTTAGTTTTGTCACATTTTTATGTCCTTTGTCATCATTTTTCGATGGAAATATTTAGTTTTGTATGCATATCATAGTCCTTAAATCAAAATTCATCAAATAAGTCTTGAAAGATAGTTTTTAAGAAAAGGGGTTTTCAATGTAAAACAAAATCACATGTTTGTAATCGAAAGCATTATCGGCTTAAACCGACATTCGAGCTTCTTGCCCCATGTTAGAACTAAGGGGGGAGTTTTAGGAAGTAGTCCTAAGATGGAAATATTAATTAGCGGAGAGGTCTATTCATTAAATAGAAGAGTTTATTATGCAAGTGATTTGTTACAAAAAATCACATATTAATTTTAAAATTATATTATTTGTTAGTTGTTAGTGGTTAGTTGTTGGAACAACTATCCTATTTGTAGAGTGAATGGTTATACTACCATTATTATATATTCGTAAATCTCCTCTTTAATAATATTTATTGAATTATTATTGAGCTTTTGCTCTTCCAAATATGGGGTAAAACCCACAGATAGTGTGCAATGAGAGCATAGGTGAAGTAGTTTGATGGTCATCAAGTGGCTATTGTACATTAAATGATATGATAACGTATGGATCTTTTAGACATGTTTCAAATGATTCTAAGAAGTGTGATGTGGATGATCATGCTTTAGACAAGTGTTCTAATCTCATAAGGTTGGTCTAAAATTATATTTCCTTATGTTGAAGTAATTCATGTATGAGCAATTAGAATACTACATGTTTGATCATGAGATGTATAGATCTATAAGTGAGACTTTAATCCTTAAATGATGAATAAGGTGTATCAAATGATTCTCACTTGAAAGGTGTTAAAGGATCATAGTTCTATCATGCTTGGGATTTGCAAAAGTTAGTCTCTCGATTAGTAAATAAATGTGTCCATTAAGTCATAGAGTTATCTCGCCATTATGTGTTCAACATTGGAGCTCAAAGAAGTACTAAGGATAATAGAATAATTTCTCGGGTAAATATTAGGGTTGATTATGTCATCCATGTTTATGATGAAAGAATAAGAACCTTGAAATAGCCAACAAGTCGGTACAAAGTTGAGTTTTTGCAATATCTTGAGGTATTAAAGGTTGAATGGTGAGTTTTGGGAAGAAAATGTCATCTACAGGTATGTCTGAGCATGCTGAGACATAAGGTGCTCTTGTTGACCTTTGATTAAGCATATAATGTCATTTTCAGGAGTCTCAATTATCATGGAGGTGTGAAGGTAAGTATAACAGTGATTTGTGTAAGAATTTGACCTAGATATGGATACTAAATGATGTACTTTAACCCTTGTAATATGAGATATATTATGTAAATCTAAGAGAGGATGATGGTATTAAAGTGCTTGTTATGAGGTGTCACCATCATAGTGGTAGGGGAGAAATTTGTATGTATCTTGTATGTCATCAAGCACTTCATAGCTTCTACAGGTGTTCTTTATCAAGGTCAATGAGCCCAATAGTATGATATGAGAACCTATAGGTGTGAAGAAGTTATTATAAGGCTAAAGAAGGTAAAATTGAAAGTGTGACTGTAAATAAGGGATAAAAGGTCTCTTGTAAGAAGCCATATGAATGATTATGTGCTTTAGGTAAAGTTATACCTCTTGAGGATGATGTTGGTGGCCATTTTGTGTATAAAATCTGGTGTTACAAGTCTTTGGAAGTTTCTCAAGACAGGGGAGTTAATTTTGTCATCTATTTTGATGAATAAGAGGTTTAGAGGACTTACATATATAAGGATTTATGAAGATTTTAGGTGTGCTTATAATATTACAAGTAAGAATCCAATTCAAGATTGAATGTGTTAAGACTTTGTGATGAGCAAATGTTTACCTACATGTGTACAAGGTCTCTTGAAGGCAAAAAATGGTGTAATAATCCCTTAAGAAAGTGATTGAAGTAACTATCATATCTATATGATTGAGTTAAGGAAAGTCCTAGATAAAAATAGTTGATATCTTGATCCTTAAGAGAAATTGCATCTTGATAGGGTATCTCGATTTGAAAATGGTTTCTTCACGCTTTCATAAGGTCTTGATTCGGGGAATTTGTATGAGTTTCGTCATAGGATTGCAAGATGTTAGAGATGCTTAGAAGGCTTAAAATGGTAAAACATGAAGGGAGGTGTAATTTTCTACTTCATGGGTAAGCAAGTATTGTATCAACATGCAAACTTTCACTCAAAGAGGCTATGAAAGACCTAAACCGAGCTTTAGGGACTGTGTGTGGGAGTGTTTGACCTATCTTCAAGGCATCTATAAAAGGTAAGGTGCTTCATTCTTGTGTTTTCTACTAGAATGAGATATCATGAGTCCAAGGGGAGATGTGAGAACTCATGTAGTTGTGCGAGTGTGTTTCTAGGGCTTGTTAAAGATGGCTCTAAATGCACTAAAGGTTCAGTTTAGGGAACTTAGTCCTCAAGGAGGTGAAAAGTCAAGACTTGCAGGAAACTAGTCAAGTTCTAAGTTTTATCAAGTTGAGATATCTCGTGTAAGAGGTAAGTTGATGTTTTTGCCTTGAAGTCATGAATGTTGGCATGTTTACTAGTTGTATGCATCAATGTTATGATTGTTACATTGCTCTTCAAATTGTAAATGGTCTAAAACAGAGGGTATGAGATGATGAAAACATGTTCTTGAGCCAAAATGAGGATGTTGTGTGATGCTTGCACTCAAGAGAGGTAAGAAAAGATGTTGTTAGCTCTATATATTCATTTTGGAATGAATGGGTGTTGTATATGCTCTTGTCCAAGGGAGTACAGGTCATAAATGCTTTGAAAGAGGTGAAATAAAAAGTTTTTGAGAAATTACTAATTTGTGAGCTAAAATGAAGACTTTGGTTGATGTTTCCAATGAAGAGACAACTCTATGAATCTAAGAAAGGTGAAGTTCATGTAGTTACAGGTAAGCTTTGTCATTAATGTAAAAGGGGGAGAAGTTCAGGACGTTTTCATCAATGACAAAGGGGAAATTATTGGCATGTTATGATTTAGGTGTTGTCATTAATGTAAAATCCCATTAATGACAAAGAGGATGATGGAGTAGAGTCATAGGATGCTTAGTGTGATGATTACATGGAGTTTCAAGTGTGTTCATGGTGGCATGAGGTGATTCAGTGATATTAGCTTGTCTGCAAGCCTAGTCAGGTGACCTAGCTAGCCTAGGTGATGGAGCATGATGGTTGGAGCTTCTTGGTGGTTTGAGTAGCATGGTAGTATCATGAAGAGAATGTTTGGAGATTTTTAGGCACTCACATGATATTTAGGGCACTAGTACAAGTTGAAGACCAAGATTTAGGTGTTCATCTAGACCATGTCTAGGTCTTTGGAGGCATGAGGATGAGATGTAGAGCTATGTGAGCTCATGGAATCATGCATGGATGTCATATATATTTTTTGATATATGTTAAGACCTTTTGGATATGTTCATGTTGATTTATGGTGTTGGTTTAGTTGACCCTAGCCTAAACCATGCAAAACCCCAAGGGCTAGTCATGCAAATGAGATGGGATGAGAATATGGAGAAATATTTGTGACATCATGATTATTGGAGATTTTAGTAATATTTTTCATGATGTGGTGGGAAAATTTTCAGGGTGCCATGATGATAATTTTACAAGTTACATCAATTTTAGTGAAACAGGGTCAAGAAGAAGGTCATTTCAACTCGAATTGCACCTTCTGATGCTCACCATAAATTGTGTGTTTTTCATGTGACCTTTTATCTTTTAGGGATGTTTCTTAATTGAGTCTAAAATGTTTCAAAAATAATTAGGTCATTTCATTGTCACATTTTTATGAACGAATAATAAGAAGTTAAACATCTTTTTGTGTCGTTGAAACCCTAGCTCAAAAGTGCTATGAGAGATATTACTCCTAAGTCTCCAGAATGTATCTATAGTAAAATTATGATGATTTTATGATGTATAGGAATCTTCCAGGTTTCCAAAAAGGTATGGTAGTGTATGTGGTGATGAGTGGACCCCAATCAAATAGGCATATTTATGAAGAAGTTCAATTTTGGACAAGGTTTTCCAAAGGAGTTACAAAATAAATGAACATTGTTAATAGAATTGGACTTGTACTTAATTTTCATGATGGTTTCAAGTCATGGGGATGCTTCTAAATGGAAAAGTGTTCCCTATTTATGAAGACTAGTCAAAAGGTAGTTTTGGGGCAATTTCAAGCAAAGTTTGTAGAGATGGGCTTGGTTGAAGGCCTTCCACTTAGAGTTGGAAGGAGTTATAATATGTTATTCAAATAGTATTCATAAGTATTTCAATTGGTATAATTATTTTATCTTAATTATTAAATTTTATGGGTCATCAAGGTCCATTTGTGAAGATGAAGGATTGCTTATTTTCAGGGATGTGTCTTCTCAGTGAAAGAATGAAGTGAATGAATCATGAGCTGGCTGATTTGATGTTTTATATCACATGAAAAGTGAAGAGGGATTAATTTTTTTCCTATTGAAGGAATTTGGAGGTATTTTAAGTGATAAAAGGGTGTAAACTAGTTGAGTTTGAAAAACTAATTTCCGGGAAGATTTATTTGGAGAAGAGGAAAGTTGTTGTGGTTTGCATATATAGAAGTTTCATGAGCTCTAACATGCATGGATTTTATTTATAGGTCCTTAGGATTCTGTATAGTGGTTACATTCCATAGTTTATTTGTTATTTGGTGGTCTTGAGGCCCAAAGGTGAAGATAGGGTGCTAAAAGCGGCTATTTAGTGAAGGATATGAGCTTTGTTGAGTTGTATTATGATTTTTTTATTGGTCCAAGATAATTAACAACCATATTTTATGTTTTTATGTAATTTTACACATGTATGGTGAATTTGGGAGCTTTAATAATCATGGTTTTGGCATTTGTGGTTTTAGCCCATCCAGTGATGGGGTTTTGAGCTTATTTGGTGCAAGTTGAGTGGTTTTGGGCATGGCCTACCTATATGGGTCATATGTGAATGTTTTAATGATTCAATTGGGATTTTTTAAGTTTCATTGATCAAAATAAAGGATTGAACCTGACCTTTTGTATGTTTGTATCAAGAGTGAAGTTAAAGTTCAAATTTGACCTAGTTCTTCAAGAGGGAAAAAGTGCGACCTATGTGAGTGTGTTTTATAGGTATGAAGTCTCTGAGTTTCAGATATGAGAGTGTATGAAATGCTTAATAATGTTTGGAAGTATGTGTGTGTGTTTGAGGCCAAGACAAATGAATAAGGAAAGAGAAAAAAAAGTAACCTAGGTGAATGAGGGTTTGAAGGAGTTTAGAGCTGAATCTTATGATCACTATCAACTAAGTTGTTGTAGCATATCTAAATTTATCTCTTCATCAAAATCTTGTGTGATGAATCATATTCATGTAGTTCACTTGTTTTGAGTAATATCAATAAGGGTTTAGGGGTTGGTGCTCCTTGTTGAGGTTGGTGCCTCACTAAAGAAATCTCTTGTGATGTGTAATATTCACTCAAGTCTTTGTTGTGTGTAACATCAACAAAATTTTCAATGGGTTTTATTCCCATTGAGGGTTTCTCACTTATATGTTGTGTTATGGTGTTGTCTCTCTTGTTCATGGTTAATTGAATGCATGTTATATGGTGTTTTTCACACATTAATGGATGGTTAATTAGTTTATGGTTTAAATAAGCATCTGAAATTGAATTAAGTTTGTAAGGACTAATTAATCCTACACTAACACAATTATCGAGGTTCCCAAGGATGCAAGTTAATTAATCCATTTAATTAATAAAATGGTATTACACCACCTAAGCTTCTTTCCAAAATTAATATTTACATTTAAAGTTCCCTAATAAAGATCAACTATAGGGTTTAGTCATGTTCTTATTAAAACACAAAGTAATACATTTATTTTAAAAACAAATTTATTCACCCAATTGAAAATCTAATTAAAGAAGGGCCCTAGATTTTCTTTAATATCCACTTTATTAGATATGTTAAACCTAAAACCAATGTGAGGATAAATTTTTCAAACCTAATTTTATTATATTATTTCTATTCTTCTCATTCATTCCATTGTTTGATCTCTTTTTTTAGTGGAAGAATGGAGGCAAAGGAGGAGCTAGGAAAACATAGAAGGAGGGTTTCATTTCGATTTTCTATCTCTCTCGATGCCTCGATGGGTATATGGTTTTTCATGGCCATTTATATAAATCTTTATTTTCATTTTCAACTTTGTTGATGCTCAGATTTTGATCCTTAAAAAGTTTTAATTATTTTCTAATTTAAGAGTATTAATATATATATATATATATATATTATCAAATCTAATCATGATAATAACTAGGTCATATGGCCTTTTACATGGCCCCTTTGGTGGGCGCCATTGGGTAGAATGGAGGAACTAGAGTCATATGGCCTTCATACATGGCGAATGGAAGTTAAGTGGAGGACCTTGTGGCCGAATGGGAAAGGGGGACATCCATCCCACCCTCCCCACCTTATTATTTTTATTTTTTTGTTAAACAACCAACACCTTATCTTTTAAACGACCATGAATATATTTGTTACCAATTTTTCAAAAGGATTTTCCCTTCCTCGTGACAGCATAAACTCCACTCTTATATATATATATATATATATATATAGATAATCATATATATAAACCCCATATTTAAAATAAGTTCGCTAATTTATTTAATATAAGTTTTTAATATTCCATTATAAATATTAAAATTAATATTAATATATATAGGGATTTAGTAAAAGGACATTTTAAAATTTGATGTTGTGTAAAGTTCTCAAACATTTTTTTATCATAAAAATTTTTTATATATATATATATATATATATATATTATATATTATATATTTTTAATTTTATTATATATAAGATTATAGGAATCAAAAATGACAATATGAAATTTTCTGTGAGATTTTATTAAGTGTAAAAGTTCATAATGTGTGAAATTTAATGATATTTGGCTAAGGATATAAATATATACAACTCAACCAAATTGTTGATGCCAAGAAATAACAAGAAACTTACATCTTTAAAAAATAAAAAGTTAAAACTTGAAATAGCAAGATATGGTTTTAAATTACAAGTTTCTTTAAAAATAAATGAAATTTTAGACTAATTTTATTACATAATTCATGAAGAAAGTTTCATGCCATTCCATGCTTTTTCCATCCCATTCCAATTTTATTTTTATATGATTTTCTTTCACTTTTCCATAAGACATTCCAAGAAGGAGAAACAATGTATATACAATAAATCATACTTTTGAAATAAGATGAACACTTCCAGTTTATAGCATGCAATAAGATGGAGTTTTAAAACTAATAGAAATCCATAAGTAAGAATTTAACAACAAATAATTATTATAATAGTCCATTCCATGAGAATAATTCATGTTATTTGACATAGATTAATAAGAAGGAAAACTATCTTAAAATACAAGTATAAACCCTCCACTTAATGTGGAGACAACATGTCAAAATTGTCCCAAAAATTACAACTCCTTTAAAGGTAGATTTTGCAACCTGCAACTCCAAATGCACAAAAAAAAATCTGCAACTTTTACAATTTTAAAGACCCTTCTTTCAAGCTCCATGCCATCCAAAAGCAGCTCCAAAACCCATGAGAAACCAACATGTTTACCTCCCAACCTATAGGCATCATTACATGCCTTAAGGTGGACCAAAAGGACATGCTAGCCTCCCTCCAAGCCCATGGGAAAGAGGGAGGGGCATGCCTCAAACCAACAGTAGAAAAATGTCACCAAAACACAATCAAGGATATAATACTTAGGAGTAACACCCCAAAAACAATGCAACATAACCAATCAAAGACTTGAGAAGCACCAAACTTCTCAATGAGGGAAGAGGGGATAAGATATCCCATAAATTTCCAAATTTAGAACCAAATTAAACATAGTAAGCCACCATCTCCTTATCTCTCCATGAGATATCATAATACTCTCCTTATCTCTCCATAAATTCTCCCTTTATCCCTCCATGCCCTTCAAACCAAATGAAGGGGTAAACCATAGTTCCCTCAAGCTTGTCCATCAAGCATGAGGGTGAGTAAAAGGGATTCTTCCCTCTTCCCACACATGCCCAAAATCCAATCCATGCAAGATTGGATGGGAAAACAAAAGACAAAAAATTGAACAACCAATTCCAATCCACACAACATAATTTTAACCATTTCAACAAGAAAAAATTTGAGGTAAGATCCTACCTCAAGATTAAGCAAGTGTTCCAACCCAAGCTTCCACAATCCACTTCCTTCTCCTTGCAAGCTCCCAAAAGCAAACCCAAAGCAAGAAAAAATGAAGCAAGTAACCCAATCCCTTCCACAAGAGGGGATGATATAGAAAAATAAAACCCAAAGGACCAAATGGGAGGGTGACAAGTGTCACCCTCCACCTATGCTTCAACCAATCCAAAATCTCCAAAATTTGCACCCCAAAACCCCAAATTAAAAGATAAGAAAATAAATATCCAAGCAATCATGGAGGATCCCACATCCCAACACCATTCACATAATCAAGAAATTTTCATAAAAGATGAGGGAGAAAAAGGGGAAAATGGCCAAATGGGCTCAATTTTCCTTGGAAGGAGCCCACCCACCCCTAGGTATAGGGCCTAGGGGCTCTTTCCAAGGAAAATTTAGTCCATAACTTGCCTTATACACCTCCTAAATGTCACCTTTTTCCCAAATCCGAGTTTGGGAAAAGATGACATTTAGGAGAGGTTGTTGGGCTCACCTAATCCATGATTAGGTGTCCCAAATCCTCCATTAGGAAGACTAAAGCAAGACATAACCAAATTTGCATAAAATCCAAGGGTTAGAGTTAAACTCAAGGTCAAAGCTAATAGAAAAGAGGATTATAATTATTAATAACAATGTCATAGTAAGAGGGTTAGAAAAACCAATAAGATAAGAAGGTAATAATAATACAACATCACAAGGGGGTTTAAATAATCCACAACAAGACCAAGGTCAAGAAAGGTGACCCATAGAAAAATAAACTAGGAAGGAACTTTGGCCTTTTAGGGCCCATTGTGCTGGTTTGAGACATCCCCTTCTAAGTCCCATGTTTCTCACGTGATGAAACCTGTCATCTTGCACACTCAAGTTAAACATTATACCTGCCCAATAATAGCTAACAAATACAAAAACAATGTAAGAAATATCTCAATGATAATCCACATATGATCAACAACTAGCTAGTGAATAATCAAACTATGATCCACCAATAGTGTAACAAGAGGGAAACACGATAATCATGAAAAATATATATATATATCCTATGAGATCTCATAATCTAGTCATAATCATCACATCGATACCATAAGAAAATCAAGCATATTGGCATCATATGCCATGTACATCCCTATCATAAAATGAGTTAACATCCAAAATCAACATATAATTATCCATGTAATGTAACAACATCATCATCAAAATGAAATATATCTATAGTCAATGCCTCAATCAAAATAATATGATGCTACAATGAGTCAACATGGTCCAAAATGGGAATCAAAATATAGTGGGCACTACATCCCCCTCCCCTAGAATTAGACTTCCTCCTATAAGTCACAGGAAGGGGTAAAATGACCTCTTAAAGGTATCATATCGTACCATGTAGTTGTTAGTCCCAACAAACATGTCCCACCAATTCTAACTTGGTCATGCCTTAAGTGTATCTCTCATTGAGAGAAATTTAATTAAGGAAAATTATAACTTCCAATAAATTCATTAACATTATCATCTAAAACCCCTACATGGTCCCACGTAAGTGGATGCTCATCAAAAGGTCACTTTAAGGGATAATGTCAGGTGAGCCAAGGGAACAAAATTTGTTGTCTCAAAAAGGTTAACAATTTATGCACACTTGATGTGCATGAACCCACTCAAGAAAACCATCAAAGGCACTACAACACCACACAAGAAGAGAAAAATTTTCCAAATTTATGGGTGGTTTCACCTCCTAGCTCACACTTAACTTAAAAAAAAAATGGAAACGGTTCACAAGACTCTCCAAATCAGTCCTAGCATTTTCACTATTCATTAAGGGGGTCAAAGATGAAGGTTCACATAATACTATGCATAATAAAGGGTGATGAATTGATTTGGAAATTCCTTTTACGTTCACACAAAGAAAGTTCCAATAGGTTGTATGTGAAATATATATCCAACCATAAAGTTAGGATTAATTTTCTAGTTTAGTTTCATAGGTTCCATAGCTTGAACCATTTTCTAGGACATCACAATTCAAGTTCAAAATTTTCTTTAGAAAACCAATTAAGAATAGTTTAATTTGTTATAGTTTACAAGTTTATCAAATTTTCCACCATGAAATCCAATTTCACACTTTCTACACCCCAACAAGGCCACTATCACTCATTAAAACATCAAACAACTAGTTTTTAAACTCAACAAGACATATGAGAAGTTTACTAGAATTACAGTTCCTTTAACACTATAGCCAAGAGAAAACATGAATGAGCTAGGTGGAAAAGTATTCAAAAGGAGGTTTCCCAAACCTATCCAGATTCTAAGTAAATTTCCAAATTATAACTTGGTTGGCTTACAACAACTTTCCCGGTCACACCTTCCCCAAGAGGTCAAGTGAACAACAAACACGTTTTCTTCTTGAGGAAAGGTATAGCCTAACTCTTCTCCATATCAATAACCTATGTTATATTAACTCAACAACTACCTAGGTCACCAATGACCCATTAGATCCAAAGGGAAATATATATATACTTCTTAAACTAGAGTGGTGAGTTCATTCTCAAACAAGGGACTTCAAATTTACCACCCCATTGAGTGGTAAGAATAATGGGACCACATTTTCAAGAGATCCCCAAAACAACACACTCTCAAATCAACCCCAAATTCACATTTCTTAACAAGGTTTACACTATTATCAAAGGATGTCATTACCCAAGGTAGGTGGAATGAACATATAATCATCATTTTTAGTCCTCACAAAAAGGGTTAAACCATTTATCCAATAATAAGTTAATGAGAGTCCTCTAAGGTGATTGAAATATTATACAAAAGTCTCCTAAGAGTCAAGTAGCCAAAGCATATCCAATTTGTGAGACAATTGCAACCTTCTATTATTCACTTTACTTTCACAAGAAGAACCAAGGAATGGCTAAACAATGCCTAAATCAATTACATAAGACCAACCATTCAATGTGTATCTGAAATTAGATGAACATCACACAACCGAGAATAATGAACATCTCTTATTTTATTTGATTCAATACATTATGATCACAAAAAAAAAAAAAAGATTTTAAGGGGGTAACCGAACGATAACATTGTCTTTTAACCAAGGTCGTTCATGTAATAAATATTCTACGTGTTCCCAATTACATAAAGTTGTTCAATTTTATTCTTGGTTAAAAGGCATAAGTGCATAAATATACTTATAGATATTTTTTTTGGGTTTCCAACTATCATATTCTTCATTCTTAACACCATATTAACTTGCAATTTCATGGACCAATGCCAAGATTGGCATATAATCTCTCCCCATTAGGAGAGTGACCAAAATTAAGTGATTGTCTTCTAGTGAGAGAGAGAGAGAGAGAGAGAGAGAGAGAGAGAGAGATGAGATAATATTGTTATTTTCACATAATCAATGTTCTTCTATCCAAGAGATACGGTAAGTGTGAGAGACCAATTCTATATTGTCCATATTTAAGCCTTAAGTTCCACAAAAACATGATTTTTAAAAGTGTTCTAACCCATTTGTGAAGGATTACTATCACGAGTGTACCTTCTATGGCAAAAGCTGTTCAACCAAGTTCCATAACAATGTCTCACGTGACAAAACTAATAAGAGACCATAATATGAAAATGGGTCTGTCGAGCTCAAGAAGGGTTATAAAGAACTAGAACATTACCAAGATATTTCCAAATGTTATATTGAGGGCCTCGATGAAATTTTAAATTGTGGAACCCAAAGTCTACTTCCAACAACTCAAGGGATTCTTAGTTTACAAGAAGGGTAAAATAGCTATGAATAACGCTTTGTATGAAATCATCGTAAATAAAGAGATACCAAAAATCCTTTCTTCCCTATCATTTATTTAATGGAGACTAATTAGAGGATTGAACAAACAATTTTTCACTCAATTATGATTAATTTAGACATACAATCCCGAAAGGGAATTGTAAGGGTTATAAAGCACTTTCCAAATTAAAGAGAATTATAACAACGAGCTCAGGTAAAAATTCTTGAGGAGTAAAAATTTCTCCTAACCCACATTGATACAATTTAAGATGTGGAGAAACCTTTTTGTTATTAGTTTTCTTTACAATGGAGTACATCTATTTATTTGTGCACCCATCCCAAATGGGTTTTGTTAGGTTTAGAAAATATGTTTTTTAACATTACAACGAAGTGTTTCAATGATAACGAATCAACACAAGGATGAATATCAAACTAACCAAACAACAAAGGAATACCCTCATATCTAGGGATAATTCTACATTCATATATCAAAATTACTAATTATTTCCAAAACCAAAACCAAGATTGCTTACGGTGTCCAAAATGACTAACTAAGCCAAAACAATCAGCACCCAAAAATGCTCCTTAACATCTAACTCATATGGGTCACATCAATCAACCAAGAACATGCGTAACACAACATGATTACAACATTATAAAATTTTGCACCCTCCAAGAGTGTCTTAAAAAAATCAAATGGGTCACTAGGACCTAGTTCTCCCATTGCACAATCTAGCCAAAATGGCTACAAAAAGGGTCTACCAAACAATTTTCAGATACCCAAATGGAAAAAAACACATATAACCCATTATTTATTATATATAGAGTCTAACGAGATGTTCGAAACCTAAAACTAGAAAATAGATCTCAAACTCAAAGTGCCTTTCCATGGCCATTATTATTAAAATTTTGCTATTGCATTTCAACAATTTTAGTGAAAGTGGCTATGAACTAGGTTTTGAAAACAAGTTTCTATAGCTTGAAAAAATTATTATATCAACTCTCATATATTCTCCTATATATATAATCTAATCCAATGCAAATAAAACAATTTTATGATAACCAAGGCTCAAACTGTGACCTCTTTTCCAGAGATAACTATCATTTTAGGCTAGTTTGTTTTGTTACAACACGACCAGAGACCTCCAAAACATGCTAGAAAAAACTAGCTCCCAAAGCATTTTTCTCAAAACCAATGGTTGCAACCAATTGACATGGAAAATACTCAGAGGTTAAAAGTGGTAGAATTCAGTTTCCTACTAAGGCTCCCTAAACCACGGGTCAAATCAAAACAAATTTCTTAGTTTTCATATGTTGTCACATACAACAAAATGATCAACTGGGCTCAAAACACCTTCAACTAAATGATCCAATGATCCTATAAATTTGGTTTAAATGTTGTTGTGACATCTCATGTCACCAAAGAATAAGATAAACCTAAACAACCTTCGTTACGGAAGTCTAAAAGCCATTTTGCACACTCTTTTTGAATGACTTTTCCTAACTTTTGCAAGATGTCTTAAATTAGATAATTTAAACAACTTACATTCCAAACACAACCGGTGGTTCCATTTCTCAAATTCTCTCATCTAAGCTTGTAATCAATTTCAAAACACATTTTGTGAGTAGGAACAATGCTCCAAAGTGGTTGTCCTAGATGTGTGGCATTCAACCTTGTGGCAGAATTATGTCAATGTGGAAGGGAAGTAACCAAGTTTAGAGGAAACATTTTCATTAAATGGGAAACCAAACCAAACCAAAATTATTGTTTAAAACTTGATCATTCCTAGTACGCCCACCGTTGGGCCGAGCTCTAATACCGGATGTTGCACCCCACTCGAAGTGAGTTCCAAAAAAATGGTAAAAATATAACCAAAGATACCAATCAAAGGTGATAAAAGAAGAAAAGGTGATAATATTTTTTTTAGTTATTTAATTACATGATGTCTAAGATTACTCATTACAAAAGTAACTCAACTAAGTTTCAACATGCGATGAAGTGGCACCAAACCAAAATCCCGAATGATAAGGAGAATATAACACTTTTGCGTCATTATTTCAAAGTGTCACATTAACAACCAAAAGGGGAAAGAATTCAACTTGACACCACTTATGTAAGTTATACTAATTAAGATTATTTTTATAAGCATCGACGATAAATACATCGTGATGGTAATAAAGTGTTAAAACCAATTAGTGATTCGCGATCGCGCGGATAATAAAGCAAGGTTTGTTTGAATTTCCACCAATAAATTAAATTTCACTAGTTTTAAAATGTATTCCAAATAAAATTAAATAAGACATTTGTTAAATTCCACGTGTAAAACCATAGTATATCGAGAGAATCACCATAGATCTACTGGTTCGAAGAATGCACAGGTGAATAATGCGAGACGTGAATTATTCCAAGATAAAACAATGCAAGCATATAAGACTGTAAATTATGAAAATACAAGGGAGATAATTGCAATAACATAGAAATAGCTCCAACTCAATACAATTTATGCTCCATAGGATAGACTAATGCAAGTCATGTACATATAAGAGGTGAATGTGTAACCTCCTCCAATATCAGTGGTGAATAACTCTCACTAACTAATAGTGGAAGTAGAGTTGAATCCACACATTGGTAAGCTAACTCGACACAAATGGTACACCTAAGTAAGAATATCACATGAGTGTAGGAAAGCTCCAAGTAAATAAATAAATAAAAGAAAAATGAATATCCTACACTAACAACCCCATAAGCACAACTTAGGTGGCCAGTGAAAAATGAAAGTGGGTCCCAACAACAATGCTTGATGAGGTACCCATGTGAAATGCAATCTCTCATAAGATAAAGGAAAAGATAAAACCCCGTGAGAAAATTTCCCCCCAAAAGTGAGATAAATAAGAGAAGGTAGAACTAGAAATCCCTCCTCAAAGATGATGAAGTTGTTAATATGGATAGAAGAATTGGGTCCCAACAACAAGGCCATGTTAGGTACCCAAGTACATAAAAATATGAAATGGGAAGAAATAAGACAACTTGATAAGAATCCAAAATTTGATGAAGCACTAATAAAGAATCTCCAACAAGTAGAACTTGCTCCAAAGATTACCCTCCAATAAGCAGAACTTGCACGAAAAATATGTCCAATATTGTTTTAAAAACCATCGGTTGGCCAAGTGAGCACAAAAATAGAGGACAAAGTCAACACTACAAAGGAATGGAGAAGTTGTGTGAACATGCCATGCTCAAAGAGTACTTGTGGGAATCCACAACTACTACAAGGAAGACACAGTGATCCTCAATATGGGTTCCGACAATAGGCACCTTTTTAGATACCCATTTACAATGCATGTACAAAA
Source organism: Taxus wallichiana var. yunnanensis (assembly GCA_018340775.1). Lineage (NCBI taxonomy): Eukaryota > Viridiplantae > Streptophyta > Pinopsida > Cupressales > Taxaceae > Taxus > Taxus wallichiana. Next base: position 714,301,747 of record CM031235.1, on the reverse strand, counting down.
TTCTTCTCAAGAGAAACACATGCACTAAATGTGCTTATTACAAAAAGAAGAAATGAAACAAACAAGTCATAATGGGGGGTTTGGTCTCCTACCAAACCGGGCCCCACCCTCTGGTCTTCAAAATAGATTTCCAGAAAATGAACCAAGTGATCATCGTCTTCTTCATCATTCATCACAAAATCCTCCCAAAATGTGGCACTTTATAACTTAGTGCGTTTTACAATATAAATAGGTCCAATGATTTGGGAAATGAAAAATATTTAAATTTTGCAAAAAAAAGACACTTGATATCAAACTACCAAACAAAATTTTTACATTAATTATTTCCCATAAATAAGCCCTATTTCATAGGTCTGAGGATTAGAACCTCGCTCTGATACCATGTCGGAGAAGCACCATGGATCTACTTGTTTGAAGAATGCACAAGTGATTGATGCGAGACATGAATTGTTCCAAGACAAAACAATGCAAGCATACAAGATTGCAAATTACAAAAATACAAGAGAGATAATTGCAATAACACAGAAATAGCTCCAACTCAATACGATCAAATAGAATAATGCAAGAGATGTACATATAAGAGGTGAATGTGTAACCTCCTCCTAGAATCATGGAAATCTCAACATCGAATCCTGGTAGCCAACACCTAGAATGGTGTAGTCAAATGGTAACAAACACCTAGAATAGTGTAGTCAAGTGGTAACCAACACTTAGAATAGTGTAGTCAAATGTACACCTAAGCAATCATATCCCATAAGTGTATGGAAATTCCAAGTGAGGTGGAATATCTCGAGTGGGATAATACAAATAAAGTGAGGAAAATAAATCCTACACTAACACAAATGAGGTTCTAAGGAGGTAAGTTAATTAATCCATTTAATTAAGAAAATACTATTACACTACCTAAGCTTCTTTCCAAAATTAACATTTCAATTTATAGTTCCCTAATAAAGATCAACTATAGGGTTTATTCATGTTCTCATTAAAACACAAAGTAATACATTTATTTCAAAAACAAACTTATTCACCCAAGTGAAAATCTAATTAAATCAAGGCCCTATATTTGATTTAATCTCCACTGTTAGATATGTTAAACCTAAAACCAATGTGAGGATAAAGTTTTGAAACCTAATTTTATTATTTCATTTCTATTCTTCTCATTCATTCGGGTGTTTGCTCGTTTTTTTGCAGGAACAATGGAGGCAAAGGAGGAGCTAGGGAAAGCATGGCAAGAGGGTTTCGTTTCTGAGTTTCTATCTCTCATATGCTCTAATGGGGGTATGGTATTTCATGGCCATTTATATAAATCTTTATTTTCATTTTCAATTTTGATAATGCTCAGATTGTGAGCCTGAAAGTTTAATTTATTTTTTGATTTAAGAGTAAATAGAATGTGACTATAGTGGTAAGCCACATATATTATGGCCCCAAAGGGGGGGCAACAAATGATAACAACTGTGTCGTATGACATTTTACATGTAGGATTGAGGTTTGGCGGTGCGGCCTTAGGTTGAATGGAGGAAGGGAGAGGCAGTATAGGCCACGACCCAGACGTCATTAAGTGGAGGATGTGTGGGGACGGGTGGGGTAGCCGTCCCACCCTCCCCACCTTATTATTGTTTGTATTTGCTTAAACATTCACCTAAAATCTTTTTACACATCCATGGGTATATTTGTTACTATTTTTTTAAGGAATTTTCCCTTCCCTACAACATGAACTCCACTTATGTGTGTGTGTGTGTGTGTGTGTGTGTGTGTGTGTGTACATAATATATACATACATATACATAATATATATATATATATACACACACACACACACACACATATATATTTTATTTAACAAAACTAAAACCCTCCTTTGATAAAAATATAGCTTTACCAAAGCTAATTCTTTACTAAAATACAATCTCAATATATATATATATATATATATATATATATATATATATATATATATATATATATATGAGAGAGATAATCATTCTAGTGAAACCCATATTTAAAATAATTTATCTAACTTATTTAATATAAAGTTTTTTTAATCCATTCTAGTAATACCTAGATTCAAAGATATAAGTTTTTTTCTAGCTTATTTAGTATAAGGACATTTTATAAATTTGGTGTGTGTGTGTGTATGTGCGCGTGCGCGCATGCGTGCATGCATGCATGCTGCGCTTTATTACAATCTTTTATCATCAAAAATATACAAGCGAAATCGAGATAGAAATGATATAAATTTATATTTTATTTTATTTTATTTGTAATACGTAAATTGTTAATCACATCTGCTCTAATATAAAATTTCTATGATATTTTACTAAGTGTAAAAGTGGTAAACTTTACAAGAGTTTTCTACAAGATGAGAATTACAAGTACAACTTGTAAATAGCACATCAATCACATATTCTACCAGTCAGAAAAGGAAGTTAAAACTTGAAATGCAATAGTTCCAGTTTACAAGTTTACTTTAAGTAACAACAACAATGAGATTTTTATCCAAAACACAACCATTCCATGCTTATTTGCAAAATAAATTGGAACCCAATTATCTGATTTCTTTCACTTTTCCATAAGTATTCCAAAAATAAGAAACAAGGATTTATACAATAAATCATCTTTTGAAACAAGATGATTAACTCCATTAAAAGCGTGCAATATGGTATAACATTTGAACAACAACTAATACTTCTTAAGTAAGAATTTCAACAGCAATAGATTTAGAGTAACAATCCATTCCATGAGAGTAATTCCTTTTTGTTTGACATAGATTAATAAGAAAGAAAAACTATCTTAAAATACAAGTACAAAATCCCTCCACTTAATGTGGAGACAACATGTCAAAATTGTCCCAAAAATCACAACTCCCTTTAAGGTAGATTTTGCAACATGCAACTCCAAATACGCAAAACAAAAATATGCAACTTTTAGAATTTTAAAGACCCTTTCTTCAAGCTCCATGTCATCTAAAAGAAACTATAAAACCCATGAGAAACCATCCTATTTACCTCCCAACCTATAGGCATCATTACATGCCTTAAGGTGGACCAAAAGGACATGTTAGCCTCCCTCCAAGCCCATGGGAAAGAGGGAGGGGCATGCCTCAAACTAGAAATAGAAAAAGGTCACCAAAACACAATTAAGGATATAATACTTATGAGTAACACCCCAAATTAATGTAACATAACCAATCAAATACTTGAGAAGAACCAAACTTCTCAATGAGGGAAGAGGGGATAAGATATCCCATAAATTTCCAAATTTATAACCCAAATTAAACATAGTAAGCCACCATATCCTTATCTCTCTATGATATATCATAATAATTTCCTTAACTCTCCATAAATTCTCCCCTTATCTCTATGCCCTTCAAACCAAATGAATGGGTAAACCATAGTTCCTTCGATCTTGTCCATCAAGCATGAGGGTAAAGATGAGGGGATTATTCCCTCTTCCCACACAGGCCCAAAATCCAATCCATGCAAGATGGGATGGCAAAACAAAAGACAAGAAAATAGAACAACCAATTCCAATCCACACAACACAATTTTAACCATTTCAAACAAGAAAAATATGAGGTAAGATCCTACCTCAAGATTAATCAAGTGTTCCAACCCAAGCTTCCACAATCTACTTCCTTCTCCTTATAAGCTCCCAAAATCAAACCAAAAGCAAGACATAATGAATCAAGTAATCAAAATCCCTTCCACAAGAGGGGATGATATAGAAAAATAGAAACCCAAACGACCAAAGGGAGGGTGACAAGTTTCACCCTCCACCTATGCTTCAACCAATCCAAAATCTTCAATATTTACACCCCAAAACCCAAATTAAAAGATAAGAAAAGAAATATCCAAGTAATCATGGAGGATTGCCACATCCCAACACCACTCACATAATCAAGAAATTTTCATTAAAGATGATGGAGAAAATGGGGAAAATGGGCTCAATTTTCCTTGAAAGAGCCTTCCCACCCCTAGGTATAGGGCTTAGGGGCTTTTTCCAAGAAAAATATAGTCCATAACTTGCCTTATAAACCTCCTAAATGTCACCTTTTTCCCAAATTTGAGTTTGGGGAAAAGGTGGCATTTAGAAGAGGTAGTTTGGGTCACCTAATCTATGATTAGGTGTCCCAAATCCTCCATTAGGAAGACTAAAGCAAGACATAACCAAATTTTCATAAATCCTGGGGGTTAGAGTTAAACTCAAGTTGAGAGCTAATAGAAAAGTTGATTATAATTATTCATAGAAATTCTATAGTAAGAGGAGATAGAAAAACTAGTAAGATAAGAAGGTTTAATAATAGTACAACATCACAAGGGGGTTTAAATACTCCGCAACATGACCAAGGTCAAGAAAGGTAACCCACAACAAAATAAACTAGGAAGGAAATTTGGACTTTTAGGGCCCATTGTGCTAGTTCGAGACATCCCCTATCTGAGTCCCACGTTTCTCACGTGATGAAACCTATCATCTACATAATCGAGTTATACATTATACCTGCCCAATAATAGCTAACAAAGATGAAAACAATGTAAGCAATATCTCAATGATAATCCACATATGATCAACAACTAGCTAGTGAATAATCAAACTATGATCCATCAATAGTGTAACAAGAGGGGAACACGATAATGCATCTACGAAAAATATATATACCATCATGTGAGATCTCATAATCTAGTCATAACATCACATCGATACCATAAGATAATCAAGCATATTGGCATCATATGCCATGTACATCCTTGTCATGAAATGAGTTAACATCCAATATCAACATATAATCATCCATGTAATGTAACAACATCATCATCAAAATGAAATATATATGATAGTCAATGTCTCAATCAAAATAATACGATGTTACAATGATTCAACATGGACCAAAATGGGAATTAAAAATAAGTGAGCACTAAAGTTTTGTTAGAGCACATATTCATTAAAGGAGACCATGAACTAATACACAAGGTTTCAACAAAGTCTCAGAAAATTTTCATGCACATGGGACTTTGAGCATACTCAACAAAGTTCATTGTACAAGAAGGTATTGTAGAACTCCAATCAAGATAAAGATAAGAAAAATAAAATTTCCATTGTGGTCCATACACATGTCAAAATATGAATCATTGACATGTTACAAAAAGGAAGAGAATTTAGTTACAAGGTATAGTTGGCACACTACAACAAGATAAAGGCATTGCATCAATGAAGCATAATTATTAGGGAGTTAGAGCCTCCACGTAATGTAAAAATACTAGGAGTGGCACCATCTATCGATGCATGCCATCATGAATTCAAGTCTAGTTAATGTTGAACTCATTAAGGGATATACGCCATCAATGTAAATACCCTTTGTTGTATTTGTGAAAGAATCATTGAATGAGTATTAAGTAGATGTTTTATCATGACATTTTTTGTATGTAATTGATAATCTCCATGCTTTAAGTATAAGCATTTCATTTGAGATATGAGTATGAGGATATCATTGTAATTGCATTTAGTGTAATGGAGGACATTAAACAATATATCAAAAGGGTACAAGATTCTTATGATCAACATGTATATGTGTATTGTGTAATTCATTGAGTTAATACTATTTATGTGTTTTCGCACATTGTTTTTACTACTCTCACTCATCTAATTATTTCCTTAGTTAGCGAACTCTTGAAATCCCACCAAGTAAAACTTGAAAGCAACTTATTATTTGTGTCAAACCAATGGGGGCCATTTCCTTTCCTCATGCATCTGTATGAGCACACCAAGAACATGCATGTCGTGATAGGTTGATGTGTGGGTGTTGTAAGGCCTTACAAAGCATGGCAAGTAGGAGAGACATGTGTAAGCCTAGTTTAGAAGGAAAAACAAAGGAACACAACATTTTCGTTCCATTATCATGAATCATGTAATTCCATTGATATGATGAGGTCATATAACAATGTTTTTCACACTCAAGAGAATATTGAGAATTCATTTCATATAGTAGAAGAAAGTTTTGCATAGAAACATCTTACTCGTCGATCTTTTGCTCACTAAGGACTTGGGTAGAGAGGCACCTCTATGACGTGCTTTATGAACATTTCTTTAGTGAGCTAGCTGCTAATCTATATTCTTGGTTGGCTTCTTATTGATTGGATAAAATTTTAAATACGGGAAGAATTATAGTTGGAATCTAGTGTGTATTAGAAGACTCACGTGATAGGACGCGATGTAGACACACATAGTGGATTTTTAGTGGAGATGAGTGTATTTTAGTTATGTGATAGAATAAAATGTTTCTACCTACTCTTGCGTAATCGAGGTAGAATACCAATTCTTCAATTAGTGCTCACATTATGGGTTAGCATGATATAATATTTGTCACCTAGTAAATTTTGTATATGTGTAGGTTGTAATAACAACTCATATTGTGAGCTGTTTGAGATATTATTTAGGTGTGTATTATTACATGAGTAACAATCACACTCATATAGGAGACAGTGAGATTATTGTTGGAGTTTTGTTTGAGAAACTTCCTATTTTATAGGAGTTACATCTCACTATATATTGTATTCTTCTGAATGGAGAAAAATCAATGAGAACTAAATTATTATTGTTCATTGTTTGCTAACTAATCCTATGAGAAAATGTTGCTACTATTTTATTTATTATCAAAGCAAGGTTTGGGTCCAATCCAAAATGAGAGTCTAAATTTGTAGTGCGACGATTGCTATCTATATATGGGGTTCACCCCTATATGATTCATATGGGTGGTTAGGATATAGTCCATCCATGTAGTTCAAGAATTGATGAATCTTTGCACACAAAAAAATTCATATAATATGTGTAAGGTTAAAGTTGATGTTGGATTAAAGGTGTTTAGACATTTCTAGGCATTATAGATTTTAAAATATAGTCATTGAAGTGAGATTAATTTTGGCATGATTATATAGCTTAACATTTGTCTTCTCCTCAAATGCATTGCTCTTATTAGTAATGTGTTTTTTTATTGTGAATTCACATATCTACTAGCAATCGCACGTGAAATGTGTGAAGGAAACGCTGAAAGGGATACATTAAAGAAGTGAAATAGGATGATGCGGTGTTGTTTGTTAATTGTGCAAATGAGAAATTGAGACAATTTGTTCAACAATGATTACTGGCACAAATTCTTGGTCTTTCATTTCTCCGATGCTTGTTAGGAAAAGCCAAAAAGACTGTCATGCATATGGAAATGTGTAATAGAGTAAATAATGTTTGTGGCTTTGAAAATAGAATGAAATTGTTTGACGTTAAATCCTTTGAATTTTACTTTTTCAATGTGTCCTTCATGGCAGCTCCAATCATTGTACATTGGAGTGGAAAAGGTTTACTTGGCATGAGATGATGTGTTGAGTAAGATTAGGCCAACATAAAAAAATTGTGAGCAAAAGAACAAAAATACACTAAAGTGGGTCCATTAATTGCAATATTTATGCGATGAAAGATGATGCATGAACAAGTAGAACACAATAATGGGATTATCTCATAAAATTAATAATGTAGTGGTTAAGGAGATTTACATATAGGACAAAAAAATTAAGTAACTATTGAGTAACAAGAGTCAATTTAATCAAAAATAGTAAGGAGCTTAAGAATAACATTGTAGTGTGGCATTTTTAGGCCCAAAAAAGAGTGCGTGAAAAGTAGCGTGCTATGAAAAGGGGTAAAGATAGTACATGAATCGTTGCAGGTAAAAAAAAATCATTGTTATTGGATTATAGTTAAAAATTAAGTGAGTACAACTCATTTTATAATTTTTCTTGCATTGATATACTTTTATATCCATATACATAACAATGGAATGTTCATAAAGCCTCATGTACGAAGGAAAAATAGGGAATATGAAGGACTGCACACAACAAGTCCTGAAGACAAAAAAATGCAGAAAATAAATTTCTACTTATTGAAAATAAATATTTACATATATAATAAAGTCATCTTAGAAGAAATATCATGACCAGACAGAGGGAAAAGGGAACAAAGAGTTATTGGATTATGGTTAAAAAGTAAGTGAGGACAACTAATTTTATAATTTCTCTTTCCATGATATAGTTTTATATCCATAAACAGAACAATGGAATGTTCAAAAAGCCTCGGTACAAAAGAAAAAATAGGGAACAAGAAGGACTACACCCAACAAATCTTGAAGACAAAAATTACAAACAATAAATTTCTATTTATTGAAAACAAATATTTACATGTATTTGAGAGCCATCTCAGATGAAATATATCGATAAAAACAACCCCAAAATTGCCAGATAAATGTTCTATCAAATAGAATGACCACATACATTATCTATATGAGATGAAGCCAATAGAACAGAAGAGGAAACATTATAATCGTTCCCTAGTTTTAAAATTGCGTAAACAACACAATAAATATGACGCAAGTATGGGAACAAGGGTGGCGGGATTGGAAATATGGGAATGAAATTTCTATCACTCTTCTGCAAGTTACAAAAAGATGTCGAATTAAGTTCTTCCAACTAAGGGTTATCAAGAACTTGGGAAAGATATTTTCATCCTATCACAAGTAGAGCTACACCTCCAAGAGACAAATCTTTAGGTGAACCTACTCCAAAAAATGACTACTTCAAAAGTACACGCTTTCCGTGGTTCAAAAAACCCGTAATAGATGCAAAACCAATTATTTCCTTTTACCGAGAAGTGTGACATGCAAACCCAAAAAGGTATTTTTCGCAATTAAAAAAATGTTACCTATGGTGACCCGCAAGAATAAGGCAAAATGAGAGAGACTACCACAAACACATTGTGAAACCAGAGTTGGACCACAAATTAAAGATCTCAATATTTTTTTGAATTGGAAAAAAAGTATTTACTAATATTGAACCCTAACATGCTACATATATGTTTATCTACATATGATATAATGTGGCCATTACCTAAACCATCAAATGCACCTTTTCTTGATCGATGTCTATTACACTAAAGCAACACCTCTTTTCGCATTTCCCATTTATTTTTAGTCTATTTAGATTCATAGTTTTCTATCACATTTAATATAGTAGCTTGTCAATGTGTGATATAGATGTCGAGAATATAAAACACATGGGATGGAATACTGGAGGATTCAACAAAAAATAGATGTTGCTAAAATTTTATCTCAACACAAAAAATTGGAGTTTTAAACACCATTCCAAAAACAAATAGGGGTATTTCCCAATTAAAAAAAATCATACCTACATAAGAGCAAGGAGAAATGAGGGAAATTAGGTACACAAACACATTGTGAAACCAAAGTTGGATGCGAGACTTAAAAAGACCATAGTTTTTGCGAACACACAAAATAAACAACATGTAGACATGACAAACCTTTCTTCCTTTTAGGTGTTGTTTTTTAATTTATTATGGTCTCCTATTCACGCAACATGGATGCCACGCAACCACATGTGCTTGTTTCCTCAAAATACCTCATCTTGCGCACAGAGAGGCATTTTGGGAATGATTGAAGAACACGTAAAGCAAAGATATGATTAGCAATTTCATTGATTGATATTTGCAAGCAGAAAAATAAATGGCGTTCAATATGTAAAAAATGCATAAGTTGTAATTTTTTTTCTCTACCTATTTACCACTTTAGAGAGATCATTTCATGAAAAAATAATGGATGTCAGTAACGTAATGACCGCCCAGTGTATAACCAATAACTACTTGCAACCTCGCCACCCATTATTGATGGATATGTTGAGTGATGTATTAAGAAATATCTTTGGAACCTCAGGTTTTTCAGGTTCAGCCACGTTATGGGGGTCCTGGTTGATTTGGAAAATCGTTTCAGTCTTGCTCTCGTGTCTAAATTTTGAATGTTTTCCTCCCTCAAGAAAATCAATGGAAATAGAATACATCTTACGCTTCCAAGCAATCAACACCGCAACACATCCTTGGTCATCAATGATGGGTTTAACTCCTCAACAAGCACAATCCATGTGTTTATTGGTCATTGGTCAATGTTTTCGATTTTCTTTGGGATCCATGAAACTCCTGTGCCACACCCTCAACCATTGGATTTTCAGCACACACCTTCTCGCAATCGTGTTCCTAAATTTACTAATATATGTATGAAATAGTAGCAGGAGGTTTACACAATAATCAACAATTTTATTAATTATTACGGATGAATACATAACACATATATAGGATTAGAAATCATATTTTGAAGATCCTAAAACTCTCCATAAACTCCTATATACTTGAGTTGTTAAACAAATTCACAAAAACTCACTAACATTACATTTAGAGTTTACCCATACCAACAATATTGACTATGTAAACTTATTATAATCTATAAATCACTAATAAATATTAATATTCCTAACATTCCCCCTTAGTGCGAACATAGGGAAAACATCCACACACTCACATGCAGTATGATCACCCCTGTGAAACATGTGCTACAATGTGACTCATGATCTTGATCAAAAGAAAGGCTCTCTCCTTCCATGGTTTTAAACATGCTTACCACAAACCTTGACGTGAACAAGCCCCATCAATTGTCCACCTTGTGTGGTTTTCTAGATCCTTCCACAAACCCTTTCAAGATCCATGAACTGACTTACTTTGGTGCTTTTTTCGCCACAATGCTTGTACATTAGGGAAGTATATAGGAATCATAGCTCACTTATTACAAAATTACACAATAGAACATATACAGAAAGATATTTCACATTACTTCCTATAAGAATCACAATGTTCTTAATTGTAGCCATTATTGTTGATCATTGCCACTTGATCTTGAACAACATAGAAACTACCACTGCCACTGGAACTTTCCTTTGACTTTAGTTGTTTTGGGCACACAATATAAATGGAACATTGGTGTTATGTTCCCCCATAATGTGAAATTTCCACACATGAACATTGAGAAGAAAATTGTATCGAAGACATACAACTAACCGGATCTTGCTAGTTAGATCTTGTTGCACATGGTCACCATTGCAAGTAAATGTATTCATAAAAGAGACCATCTTCTAATGAAGTATGATAGTCAGAGGACCACTGATAGTCATTTGCGCTCCAACACAACTCTTTTTCTAACATCCAGAACCACACAAAAACAAGAACTTTGAAAACACACAACAAAAACTGAAAGTAAATACTCACACCACAAAAGTGCCACCATAGAAAAATGTGGCCTCATCGTTGGCAACTGACGAGAGTTCATTGATCGACCTCCAACCTCTGGATTCCTCCCGCCTTCGGTATCACGTTGCTCACTCAAGAAAATTGGATCTTAAAGCACATATGTTTATGCATTGTGTTTATTTTCTCCCCCGCAATGTGAAACATTATTTTGGTGGACATCGGGTTACAATGAAAATGCGTCTAGCAATTTTTTTTTCTAAATATTTTACAATATTTTGACTCTTTTGACACTTAAATAGACAAGGATGACAAAATTCCTAAAATCACCTATTTGAATTTGATAGTGATGACTATATTTTACAAGATTTATTTTAATGTTATACAAAATGACAACGAAAAATGGAATTTTGACACTTGAATATGAAAACCACTTCTTATATTGATTGAATAATTGATCAATCTATTGAATTTTTTTAAAATAATGACACTACTCCTAATTAGAATATGCTAAACTACACAATTTGCATTAACCTTAACACCATTTTTTGTGGAGACCAAACATTAAATCAAACAATTATTTAAAGCCTCAATTCTAATAGGTTTTAGCATTTATATGGAATACTTATATGAACATACAAAATGATAATAAATCAACATGGAAGGAAGAATTAGATGTACGATAAGAGGAACACGTGGAAGAAAAAAAGGTGAGTCAATCAGGCACATGAAGATGACACATGCATAGAGATAAGAAAATACACAACATATCTAAATTCAGAAGAATGTGTGGAGATGAACAAAACTTTAAGGATTTTATTGTGTTTCCTAGTACGGTGAAGATGATCAATATCAATAATGTTGGTATTCATTGGAATATGAAAGAAAAAATTTGATAACATGTAGATCATATCAAATATTACTCACTCAAACTCTTTATAGGGTGTTGACTTAATATATTGATTTTGAATCCTCAAATACCTTTAAGGAAAAGGTTTGCAGAATTTTGGAAATACACGTACCATAGGCTGGGATGAATGAATTTTCACAAGCATTGATATACTGATGGAATTTCACCCACAACATCAAAGGAGAAAGATATGATAATGTCTCATATTTCTTGTTGTTTAGTGGAGACCATCTCTTCATGCAGTAGACTTTGATTCCATTGACTATGCTCTTCCTCTGAATTCTTGTCCTTCCTTGTAGCAGCATGAAATGTAAGAGAAGTACTACTATTTTTCACACCACTGGTGATTACGGTAGACTAAATATACATGCAAGATTAAAAAATCATAGAGATCATGGATTAAGGCAAAGTTAGGTTTGAACAATGCAATCCATGTTCCAAGCAATGCAACTTGAACTATATGGAGATGTCTTTTAAATTCAATGCCTACTTCTGAGCTCCACAAAGCACAATGAAAAAAATCAAAATTATAAACCTGCTATTAATATAAACTCATTATAGAAAACTCGATCTCTCATTCACAAGGGAAATTGAAAGAAAGAAATGTCTTTGCCCCTCACTCGTTCTCATAAGCCCAACCTTGCTCTGATACCAAATGAAATGGTAGCAGGAGATTTCCACAATAATCAACAATTTAATTAATTATTATAGATGAATACATAACACATATATAGGATTAAAAATATTATTTTGAATATCCTAAAACTCTCCATAAACTCCTATATACGCGAGTTGTTAAAACAACTCACTAACATTACATTTAGGGTTTACTTATACCAACAATACTAATTATGTAAACTTATTATTGTCCATGAAGCATTAATAAATATTAATATTCCTAACAATGTCAAATTTAGCAAGGCCGCACCCAACTGAGATACACCTTTTGGTGTAATTAAGTCTTCCCCACTCTACAATTGGACCAGTGTAATTAAATCCTCATATGTTCTTACTCATATGTATGTATGGAATTTACTCACAAGGTTCTATCATTGTCCAATCAAAGACAAATTATTTTACGATCATGTTTTTTTCATACAATGTTCTTGCTATCATTAAGTGATATTGTTCATGTAGAGCATCTAGATATTTGAAACATTAAAATACAAAATAATTTTACATATTAATTAGTTTTTTCTTCCTTTCTTCATGCATTAACTTACAATATAGATTAGAATATATGACTATAAATTATAGCTTGATATCAGGCCTGGGTTCCAAACTCAGAATGCCATGAAAGGACCACCTCGGGCAAGCAGGGAGCCAATCCCACCTTTGTCACCTTGAATCATATGCAATCACCTTATTACTCTACCCCTTCTTGCAACAAATGTAATCTCCAACTGCAATGTAGTAACACAACCAAAATGGCCTCATTTCTTCATTTTGTTTATATGTACATTGATGAGACCCTTTAATTACTGTTTTAATTGTCTCATATATTGTATATTTTGTATACCCTTGCACTTTTTATCCTGGTTATCCTGTCAGACATTTCCACTTGAACTTAAACTTATGGCACTTATATTAATTAATATAACTATTACTAAGTTACTCTATTTTATGGATTTTGAATGTGCATGTTAATCTCTTTGATACAATGAAATGATTAATAGTGCTTTGTCTGAATGCCATACTTGTTTGCAAGAAGTTGTTATATGTTGCCACTAACATGCAACCAAAGAAACTCTGTCACAATGTAAAGGGACTTGTCCACAAAGAATCGACATGTAGCAGAATCGGGTCTCGTCCACAACAAAGTACTTGCAGCCAAAGGAGAACACACACATATACAAGACCATGATTGTGGGAATCTTGATCAACGTGGATACTTTACCTGAGTTTGTGCATATCAATGAAGAAGCAATTATGAAAACAATAAGTAGATTTCACGCCAATACTTGATTATGCTCTGTAACTACAATTGTGGAACTAGTTGATTTAACTTGATAACTAATTGTTAGAATGAACAATTAGTTATGTTGTTATATTAGAACACCTTTTCTTAATTTTGATTGCATGCATAAGAATCTACGGATTTCTTGGTAGTGATCTTTTACTTAATCAAAATGTAATTGTTAGTTTGAATGAGTCTCTTCACATCTCTGCTTTGAATATAAAGAGAATGGAAAGATTGTAGTAGATATAGATATCGATCCATAGTTAAGGAATTGTTTGTAAGTTTCATTCTAAATCTTCATGTTGATGAATAAAATATGAGTTCTATCATTTTTCTATAGACACAAGCCTTAGGAAGGGTTAGCACCCAAGGCAGGGCCCACTTGTGGTTTTCTAAACCCCCCTTTCCTTTTATTTGTTGTTTTAGTTCCTTGCATGAATAGATTAGAATTGCAGCAGTTCATTCCTTTACTTATGTTTCGATTTTATCTATTTTATTACTTAGTTGTAGCATCTACTTTCATCTGCAACGTAGTTTATTTCCAGCATTGTATTTCCAATTGTTGTGACAACAATCTTTTAGTTTATACCTCTTAAGCACATGTAACTATGTATACAACACTAGTAGAGTTGAAATTTTACGTCCTAGGTCTGATGAATAAATGATTGTGGATTAGTGAACAACATATTAACTACTACAAGTTAATTTGCAACACCATTTTTAGCGGCGTTGTCGAGGACATTGCCAAGTTATTAGGTTTTTATGAGGGTTTTCATTTTTAGAAGTAGTCTAGGTTTTTAGGAAGTTACCTAAAATTGACCCCTAGCTAATTTAATGTTGAATGAGTTGCTTAGTTGATGCATGCACCGTCCAAGGGATTACCATGGTAGATTTTTACCTAATCCACAAGTAACACAAATCTCTTCATTTACCTCTGAAGATTTTGAAGATTCTGAAGAAGAAACCTCTATACTAGGTTTGCTTTTCGAAGACAATCCTCTAAGTGACAGGTTTGTAGCTACTCCTGAGCAGCTAGGGATGGCAGAAGAAGTAGATTGGAATGCTCGAAATGGGGAAACCACCTTTGAGTTCCACATCCCTAACAACAATACAAAATGTTGGAATGAAGAATGTGTCTCCATCAGCCTTGCCAAATTTCTATGGAGCTATGTCAGAAGATCCAAACACATTTCTCTTTGAGTTTGATGTTTTGTGTAGGAGCTATGATTATACCATTGATGCACATAAGTTGAAATTGTTTCCTGTAACACTCAAAGATGCAACCTTAAGGTGGTTCATGGGATTAATAAGGAATGTTGTTACCACATGGGCATAAATGAAGGATAAGTTCATCAATAAGTACCGGTTAATTGTAGACCAAGAAACATAAGAGGTGATGAAATCTACAAAATGCAACAAAAGAGGATGAACCATTAGAGGACTATTTGGAACAGCTTGTTTTGCTACTTTCAGAAGTCAAAACACACCACTAACATACCACCTAAATTCCTCAAATTACTCTTTTTGAAGGGACTCAGTGAGGAGGACATGGATGCTCTAGATATGATAGGAGCAGGGGACATTTCAAAGGCTACTTTTGACCAAATCTGTGAAGCCTATAAAAACTATTCAAGAGCTACCATGAAGAGGGTAAGGAATGTAAGATCAAGAAGTAGACTATCTACCAAAACAATGGGGAAATATCTAAGTCAGAGATTGTTAGCATGTGCAAAAACACGAAGCGGGAGATTGTCAATGATATGGCCAATCAACTAGATGCTCTACATGCTAAAAAAGAAGAAAGAAGATGCGAGATGCGGTTCTCATAGAGTATTTTCATGCATGCAGAAGAAGGAAATCAGACTGTAGATGTAGATAAATTGCCACAATTTCTCAAGAAAGAGAGGCTTCACTTGATTTCAAAATGTTGGAGACAGAAGACGGGAAAGTTTTCTATGTTTCTCAAATAAAACCATGGTCATCGAGGTAAGGAGGTATGACACAAGACCCTATGCATTCATTCCAAAATTGGTCTAATAATTCATATATTCAGCCCCCACCTTTTGCTAACCCTTAAGGATGGGCCCCATATCCTAACCAATACCAAAAATAGTGGCAACCTCAATACCAAGGCAAACCTCCCCAATCATGGCAACATCCCTAGAGGGGATAGCAGTGGAATAACCCACCTCCTAATTACCAACAAGCTTATCAACAACCTCCTTATCAATAGAAGTAGCAAGATCTAATGCCTAATCCCCAATTAGGATCCCAACCAAAAGTTACACAACTACCTGCTCAACCAATGCCTAATCCTAACAATAAAGTTTCTCAGCTAGCCTATTCCACTGAACCATCTCAATACCCTACCTATTTTGTTGATATCAACAATATCCATCTTTGCTCAGGAAGAACACTTCCTCCACCAAATGGACCTACCATTACTGAAATTGCAGAAGAACCACGATTGATGTATGATGACCCATAACAAGGAAGGAGGACATTTGAAGCTGATCCGCAGCAACCTGCACAAAATTCTAGCAAGGGATAAAATATAGGGTAATGAGCCACCATTTCTTGAAAGGTTACAAGAAAAGAAGACTGACCTCATATCAAAATCTGATTTTAACTTTTTCAATCAACTCAAAGACATTTGTGTCAAAATACCATTGATACAAGCTATTAAGGATGTGCCCATCTACAATAAACTAGTTAAGGACCTATGCATTAAGAAGCCAAGCAAAAGAGGAAATACCCATCTACTATACATGTCATTAGACAACTAGCTGATATTATACTTGGGAACTCAGTTCTTCCCAAGTATATAGATCCAGAAGCCCTCTAGTAAATTTCACAATCAATGGTATAGTGATAAAAAACACTCGATTGACCAGGGTAGCAATAAATGTAATGAAAAAAAAAATCATGGATGATTTGAAATTGGAAGGATTAATACCAACAACCACAATCTTGCAGCTTGTAGATAGATCAATAGTTAATCTTGAAGGATTTTTGGAGGATGTGGTAGTAGTGGTAGACTCCTGGGAGTACCCTGCTGACTTCATTGTTCTCCAGCCAAAAGAAAGCTTAGGAGGATATCCTATCATCCTAGGAAGACCATGGTTAGCAATTGTTGATGCATTCATTGGATGCAGATCTGGTAATATGATCATATCTAATGGAAGTGACACCAAAAATATTATGCTCTATCCCCCATGTATAGTCATTTAATGAAGAATACCAAACCATTTGGGTGGAATAACCAAAAGAAGACCAGAGCTCAATTTAGCAGCTCATGATGCTTTGGAAAACCATGCATAATAGAGGGATAGGATGAGGATGTTGTTCTTTCAAATGTTCTGTAGAATAATTATGGTAAGAATGAAGAAGAAAATGGCAAATTGTAATGCATAAGCTATCCTGAAAATCAAATCTTGTCGCAGCAGAGTACTATGAATGTTCCAGGTAAGAATTGCATCCTACACCAGCTTCTTCCACATGATTGTATCTTGAATTTTGTAAGTAGAAGCATATGCTCCATGACTGATCTTTCTAATAAAGTTGAAATTACACCGGGCAAGCCACTCAATGTGAACAAAACATTAAGCATGCAACAATAATAGTTGTTAATTGCCCTTCTCAAAAAGCACAAGATAACATTTGTATGGGACTATGGAGACATGCATGGAATCCATCCTAAAATTTGTACTCATAATATATACATCAAGGACAATTGCAAGCCAATAAGACAACCATAGAGGAGAATGAACCCAACAATGAGGGATATAGTGAAAGAGGAACTAAAGAAATTATTGGATGTTGGATTCATATATCCAATTTTAGACAATCAATGGGTGTCACCACTTGTTATTTTACCTAAAAAGAATGGAAAATAGGAAATCATGTGTAGACTATAGGGAGTTGAATGCAGCAACAAAAAATGATAATTTTCCACTCCCTTTTTGATCAGGTACTTGACACTCTTGCTAGAAAAAAGTATTTTTATTTTTCTAGATGGTTACAGTGGCTACAACCAAATTCAAATTGCACCAAAGGATCAAGACAAGACCACATTCACATGCCCATGGGGAAATTTTACATACTTTGTTCTTCCCTTTGGTTTGTGCAATGCACCTGCCACATTTCAGAGAGCAGTTCTTAGCATCTTCTCATATCTAACCAATGATTGCATGGAGGTATATATGGATGATTTTACAGTCCATGGAAGTACTTTTGATGAAGCAATGAAGAACTTAGACAAAGTTCTCAAGAGATGCAAGGAACATAACCTATCCTTAAGCAATGAAAAATGCTACATGATGATGTCTGAGGGGATAGTGTTAGGTCATTATCTATCATCTATTGGAATCCAGGTAGATCTAGTAAAAATATCAATGATTATAAACCTGCCAACACCTAAAAATTAGAAGGATGTAAGGAGCTTCTTGGGCCATGTTGGGTATTATAGGAGATTCATTCAATATTTTAGCAGAATTGCAACACCATTATTTGTTTTGTTGGGAAAGGATGTTGCATTTGTATGGATAGAGAAATGTGAAGTCAGTATTCCAAACTTTGAAGAAAATGCTAACTTCTACACCTATTTTAAGAGGACCAGATTGGAGTTTTCCATTTCATATACACATTGATGCCTCAGATCATGCCATTGGAGTTGTTTTAGGATAGAAATATGGGATACTCAATTATGCAATCTATTATGTCAATAAGAACCTATAGCACGTTGATCTTAACTATATGGTCACTAAGAAGGATTTTTTGGCAGTTGTATATGCCATCAACAAGTTCAAGCACTATATCATAGGATATCCAATATTTATCCACATAGACCATGTTGTCATTAAATATATGATCAACAAACTAGTTGTAAGTAGTAGGATAATTAGATGGTTGTTGCTCTTACAAGAGTTTGATGTAACAATTGTGGATAAGCCTAGGAAAGACAATGTTGTAGAATATTTTCTCTCAAGAATGGAGAATAATAATGAAGAAGTAGTGGTGGATGATTCTTTCCTAGATGAGAATTTGTTTTCCATTTCTACCAAGACACCCTAGTATGTTGATATAGCTAACTATTTGGTTTCAGGTAAGACACCTCCACACTATCTATATTCTGAAAAGAAATATATTATTGAGAAAAGTGTGAATTTTTCTTGGATAGTTGGTTTCCTATTCCACACAGGGTAAGATAATGTTATGAGAAGATGTATAGATGATGAGGAAATTTATGATGTCCTCAAAGCCTGCCATAGTGAGCCATGTGGAGGACACTTTGTTGTAAAAATAACAATGCAAAAAGTATTAACAACAAGGTATTATTGGCCTACACTACACAAGGATGCAACATTGTATGCAAGAAGATGTGATAAGTGCCAAAGAATGGGAAAGCCTACCAAATCAGATGAAATTCCATTACATCCTCAACTAGTATTGCAGCCATTTGAAAAATGGGGATTGGACTTTATTTGTCCCATAGATCCTAAATCTCAACAAAAGAGTACATTCTGGTGTGCATATACTACCTCACTAAATGGACAAAAGTGAAAGCATTACCAAATCATAAGAGTGAAAAAGTTACAAAATTCCTAAATGACCACATCTTTACAAGGTATGGAGTGCTAAGAGAGATTGTTACAGATCAAGGTACCCACTTCACTTTTGAATTTATTGATGATTTAACTACATAATATGAAATCAAGTATAGGTATTCCATACCTTATCATCCATAATATAATGGCCAAGCTGAAGTAACAAACAAAGAAATTGAGGCCATCTTGATAAAGACCATTACATTGTATAGAAGGGATTGGTCAGAAAGACTTCTAGAGGTAGTTTGGGAATTCAATACCACATGGAAGATAACAACTGAATTCACACCTTTTAAGCTACTGTATGGAAAAATTGTTGTTCTCCCTATTGAGTTTGAACACAAGACATTAAGAACTATATTGGGAATGGGTATAGATTTTTCTGTAGCTCAGAGGAAAGGATTCTTCAACTCAATGAGTTGGATGAAATGAGGAGGTAAGATGTTCATAATACAAAGGTAGTACAAAAACAAAGGATCAAGTGGCATGATAGGTTCATCAAAACAAGGAAATTCCAAGAAGGTGATTGGGAACTTCTCTTTGATTCTAAATACAAGGACCACATGGGAAAACTCAGGACAAGGTGGCTAGGTCCATATGAGATTGAGAAGATCTTTCCCAATGGAGTTATGAAGCTCACCACCATTGATCTTGTGAGATTCAAACTACTGGTAAATGGTCATAGATTGAGGTTGTACAAAAATCCAACTGATAAGAACACCTTCATCCAACAGTTCAGAGGAGGCCAAAGCAGGATGGAAATGAGAAAATCATAATTGAGGTCAGAAGTTGAACTTGTTGGTTCATCTTCTAAAGTTTTAGAGGAATGAGATCTTTAGTGGCCTTGGTATATCCAACTTGTTGGATACCCTAGGGAGGAATAAAAGTGATGTGATCAACCTTCATGGTGATTAACACCACTCACTAACATGTTTTATTTTATTAGCATTTACATTTTTGTAGGATTTGGTGTATTTGTGGCAAGGAGTGCATAATATCTTATGAAAGGAGGTGGTGCAAAGACTAGAATGTCCACTTGTAGCAACATACAACCAAATCATTATTTTCCTTTCCTTTTTAATAAAACCTAATTATATGAAGAATCAAGAGCCCAAATGAACGAGCACAAAGAGATGAAGATAGTTAGCACTAGAAAAATTCAATCTTCCCTCTCTAGAATTAATTGAATTCATTATGGAGCTTATTTTATATAGCAACACCTACAACAATAGAGCCTACAACAACACTACTTGTAACCATGCAGTACCTCAACATGCAGCCTCATGCATGCATCTAAGGGCATGAATTCTAATAAGGAACATGTCACAATCATTCGGCATATATCTCAAGTTAAGTGCACTCGATTTCCTTTAATAAAGTAGTGCTAGAATAATTATATTTAATTAATATATGTGCCAAGTTGTCAATAAAATTTATTAACCATAATGTTTCACCACCTCCTATAATGTGACATGTCTCCCACGTCACCCCATGATATCAAAAACCTCACTTCAGATATCTTTCAATTCAAATTAATGCCCACTTTTCAAGCTGCATGCAAAATTGGTCACAAATTTTGAAAAGGCAAACACTTGAGTTCTTCTCGTTCATTCAAATTTTGCATAATCAATTCCAAGTGAAAGACATCTTGCTTCACAAAGCTTGTGAAAGTTGCATAACTTAACAATGGGGGAGACTTGATAAGAAATGAACCTATAGACCATTCACAACTTTGGAATCAGCCAAAATTCTACAATACTTTCATGATAGTGGTTGGATGGATTACATCAATAAATTCCAAGGTTTCAATGAGTCTATGGTCACAGAATTCACCACCACCTTCAGGGATGGGCGGAAACAATCAAGGGTTTGCAATTTAAATTTGATGATGAAATATTGGTTGCATTCACTGGACTACCAGTGGAAGGTGAGATGTTTCCTCGCAAAATCCAATCTAGAGGAAGCTTGTGCAAAGTTTACAGACAAGGATGAAAAAATTGTGACTGAGACAAGGTACTCTATGAACTTATTTAAAACCCTTTTGGGTAGATGTGTCAAACTATATCATAAAATATTTTACCTGTGAGGGTCGGTATTCACGGTTAAATATTGTCCATTTTAAACTACTAAATCATTTGAAGAATGGCATAAATGTGAATGTTCCAAATTTATTGCATGAGATTTTGAAGAAGATGAGTAGGGAATCACAAAGGGGAAGTTTTCCTTATCTCATCATTTCCTTTTCACTTTAATTGTGAAACATGCATTGGAAACTAAACATCCTACAATAAAATGGGGAGACTTTTCTAGAGCAAAGCATATTAATGATCTATTGGGGAAGGGTAAGAAAAAGAGAAGAATCTCAGCTAGTTCTTCTATGCCTCCACTTGAACCCTTAGCTTCAGCCTCCATTCAGTCAAAAACCCATACTCCTGTAAAAACCCCCATTCCTTCATAAGCTTCCATACCTGAAGAAACACCCATCCATGACAAACCTCCATCTCCAAAACAAGGTCCTAGGCCCATCTCTCTTGACAGGGTTCTGGTTTTGAAGCATTGCTAAATATATCAACACCAGAGTCCTCTTCCTCCAAAGGTAAATGGAAAGCCTCAAGAAAAGTCTTTGAGCCATCTAGGAGGTCAAATAGGCTTAATACTAAAAATACCAGAACCTCAAGGCCTAGTAGAAACATTCAAATTTTTCTAGACAATGATGAAGAAGGACTAGAAAAGAAGGAGGAAGCCAATAGAAGTTGAGCAGAAGTTCATATAGACACAGATGAAGACATAGTCATGGAGGAACAAACCAAGGAAGTGGAAAAGAAAAAGGAGGAAGAGTTAGGTGAACAACCTACTAATGAGAGCCCTATTGAACCAATTGAGGTTCAAAAAAGGTCGTTCATGCTAGGGAAACCCACATGCAGCATGAAGAAGTGTCAGTGGAAGAAATTGAAGATGTAACCAATGTTTATAAGAGCTCGATGAAATAGAGGTTGTTCATGCTCAACATGAAGAAGATGCAGTGAACAAGGAAGGTGAGGAAGTAACAACTGTGGCTGCAGATAATGAAGAACAACCTAACGAAGTGTTAGCAAAACCAAGACATAAAGCACATACCGGTGTCATGGATATTGAAGAAATTTTGCCACTTGATATAGAAGAAACAATTGAAAACATTGTCCAAACCTTTGAAATAAAACCTATTGATGAATATATTGAGCTAATGCACATAGACAGTCCTCTAGTTGCCCCAGATATAGCTCATGTAATCTCAAAACCTGTGTCTCCACCAATTCCACCACCCAACCTGTAGCCACAAGTTTTCATAAAAGAAGTTTTTAGAGAGCCTCCTAGGCCAGTATGTAGAGATATGACAACCCAAACCACTTTAGACTATTGGGTGCAGAAGTTTGAGAATTATTTTAACAAGCTACAAAGAAGGTGGGAAAGGGAAAAGGAAGAGTTACTCTTCCAACATCAACAGGATCTGGAGGAAAAATATAGACAACTAAGGGCCAAGGACAATGAAATTGTAAGGCTTAAAAGAAAAAAGAAGCTACAGTTCAAGTAACAAAATGAAATATTCAAATGTAGACCACCATCAAATATTTATGTTGTCTTCTTAAAGGAACAAATGTTGCAATTGAAATACACTTGTATCAACAATGACATACCATTTGATATCAGTGGAGCGGACCTTTCTTCAAAATATATTTGAAAATGCCTCATGAGATCCAATTACTTCTGTGAACTATATATGTTTAATTATGCTTTAGAGTATGACAGAGACTGGATCCCTATTCTCTACATTGGGGATGTACAAATTTGGGCATTATGTTCTTACTTCAACAATGAGTTATATAGGGGGAAAAATGGTGGAGTATAGATAATTGTGCAAAGAACAACCATTGATGATCAGAGTAGAGGCAGAAATACCAAGGCAATGATTGAGTATGGTAAGTTTATGAAAGAGAAGAAAATAAAATAGAGGGTATACAAGATGAGAGAAGAATCTTGTTATGAGGTAAGAGATTACATTAGGTTCAACGGTGTGGAAATAGTACAGGCATGCAGAAGGAGATGGGAAGAAATATCACTAGAGATGAGGA
Source organism: Taxus wallichiana var. yunnanensis (assembly GCA_018340775.1). Classification (NCBI taxonomy): domain Eukaryota; kingdom Viridiplantae; phylum Streptophyta; class Pinopsida; order Cupressales; family Taxaceae; genus Taxus; species Taxus wallichiana. The sequence goes on along the minus strand of CM031235.1, from coordinate 714,278,041 downwards.
GAAAAGAAATGCATTCCTTGAAAAGAGTTTGTAAGAATCGAATCGGAAATGAGGCTCCACGAAGTAGTTGCACTCCAACGGAATCGTGATAGCTCCAGCGATTGCAAGAAAGAATTGATCAGTAATGGAAGAACTTTCTCAACAAAAACAAAGCTTGCATTTAGAGGAAAGACAATAGAGTGTCTTGGCATACTCATAAATGAATAGTAAAGGGGTACATATAGGTGCTTGAGTAACCCTAGTGCATGACACACATGAAATCCTAAACCTAACCCATGTGAGATGACCCTCCAATATGAGAGGAGGACACATAGGATAACTCACACTAACACCCCCTTCATCGAAGCTGGGGTAGTGGCTATGATGAGTCAGACAGAAAGAGAAGACACTCCTAAACAACTAAGAAAGATGTGTCAATGGGGCCCAACAACTAAAGGCCTGATAAGGTGCCCATATACAAACACAATCTTCCTAGAAGAAGAAGAAGAAAATGGGTCCCAACATAAAGCCTGATGAGGTACCCATGTACAAAAGAAGTCCCAAGCAGTGAAGGAAAACCCAGTGGGAAAAACATCCACCACAAGAGAACAAAAAATACTCTCTAATCTAAGAAAGATGCCAAAGATGGGTCCTGGCCATAGACTAGCCTGTAAAGGTACCCATGTACAAAGGGGCAATCTCTCGGAAAGATGAAAAAGAGAGAAGATGAGGGAGATGAGATGGATGCGGAAGATGCCATGGATGGATCTGAACTCTGCAACTCTAAGAAGTCTCCCAGAAGAATGTCGATGATGAGATCCTCTGCCTCTGGACTGAAGAAGAGCCATCTGCACCGTACTGTGTGTCTACCCTTAGGAAGGACAGAAAAAGATGTGCTGGAAATCTGCCCACTCCACGAAGGAAACTGAAGGTAGTAGCATGAAGAACTCTGAGTCTGGTCCACAAAGTGTGACCAGAAGTGAGTGCTAAGGGTAATGTCACGAGTGTAGAATTATCAGAGTATGAAGGGTGAACACCTGTAGAAAGGATTTCCAACTGATGTGAAGGTAATAAAACATCCCCCATGACAGAAAATGGATCCACAAACAAGGGTGGATTAATGAAAGTCTCCAGTAAAGTGGAAGTGGCAAGAGTCCTAGAAGGGGCACTCCCAACAATGGAGATGATGAACTCCTCTGAAATACCTATAGATGGATGAAGAACCTGTAGTACATCACAAGTGTACTGTATAGGAGACTGCTCAATATCTGATGAGATGTGGGATGTGTCAATACTCTCTAGAATAGTGAGAGAAGGAGGAGAAGAGTCCTCTGTAGTACTCTCGACATCAGAATTGGGTGCACAATCCTTGTCATCAGAAGTAGAACCAAGCGAGTCTGAGATCAGTGGAACTATCATCACACGAAGAAATAGAGGAGACAATAGAATCAGAAGCAGAGGTGAAGAAAGAGTGGGGTCCAACAAAATCTGAGCGAGTATGTCTCATATCCGAAGTATCTCCAACTAAATCTCCAGCACTTTGCAAAGTTTTCCTAGCCCAAAGAGGACCAGAGAATCAAGCTCAGAGTCAGAAGATTCTTCACTCGAGTGAGAAGGGACATAGTCCTCATCATCACTACTATCAGAATCGGAAGACTCAAAAGTCTAAGAGTCATGAAGAGGAGCACACTCAACAACATCATCATCTGAGGAGTCAGAGTCCGAATCAGAGAGCTGAAGAACCTCAGTAGGTAGAGAAGTAGAAGTTGAATCAGAAGTAAAGTGGGAAAAGGTATACAACCGTGAATGGTGATCTGCCTTTCCCTCAGCCACTGTAGTGTCATCGTTAAGCTCACAAATAATCACAGAGTTAGGACCAAATTCCACTCGCATTCCTTCACCAAGGTGAGTAATTTGGTAAACCGATAGGAGATTGGTAGAGAGATCAGGAACACTCAACACTTGGTTGAATGTTCCCCCATCTATCTCTACCGATCCACTACCGAAACCGACACTTTCATGTTATCACCCAACGTGATTTGGGACATATCACAAGGTTCGATGTTGGAGAACTCAACATGCAAAGAAGCCATGTGGTGCGAGGCACCGAATCTATAATCCATGTCAATGAAGGAGCAACTCGAGCTACGAGGGCCTTTCCTTTCTTCTTATCAGATTTAGAACCTTTTGTAGTGGAAGACTCGGCCTTCGAGAATTTTGTTTTATGGATTCAGGAACACTTATTTTATTCTTCTCAAGTAAATGAGATAAGTGATCAATTTGTTTCTGAAAATAGTGTTGCTCGTCGTGACCAGACTTCTTGCAATAGGAACACAAATACCTATCTTTCTGTGCTCTAGGCTCAGAAGTCAAAGTGTTCATGTTAATTTTAGTTTTGGTCTTGGTTTCTTTCTTAGGTTGATCCTTTTTCTCTATCTCATTATCAGTCTTCTTTTCCTTACTAGTACTTGCTACAAGGGCATGTGACTTGGACTTGAGAGACCCCATTTGAATGAGTTTTTCCTGTTCTCGAATGAGTTGGGACGAAAAACAGTCAAAGGAGGGCATATTCCAATCCTTGCCCAAGGCAACTTTTGTAGCGTAAAAAGTTGACACAAAGATAGAATATTCAGGACCTAACTTAGAGAGAATCAACAAGATCAGTTGAGAATCTTTCTTCTCTACTTGACATCCCTTTAACAATGATCTAGTGTGAAAAAACTTCGAGAAGAATGCTTATAGGTTTTCAAAATCACTAGGATTTAACCCTAGTAGTTCATTTTCCAACTCATGTGCTCTCATGTCATCGTGTTGTCTAAACATTTCATCTAACATTGTCCACGCAGACTTAGGTGTTTCAGATGCCTCAATGTGGAAGAGCAAGTCAGGAGAAATAGACATGCAAAGAAAACCTAAAGCTTCATCACTACGGTTTAACCACTTAGATTTTTCTGTTCGTCGTTTGGTTCAGCTCGCCTTCCCATGGTGATACGGAATAACCCTTTACCCCTTAGTTTCATTATTATTTTTGATCTCCATTTGAAAAAGTTGAACGACGTAAGCAAAGGAATTGAAAGTGCATCCATAGTGAAGAGAGAGAGAAAGAAATGCAGAAAAGAAACACAAACACCCAGGAAAATAACAACCCCTTGCTTTTGGCACTTTATAGTTTAGTGCGTTGATTACAATCGGGTCCATGCGTGCGGTTTGAAACACTTAGTAACTCATCTTGCAATCAGCATAATAATGTGCAAGAGAGGAGACCACAACAGTGTTTCGTGGAGCGCAAAAATAGGACACCATAAACAAGCACAAGCAAAAAAACAAGAGAGGCGAAAGCCAACCCTGGTGGTGAGAAAAAATGTCTCACATCGTAAAAGGAAACCCCTTGCTTGTAGACTATGGCGAACGCACTCACTAGTCGTAAGCAATAATAAGGGTGAAATACAAGGTTTTAAATGAACTCAAGGAGTTCAGAGAATCTTCAGAACGTCAGAAAAGAGCTCTGGAAGGAAAAAAGGTGCTCAGAGTGATGTTGCACACTTGAGCGCATGATTAGAGAAAAAAAATGCCAATAACGCCTAAATTTTACCGTTTGGAAATGCCCAATTTTACTATTTTGAGAGCTATTGGAGTTTTTTTTTAAAATGATAAAAAGGTTATTGAAAGACGATTTTTTAATTTACTATAACTCGTAAATGAACAAATTAGAGTGTAATTAATAAAAATAGATTTAATGAAATTAAATCTAATTAATTACAAAAAGCTAATTAAGATCTAAAAAATTATTAAACCTTAAAAGTAAAGATAGTTTCCCTTTTTTTAAAATGATTTTAAATTAAATAAAACTAATTTTAAAAAATATATATAAAAAGCTTCTTTTTGTTGGAGAAGGAAGCCGATTTGTTTTTGTGATTGTTTTTAAAACAACTAAAAAAGCTTTAAAAAGGTTTAGAAAGTAAATTAAAAAACTTATCAAAAAAACATGGGCCAAGTTTTAAAAGGCAAATGGTTGAAAAGATTAAAAATAATGTATTTGAAAAACTTACCAAAAGGGGTGACTGCATTTTAGAGGAAGAAAGCACAGTCCACGAGTTTTGTGAGGGCCACAGTCGGCAGCAGATGCGACACGTGGGCACACAGGGTGGCTGAATGGTGCAGGCGAGGGGCCATGGACCGTGGCGAGTTTGAAAAGAATAGTCCACGCAGAGTTTGAAAAAGAGCACCCATGCAAAGTTTACACAACAAAAATAGTCCACGTAGAGTTTGAAAAGAGTTTGCGTGAAAAAAGCACCACGTAGACCATGTGCAACAACAATCAGAGAGGTCAGGGGTGTGGACAAGAGTCCACACATAGCAAAAGGCTCGAACTCGAGAATCCACACACAACATGAGGAAAAATAGTTTGCACAGTCCCTCCATGCATCCACAAGAAAAACAATGCAAATACGAGTAGAGATCCTCCACGAGCAACCATAAGAAGATTTTAAACTTGAATGCTATGTAAAAAAAACAAAAAAACGCAGAGAACCCAAAAAAAAATTCCAGGCTAACCGCAAAAAAAACAGAGATCTTAAAAAAATTTCACTTCCATTTTAATAATTTATTAAAAAAAAAAAGAAATTAATCTCTATTTTGGTTGAAAAGCCAGATTTAGCTATAGATAGCTAAATGTGGCTGTAAATACCCTGAAATCTTTAGGAATACCTGCACAAGTATAGAAAATAGGCACAAAAACTGACACAACTTTCCGAGAAAGCTTGTTAGAGAGATTAGCAAAATAATTCCGAAAATAGTGATCAAAAACTTGCATGCAGAGTAAAAGAACAAAACCAAGAAAGAGTAATCGCAACTAAAAAATAACGAGTGCACGTTTACCCAATCTCAGCTCTGATACCATGAAAAGAGTTTGCGAGAATCAAATCGGAAACAAGGCACCACGAAGTAGTTGCACTCCAACGGAATCGTGATAGCTCCAACGATTGCAAGAAAGAATTGATCAGTAATGGAAGAACTTGCTCAACAGAAACAAAGCTTGCATATAGAGGAAAGACAGTGGAGTGTCTTGGCATGCTCATAAATGAATAGTAAAGGGGTACATATAGGGTGTTGAGTAACCCTAGTGCATGACACACATGAAACCCTAAACCTAACCCATGTGAGATGACCCTCCAATATGAGAGGAGGACACATAGGATAACTCACACTAACATTCCTATCCAAACATTATCCCAACTTTCCAGAGAATCAATGCATATATTGAGGTAGCTAGGGGATGTGGAAAAACTTGGTTCCCTATTGGATATTATCCACCAATTTTCCACTACCCAATACCTCATTGGTCTAGGAACAAAGAACTGAACGAGGAACTACAGGAAAGGGTAATGGAAAAGTTCAGAAGGAATGTAGGATATTTCCATACGTAATCAAAAGTCATCTCACTACCAATGGCTTTCAGTGACTATGCGCAAGATAATATAGGTTGATTCCAAGAAAGTAGAGGATAGACCAATGAATGCTTGAATGGGGACATTCAAGAAATTAGGTTCAGGGTGTGATGAGACCCTTTAATTACTATTTTAATTGTCTCATCTATTGTATATTTTGTATACCCTTTCATTGTTTATCCCAGTTATTCTCAAACATTTCCACTTGAACTTAAACTTATGGCACTTATATTAATTAATATAAATATTACTAAGTTACTCTATTTTATGGATTTTGAATGTGCATGTTAATCTCTTTTTCTACAATGAAATGATTAATAGCGCTTTATCTGAATGACATACTTGTTGGAAATAAGTTGTTATATGTTGCCACTAATATGTAGCCAAAGAAACTATATCACAATGTAAAGGGGTTCATCTGCAGAACTAGCATGTAACAACTAGGACTTGTCCGCATTAAAGCACCCGCAGCCAAAGGAGAACACACACATATACAAGACTATGATTGTGGGAAGCTTGATCAACGTGGATACTTCACTTGAGTTTGTGCATATCAATAAAGAAGTAGTTATGACAACAAGAAGCATATCTCACACCAATACTTGATTATGCTCTGTACAACTACAATTGTGGAACTAGTTGATTTAACTTGATAACTAATTGTTAGAATGAACAGTTAGTTATGTTGTATTAGAACACATTTTCTTAGTTCTGATTGCATGCATAAGAATATACGGATTTCTTGGTAGTGATCTTTTACTTAATCAAAATGTAATTGTTAGTTTGAATGAGTCTCTTCATGTCTCTGCTGAATATAAAGAGAATGGTGAGATTGTAGTAGATATCAATCCATAGTTAAGGAATTGTTGTAAGTTTCATTCTAAATCTTCATGTTGATGAATAAAATCTGAGTTCTATCATTTTGTTGTAGACACAAGCCTTAGGAAGGGTTAGCACCCAAGGCAGGGCCCACTTGTGGTTTGCTAAAACCCCACTTTCCTTTTTGTTTGTTGTTTTAGTTCCTTACATGAATATATTAGAATTGCAGCAATTCATTCCTTTACTTGTGTTATGATTTTATTTGTTTTATTACTTAGTTGTAACATCTACTTTCATTTGCAACATAGTTTATTTCCAACATCAGTATTTCCAATTGTTGTGACAACAATCTTTTAGTTTATACCTCTTAAGCACTTATAACTATGTATATAGCATTGACAGAGTTGAAAGTTTACGTCCCTAGGTATGATGAATAAATTATTGTGGATTAGTGAACAACATATTAATTGTTGCGAGTTAATTTATACCACCATACATGGATCCATACGTTTCAATCGATGTTACATAAAGGGAGGCATTATTGAAATCTCTTGTCAATTCAAAACCGAGTCTGCATTCACCTGAAACTCCCATATGATAAAGTATTCCATTGAAGCTCCAACCAGAAATATTGTAGAGACACCTGCAAATAGTTGTGACCAACAAACATCTACAATATTATAAGGCCAATGGGGCAAAGGGGCTACAGTCATCTCTTCATTTTCAATATTGCAAACCATAATACCATTAGGGTTTTGTCTTCTACATAAAACGAGACCATTTCTCGAGCAATGTGTGACTTGGTTTCATCTAATTGGAATTCCTAGGGAAACACAATTTAAGAAACCATCTATGATTTTATACCAAAATCATACACCTCTATACTATTTGTTTAATGGCTCACTACCACCACTTTGTAAATTATGTCTTATGTATGCCCATAATTCCAATCCTCCAAGAATCCTTGAACTTGGATATCATGGGAGGAAGCTCTACACCGATTCTAGTAATCGATTACTTACATAAAAATCCAATGATTATCATACTCAAATTTTGCAAGTAAAAGTAAACCTCTTGTTGACGCTAAGTAACAAAAATTGATCCACCATTGTTGAAGTGGAAGGAAGGAAAGTGAGATGGTCTTCCAGGTATTTGTGGAGAAGTAGTAGGCAAAGTTACAATCAACATAATTTATTGGGTGACAAAACAAGAGCCAATGATTCCCATTGGAGAGTTGAGTCCACATATTATTATATGCACATAAGGACATGTAATTACATGCAGATAGATGTCAATATATTTAAATCTAATTGATTCGTTGTTTCGTGAAGAACACATATTTTTAGGAAGACAACGACCTGATGATGGGAGTGGAGGAGTCAAGGGTCACTACATGGCGGTCTCTCGAAGTCCCACTTATATCGAGGTAACCTATATAGTATAGGAAACGAACCGTAAAAAGGATCCAAACAAGAGTTTTCGCCACCAAAGAATATGACAGACAAAGTAGTTATGGAAGAGATTCTCGAAGTGCTAAAGTTGTTTACCGAAACGACGATCGAGAATGCATTGTTCTCGATGATCCTCTCACTTGCTTTGTCTAATAATAGCTTCATCAATGGATTCACCACTTGTGACATGTTTATAAGTGACCAAACCGAGGTTTGGGTTTGCATATACCTCCCGGAAAATAAGCAAATCTCTCTCGACAAGTTTTCACCGGTCATCCATTTTCACGGCAGGGGGTTCACTTGAACCATGCTAACTGTCAAATGTATTACTATTTCTACTCTCGTCTCGCCAAGGAGTCACAAGTGGTGATTTTGTCGGTGGAATACAAAGTTAGATCTAGAGCACCGAATCCTCGTGGCCCGAGAGGATTTCCTTTAAATGCTCGAGTGGATTCAAACCCTTGCTCGCCTAAAAGAAAACAAAGAAGAGTGGTTGACCAAACAAGTTGATTTTGGTTTTCATTTTGTCATGGGAAAGAGCGTGGGGAGAAATTTAGTGCATCAAATGGCTCTCACCTATGTCGGTGCCACCACAAAAATGATAGTTCCCTTCACCTACGTGGTTCCATGATTATCCATCCTGGATTTCTGAGAAGTGAGCGAAGCAGGTTAGAGAGTGTCGCGGTTCTATGATAGTTCCTACACCGCTTTAAGAGTGTCATCAGTAGAGGGGAGTAAAGAATGGCAGGGATCATTTGTTTTATAATCCAATGGAACCTCTAGATCTGCAAGTTAAGGGATTGAAGCTTCCCAAAATGTTGGTTGTCATTGCGGGTGGAGATTTGATGCAGGACACATAGAAGGAATTTTGTGAGGAAATGATAAATGTCAGAAGAGTGTGGAAATGATCAAAATGTCATCACAAAATTTGGAAACATGCCTAAAATTAATGTGTATGGCACATCGAAAGATATTACAACCTTCATTGTCAAGCCACTCCCAAGCCATCTACGGGTCAAACAAATTCTTCACGATCAATGGCTGAATTTACTCCTTAAGAAGCACAACCCATGTCCATCCCTTTCATTGGTCGATATTTTCCTCTTTCTCTAGGAACTACAAAATACTTGTGGCTTGCCCGACCATATGATTTCAATGCATGTCCTCAGCGCAATCTCATCCCTCCATTATCTCGACATCCGTCAGAACATCCGAGGTGATCCCAATGAGAAATGCCTTTCGGCATAATCATTAATTTATTACATTATGTCAGACTTTGTTTTTCTAGTTTATATTACATTTTATTCTCTTCACTAAAATGGGACCGATCACCATCGATTCATTCTATTACTATCTAGTTCACATTTGTGTTCACATTCAACAAAAAAAAATATGGTGAGCTTCCCTCATTTTAACTCGAATAACAGTCAATGACTACCCTCAGAATCCTACTCGTGAATGGATCAAGTATGTACATTGTGATATTTCTAGATATCATTCCAAATCAGCTCTTAGATGACATTGATATTCCTCTTGGTGGTGATATAAAATTGAACATTAGAATTTTCCACATCTCGAGGTTGACAACAAGTTGTATTAGGATATCCACCTCTCATCTCACAAATCACAAATAGATTTGCATTATTTTCCTCAAACCGTTGCATGAAAATCCAAAGGAAAAATGTGTTTTAATGTGTAGTAAACTCAAATTTTGTGCTATTTAAAATTTTGAAATACATTTTTACAATTTTCGAAACTAGAAAGCTTAATAAGCGATTTAGTGTTATCATTTTGTTAGAACTCTACCAAAAAAAGGTGTAAGGCTCAATTCCTAAGGGGGGAATTGATGAGGCCAAAATATGTCCAATTAATGTAGAATATATGATCTTATCTTACTCTCCTTTTTATTAAGTTTGATTGCATTTTGTGACTTTTAGTTGATCTCGATATGATTTAGGATGTAATTGTCTGCCTTTTTATTGATTTTTATTCTAATGTTTAAAATCTCTAAAATTCTTGACGAAGTGTGTGTGTTTGAAATTCAGTTTTGCAATAAGCGTGTCTAATCGCTTAAGGAAATAAAGTAGGAAGTGTTCGATATGTTTTCGGTAACATTTGTTCCCACATAGCTTAGTTCCAAAACTTCCAAGCTAGTTCCAAAACTTCATCACACAAATCATCATCTAGTTCCTAACTTTTGGACTTAGTTCCTAACTCCCGTATTTAGTTTTGGAATTTTCAGACTTAGTTCAAACTCCTAGGTATAGCTCCGGAACTCTCACGGTTTTGATCCTTAACGATTTCCTATGGTTTTGGAACTTCTCTGAAGTTCCGAACCGATGGGAGTTATTTGTTCTAACCACATCTAGAGATTTTACATCTACGACCCTTTCAATCAGGAAAGGATGAGAAGATTTTGAATGCAAATCTAGGGATAGTTATCTTACGCTTGTTTGATCGCCCACAATCCAAATCAGCATCTATTCAGGCACGATTCAATTTCATCGAATTGTTAAGACAACTATGATTATAAAATGTATATAAAAGTAGACTTATAGTAAATAGAAGAGGATGATATGAAATATATATAGAACAGAGAAGAGAAATATAAACTAAGTACTCAGATCTAGTACGTTTTGTAATACCGAATGTTTTATCAATAAAATAGCCATTCTTATTTGAGAGAATTCTGAGTTGTTAAATCCTAATTCGAGGAGGAGCAAGGGCCCACTCCCCCAAGGACCAGGATATTTGTTTATTTGGTATTTATATTTCTTCAACAAATAGCTTAGATCTGTTAATTTTGTATTGTTTTAATTTTTCCAATTAAACTCTATTGTATACTTGTTCCTGCAAGTGTTTAGATAGATTCCTATATTTCTTGCAATCGTTTTTAAGCATTCTAAATTGAGTGTGTTTATTTCCAAAAGCAAGTGTGTTTACTTTCAGAAGCAAGTGTGTTTATTTCCATTCTGCAAAGTGTGTTTCCTTTCAAAGAAATCTTTCAGTGTGTTTACTTTCAACAAGTTTTCATAGTATGATTTAAATAAGGTTTTACCAAGAAGTCCTTAAGACATTGAAAAGATCCCCGTAAAATACAAAAATAACTACAGTCAACTACTAGATCGATAAGATTACTCTTGTTGCATATAGCTTTAGACACACCCCTGGTTTGATATGACATCAACAAGAAGTTGATTAAATGAAGGGAATAACGACACCCATCATTTTTGGTGCTATTACCGAGGAAACTAGTTGGAACCTTCTAATTAAGTGTTAGCAAGAGCAACAAATCATACATCTAGTAGTTGAAGGATCTTCCCTACTATATCATAAAATATATGAGTAGACCAAGAGACTCACAAGGTAGATTCCTCCCAAAAACATCTTCACAAGAATTCATAACATCCTCTAGTCAAAGTAAGGAAATTGATCAAGAATTGGAGGCACCATCATCCCCTGTCAGACAAGAAACAGAATTGCCACCTTTGGAATTCTTAGATCAGTCACCTGAAGGAAGTGGAACTTCTAGGAGAAGGCTTATTACTCAAGATCCATTTAGGGAAATTTTTGATTCTCAATTGAGTAGTCAACCTCCTACTCCTGATTTTTCACCTTCCCCAAGGCATACCACTTACCACATTGATTGGGAGGAAAATTCAGAAAATATTTTAAAAATGGCACGAGAAGCTGAGAGAGTACCTGATAGGACCTTTACCTATCCAATCCAATTTGGAGATGATGATACATCAATGAAAAATATCTCACCTACACATTTACCCACATTTAGAGGGATGTCATTTGAAGATCCTGACCAATTTCGGTTTGATTTCAAGGTACTATGTCAAACCTATGACTATAAAACATATAATAAAAAAATCAAGTTGTTTCCATCCACTTTGAAGGTTGCACCAATGAGGTGGTTCATGGGATTACCATCCAACTCTATTAGTACTTGGGCACAAATGGATACTGCCTTCCTAGACAAATACCAGGATTATTGTAGAGGGAGAAATAGGAAGGAAGAATTCTTCAAAATCAAGCAGGAGGAAGATGAAAACATAGAAGACTATTTAGACATATTCCTCTTTGTTAGCAAAAAGATGTGGATTTGTGCTTCAAGAGGAGTTAAGTAAAACCATTTTTCTTAAAGGTTTGGATGATGAATCTAGGGAAGCCCTTAACTTGATAGGAGGTGGAGACATTGATCAATTAAGAATGAATGAAATTAAGGAGATTTATAGAAGCTATTCCAGAACGAGAGGTGGACCTAGAAAAGGAAAATTAGTGAAAAGTCTAAATCTAGATATGAACAAACTAATGGATGAGTTAGAAAACTTTAAAATAGACATTGTAGTGCAATTAACCTCTACTATGGATGGATTGCAAGCTAAAGCAAATGCCAAAACTAAACCATTGGCTATGTATTGTCCTAGATGCGGGAAGAAGCATGCACTAAGAGAATGTCCTTTGGATAAAACAGAAATGTGTCTTATCTGTGAATCTAAAGAACATGATATTGGTGTTTGTTCTTTACTTCCCATTATTAAGAATCAACTTAAACAAACCAAAGCCTCATCTAACACGAAGAATTGAATTTTGTTCGAGACAACCTAATCAAGGGCGTTTATACTAAGATCAATTCCTAATCTATGGACGATGCCATGGGTTGCTTAACAAGATCATCACAAAATTAGGGATAACCACCTTGGGTACCTCAACCAACTTGGAAGCCTCAAGATTGGGAAAATAAAGCTTGGTATGCTCAAGGACATCAACAACCGTGGGCTGGTCAAGGAAATCCTTATGCTTGGTCACAACCTAGATGGAACCCTAGTAATTATGCTCAAAGAAGAACATATCCAAATCGGAATCAACAGCCACCATGGGATCCCTCGCACAAAATTCACAGACCGAGAATGTAGTCCAAATGTAAATACTAGCATAGTCGATAGAAACCCAAGAAATAAACAAACAACTCCTGTTTATGGAACAGAACCAGAAAAATCAGTTGATTTACATGATATGGATTGTAAGGATATTCAAACTAGATCTAGGAAAATCATTAACAGTCCACCCCTTATAATCACTGAAATGACAGAAGAAAATGAAATCCCTAGTTCTGTTGTTCCAAGAGAGGATATAGAAAGAAAATAAAAGGAACCGGATAGCAAACACTCCGAGACTCCATTTCCAGAGAGATTTAAAGAAGCTATAGAAATCAAGGAGTCTGAATTGGTACAGGAATTAAGGAAATTGAATATTGAAATACCACTGTTACAAGCAATTAAGGACATTCCAGAATTGAACAAATTAATCAAAATATTATGTCTGAAAAATCCTGGAAGGAAGAAACAGTACCCCAAGACTATCAAAGTAGATGGGAAACTTACTAATTTATTACCAAACCCCTTTACTTCCGATACCATGAAAGGAACGATAGCCGATCATAACAAGCCAAGAACACATATGCTAATCAAACACCATGATCAATAAGATAAAAGTAATTCGGTAGAATAACTTTACATAAACCTTGAAAACAAATAAGCAACAATATCATAAATATTATGGAACTCAATGCAATACATTGAGAATGGGCCTTCTTAAATAGCAAGAAATAACAATCTAAGAACACTGTGGTCGTCGTAGATCAAGCCATAAATCAAGGAAATAACTAGTCATCAAAGAACTAGTCAAGACCATAGATTTAGGAGAGAATTAGACATCAAGGATCTAGTCAATACCATAGATCAAGGAAAGAACTCATGTACCTAATAACTAGATAATATCTCCTAATATCTAAATAAGATAAAAGAAATATCCACACACATAAGTGGGTGAGGATAAATACAATAAAGGTAAATAAAGTACCTAGGTGAACATGAGCTAAGGTAAATGCCTACTCTAACACAATTGTGGGTTGATTCTCCTGAAACTAATAAGCAAACTTGGTCTTCTTTGGCTATGATCACATTGCAGGATCATGTAAGAGAAGTAGAAGAGATGATTAATCCACCATTAGACGAGCACCAACTGTCCTCGAAGCAATTAGAAATAGTTCTAGAACCTACAAAATTAGTTCGGAACTCCGCAAACTTAGTTTGAACTGTGACTATAGTTCTGGAACCATCACATTTAGTTCCGGAACCACGACAACAACATTTCTCTTTGATTGGAAATAATTTTGCTCCGGAGGAATGAGATTTCTTATGGGAGAAGATGAATCAAGTAGCTTCAGTTTCAAGTACATCAGAAGTGGTGAAGAATTTACGGAAAGTAGCGGTGACAAAGAATTTGGCCTCAGTAAAGAGATAAGTATCATAATTCTCATTACTTGTCCTTTTCCAGATTCTGTCTCAAGGAACTTTTGAAGATGTTGATGCATACCATATGTTGTTACCACATACATTTCCATTAAATACTTTAATGAAACCCTTCCCACAAATCAGTTCATTACATACTGGAACCAAGCATCTTGAAATTCAACCAAGTAAAACTTTAAACATTAACAGTTGGTTGAAGGATGATGAAGAAGCTAAATTGTTTGATGTTTTAAAAAATCATACTAAAGCTTTTGCTTGGGATTACAAAGACATGAAGGGAATTCACCCAAGTATCTACACTCATCACATCTATACTAAAAACATTAAACCAGTTAGGCAGCCTCAAAGAAGGATTAACCCAACCTTAAGGGATATAGTCAAACAAGAAATTGAAAAACTATTACAAGTAGGTTTTATCTACCCTATCTCAGATAATCAGTGGGTATCTCCTCTTGTAATTGTTCCCAAAAAGAATGGAAAATGGAGAATATGTGTTGACTATAGGGAACTAAACAAAGCCACAATGAGAGATTATTTTCCCTTACCATTCATAGATCAAGTCCTAGATAACCTTTTAGGTAAAAATACTTTTCTTTCTTAGATGGCTTTAGTGGGTACAATCGATCGAGTTGTTGTTGAAGATTAGGAAAAAACTACATTTACATGTCCATGGGGAACCTTTTCTATAGGGTGTTACCATTTGGTTTATGCAATGCTCCTAGAACTTTCCAGAGAGCTTTACTTGCAATCTTTATTGATCTAACAAATGATTGTGTTGAGGTATCTATGGATGACTTCACTATACACGGAGATACATTTGAAGATTCTTTGAGAAATCTGGATAAAGTGTTAACAAGATGTGAACAACACAACCTGTCTCTTAGTGATTAAAAATGTTTGATGATGATGGATGAGGGGATTGTATTAAAACACCATATTTCAAAAAGAGGAATTCAACTAGATCAAAAAAAAATTAGGATCATTTTAGATTTACCTATTCCTTAGACCCCCACAAATATCAAATCATTTCTAGGGCATATTGGGTACTATAGGCGCTTTATAAAAGATTTCAGTAAAATTGTTGCCCCCATGTTTAATTTTCTAACCAAGGACTGTGAATTTCTTTGGGATGAAAAGTGTCAGCATGCTTTTGAAGAAATTAAAGAAAAATTAATTAGTGCCCCAATATTGAGAGGACCTAATTGGGAAAATCCATTTCATATCCAAACATATGCCTCAAATTATTCCATTGGTGCAGTTTTGGGATAGAAAGATGAAGAAGGAAAGATGCATGCCATTTATTATCTTAACAAGAATATTACTCCCACTAAAAATAATTACACCACCACTGAAAAATAATTTCTCACTGTGATTTATGCAATCAATAAATTCGGACATTATATTACAAGGTACAAGATATCTGTACACACAAATCATTCAACAATCAAGTATTAATGAACAAACCAAAGTGGTTGGAGGAAGAATAATTAGATGGTTATTACTTTTGCAAGAATTTGATATTACCATTGTGGACAATCCGTAAATATAATGTGGTAGCCAATTTTTTGTCAATACTAACCACCACAGGGGAGCAAGATCTAGTTAAGGATAACTTTCCAGATGAACAATTATTTGCAATCTCAGCAAGTACGTCATGGTTTGCTGATATAGAAAATTATCTTACAATAAGGAATTTTCCTCCTTTCCTAAGAAACAAATAAATAGGTTAATCAAAACCAAAGTGCAAAATTCAAATGGTTAAATGGAATGCTATTCAAATGTGGTCATGATTTTGTCTTACGCAGTGTGTAAGAGAGGATGAAATCTTTGACATCCTCGAGCATGTCATGATGAACCAAGTGAAGGACACTATTCAAGAAAAAATAGCCCATAAGATACTTGCACTTGGTTATTATTCGCCATCTCTATACAAGGATGTGAAGAGATATATCAAGCGGTGTGATCCTTGTCAAAGGATGGGACATCCAACTTTCACCAATGAAATGACTCTTGACCTCAAGTTGTGGTTGAACCATTTGAGAGACGGATTGGATTTTGTTGGTCCCTTTAATCCTCCTTCACAAGGGAAGGAATATATTCTTGTGTGTACTGACTATGTGATAAAATGGGTAGAAGTGCAGGCATTGAAAAATGCCACTAAGGAAGTAGTTGTTGATTTCCTTTGAAACAAAATTATGATAAAGTTTGGAGCACCGAGGAGCATATTTTCAGATCAGGGACCACAATTCATGTCTAATATGATCCAATCTTTCACAAGGTATTACCAAATCAATCATAGGAATTCATCTCCTTACCACCCATAGTCAAATGGACAAGCTGAAGTAACAAACAGAGAATTGGAGAACATCCTTACCAAAATAGTTGAAGATGGGAGAAAAGATTGGGTAAAGAGACTACCTGAAGCTGTTTGGGATTATAATACAACTTGGAAAACTACAACAAGGTTTTCACCATATGAATTAGTCTATGGTAAAAATCCTTGTTGCTATAGAGTTTGAACTTCAGACATTGAGGACAGTAGTTAAGGTGGGAATTGAGTTGAATGTAGCTCAAAAAGAAATAATCCTTCAACTTAATGAGTTGGATGAATTAAGGATGGAAGCACTTCAACAGATAGAGATAATTCAAGAGCAAAGGAAGTAATGACATGACACACATATCAAGAAAAGGAAATTCAAAGTAGGAGACTGGGCATTGTTGTTTGATTCTAAGTACCAACAATTCAAGGGAAAATTGAGAACCAGATGGTTGGGACCCTATCAGATTGAGAAGATATTTGACAATGGTTCTATTCAATTACTTCCCATTGATGGCAGCAACAAAACACTCTTGGTCAATGGACATAGGTTGAAACTCTATAGGAAGCCTCCCACTAAGGATGAATTCTTGAGGAAGATTGAAGCAGACAAAGAATTTGATCATATGGAAGAACCTAGTTCTTCCAAAATGATCAAATAACTAGATGATAAATCCTTAATAAAGGGAAGAAGATGAAAACCAGTAAATGGCGTTTTCTTCCCAAAAAAAATAATAAATAAATAAAAATATATAAAAAAGAGAGAAAAAAGAAATTCTCTCACAGGTCAATTGAAAACCAAAGAAATGGCGGTTGACCTCTTCTTTTGAATTCTAGTTGTCTTATCTAATCATGTTTTTTTCCATTTGTAGGAATGATGAGTCATCATAGCAAAAGGATTACATCATTAAGGACGGTAATTATATCTTTTAACTTATTTAGGGGTGAATTAAATGTTTGCATGTGTGATTTGACTTAATTTAAAAGTAGGTATGATGAGTTATCTATTTATACATTATGATTACAAGTGTGTAATCATGAAGATGATTTGGATGGAATAAGTGGCGGCATGGTTATCATTAGTAATCATTATTGAAAAATCAAGTGAAATAAGTTGCAGAGATATTTTGAGGGAGGAGCAACGAATTAAGTTTGTGTTCTACAAAGAAAGAAGAAATTGGCAGCTAAGAACGAGAGGTTCCGCACCAAGTCATCAATTCCGCAACTAAGCAAGAGGGCTGCAACCAATTTGCACAAAATCAAAAGAGACAAAACTTGAGCCGATATGGGGATTAAAAATAAATCAAAACCAGAGGATGATTCCCATCTACTTGTAGACAAAGAAGTGGCATCTATCTTTGAGCATGCATGATGGCTAGAGTTCCTGAAGAAATTTTCAAGGCATAATGACAAATTGGTAAGAGAATTCATCATAAACCTAGAGCAATCCAGACAAAGGTGAGAAATATATTTATTCCTTTTTCTATAAATATTGTAAGTAACGTGTCTGGAGTGCCAATTGTGCATGTCCCACAACCTGCCAAAGGGACTTTGAAAGAACTGGTTGAAGTCTTACTACAAGAAGGAGAAACTGAACCCTAGTACATCTACAATACAAAGAAAATCATAAAAGGGGTCAGAAGGGCCAGTTTTCCCAAACCCTTTGATAGGGTAGCATTTTGGATAGTGAAATATTTAACTTGTGATGGTCAATTTGGGTATGTGGGAAAAGAAATCCTAAAAATGCTCATATTTGAAGTATGGAGCCACAAAACCTGAGTACATAATAAATCTTCTAGGGTTTATTTTTATTCTATCCACACCATGGCTCAGAGGTATTCCTAGGGTGTTGGGACAATCAGGCATCACGATCTAATTCATTTAATATGTCGCACCATTTTCTGTCAAAGAAAAATGGAGAAGAAATTTGGGACAAGTTTCTTGGCAAATTCAAGAAAAACCCTAATATTATTAGAAGGACAATTCCAGCCCCATTCTCTCCTTCAACTAATCTAGAAATTGATGCCCCTAAAAGAATAGAGGGAAATGGAAAGAGAGAATATACCAAAAATAAGAAGGTCTGTGAGAAAGATCAAAACAATAGATCCTTTTGTACCTTTGAAGGAAATTCCTTCTTCTGCAGCAACTTCAGGGGAGCTAATATCTGTCTCTAACGGTGATAGCTCACCCATGCAAGAGCAAGAAAGAATAGTAAGAAGAAGCTCTAGAAGGAAATCCACCGTTGGGCATGTTGAAATTCCCCAAAGAAGAAAAATTCATAAGAGGTCAAGGGAAACCCTAGAGGGAAGGAGTGAGCAAGAAAAGATGGAAAAGGAAGTTGCTGATATTTTGGGCAGCATGGCCATGACTCCTCCTAAACCAAGCCAAGCTGAGATGGACAGAGGAGATGAGAGACTTGAAGAGTAGGATTTTCAAGACTTGGTTGAACCATCAACATTGCCACATGAAGAAGAAGAGTTGGCATCCTAGAGAAGAAAAGGAAATTTTCCTTTGATAGAGGAAGAATGCCCAACTCCTCAAGTAATTTCAGAGGAAGAAGAAAGACATCAAGTTAAACAGGATCTGTTCTTGTCTAGAGCAGAGCTCATTATTAGAGAAAAGGATGAGGAATTGGATTTCCTCAAACTCAAATTAGAACAAAGGGAAATGCTCATTGGAGAACTAACAACTCAGCTTGCAGCCAGGACTGAGGAATTATCAAACTAAGAAACAACTAATAGAAAAAGAGGAAGAATGTCAGACTTCTAGAAAACAAAGTGTTGTGTCCACAGTCTCTGCACATGAGTTAACCTATTTTCCACTCAAACAACTATGGAATGAAACTTGCAAGGAACTCAGAGAAGCCAAAACATCAAATGAAGAATTGAAGACCAAGATGGAAGAAGAAAAGAAGGCAAGAAAAGAATGGGAAGAAAAGTTTTATAAGGAGGAAGGAAATAAATATAAATGTCTTGCAAAAATTCATATGGTCTGTATTATGAGTGAAAAATTGCTTTCCTACAGGAGGCCCTCTCCTGCATATAGTGTGTTTTTAGAAGAGCAGTTCATTCATTGGTAGCTTTGTCAAGGATTGCATGTGGACTTCCACATGAACTAAAAGATGAATTTGAATTCATGGCAGCTTACTCTCTATCCAGTCCTGAGCAGAAAAATATCCTATGTGAATTTTATCTTTGTAATTTTATGCTAGAGAAAAACACAGGATTTATGATCAATTTGTATGTGGGGAGAGCCACTCAATGCATTTGTCTCTGTTCTACAAAACCAAATTGCATGGAAGGAAAGAGAATCTGAATTTTTATTGAAAGCTAGCTCAATAGGTCTCTGTATGAGAGCTCACTATGGTAAACCTTCTGCCTTCCTCATACATTTTAGAACTCATGCCTTTGATGAGAGATTCAAGACACATTATCTTGTCATTCTGCAAAAGAGTATTGATGCCTTCACCTCCTATGAGGAGGAAAAGTTTGAATATATTTATGAAGGATGCTCAAAGAGGTGGGAACTCCTTACTATTTCCTTGAGAAGAAGGGAAGTAATTTCCCCTACAAATCTGATCTGGAGTTTAGAAAGGGCAAAAGTGTTATGCACAATAATTCCCCAAGTCAATGAAACCTACAAGAAAATATGGATGGGAATGTGAACAAGGACCCTCTACTTCTCACCCCCATGTCTCCTTGGAAAAACAGAGAACCTCAAGATCCTACTTGAATTTGAAGAGTGGGAGAGGAAAATAGAAGCAGGGGAGTGGGTATAGTACATCTAAGTTTAAGCATTGGAAAATCTAGTTTCAGCCATTTGATCTGAGCAATCAAATGGAATGCAGAACATATAACCCCACTTTTGAAGAATGAAGTTTGTAAAGGGACTTACAAACAAGTAAGTTTGGGGGAAATGATGAGGCCAGAATATGTCCGATTAATGTATAATATATGATCTCATCTTACTCTCCTTTTTATTAAGTTTGATTGCATTTTGTGACTTTTAGTTGATCTGATATGAGTTAGGATGTAATTGTCTGTCTTTTTATTGATTTTGATTCTAATGTTTAAAATCTCTAAAATTCCTGACGAAGTGTGTGTTTGAAATTTAGTTTTGTAATAAAGCAAGTCTAATCGATTAAGAAATGAAGCGGGAAGTGTTCATATGTTTTCGTAACATCTGTTCCCACACAAACTTAGTTCGAAAACTTCCAAGCTAGTTCCAAAACTTCATCATCACACAAACTCATCAACTAGTTCCGAACTCCAGTATTTAGTTTCGAGAATTTTCGGACTTAGTTCTGGAACTCCTGGGTATAGCTCCGGAACTCTCATGGTTTTGATCCTTAACGATTTCCTATGGTTCGGAACTTCTCTGAAGTTCCGAACCGATGGGAGTTATCTATTCTAACCACATCCAGAGATTTTGCATCTATGACCCTTTTAATTAGGAAAGGATGAGAAGATTTCTGAATGCAAATCTAGGGATAGTTATCTTACAGTTGTCTGATCAGCCACAATCGACTCAACATCTATTTTGGGCATGATTCGATTTCATCAAAATCGTTGAGATAACCGTGATTGTAAAATGTATATAAAAGCAGACCTATAGTATATAGATAGAGGATGATATGAAAGATATATAGAATAGAGAATAGAAATATAAACTAAGTACTCAAATCTAGTAATTTTAGTAATACCGAATGTTTTATCAATAAAATAGCCATTCTTATTTGAGAGAATTCTAAATTTTTAAATCCTGATTCGAGGAGGAGAAAGGGCCCACTCCCCCAAGGACCAGGATATTCTTTTATTTGGTATTTATATATCTTCAACAAATAGCTTAGATCTATTAATTATGTATTGTTTTAATTTTCCGGTTAAACTATGTTGTATACTTGTTCTGAAGGTGTTCGAGATAGATTCCTATATTTCTTGTAATCATTTTTAAGCATTATAAATTGAGTGTGTTTACTTTCAGAAGCAAGTGTGTTTATTTCCATTACGCACAAGTGTGTTTGTTTCCTTTCAGTGAAATTTCGGTGTGTTTACTTTCAACAAGTTTTCATAGTATGATTTAAATAAGGTTTTACCAAGAAGTCCTTAAGACATTGAAAAGATCCCCATAAAATACAAAAATAACTACATTCAACTACTAGATCTATAAGATTACTCTTGTTGCATATAGCTTTGACACACCCCACGTTTGATATGACATCAACAAGAAGTTGATTAAATGAAGGGAATAACGACACCCATCGAATGTTTCAAATTGGTAAAATTTTCTAAAGTGGTGGTAAAAATTTCTTAAAATTCAAGTGTCAAAATAGTGAAGTTATAAAAACATTATTTAAAAATGCCCATAGATGCATTTTTGACGTTACTCGACATTAATTTTGGAAAGATAAGATGAAGAATATTACATTTATGATGATATTTTCCATGACTCTTAAGAAGGAAAAGGTTCCTAACTTTGGGGGCTCTAGAAATTGCCTTGTCTTGATAGGAGTGAGCCTGGGGTGTTAGCTTGAGACCTTCCAGGGGCGTTATCCCTTAAACTCGTTGGGGCTTCTACCCCTAAACCCCACTTTGGAATTTCAAAACCATAGAAAAAAATGGTGGGAAGCCGCATTGATAATGATGGTGTAAATTTGAGCTCCAAGTTCTAATTCATTGAGTAAGCAACATGCCAACTAGAATACAAAGGCACAAGAGGTTGGAGGTCAATCAATGACCTCTCATCGGTCACCAAAGATGGGACCACACGAAGTTGTGGTGGTAGTTTAGTTTTTAGTTATGTATTTTCTATGGCGTGCTTAATTTTCATAGTACATGTATTTGTTCGTGTTTAGTTTGTAGTATGTTCTTATGTTCAAGTTTGTAATAAGTGAGCAAATTATCCTATGTAATCCCCTAATGTGTAAATATAGTGGAAAGATAAAAGCACAAGGAGAAAGAAACATTATGATATTTAGGTTGTTCATTGTCCTATAAAACCATCCTTGTAGGTTGATGGTTATCATGTAAAACCTTGTATGGATTATCTATTGTTCTGTAAAACCATTTGCATGTTTGGGTTATCGGTTGCCACTGTAAAACCATTTGTATGTTTTGGTTATTAGTTGTCTGGTAAAACCATTTGTCTATTTGGTTATCGGTTATCCATTTGTAAAATCATCTTATTGTGGTTATTTTTAATCCATTGGTAAAACCATTCTTGGAGGTTATTATATGTCCCGAAAACCATCCAGACAATGAGCACGTAAAGGGCAACATGATGCGGAAGAATTGCATGACTATGTTTTCCCCTTGTTCATACTAAGGGGGATGTTGGGAATAATCCTATTAGTGCTCACATTATGGGTCAGTTTAGTCATGAAATCATGCACTTTTTACTTACATCAACGCCTATAGGTATGTCATTATATGCATGATTCCTAAAGTGAGAAGACTATACATTAACAACACTTGTTTTACTCTTTCATTATTTTTATCTTTCTCACACTCTTATTATTTGCTTTTCTAGAATGATCACTTTACTTTTGGACACTAGACGACATGTGACCTAACTCTATATTGACCGTAATATCTCCCAAATGTCCCATAAACTACCTCCCATTAGGGATAGATAGGAGTTCCCAAACACTACTATCCACTTTGGGTGCTTTTGTCCCTTTCCCTCCTTTTCTTGATTTTGAATTGCCACATCATTTGTTATCTTTTCTATATCCTTTTTTATCAATTTGGGTTGGATTTTTAGTTGTAAATGACAAAATTCAAATAAGGGAATCATACATATACATGACTTACTCACTACTATTAGGGGCTAGATAATTTGGGTTGGACAATATGATATTCTAGAGTTTGAACAACAAAGTATCTCAAGATTGAAAAATATATGACGAGAGATGACGAGAGTATGCACACATATGACACATGTTTCAAACCTATCATCTCTAAAATATCATATGATATCCATATGACACAACACACATAATGGTTTGTAGGTAGGTTACTCATGTCATTTAAGCAAGCTCTATCCCATAAAACCTTCACTAATCCAGGAGAAGTGCTAGATGTAACATTCCACGCAAAAGTAGTATGTAGCATTGACACTAAGGTAAGTTAATTTATAGAGGTGCATATAGTCTCAATGGCCACTAAATTAGAGAAATTTGTTGTAAACAACACCAAATAAATACACAGTTTCATTTGGTATATTGACCGTGAAGTTGAAAGCCACACCAAAATAAATTGTCCTCGCTAAATTTTGACTACCATTACGAGGCATGTGAAATATGTAAATAATGTCATGATGTGAGGAATTATCCCTCACTCTAGCCCACAACCAAAACAAAGGTTTCACTCTACTATAAAATTTGTGATGCATATATGCATAACATATAGGATTGTCATGTGATAGACCTAATACATGAGGCTCGAGCCTTTGGGCTAAGGTAAGCAACAATGAGAATAATTAAGACAAATGCAAGGGAAATATGTATGAGCAAGGTAGGTGAGGGTACATTGGTTATAATAGGAGAATATTTTAACCAAGTACTTGTTATAAGTGTGTCTCTCTAAACCACTACCAAAGAGATTGATCAACATTCCCAATATGTGCATATTGTAGAGGGAACACATGGTATATGTTTTCCCTGTTCTATATATAATAATGAAGGAAAATTTTGAGAAGGGAACATGTATGACAATAATTGTGTGTGACTCTCCAAATGAATATAAAGTTAAGCCAAGCGTGTCAAAAACTAATCCTTTCCCTAAGGTCAATATTACAATAAGAGGGTCTACCTCATGTGTGATTTTATGAAAATATAATTATGCTAAACTTTAATTGTAGAGTCATGTATGATAAATAAATATTAAAGTACAGATTTGACACAAGCAATAAGCTAATAAATATGAAACCCTAAGTGCAAGAGAGAGAGGAAAGGACTTATCTTATTTGTGCTTGATCCTAAAATTGATCTGGATCGTAAAATTGATGAACGGGAAGGGATTTGTATCGTTAATGCTCAAATTAAATTTTGTGACTATTGGATAAGGCTAGACTAGGGTGTCTAGACTAGGTCGAGGCACTTGGGTGTCGATTCTCGCTCTTGGGCACACGTGACTACGCAAATGGTCAAAATATGATTTTTCTAGTGTCACACAAGTGTCGCTTGATAGTCTTTGTTTGTCATTTGTATGTCACACCTTGATCACTAGATGTACCTGTAACCTATAAAATATATGTTCACCTACAAAACCCACAAAACCGCATCAAATCCAAAAAAATAAAGATGTAATATGGGGAGTCGGATTGACCTTGGTGGTCACCCGAATGAGTGAAATTACAACCGAGCATTGCACTACATCTTAGACTCCATGTAGTTCTTGTGCGTGTGTGAAAGAATTGTGCCCTAGGATGCATTTGTACAAGTGCACTTGATAGCGGACAATAGCTAGATGTAACAATGCAGATAGATGTGTGGATGGAAAAATGAACTTCCCTTCCTATGCAATGTATGTAGAAAATGAAGTTTCTTGTCCATTGAATGTATGCTAGATGGATGTCTTTGATGCCCTTAGATGCCTTTGGATGCAACCTTAGGTGATGATAATAGATGCTTAGAGCTTGGTCCTTTATTTTGGTCACATAGCTTTGTATTTATATGAGTCACTTGGTTAAATTTCATAATTGATAACTGGAAGGCCAACCCGTAAGAAAATAAGATGCCCAAAAGATAAAATAATCCCAAAAATATTGAGTAAGGTGGAAGAGGTCGGGGGGCCCATAGGGGACGAGGTAGCTGCCTGACTGAGCATTGGTGTCCAAAGCCATAAAAGATAAGCAAGTGAAATACAAATTGTGTTGTAGGGTGTAAAAGGCTAAAGAAGACAAGAAACAAAGCAAAGAGGCCAAAGATAGTTGTCAATTACTATTTTTCTTGTTTAGGAATCATATGAATGCAAGTATGCTTTTAGGACCTAGAAATGTACCCAAGTGTGTGATTTTGTGTCTCAATGTGTAGGGGATTTTGAATTCCCTTTAGAATTCATCAAACATAAAAATCTCAACCAACAAATGGTTATATTAATGAAATACAATATAAGGAGGTCCCATAAGATACAAAGAAGATGTTCATCGAGCTTCGAGGAGAAATTGAATTCCTTAGGGAAGATGTGTGCACCAAGAATGAAGTGAGGAGCATTCCAGAGAGTTTAAAGAATTAGAGGACAAGCTTAAATAACTATACGAGGCTCTTGCACATGAAATGTGTTACCCCCTCCATGTCCAATGGCTCTCTATAATTCAAGGATTTGGTGTTAGGTAAGAACCTTGGTCAAGTGTGGTGCATGGATATTAAATCCATAAAGGTGAAGAATACAATCAAGAGATCTTAGTCAATATGTCCATGTGATTAGAGTGTTAAAAAAATATTGGTGGACATGGGTATGAAAGATAAAATACTCATATTTGATGTGTGTAACAATACAGGGCGCCTACTTGCTTCATCCTTAGCCAAACATCATATTTATTGTTAACAAAACTTGTGCGCTACTAATATGGGTCTTGAAGAATGCCATTATAAACATCCCGAGATTCCATTTCATATGGTACTTTGACGTGATTGGGCTAGATGAGGTAGATAAATTTCTAGCATTCCATGGACAGCCTTGGTGTTACACCAATAATGAATATTTACACTTTAAAAAGTGTTATATCATCTTTGAGAATGACACCCAATGCGTGATTATTCTAATGGAAACTAGCCAAAGGGGCCCATACATAGAAAATGATGAGGAAAAGAAGAATTGGATCATATATATATATAATATTAGAGTTGATATTTTGGGCCATTTTGATCCAAGTAAGGAAGGCATGCTCCATGGGATGATATGTATTCAATCATGGACAAAACAAATGCAAGATGTGAAAATTGGGTGCATGGATCTTATGAAATAATTGGACATGATTGCAGCATAATATAATCAAACAAGATACAAATGATGAGCGCATGGACAAAACTTAAGGTACAATATGTTTGATGACTTAGAACAGACAATATTGCACTTATGCATCAATATCATGGTAGGGGAGACATCCATAATTTCTGAAGAAGATGAAAGAATATATGCCACATGAGAAAGAACACATGAATACAATGGTTGAAATAGTAATGGGAACTACGGAAATATGGTGGGAAATGCATCACCCTTATCTTATATCATGGGACTAGGTACATGAAACCATGCATACACATTTTGACAAAACAAACCAAGCGTGTAAACTACCAAGCTATAGTGGAGTAACAAAGCTCAAGGAGTATTCGGCCAAATGTGAAGTAGTATAGAAAGAGTGTGATATAATAATCAAACCTACCACGTGGAATCATGGATTCTACCATGCCTCACATGTATGGGTGCATTTTTGGCATGCAAGCAAAGAGGTGAGAAGAGAGATGGCAACATGGGAAGAAGTTAGAGTTCACTTTGTGCACACTTTCAACTTCGCATCTTATACACCTAACTTGCATCAATAATTCTAGTGGATTCACCACACAATATTCGGAGATAATGTTATTTGCGAAGAGAGCATGCTAACATTATAAAAATATAAGGGAATGGATCTTGACAAAGTATGTTCTTGACGCGCTCACCTGAGGTGCGAGGAAAGGAACAATCCATGTTAGTTCATTTTAAATGATGAGTTGCTTTCAAGTTTTACTTGATGATATTTTAGGATTTAATTCACTTAGACAATGATTAGATTAGTGAGAGTAATAAAATCAATGCTAAAAACACATAACAATAGTATTATCTTAATGACTTACATAATACACATAGACATAATGATCATAACAATCTTTCACTCTTTTTATATATCGTTTGATGTCCTTAATTACACTAAATATTATTATAGTGATATCATCGTGATCATATCTCGAGAGAAATGATTATACTAGAAGCAAGGGATTATCAATTACATGCACAAAATGTCATAATACAACATCAGCTAATGAATCATTTATAAACCCTTTACAAAAATACTACAAAGGGTATTTATACCGACGGGATCTTTCCCTTCATTAGTTCAAAAATATCTACACCATCCCTTGAGTTGTGTTTACAATGTCTTCCCTAAATCAAGAGGGCGAAGTGCACATAGAAAGATGATTTCACTCCCAACCTTTTTATGTTACATGGAGGTTGTAACTCCTCAGAAATTATGCTCCACCGATGCATTGATTCAATCTCCTTGTAGTGTGCCAATTGTACTTTGTAAATGAGTTGTATCTTCCTTGTTGTAGCATGCCAACAATCTTCATGTTGAAACACATGTTTCCGAAAATGGAATTTGTTTTTTCATTATCTTTCTCTTGACTATAGTTCCACGATAATTTCCTATGCATGATATTTTGTTGAGTATGCTCAAAATCCCTGCATGCACAAGATTTTATAGACTCTCCTAAAACCTTGTATATTCATTGATAGTCTTCCTTTGATTCTTCGTGTATGCGGGTTTTGGGACCCTTTACAATCATGAAGATGCACACCAAAAAAACCCAACAACAACAAAATGATGTGTGCACATCTAAAATGAAGTGCCTTATGTACTATGGGAGAATTACTTAGCCAAAATTCCTATTTTATTTAGATGAAATCGAGGCCCAATAAGTAACATAATTAAGTTAAGATTTATATGTTGAATTCAATAAATTCAATTTCTAACTTTTACGTACTTTACGATATATATGTTAGGAGTAGAGATGTTGATATCTATATAATTCAAATGTATTCAATTAAAGAATTAGTCAACAAAATTTGTAAAGTAAAATCATATCCTCTTAAATTTCATCCAAGAAAAGTTTCATATCAAATTAGAATATTAGTGTCCCACTTAGTAATGTCTTTAAAAAATATAAATCTTTATTTTTTAAACAATGATGATAATTCAAAATTTAAATATTGGTAATGACATTAAGAAACTAAAAATGTAAGAGAAAGAAAATAATGAGAGAGTAGAGAAGGGCATGAAAACCATAAATGTTTGATAGCCACAAAGTGATGACTTAAAGGAATGCTAGATGTTTAGAGATGGCGACAAGATTCTGCTAGGGCACAAGTGGCATGCCAATGTAGTTTTACACTAGAATAAGACATAAACTCCGTAACTTATGGGAAATAATCTGTGCATTTAACAACCATGTGACCTCTTGGTTGCCTCTCATGGATTATTTTTCCCATGTTTTGCACGCACTTGGAATTGGACATTGTGAAAGATCTCAAACATTGGCATAGTCAACCCCACACCAATAATGTGAGGAAAAAGGCCTTTGGATGAAAACCGGGGGTGTATTAAAGTAGTTGAGGAAGAGTCGATAATCAACTTCAAACACGGTGAGATCGAACAAGAAATTATTTCCCTTACAAATCGGGGTTTAATTTACAATTTTTTTGGTTGGGGTCCTTGTGAAAAGGAGATACAAGCCTAGGTATTAGAACATTTGAAGGTAAAAGGGAACATAACTACTTGCATTAGTTGCAAGATTTCTTCATTGTCATTTTTCAAACCGAGGAGGATAGATCCAATGTATTTGAAAAAGGAACCTAGATTTTTGTAGATCAAGGTTATTCATGACACCATAAAACCCTAGTTTCACCTTCTCACAAAAGGATCTAATAGTTGCTCCAATATGGGTAATAATGTTTAACCTACTAGAAAATTTGTGGATATATGCCATTTTTTCAAGGATTGGAAACTTCATTGGAGAAATTATTTGTATTTATTCTAACACTCAAGTAAAAATCATATTTCTTATGTCAAAAATTGTGTTCAAATGGATGTGAACAAGCCTATTCCTAGGATAATTTGGTTGAAATTGTATGAGAAAGTGTTATTTGAATAACCCCTAGACTATGAAAATATCATTTTTTAGGTATTTATGGTGTCATGACCATGGTACTTTAGCATGATATTTCCACATGGATGCCACCATTGAAAATGAAAGTTTTATTACCATAGAAAAGAGACGTATAAGAAAACATTCACTTGTTGGTAGGAAGGGAAATAATAATCCTAATTGTAAAGGGAAGCGGAAAATTTCTAAAAGGAAATGAAGGCCGCAAATACACACTTTGATTTACGTTACAACCTTTTCACAATATTACACTCAAAGGAGGAGGATCTTTAGGAAAATAAAGCATTTGGAAGCATCAATAATCTTTAAGGAACTTGTGCCACGATTCAAGAGAATTGAGATATCGGTTCAATTTAGGGTCGTGCCAATATCCTATTATAGGTTAGTCACAATGTATTTAGTTTTTCTCACCCTAGAGCCCTTGTATTTATCATGGAAGATCATAGATGTAAACATAACTTGTGTTCTTCAAAGCTTCAAAGAAGTGTTAAGGCTTCTTTTTGGTTGTTTGGTGATTTGTTGGTTGGTTTCTTCTTTTGTTTTCTAAACCATGTATACTAATTGGTCACTTTTTGTTGTAAACATTGTAACCTATTATTTTTAATTAGGTCAAAGGAATCCAATAGTGAGGATCCCTTTTCCAACAAGTGTCCATGTTTTCTAGAATATTTCCCAACAAACCTTTTCGATAGCACTTTTCAACATGGGCATCCTCATAGAGCATTGATGTTGTATCGCCAAATGTAGCCAACAAGTGTGCAATCTAATTAGGATACCTTTGCTAACATGCAAAAATAAGATCTTTGAAATATCCGTCGTAGCATTATGGAGAAGGGACTTTCGAGAAAATGTTTTAGTTATAGGTTCCTTGGGAGATATGTCTACAAATGTGGAGGCATGCTTAGGGCATGTTAATTATTCAACTAAGTTCTTTGAAGAAATGTCATCTCGTGGACTAAAATGATCACAAGATATACACAAAATGGTTTTGTTGAAATTTCCTTGTAACCTTTCAAGTAAATACAGTTGGTAGGTTTGAAGCCACACTCCACAACCTTTGTTGTTATATTCCTAACTTATGCCAAAATGGGATATTTAGAACAATGTGTAGACATCCATAAAATCATAATGTGTAAAAATAGGTTTTTAAAATAGGGCTTGATATCATGCTCCTCCCTCACCTTGTGCTTTGTGCCAAATGAAGGACATATTAGTTTGAATTTTGTATTGTGGTGAAAATGTTGGAAGAGTGCCAGGGCATGTGGCTTGACAACGAGATCCGGAGGAGCTCACCTTTATGAAAGATGAAGCGTAGTATTCTCTCCACCTCATCAAAGTTGTGACAGGAAGCCACTTGTAAGGAGTGTGGTTTGGCATAGGATGATTACATTTGAAATTTGTGCTACCTATATTTGACCCATCTTAATTGGTGTTGTGTGTATTTTACAATGGACACGAGAATCCTCACAAAGCATTAATGTTGTTTCATTGAATGCAACTAACATGTGTCCAATCTGATCCATTCACCTTTGTTATCATGCTACCGACTTGTGTAAAAATAAGATCTTTAAAACATGGCATGGACATATGCTAAAGCATTATGAACATATGTTTTTGTTATAAGTGCCTTGGGAAATATGTCTCGCAAAATGTGTAAAAACGTGAATCTGTTTGAAAAAATGCCTAAAAGATATGCAATCTCATGGATTAAAATGATTACAGGATATGCACAAAACGGTTTTGTTGAAACTGCCTTGGAACCTTTTAAGAAAATACAATTGGCGGGTTTAAAGGTACACTCTATAACCTTTGTTGCTATCTTCTCAACCTATGCCAAAATGGGAAATTTAGAACAACACATAGACATCCTTCAAAGCATAAAGGAGAGATAATTTTTATAAGATGTATTGACAAGTGCCCATGTAAACATGTATGCAAAATGCGGAGGCATACAGATTACACGTAAATTGTTTGATAAAATACCTTAAACAATTTGATCTCATGGACTACCATGATTGAATATATTTATATAATTTATTTTGCAGGATGCTATCAATTTTTTTGATGTAATGAATCACTATGGAACATGACTTGGGATGATAATTTTGTCAGATGTTGTAGTTGCAAGTGATATAAAAACATGTATGCAAAATGTCGAGGCATGCACCTAGTTGTTTGACTGAATTCCTGAAATAAATCAAGTATTTGGATTGCAATGATTGAATGGTAAGCATAAAATGGGGTTCTTAATGAGGATTTCAAGATTTTGAAGAAATACCTCGACCGAACGTCATATGTGGAATGTCATATCTGCAGGGTATGTACAAAATGGTTTAGTTATAAAGGCCTTGGAAACCTTTACAAAAATGTAATTGACAAGTTTAAAACTAAACCCATTAAATGTTCTCAACATGTGCTAACATGGGATTTTTATAACAGGATATGGACAATACTTACCAACTTGCTAACATAGTCTTGTCCTTCGTATTTTCATCTTTTCATTTCCCCGAGCTTTCTTTGTTTATGGCTCGATCGTCTTCCATTTAGAGCATCACATGTTCATCTTTTGATCACCTCCGAAATCCCTAACCCTTACTTTTCTTATAGAAAATTCATTTGCTTGGCTAGATTTAAATGTATGTGGAAATACCTTTTCTACAGTTTATTTGAGGAAAACATTGGTATTTTTATTCATTGATGCAACAATATAACATGACTAGGCACATAAGGAAAAATGATGTCAACAATCATGACCTACGATCCATCAAACGATCGCCCAATCCAAGCCATCATTATTAGAAGTCATGGACGACCCTATTGTGGTCATGCACGTTATTTGACTAAATGCTTGATAGGAGCCATTATGATTATTTCAAAAAATGTAACAAATAAATATTCGAATTGATCAACTCATTCTTTCCAGTATACTTGTGACTTGTGGAAAAAAAAAGAGATTTCTGCAACGGGGCATGGACATCCATCAAGGCATAATAGGAATTATTTTTGTTAAATGTTATAGTTACAGGTGCCCCATTTGATATGTATGTACAATATAATGAAAAGTACTTTGAATCTTTTAAATGCCAAAATGGGATCTTTAGCATATGAATGCTAAGTGTTTGACCACATGATAGAACATGATAGCTTTTAAGGAATATCATACTTGTAAGCAAATGAGTTTGGCAAGTGTAAAGCCATACTCCACAACCTTTTCTAGCACCCTCTTAGCTTGCACCAAAATAGGAGCTTTAAAGTAGGCCATGGAGAAACATCAAAGCTTAATGGTAGTGGATTTTTGCTAGAAGTAGTTGTAAGCTCCCTAATAGGCATGCATGCAAGTTGTGGAAGCATACACAAGGCAAAGTCAATTGTTTGACAAAATTCCTCAAAGAGATGCGGTCTCTGGAACATACTCTAACCACATAAGCTTCATTTCTATTTTATTAACATCAAGCCATATAAATTTAGTGGATAAGGTTTATAAATACTTTAATGACACGAGGTAACAACTTATGTTCTTCTATCAAAAATCTATGTAGAAGTACACATTGTGGGGCGATGTTCAAATGGTAAAGAGATTGACAAAGGATAGAGGAATAAAAATATACTTGGACATAGTTGGATTAAATACATAAAATGGTGCATAATTTTGTGTAGGAGATAAATCACTCTCATAGACATAAGGCAACATAAAATTTTCTAGATTCAAAACATGTACTAATTGACACAGACGAGGAGAGGAAAACAATACTCCCGCCCATCATAGTGAGACGTTGGTGCATTTGGATTGTTAAACATGCCCCCTCAAACAACTCTTGGTGTTGTAAAGAACCTTTGTGTGTGTTAATTGCAACACTGTAACCAAGTATTTCTCCAAGATTGTTGTAAATTAAATTGTCATGAGCCATGCAAATCAATTCCCTTAGTTCAAAAAGGAAAATGTTCTTGTAGAGATTATTGGTAATGTTATGCAAAGATTTGTAGACACGGGGTGATAACAAGGTGCACCATGTTAGACCTACAATGCTAAATAAGGGATCACATTAACAAACATTTCCAAAGTAACTCTACATTT
Source organism: Taxus wallichiana var. yunnanensis (assembly GCA_018340775.1). Classification (NCBI taxonomy): domain Eukaryota; kingdom Viridiplantae; phylum Streptophyta; class Pinopsida; order Cupressales; family Taxaceae; genus Taxus; species Taxus wallichiana. Next base: position 714,244,705 of record CM031235.1, on the reverse strand, counting down.
GCATCCCTTCCAGTGTAACTTACGACTCATGTGTAATTGCTAGTAATATAATATATCGATGTTTTCTAATTAAAAAAATCAATATTACATGTTATTCTCAACAAAGGTGGGGTGGATGCGTGAAAAATCCATAAAATCCTCATATTCATAGCCTACACACATATACCAAAAATATGCTTTTAAGTGTTGTATGAAAGATGTGATGAGAGCTTTTCCACCTTGTTCTCACACATGATTCTTAAACATTAGCACATTAGATTTTTTTATGTGTCCAAATATAGTTAAACAACAATCTTGTTTCTATTGGATTTTAATTGAATAAAGTACATAGTTTTGGGTGAGCTTAGATCCTGCTCTCGATTTGCAATAGAGCTTATACGGCATGTATTTTTGGGCCCAAAGTACACTTTTAGTTGCACGTGTGAAACCCCTCAATATTATAAATTATGACTTGGGAAAGTTGACATCAACCAAAAGTAAAAAGAACAATCCCACACAACCACTAATGAAAGTAAAAGTATATTATATTAACATGATTAAACTATGTAATAAGAGTCGGAAATCTAGAGATGAGAAGATCCCAATCATCTATTTTAGCACCCCATCAACATCAAACAAGTTATCACCATTAAATATGGAATCATAGCCAATATTTCACCTTATTTTCTAAATTGAGAGCCCACTTATGCATCATGCTAAAGTGACGAAGTGGACTCTTATGCAATGAAAAAGACAACCATAAACTACAAAGAGAATGGATTTTGCAAAGGACAACCACCATATATAAATGCAAAAACTTTGACAAGAGTCCCCACACATGCTCGTCATGCACTCACCTTCATAAATGTGAAACTAACAAATTGATGTTTGGTACACCATCCTGTTTCCCATAATTAACACTAGCTTTTGCACAAAAATGAGGTTTAATGTTATGACAATAGTTAATTACGAGGGTTTGTAGATCCGTTGAAGCGATTTCAAGATGTATGTCTAACATTGAAAATAAGGCACATAAGGCTTACGAGAGTCATCAAAGCAATTCCAAGATGCACCGTAGTCAAATTACTTGAATAATTTTGATTATCACCAGCAATAGAACACCAAATAACACAATATCAAATAAATGATCTCAATATGAAAGTATAATAGCTTAGCCACTTCGAGGGGGCAACCTCCAAAACATACAATAAGACTCAAATGCTCAATATGATGATCCACTACTACCTACTAACCCCTATTTATACTCTCCTATGCTATGGCCATCCCCAAGGCTGACCCACCCATGATAATATAACATATATGAAAGAGATACATAATGATAAGAAGTTATGATAGCCACAAGTCGGCTATATACATCAAATGTAAGATATATGATTAAGGGCATAGCATGCCCTTCCCCTTCAAAGCAACATTATCCCCAATGTTGAGAAGCTTTGGGTGCTGCTACATGAATGTCATATCTTCCCATGTTGCATCTTCATTGTCCATATTCTTCCACTTGATCAGGTACCCAGTAATAACCCGTGTCCTCAATCTTTTAGTGCATGTTTGAAGGATGCATTCAGGTTCAAAGATGAATCTCCCTTCCTCATCAAGCTCGTAACATTGCTTGGGTTGATACTCTCTGTCCAATTACTTTCTTCGCAAGAAACATGAAAGACTGGATGTATTCTGGTTGTTTGTGGAAGTTATAATTTGTATGCTACAGTACCAATATTTTGCAATACTTGATAGGGGTCATAATACTTCGGTGAAAGTTTGTTATCCTTTTGTTGTTGTTTCAAAGAAATTTTGCTATATGGTTGTAAATGCACAAAAACCCAATTACCGACTTCAAAATGTCTTTCCATGCAATGTTGATTAGCCTACTGCTTCATGCGGTTTTGTGTCATGGCCAAGTTCTCCTTGAGACTAGAGAGGACCTCTTGTTGATACTGAATGTGTTCTTCTATTGCTCCAACTCATGGTTGTCCTCTCAATGATGATGTGATGGATGGTGGATGGTACCCATAGAGTGCCAAAAAAGGAGAAATTTTGGATGAAGTATGGAAGGAAGTGGTATACCACCAGTCTGCAAAATGGCAGCCATTGGACCCATCTTGTTTGTTTATTTGAGGTGAAGCAATGGAGATATCCCTCTAGACACTTATTTACAACTTTTGTTTGCCCATCGACCGGGATGATAAGAAGAGCTACGAGCTAACTGAGTACCCAAACATGAGAATAAATTAGTCCAAAAATTAGTAGTAAATATAGGGTCTCGATCACTTACTATAATCTTTGGTGTCCCATGAAGCTTTTGAATTGTGTCCATGAAGGCTTTTGCTACCGTGCTTATAGCAAATGGGTGTGAAAAGGCATAAAAATGAGCATATTTGGTGAGTCTATCCACCACAACCATGATGATATTTTTTCCTTCAGATTTAGGCAATCCTGTGATGAAGTCCATGGAAATCTCTTCCCACCGCTGGGTAGGAATAGATAGAGGTCACCCTTATTTTGGTGAAAAGCCATGCATTCTGCCACAAATTTTGGAGATCCCCTTTGAGCCCTTCCCAAAAGAATTCTATTTGACTCAATGATAAGTCTTCAAGAATTCGAGTGCTCCCCTACTGCGGAGAAGAGTGGAGTTCGATATAACCCGATTTTTAAGAGTGGAGTTCTTAAATAGGTATAATCTATCTTTATATCATAAAGCATCCCCTTTCAATACAAAATTTTCAGACATACTTGGATTGTTATAGAGATTATGAATGATGTTTTGTGTGGTTGGGTCATTTATCCATTCGGACCTTGCCTCTATCCAATCTTCCTATAAGATAGATATGACACAACAATGTCAGCAACCGATTCATCTTTCCTCAACAGAGCATCCGTGACTACATTCTACTTCCCTTTCTTATAGATAATCTCAAAATCATATCCCAACATCTTTGAGACCCATTTTTACTTGTTCTTCAAATGATAAATGCTGCTCCAAGAAGTATTTTAGACTATCATGATTTGTCTTCATTTTAAAGTGTCTTCCTATGAGATATGGTCTCCATTGCTTTACTGCATGAAGTATGGCTAGCATTTCCTTCTCATAAGTTGGCTTTGAAAAATTCTTACCTTTGAATTGACAACTCAAAAAGGTAATAAGATGACCTTCTTGCATGAGAACGCCCCGTGCCGACCCCACGATGCATCACATTTAACAATGAATGTTTTAGAAAAATTTGGAGTAACCAAGATTGAAGTGGTGCACATGGCCTCCTTTAGCTGCTCAAATGATTTGGTTACATCCTCATTCCAATGGAAGGAGTCCTTATTTAATAAAGTTGTGAGAGGTGTTGTTATTCTTCCATAATGCCTTACAAATATTTGGTAATAACCTATAAGCCCCAAAAATCCTCGTAGATTCTTTAGGGTTTTTGGAACCTTCCACTCCATCATGGCTTTGATCTTATTAGGATCCACTTTAACCCCTTCATGAGAGACAATGTGACCCAAATATTCAACCTCCTTGACTCCAAAAGAACACTTAGAGGGATTTGCATAAAGTTGATGTTGCTCAAGGGTTTCCAAAACCTTATTTACATGATGCAAATGTTCCTCCCATGTTTTACTATGTAAATTAATATATCATCAAAAAACACTAAAACAAACTTCCATGCAGAATAGCTTAAAAATAGAATTCATCAAACTTTGAAATGTAGAAGGTGCATTTGTGAGTCCAAAAGGCATAACCAAGAATTCATAATGGCCTTCATGCGTCGAAAGGTGGTTTTATGAATATCCTCATCCTTGATTCTAATTTGGTGGTATCCCGAACAAAGATCGAGCTTTGTAAAATAAACAACACCATGCAACTCATCAAGCAAATCATTAATTACAAGAATAGGAAACTTATCTTTGATTGTGTACTTATTAAGTTCCCTATAATCATGACACATGCGCCACATGTCATCTTTCTTACGTACCATCACTACTTTGGAGAAGAATAAGGAGTTTGACTATGACAACCGATTCCTGCTTCCAACATCTCTTGTACAATCTTCTCGATTTCACTCTTTTGCACATATGGGTACCTATAATGTCTGATGTTAGGCGGTTGGCTCCCTGGTACTAATTGAATAACATGATCATGATCTCTCTTAGGAGGTAAGCCCTTTGGCATATTTTCAAACACAACAGAGTGTGCATCCAACACTTTCTTTGCATATATGATGGTATAATTTCCTTAGAATGATGCACCTCTAATGAAAATAGTTGTGCCACAAATCCCTCTGCACCCTTTTTAGCATTTTGTGCATCTAATGAGAGCTCACTATCTCGTGAGAATTTTCTCTTAAGCCTCTTAGTTCAAAAGTTCTTTGTTTAGACTGAAAGCACACGAACAATTCTTGGTAGTTCATCTCAATGGTTCCCAAAGTGGTAAGCCATTGAAATCCTAACACAATGTCTGATCCTCCCATAGAAATGACATACATGGGGCTATTTAGTATGTAATCTCCCATGGCAAGCTTAATGTTATGGAATTTTCCAGAACAAGTAACAATACCTCCATCAGCAATCATTACTTGACATTTAGGAGATGGATAAATAAAACAGTTTAGGCACACTGCTAACTTATGATTGATAAAGTTGTGAGTACTTCCTGAGTCAATCAACAGTGTGACCTTCTCTTTTTTAAGAATCCAACCACCTTGAGGGTTTGGGGGTGCTAATACCTGAAATTACATGTCATGAGATCGTTAGGTGGGGATCTCCCAATTCCTCCTCTAACTTGACCAAGATCTCTCGACTCTGCATCTTCATCTTCACTAGGCCCATCGATGTAGAACAACTTCTTTTCAGAACATTTATGTCTAGGTCCATATTTACTATCACAGTTAAAACATAACCCTTTTTCTCTATTTTCTTCAATTTGTTGAGGTGTCAATCTAACTGGCCGAGGGAGTGTTGGGATCTCGACATTAGTGAAATTTTGTCTCTTGCTTGAAACAAATTTCTCCTTTTCCCTTCATGCCATAATCATAGAATTAAAAACCTTATGAGGATTAAACATATGCACCTCATGCTCAATGTGATCCTTAAGACCCCAAGAAATAGGTCATTCAAATTCTCTTTAGTAATATTTTCCACCCGCAAAGAAAGGTTTTGGAATTGATGAATGTAATCCTTAACGGATCCTATCTCTGTCTTAACTTTTCCAATTGGCTGAAGTAATTTTCTCACACACTAGAACTACAGTGTAATTGTAACTCTTTAGTGAATACTGCCCATGTAACATTAAGACCATTTTTTTCCTTTGAGCACATAGCCATTGATACTCTTTTAGGCGATTGGTCGGGTTTAAGATACAAAGATGCCATGGTCACCTTTTGTCCCGATGTAATTTGATGTAGTTCAAAGAAATTATTGATCTGCTTGATCCAATCAAGTGGATCCTTTCCATTAAACTTGTGCATCTCCACTTTTGGAAACATATTATGAGCCTACAAAGTGCTTGTATTTGGATTGGGCATGCTCGAAGATCCACCCTGGCTCATTTGTCTATTACCTTGACCTAAAGATCCACCTTGGTTGATAGAATTATGATTACCCATTATATGTGTACTGAATTTATTCATGAAATCCTATAATTGTTGTCCAATCCTTTCCACATCTTCTTTGTTGGCCACCCGAGACTCAAGGTCTCTCAGGTTAAACTCAAGTTGGCTTACCTTATGGTCCATCGAAGTAAACCCTAACCCTAAGGAATCTATAGTTACCTCTTCTTTCTCCAACTCCTCAACTACTATCTCATCCTTTTCTGGTGTTTTACCCGGAGTGATGGGATTATTTTTGCCTCTTGTGGAAGGCCCCACCATGATGCCCCAAAATAGTAATAATATAACATATATGAAATAGATACATAATGATAAGAAGTTATGATAGCCACAAGTTGACTATATACATCAAATGTAAGATATATTATTAAGGGTGTAGCATGCACCGATGAGGCATATCCGACCTCTGTGACGAAGGCAACACACATATGTATCCCGCAACCAATTGACCATTATGTTAGTGAGAGGGCCACCTCTAGTGTGACTTCGTGCATATTACAAGGATCATAATATATTATCATAGATTACGGTGTTAACCCAAGCGGTATTGATATTTTGATTGGATACAATTTTTTCAGAGTTGTAGAAGCAATTTCAAGGTGCACCTAACTGCAAGACTATGCATGTTTGTTGTTGCCACCTCAAAAACATTTCTGAGGTAAAGACGGAGGTTGGGGTGTCATTGTTATTGGCAAACAATATTAGTGAGAGGGCCACCTCCATTATAAAATCACCCTATTGGTGTAAGGATCACGATAAACTATGACCATGTCTAAATCTTTGTGACACCATTTATCACATGTCAAAAAGAAACTTACAATTATTAAAAATACACAAACATGTGTAAACATCTATCAATGTTAAACATGAGTTGAAATCCAAAACATCATGAAGTCTCGATATGATAGGGACATTAATAAATTTCCCACAATAAGATAAGGGAGGAGGGGAGTCATGGTGCACCCAAACTTTGGGAGACTATACCGAGTATTGTATTTCACCTGGTAATCCCAAAACTCCGTCAAAAAAGCGCTTGAGAATTCTCTGACACTAATCTGCTTTCCAACAAATCGACACATAACCCATTGTGCATACTTGTTGGAGTGTGAGGTGTCAAATTTTTGTCTTTTTTAGGGGTTGGACCAATACATGCCACTTAATCACCCCACCTATTACTATTTAGTCTACCACTTATTACAAAGGGATCCGTTATTTTCGAGGACAAACATCTTTACATGTAGATATGGTATTAAATTAGAAAGGGAATGTCGTGTTCTTTCAACGAATTAGATCTTAATGTGTACATTGTTGCTTCATTTATTGCCATTGAATGCACAAATTAACTTATCACCACCATCCATTACTTCTGTGGAGTTTTCCACTTGAACCTCACTGCCATTTCATTGCAAGAGCACCACAACTTCATGTTTTGTAAGCTTTCTGCAAGGAATTTTTCATCTTACAGGTTTTGTGCTTAGTCATTGCTTAATTTTTCTCAATGTAAATCTTGTCTCTGCATGTGGAAATCATTATTCCTTCCTCGCTTTGTTCTCCGGCTGTGAATCTTGTCTTTGCGTGAGCATGACAACCTTTATTTCTTAGTTTTTTTTTCAGTTATTTGCTTATGTCTTTTATCTGTTTCAACTTCTCTGGGTATTTATCTATTTTCTTTGCACTATACATAGTATCTTAGGTATATATCCATGCTTCTACTTGCCATTCTACGTATCCCACAAAGTGGTTCCATCAAATCAAATCATTGGCTTTTGTGATGCAGTTTTTTTGGATTTTCAGAGTGATTTTACCTCTTTTATCCAACTGGATTTGGTTCTGCTTCATTAATAACTACTTGGGTTCCTTCCATCTTTTTGGGCATAAAAACGACCTCTAGAAGAACCATTATTCCGTAAAAAACCATGTTTCTACTAATTCTTGCTATTTTTCAAATATGATTCATTTTCTATTGGCAGAATTTGCACCCAGTTTTTCCAGAGTTCTGACCCTGAGATTTGCGAGTTTGGTTGAGACACCCATTCACTCTAACCAAACAAAAAATGAAAAAAAGAAGTTTGAAAGCTTCTGTTTGCAAAGAATACGAACCATCACCATCGTATTTGCAGGTGATGTTTACATCTTCTACCACCTCCTCACACACAAGATTTTAATAGTTTTGGTAATATAGATTTTGTTTTGCAGATTTTGGTGATTTTACATATTAAAAGCTGATAGTTTTTTTGCACATGTGTTGCGGTGGTGCTTTCTTATGCTTGTTGGAGTGACTCGATTGGAAGTGCGAGCATGCTTTTTATTATGTTTATCAACACATCAAATAATTTTGGAAATTGTTTGATTCCCTTTGAATATCTACACTCCATACGGTTTTAATAGGTGAGGTTTTTACCCTCATTAAGGCAATGATAGAAACTATTTCATATTCTTCTTTTCTCTTTGGCGATTGTGTTATTGGTTTCAGGTACATTACATTAATGACCAATATAGGTTATTGGCAAATTGCATATTGGCATTTACTATTTTCAATTTCTCAATGTAATTTTCAAAAACAATAGGAGTTTAAATCTTTGAAAAAAAAATCACAGAACTTGGAAGACATGTATCCATTTAGTAAACATTTGAATTGTCCATTACAAAAACATGGCCATACAACATACTTGGGCCATATAACTATTATAACTATATAGTAGTTTTTAAATCGAAAGGCCAATTAAAGACATAAAAAACTCAACCTTCAAAAAGAAATATTTACTTTCAATAATATCATTTCCAAAATCCGGGAAGGGTGGTGTTGAATCTACAGTTGAGGTTGAAGTTGGGGTGTTAATTTGTAGTTGCCTCCCCATGTTGACATCCCTCACAGGTGTAGTTGGGAATGGATCATAACTTGGAGAAGCATTCACTCCAACTGCAAAATTGTGTGTTGAAACTGATAAGGGGCAATGTATGCCCATCAATTCTCTTAACATTGGGTGTTGATCAGGAAAAGGATTAATTGGACTACTCAATCTCCTTTTCCTTTCTAACTCTCTTCTTGCCTTCTCAAACTCCTCCTTTCTCTCTTGATCCATTTGAATCCTTTCATGTTCCTTTCTTTGCTCCCTTTCTTGCCTTTGCATCAAATTTTGGTGCTCCTTTGTTTTCCTTCTATATTATTTTTCAATCTTTTCTTGCTCCTTTCTTTCTCTTTCAACAATTTGTTCAACCTTCTTCTCCTGAATTTGTTCCCTTTTTCTTTGCTTCAATTCATCTATTTCTTTCTTTTTGTTCTCTTTCTCAACCAGAAGCTCCATGTACTGATCTGTGGTGATTAGTTGAGATTCCCTGCTCAATCTTATACCAGCATCACTATTTGACCTTGATGATTCTCTAACCTTTTCCACTGGGATTTTCAAGAATCTACTAAGAGTTCTTTGTCCTTGGTTTCCCTCATAGGTTTGGTTTGAATCTGTCCCTAATACCCCTACGCCTCTAATGTGATTACGTATCATTTTCTTCAGACTTGATTTGCTTGACATAGTAGTGCACCAAATCTAAGTCATGAAGTAGTGTTGGCTGGGAGGGTAAAGAGAGACTGACCTCTTCACTATTGAAGTTCAAGTTTACACGAAGATTAAGAGATGTTTTTTTCATCTAATCAGGAGGGCTATCTTTTGTGGGCATAGATAGTGACTCATCAATTTGATTAATTCCATTTGGAGTTTCCAATTGTTGATTAACACATTCATTTATATTTATCTCCTTTTGTTGAGCTTCTGATTCTTTCCCCAATTGTGTGTTAGGCACCATCTCAACATCTTCACTTTGCTCTAAATCAACCTTAGATAAATGAAGCATATTTTATGTTGCACCAACATCATCTTGAAAAGATGTGTTAAATGTTTTGCTAGGCCCATGTCTTCATTCAAGCCACTTTGGGATTAAGAGGCCATATCCTGTTCTTTTGAATCCTGATTTAATGTTGTTAGGTGTAAGAGCCATTCTAAATGCTTTACTCCCCAACTCAACTAATTATCCTTTTCACATCTATCCCATGGTTTGCAATTATCCATTTGTGTCTCTCCTCCTTGAAGTATGTTTTGAATGGAACAAAGACACTCATACCTAATGGTCGTAATTTATGAGATGTGTGTGCGGGTAATGTTAACAAATCAATCCCCAAATTCTAGCTTCTTGAATTGTCCCTAAAGCAACATGTGAACCATGGCCATTAAAAATTTGTAAATGCCTATTTGTAGGAGACACACCACCAGGATAGATGATGCAAAGTGATGTAACCATTTCATGAATAAATATTTTTTCATACATGCATGTGTTTGTGTTGCCATGTAAGCTCCAGGCTCACAACCTGCAATATAATTTTGTAAATGGTTCTTCCCCTTAAAAAGATAGAATCCTGGAATGCTTTGTTCAACAACATTTACACAACACAATATGGCAATCCATTCTTTACTTTTCGGGATGATATATGGGACACTCCTACTACCTCTTTTAACAAGCACTCTCATCTGCCATGATTCCTTCCAAACTTGTAATCCAGTCTCATCACAATTCCATATTTGGTTTGGTCCATATGGGTTGGCCTCATAAGCTTTATACAAAGTAATGTAGAAGGAACTGACAATTGATGGCCTCATAAGCTTTATACAAAGTAATGTAGAAGGAAATGACAATTGATGGCCTCAAACACATTGCTCGATCCTTATCAAGGCCTTGATTGTTCTTAATGTTAGATCTAGGTGTCTTTTTTAAAACTTGCCCACCATGACTTACCCGAAAAACATCGTGAATGGGTTAGACCTCGTTTCACATATTTGTGCCACACATGTCTTAAGTTGTATAATTTCTAACCCATGGCCCATGTCGTGATTTCATGACACCAACTCACTAACTCGATCTCTTCTTCATCTGTTAGAATTGTTGGTGGACCCTTTATATTAGTGGTGGTAACGCCCATCGGCCAAGAAGTAAGGGTGGTCACTAGTATACCCCATTTTTGCGGCGGACGTGTAGAGTATCCATATTCTTCAATATATTTCATGGCATTATCCATATCAGATTTGTTCTAATAAGCTCTTGGTTTTGTCACTTTTTTCGTTGAAGGGATCACTCTTATTGCTTGGACATTTACTTCTTCATGTGGTGTGTCGTTGGCATCTTGAGGTGGGGTATTGTTAGCCCCTTCTTCATGTTCTTCATGTTCTTGCTCCTCCCCTAATTTTGGCACATGAAGGTCTTACTCTTTTAGGAAGTTGCCTTCTCCTCATGATGTTAATAAAAACCTGCGAAAGATAGATAAATTTATCAAACCAATGGAACTTGCAACATGAGAAGAAATAATATTGAATCAACTAACATAAGAGGAAGTGCAACCACTTGATGTGAGTGCATATGTTCGAAAGCAATGGATACTTGAAAGATCGGGGGATGAAAATGGGTCTAGTATAGAGGAAGGCAATGTTATTGAAACAAATACATGATTTGAATTTATGACCAAATATACATCTACATGAAAAGGCAACATGCAATATAATTTTATGCTTCCTTTTCATGTAGATGAATATTTACAAGTAATTCGAGCTAAATTAATGAAACTCAGTAGATGCATGTGTACATGTAGATTTATATTTACAAGCTAAATTAATGAAATCAGTAGATGTATATTTACAAGTAATTCCATGTTAAATGTATATTTTATCTTTGCCTTTTCATGTCGTTGTATATTCTCATATATGTATATTTCATATGTATATTTACAAGTAGATGTATATTTCATATATATCTATTTGTAAATATACATCTACATATTTCATTAATTTAGCTTTGGAATTACTTGTAAATATACATCTACGAACATACATCTACTTGTAAATATACATTCTGATTTCATTAATTTAACTGGAATTACTTGTAAATATACATCTACAGATTTCATTAATTTAGCCTATAATTACTTGTAAATATACATCTACAAATTTCATTAATTTAGCCTAGAATTACTTGTTAATATACATCTACATGAAAAGGCAACATAAAGTAAAAGTCGAGGAATATTTCTAGTTCTTCCCAATTAATAGTTGGGTTAAACACCGAAATAACACTAGCAAAATTCAAAGTAAAATGGAAAAGATCCAAAAAATAAAAAAATAACTTTATTGAAACAGTCTGCGTTACATATCTTGAATCAAGCAAGTCTCTCTTATCAAAGCACTCCATAAAATATATAGATTGACAATTTTTTTATAAAATTAAATGAATGTGCATCAATATAAGAACATAATTAAGCACTTACTATGTGGCATTATGCAGAAAAATAACACTTGAATATGTCAACTTGGAACTATAATTTTCATGCACTAGCAAAATAAGACTCACTGGATAAAACTTCAGAGTAGTTGAGGAACTGGATTTATAGGAGATATGAAAAGTGTTGTAGTTGATTGATCCTTGTGCTTGTTTTTGATTGGGTGAAATTGATAGGGGTGGATCAAGATTTAGGATATTTTATTTCAATACTCGATTTGAAGTTCAATTTGATTTGATTTCTCATTTCAATTCAATCTTTGTTTCTTGAGCCTTACATTTGTTGAAAATATGTAGGTACATCATTTATGGGAGTAGTTGGTATAAAAAATGGTGAGAAAGTTAATGCTTAAAAGACAACATGTATTTGAAAATGGTGCACTTTGGACTTATTCTTGTGAGACCCTGCCCAGATTTGTGTAAGACAAGATCTTTAACATTGTAAAATGGGAACTTAAATTATATGAAAAGTGACATCAAATTGATATGATGATATGGTATCACTTTTGTATTGGGATGGAATACAATTATATATCCATGTATTAAATACATGTTGACTTTAAATTTAGGAATATGGAAGTATAATATATGTTATTTTATGTTTAAAAACATTATGGAGTATTTTATTGTTGATAGATTCATGGTTGTACATGAAAAATGACATTTACTTCAGTTTTGAAGTTTTTTTGGTACATTTATAAGATAGTATTATTAATGTGTAAAAACTGGAGTCGAAGAGGTCAACTACCCTCACAACTATTAGATAATGCTCCATGACTGGCTCCACTCGTTTACATCCTCTCTCCTTTACATCTTCGTTCTTGCAGACAATTTTTTTGGATAATTTGTTGCGGATGATGTGCTTTATTTATCTTAGTTGTTTGCCTCGACATATCAAATAAATCTTAGAAAAAACCGTAGATTTTTTTATACATTAGTTGTGACAAGTACCCTTAAAATATCCAGAAAATAGTATATTGTAAAATTATGTCATGCCTAGTTAACACAGATTACAGAAAGGAACTTCTCCATAGAAAATTAGTCCCCGGATTACATAAATGAATCGAAAGTCCACGATCTCACGAGCCGAAAAATCGTACATACAAAACAGTGCAGGTCACTCTAGATCAATTCAGATTTTAAATTTTCTTCTATGCAAAATCAAATTCCAGCGTTAGATCGTTAATCCTGCCACCACCTTACCCGAGTGACAAGACACCCCCAACACAGTCAGCAAACTGGTGTCCCATCCACTTTGAAACATCGCATTCCCACTATAAAAACACCACTTTACACTCACCTGTACAATACATGGGATTCCGCAGACAACTGTTGTGATTTCATGGTTTTGAGCAAGACTGTTGTGTTTAACATGGTTTTGCAATGATTGAATTTCAAGTCCCTGTTCGTCTTTCATGGAAGTCCTCATGAAGTTCATATTAGCTCTGTTTTTGGCATTTTTGTTTACTGGGTTTTATCAAGAACAACATGTTTCTGGTGCAAATGTCACCTATGATAGCAGGGCTATAGTTATTGATGGGCGAAGAAGAATTTTGATATCTGGGTCTATTCATTATCCTCGCAGCACACCAGAGGTAATTATATTTTCCTCTTTCTGCAATGATTGGAATCTGTAAAAGCAAAAAATTGAAAATAAAAAAACTCATATTTTATAAGTGGGTATGGCTCTGATGTTTTAAAAAAACTAAAAAAGATTTTCTTTTTGTTAAGTGGGTTTGCATCAGATTGCCAAATGAAACCAGATTTGTTAATGTGAGTCTACCTCATATGGTTGTTTTTGGATTGGCAGATGTGGCCTGATATTATCCAGAAGTCCAAAGAAGGAGGTTTGGATGTTATCGAGACTTATGTGTTTTGGAATATCCATGAGCCCATACAAAATCAGGTAATTATTTCTGTAACCTGTATGTATTACCTTATTGTAAAAAACGTTCTAAATTCTTCTATTAGTTCCGCAGACTCAGTTTTATTAGACATGTTCTATGCTCATCCTCAAAATCAGATTTCTGTGATGTGTAAGTGTTCATCCACATAATTATTTTTCGTAATGCGAGCGGTAATATGTTCATGACATAATCCCCATGTAAAAAAGAAGCTTTAATTTTCTGGACCCGGAATGTCAGAAACATTGGAAACAAGTTTTCCAATATTTATCAAAAACAGTTTTGAAAACGTAGTTGAAAATGCTGTTATGGGACATTTTTAGGAAGAGAAATCAGATCCAGTGTAGGCTCTATATAGCTGTGCTCTTAGTTTACTGAAGGCTGTATGGTTTTCAATCTGTTTTGCAGTACAATTTTGAGGAAGATTTGATTTGGTAAAGTTCATAAAAACAGTTCAACAGGCTGGACTCTATGCCCATCTTCGCATTGGTCCCTATGCATGTGCAGAGTGGAATTATGGGTAAGTCTCTGTTTCCTTCTCTGCTTTCCTTCTCCTTATTCTTGTGTTTTTAGCCCTGATTATCGTTTGGCTGAGGTTGCCTAGGCAGTTTCTCTTTTCGAATGAGAAGGGTAAGCTTTAGAGAAAAATTTCAGGTTTTTGCAAGATTTTCTGTTGTTGTTTGAAGTTGATCCCAGAGACAAAATGCTGTTTTTGTTGTTGGGTATTTGGTTTCCACTGTTCAAAATGGAGACTTTCTGGGAGTATATCATCAACATACACAGGAGATCCCAATCTATGCTCACAAGTGCTACTCTGTTCCTAGAGAATATACCACACAAGGCTCCTCTCTTTTGGAAGCTTTCAATGTGCCATAGCCAAGCAAACTTTCAACTTCTTTCTCTTCAGTTTCAGAACCTAACGATTGCAAGGGCAAAGTTTCTCCTCGTCGCGGTACACCCCATTCCCAATACACTCCACAGTAAGATACCTTTATGTAGTTTTTACCCCATTTTTCATTTTTTTGCCACCTATCTTTTTTCCTTTTTTCTTTGGTTCATTTTCGGTTCTATCATTTTCCAAACATGGCTGCTATAGGAAGAAGGAAATGTAGTTGTCATAAGCTGATCTTCCTAAGTGCTTGAGGTATAAGCTGCTGCCCTGGATTCTCTTAGTTGTACTTTATATTCCAACTACAATACATTGTTGTAAGTTGATTTGGGAATTTTTCCTCTAAAATGACTGGCCAACCATATCCTCAAAGCCGTCCGAGAACACGAGTCTCGATTCTTATCAAGTAAAAATAAGTACTCTCAGTGCTGGGGCCTTTATTGTATGTTGCATGTGCACATGATATTTTGACTTGGATTAAACAGGCACACACATGCTATTGACAACCCACCTTATCTAGCAGCAGGCTTCAAGCAATGGTTGGTGAAATTATCATTGTTGTTTCAATTTGATACAGAGGTTTCCCGGTTTGGCTGCATTTTGTTCCTGGAATCAAGTTTCGAACTGACAATGAGCCCTTCAAGGTTGACCACTGTCTTCTCTGTGCTATTCAAAATACTGTATATATAAAAATTAAATTTCTAGTGCCGTCTTGCAATTTAGTATTCTTGTAAATGATTAATGGGAACTTTTGTTAATCTATGGTACTTCATCAAATACTAAATTAAATCCCTATTTCCTTTTTTCTGTTGTTTACTTTCTTCTGTAGATTGAGATGGAACGTTTCACCAGAAAAATTGTGGACATGATGAAGCAGGAGCAACTCTTTGCCTCTCAAGGGGGACCTATTATCTTATCTCAGGTCATTTTTCTATCTGTATGAATAGCAACTGTTTCTCGGGATGTCTATGTTTTATTTTTATTTGCCTCTATTTATTATTGGATATGCTTTGAAATAAAATAAGAATGCACTATATTCCCATTTATGATGCATGCTTTTAGTATGCAGACTGTAGATTAATAGAGTTTCCTTGCAACAGTGCCCATTTAGTAAAATGGGCATGCCTGATACGTTACCGTGCAGGAAACCTTTAAGAAAGAAGACAAGAGCTAGTTTTCAGGTAATTATTCTCATTCTATTTTATCTCATATTGTAGATAGAGAATGAGTATGGCAACATTGCTGGACCATATGGAGAAGCAGGCAAGCGATATGTAAAATGGGCGGCATCTATGGCTGTTGGTCTAGGCACAGGAGTCCCTTGGGTGATGTGTCAACAAGCAGATGCTCCTGTTTCAGTTGTGAGTATCTATTTAACCTCTTTGGACTTGTGCTCAAGCTACTTTTTTCTTATTCACATGTTATTCTGATTGTAGTAAGATTTTGTCTTTAGAATTATATTTTTGCTGAACTTGTGAAATCTACACCTTGAAATACAATTCCTTAATTTGATATAACACGCAGAAGACAAGACATCAATTTAAACAGAGAAAACATTTATGCAAAAATGTTCTGCTACAGATTTCTTTGTAAGAATTGTATGGGAAATCAAGTGAAGTTTTGAGCTTCTCAATTTGCAGATCAACACTTGTAATGGATTCTACTGTGATGCGTTTACTCCAAATTCTCCAAACAAGCCCAAAATGTGGACGGAAAACTGGAGTGGCTGGTAGCACCCTCATCTTATTTGAACTCTGTATAATGAATAACAAAAGTTTAGAATATTTGAAGATCTTGCAGGTAAACAAGTTATATTTTCCGTTAGTGCAGAGCAGCAGCATCTGTATTTAAGTCGGCTGTGGACATACATATATACTCAATCCCTTGAAACTCTACATGTTTCTTCATCTACCTATTGACAGGTTTCTATATTTTGGGGGTCGTGTGCCTTATAGGCCCACAGAGGACCTTGCCTTTTCCGTTGCACGCTTCTACCAAAGGGGTGGTACATTTCAGAATTATTATATGGTATGCTTGTTTCAAATAATGAATTTATATGCTTTAATACGCCAGTTTTATTTCATATTTCTATTAGAATATCGAAACATTCTTCTTAAAATAATAGATTCTAGATGGAGAAGGTACTACAGGAGAAAAATAGCATATACATTATGTTTTTGTGCCCGCAGTATCATGGAGGAACAAACTTTGGTCGCACAGCAGGAGGCCCTTTCATTGCTACAAGCTATGATTATGATGCTCCTATCGATGAATATGGTAAAATATTGAAGTATATATCTATATCATTCAGCTGTTGCAAAAAAGGAAAACTTGTCTTTCTAGGATATATGCTTCTGCTAAAATCTTTTGTCTAAACTTTATATCTATTAGCTAATTGGACAACAATGTGATTATTGTACACAATGGCATTTCAAAACGAATTTCAGCCAACTGACCAACTCCGACCACTGCTGTTTTAGTATAACTAACGGCTACATTGGTACTGTAAACCCATAAGACAATTCATATCAAAACATAGACTAGAAAATCCTTTGGCATCCATGCTTGCTTGAATATTATGTTAGGCACGTTAAGGAGTTTGATTGGTGATCTTTATCCCAGTGGCATTCTGGTGGACAACACAATTTTTATTTACAGATTTGGGTGTGTTATAGCATAAGAAAATGCAAACAATAGTTAGACAGTATAGAAAACATAATTCATTCACACATAGAAAATGATATTGCTAGTAAGGACTGCTATCAGAGATTCAGAATAAAATAAATCTGAAAATTCTATACATGGCAAATCTTTGAACTGCGTTGTGGAAGTTTTTTTCCTCATGGGTACAAGACAATGATACATATTAGTTCAGAAAATGTAGAACAGGAGATGAATAGACATTGGGGACAGTAGAGAAAACATAATTCATTCACACATAGAAAATGATATTGCTAGTAAGGACTGCTATCAGAGATTCAGAATAAAATAAATCTGAAAATTCTAAACATGGCAAATCTTTGAACTGCGTTGTGGAAGTTTTTTTCCTCATGGGTACAATACAATGATACATATTAGTTCAGAAAATGTAGAACAGGAGATGAATAGACATTGGGGACAGTAGAGAAAACATAATTCATTCACACATAGAAAATGATATTGCTAGTAAGGACTGCTATCAGAGATTCAGAATAAAATAAATCTGAAAATTCTATACATGGCAAATCTTTGAATTGCATTGTGGAAGTCTTTTTCCTCATGGGTACAAGACAATGATACATATTAGTTCAGAAAATGTAGAACAGGAGATGAATAGACATTGGGGACAATGAAGCGGTTCATATTCTGGCAGTTACTGGAAAGGTGGCGCCACTTTCAACCTTTGTGGTGGCGCCCCTTTCAACCTTTGTGGTGGTGCCACTTTCAACCTTGGAGGTGGTGCTGAAATCTTTGAATTTGTTGCCTGCAAGAAAATATGGGTGGTGGGAACAAGAGAAGCATTAGCTGCTTCTGTTGGTACCTATGTTCCACCAAGTTTCTGGGATGGGGACGGGGCACATGTTTCTGGGACGGATTTTTTTGGAGGCCATTTTTAGGGGATGACACCGTTAAAAATAGGGAAAAATTTAAAAATATAGGAACTTTCAAATATTCATATGATAACATTGATAAGGCATTCATCATATATGTTATAGAACCTTATTACATAAAATTAGAGCTGAATTGAGATTTCACATAATATTCAATGTGGATATATATAATAATTACACGGTCATTTATGTAGGAGAGAGTTCAAGACAAGTAATTTACATAATTACATGTACAAAACACAATGGTCTACAAAATTTGCCCTGAATGATTGCATATCCATAACACATTCAAATTCACTGCTGCATAAAATGTTGTAATATAGAAATAGAAGCAATGCATAACAATAATAATCTTACATTAATCTAGTAGTAACAAAACTAAAAATCAATTCCAAAACATATATGATATATTGGTTTATTCCAAAAAAATTAGGAACAAGGGCACCTAGATCACATGTTCTATTGTGCAATATGCACATAAATGACATGAATTTTCAAGGCTTCAATCTTCACCAAAGGGAGCTATTGCTTCCCACCTTTTTCATATGACAACATTGGAGCTGCATATATAAGCATCCACAATCTTCATTTGCTCCCTTCAATATCATACATCAAGCCATTTTTTAACCCACAAAAAATGGGGCATATAACTGCTACATGTTGAATAGAACAATCTCAATTTGTAAAGAACAACACCATCCATCCAACCTCCCCTTTGCATGACGGGCGTGTCTATTCAATAAGGCTTGCTCTATTTGTTATCTTGTTTAAGTTGGACCTTCAACTTCTTTCCACTCAATTGGAATCCATTCATCACGTTGATGGCAGATTGTGCAGCTTTAGGGGAGTCATAACTCATGAAACTTGCAATTTTTTCAGTTTTTTTTTTTCAAATATGTATTTTTGTGTGTTGGGACAAAGGAGACTTCTAGCCGTCCTCTGGTATGGCCAGGGGATCCCTTGGCCATACCGGGGATGGCTAGCTGTTCCTTGTCGGCCCCTTGCCATCCCCTTTGGAAAACAAGTGTCCCCAAAATGTTTCCTAAAAAAAGAAAAATTTGGGGACATCTAGGAATGTTTCCTACCCATCCCCGCATCCCCAAAACGCCCCCCTGTAGGGGACGCTCCCAAAAGCATAGGGGACGCCTCCCGGGTTACACTAGTTGGTACAACTTTGGGTTGGATGACAGTGGCACATAAATCTTCCAGGAGTGGGCCACTGCATGGATCAATCCCCTTTGGAAAACAAGTGTCCCCAAAATGTTTCTGAAAAAGAAAATTTGGGGACATCTAGGGAATGTTTCCTACCCATCCCCACATCCCAAAACGTCCCCCGGGAGGGGACGCTCCCAAAGGCATAGGGGATGCCTCTCCGGTTCTGATGGTTAGTCTGACAACTTTGGGTTGGATGACAAGTGGCGCATAAATCTTCCAGAGTGGGTCACTTTGCATGGATCAATTGTTCTATACAAATGTTATTTGATGCCACCCAAGTAGACTCGTAGGGAGAGAAACATGATTGGTGATCAAAACTATTGGGCGAAGGAAAGATGCAAAAATCTTAATATTTTTGAGTCCAAGCCTTGGTCATACCCAAGGGGCTATGGACGCTGGGAGCTATTGGGTATGAATATCTAGTCCATTTTGTTATAATTTTTCGTTGACATGAGCGTAAAGTGTTTTGGAGGGACTAGATATTATGTTTTGTCGTTAGGAAGGGGCCACATGACACTTAATGTTTTAATTTTGCATTGGGGTCACTTATGGACCATGGCGACTTAAAAGGGAAAAGTAACTTAAGTTACTTTTATTTTATTGGTCCTTCCTAAGGAAAAATGTGACTTGGGCTATTTTGGGGCTCTTTTGCCTTGGGGAAAAATATATAAGGAGTTGGGAGGAAAAAGTGAAGGTCATTCTTGCATACATAATTATTTTCCTTCATGTGCAACTACTTGCTTGCAAATTTACAGCTTGTGGAGTGAAATCCCACAGGGACCCTAGCTTCGGTGGTGAGAGATCCATCCCTAGCTAGCAGGGCATTCTTCGGTAGTGAGAGATCTACCCTAGCTTGTCATTTTGGAGCTGAAATCGGGTTGTTTTTCAGAGGCATTTTTAGAGGGTTTCAGAGGAGGGTTTTGAGAGATTTTGGTGTTTTTGGAGAAGAAGATTCGGGGTTTTTCAGGGCAGATTTACGGCAGCCATTTGGGCAGGGTTTAGCATCAATTTGAGGGCATTTTCAATAATTTCCAACCACTTCCCAAGTTGGGCGACTTGTTTTGAAGATTGCAGCCATTATTTGGAGGGTTTCCAGTGGTACAAATTCAGATCTGAAGGTTGGAATATCATTCCCTATATTTATAAATATTATTTCCAAAGTTTCATAATTTTTGCACTTGTATTCGGAGAGAAATAAATTTTTGAAGTTTTCCAGCTGCCTAGGGCACGCTGTAATTTTCTGGCAGCAATTTATTATCTGAAAAATTCCAAAAATAATTTTCTAATACTTGTTATTGCATTAGCAAACTCACTATAAATTTTCAAGTGATTCGGGCAAGTATTTTGTGAGTTATAGATTTATTTCTGTTCGCTGCCCTAGTTTTAATTTCTGCAAAAATCAGATTTCTGTTTGGCTGCAAATTGTCCGTATTTTGCATATTTTTTAAGGGGTATCCCACTAGGGATATTTCAGTGGTATCAGAGCTAGCTTTCTTCTAGCTTGTGGGGGTTGAAAGATGGGTGATAGTGAAGATGAATTGGGTGTGGATTTGATGAAACAATTGTTCACCAACATGGTGAAGCAACAGAAACTACTAATCTCTATTTGAGCCAGCTCACTGAGAGATTAGCACAGGGCTAGGATTGATACTCATACGGAGAGAGGAGAAAATAGCAATATGGGACAACAAGGTCAAAGAAGTGAGAATGGACATTTAGGGCAGCGGTCTCCCCATTCTTCTACTAGACCTTTGGGGCTTCACGAACCTTCTTTCTTGAAGGATCCGAAAGTTTCATAGGTATGGCAACTAGTAGATATTTTGGATGAGGAGTCTTGTTGGGAGAGGTACCAGACCTTGAGTGAGGGCTTTTGTGACAACATGCCATTCCAGAATATTGCAAAATGAAGATTGGCAGCAGACCCAAGAGAGATCATCAGATACAGGTACCAGAGTTACAGAGGAGATTGGGACAGATTTCCATTCCACACTTCGATGGTTCTAAGAAGTGTACTTGCATAGTCTTGGGTTCAGAAGTTGAAGACATACTTCGACTTGAATCCTATGCATGAGGAAGATGCAATTAAGTTTGCAATCTTACATCTTGAGGGAGACGCTCATGATTGGTGGCATCATGGATTGATTACACAGGGACACATACACATTACTACTTATGCAGAGTTCACGCAGAGGCTAGTGAGCAGATTTGATAGGAGGGACCCTGACAGGTATTTTAGGAGTTGACTCATTTGAGATAGACCGGTTCCCTGGATCAATATATCGCAGATTTTCAGAGATTATCAGTCATGGTACTTGATGTTACGGAGGTGAGGTTGATTTCACTTTGTTCACAACAGGTTTGACAGATGCTCTCGCTTGGGTTTGTGAAGGCATTTGAGCCTTCTTCTTTGCATGAGGCTATTAGGAGAGCTCGTGATTTGGAGTTATCCACTCCTAAGTCGAGGTTTCCACCTCGAGTGCAACCTAAGGTTTTTCCTTCTAGATCCGATGGTTCACAGCCGAAGGTACCTCCACCTAGGCAAGATGCAAATGGAGACCATTCATATCTAGGGAGGACAAAGATGAGTTGAGGCGAAAGAAACTATGTTTTGATTGCCGCACACCTTGGGTTCCAGGACATGATTGCAGGGGTAGAGGGAAGGCCCAATTCATAGAGGTCTTTGAGGAGAGTGATGGTGACGAGGAGTTGGACACACAGGATTGGAGGATGATGACGATGAGGCATTGGATAGTGTAGGTGTTGAGCAGGAGAGCGAGACTTTCCCCCAGAGACTATCACCACTTTGTCTAGTACCCCGAGGTATAAGGCATTCAGAGTTAGGGGAGTTTTACAGGGACAGCGAGTAGTGGTACTCATTGATAGTGGGGCAACCCACAACTTTATTGATGCCTCATTGGTTGAGAGGCGAGGATTACAGATAGAGGATTTTGAGGGCTTCAACGTGGTTGTAGCCAATGGAGAGTCTATGAGGTGCACACGGCGGGTTCCCCAATTGAGCATCACGATGGGTAACTATACAATTACCAATGATTTCTATATTGTTGGTATTGGAGAGACCAACCTAGTGCTTGGAGTACAGTGGCTCCATTCCCTTGGTGAGTTTCGGACTAACTTTCAGACGATGGAGCTGAAGTTTAAGTCCGAAGGGAGGAATGTGACTTTGAGGGGCTTATCTTCAGAGGCACCCCGGTTGTTACAACTAAGAGGATTGAGAGAATTTATAGGCACAATGGGGTGGATTGGGCAGTACATTGTTTGGTTTCGACCAAGAAATCAAAGGATGGACAACATGAGTATCATGTGGATATACATGGCTTATTGGACAGCATAGTACAATTTTTGGTGACATACCTCTAGGCATACCTCCAGATAGGGGATTTGAGCATGTGATTGAGCTCGAGGATGCTAGACCTGTGGTTACTTCTCCTTACCGTCACCCCAAACGGTTTAAGGATGAGATCGAGAAGACTATCCATGAGCTCATTGATATGGGGCATATTAGACCGAGTTCCAGTCCTTTTGCTTCTTCGGTGGTATTGGTGAAGAAGAAGGATGGGACCATGCGGATGTGTATAGACTACCGTGCCTTGAATAAGAAGACAATAAAGAACAAGTATCCAGTACCACATATTGATGAGTTGCTTGATGAGCTACATGGTGCAATCTATTTTTCAAAAATAGATTTGCGATCTAGATATCACCAGATCAAAGTCAGGGAGCAGGATGTGCATAAGACAACTTTCAGATGCCATTATGGTCACTTTGAGTTCTTGGTGATGCCCTTCGGATTGTCTAATGCTCCAGCTACATTCCAGTCTTGCATGAACCATGTGTTCAACCGCCACCTGCGGAAGTTTGTATTGGTCTTCTTTGATGATATTTTGGTCTACAACAGGACTTGGGAGGACCATATCAGGCACCTTGGTGAGATATTGGGGATATTAGAAGCTAATTCGCTATATGCGAAAGCTTCTAAGTGTGAGTTTGGCATGACAAAACTTTTATATTTGGGATATGTGATTGGTGGGGGAGTAGTGAAGGTGGATAGAGAGAAGATACGGCAATTTTGGATTGGCCGCCACCTAGGACGTTGACACATTTGAGAGGATTCTTGGGGTTATGCACATACTACAGGAGGTTTGTGAAGAATTTCTCTCGGTTGACTACTCCATTGACCGATTTGACCAAGAAGGGGGCTTTTGCTTGGTCGAAGCAACACAACAGGTTTTTGATCACCTCAAGGGGGTGATGAGTTCATGTCCCGTTCTCGCATTGCCAAATTTCTCTCGCCCGTTCATTCTAGAGTGTGATGCATCAGGAGAGGGTGTTGGGGCAGTTCTCATGCAGGATAGGCATCCCATTGCCTATGAGGGTCGAAATTGAAACCGTGGAGAGAGGGTATTCAATTTACGACAAGGAGATGTTGGCCATTATGCATGCTTTGGCCAAATTCGATAAATACCTTGTGGGCAACAAATTCGTGGTTCGTACGGATCACAACAATTTGAGGTTCTTCTTGGGGCAAAAGGATCTCAACGACCACCAACAGAGATGGGTGAACAAGGTACAAACCTATGACTTCGACATAGAGTACACTAGAGGTAAGAATAATATTGTTGTTGATGCTTTATCTAGGAGGCCTTACCTTACTTCTATGCTTAGTTCTATGTCTGAGATTTCAGTGGATTGGAAGGCTCATATACTTGTTGAGTATTCCAAAAATCAGTTTTCATGTGAGATCATGGATGGTATTATACAGATGACCGATATAGAGTGGTGGATGATCTCATTTTCTACAAGGATAGGATTTTCCTTGTACCAGGGTCCAAGATGAAGGAGAAGATCCTTCGAGCAGTACATGATACACCATTAGCTGGGCATCCTGGGTATTTCAAAACATACAGGTTTATCAGGGAGAGATTTGCATGGAAGGGGATGAAGGACGATGTCCTTAATCATGTCAGAGAGTGTATGGTTTGCCAGCAAACCAAATCCGAGCATTCTTTTCCAGCAAGATTACTTCAACCTCTTCCCATTCCCGAACAAAAATGGGAAAGCATATCTATGGAATTTATCACAGGGCTTCCCTTGGTGCATGGGCATAGTTGCATTTATGTTGTAGTTGATCGGTTAACTAAGTATGCTCATTTCTTTTCCCTACCCAAGGGGCATGAGGCGGCAAATGTGGCTCAAATTTTCTATACAAGTGTTTTTAGGCTACATGGGTTGCCTAAAAATATTGTCAATGACGGGATAAGATCTTCATGAGCACCTTTTGGCAGAGAGATCTTCAGACTAGCAGTACGGAGTTGACTCCTAGTACTAGCTATCACCCACAGACGGATGGGCAGATGGAGATAGTCAATAAGTGGATAGAGGGCTACTTGCAGAGTTATGTGTTAGGTCATCAGCGGGCATGGATTAGATGGTTACATATGGGTGAGTATTGCTACAATACCACCTATCAGATGAGCATAGGCATGACTCCTTTCCGAGCCTTGTATGGGTACGACGCTATGACATTTGTGGATTTGGTATTATCGGATAGCCGAGCTCCCAAAGCTCGAGATTGGTTACAGGAGAACCAGGATATTCTGAAGGCTCTCAGGGAGAACCTTCAGAAGGCACAGAATCAACAAAAGGTATATGCAAGATCGACATAGGATAGAGAGGTCTTTTGAGGTTGGGGATCTGGTATTCCTACGTTTGCAGCCATATAGGCAGTCCTCACTAAAGCAAAAGGGTGCAGAGAAATTGAAACCACGGTTTTATGGTCCGTATAGGGTAGTTCGACGAGTTGGGGCAGTTGCATATGAGCTAGAGCTTCCAGAGCACAATAAGATACATAATGTCTTCCATGTTTCGTGCCTTAAGAAGGCACTTGGGCAACATATTGTACCATCTACGGAGTTCCGCCCTTTGGATGAGGAGGGGAAGCTGGTGTTAGAACCAGAATCTATTATTGAGGTGAGACAGAGGAGGCTTAGGAGTAGAGTGATCACGAAGTATTTGGTGCGGTGGAAGGGATTGCCACTTGAGGATGCTACTTGGGAGGGACAACAAATTTTGTAGCATCCTAGTTTGCATTTGCTTGGGGACAAGCAAAATTTGGGAAGGGAGGACTATAATGTCCCCTTTCCTACACCTAAGGCCTAAGGGCCAATTCGAGTCCAAGCCTTGGTCATACCCAAGGGCTATGGATGCTGGGAGATATTGGGTATGAATATCTAGTCCATTTTGTTATAATTTTTCGTTGACATGAGCGTAAAGTGTTTTGGAGGGACTAGATATTATGTTTTGTCGTTAGGAAGGGGCCACATGACACTTAATGTTTTAATTTTGCGTTGGGGGTCACTTATGGACCATGGCGACTTAAAAGGGAAAAGTAACTTAAGTTACTTTTATTTTATTGGTCCTTCCTAAGGAAAAATGTGACTTGGGCTATTTTGGGGCTCTTTTGCCTTGGGGAAAAATATATAAGGAGTTGGGAGGAAAAAGTGAAGGTCATTCTTGCATACATAATTATTTTCCTTCATGTGCAATTGCTGCTTGCAAATTTACAGCTTGTGGAGTGAAATCCCACAGGGACCCTAGCTTCGGTGGTGAGAGATCCATCCCTAGCTAGCAGGGCATTCTTCGGTAGTGAGAGATCTACCCTAGCTTGTCATTTTGGAGCTGAAATCAGGGCTGTTTTTCAAAGGCATTTTCAGAGGGTTTCAAGAGATTTTGGTGTTTTTGGAAAAGAAGTTTAAGAGTTTTCAGGGCAGATTTACGGTAGCCATTTGGGCAGGGTTTAGCATCAATTTGAGGGCATTATCAATAATTTCCAACCACTTCCCAAGTTGGGCGACTTGTTTTGAAGATTGCAGCCATTATTTGGAGGGTTTCCAGTGGTACAAATTCAGATCTGAAGGTTGGAATATCATTCCCTATATTTATAAATATTATTTCCAAAGTTTCATAATTTTTGCACTTGTATTCGGAGAGAAATAAATTTTTGAAGTTTTCCAGCTGCCTAGGGCACGCTGTAATTTTCTGGCAGCAATTTATTATCTGAAAAATTCCAAAAATAATTTTCTAATATTTGTTATTGCATTAGCAAGCTCACTATAAATTTTCAAGTGATTCGGGCAAGTATTTTGTGAGTTATAGATTTATTTCTGTTCGTTGCCCTAGTTTTAATTTCTGCAAAAATCAAATTTCTGTTTGGCTGCAAATTGTGTATTTTGTATATTTTTTTAGGGGTATCCCACTAGGGATATTTCACCCTTGGGTATATAAGTACAATTATTCCTAGGTCTCAAGGTTTAGTTTTGGGGCCATAAGATTCTTACTGAAAATGTGCATGAATATTGAAAAGAGAAATTAACATGAGGTATACAGGTGTTTTTTTCATATTACTGTTAGGACCTGTATTATCTTTGGCATTTCTGCACTAGACAGTTGATTTACTATGAATGCCACTAGTTTGAAATTTATTTTTAAGTTTATAACAATAGAAGGAATGGACAAGTAAATTTATATTTAGTCAACATATAAAAAATAACAATGAAACAACATTTCAATTTACATTCACCTAACAAGACAAAATGTTCATAGGAGCAAACTCCACAAATAATCCGTCCCATGTGGAAATTATGCCCCTGGCAAGTTCATTAGTTTGAACTTACTTCATAGACCCATAGAAGAGATGAAATCTACATATTTGTCAAGATGTAAATTACTTTCATGCTTAGTTTCCTTTAGAATAATTTTTATGAACTGTGCACCTGTATATTACTATATACTTCTTTCTGATAGCTTATATGAATGAACTGAAGCACTCGTTTTTTCAACACCAAACACAATGAAGCACAAGCATGTGAAGGTGTAATGGCTATGAAGTAACCTGAATGCAAATGTCAAGGCAAATATTTTCAAGCAACAAAAACTTTCTGGTTGGATTCTCCTTATTGCTCACAGTCTTTCAAATGTTATTGGTGCAGGGCTTTTGAGGCAACCTAAATGGGGGTTTCTTAAGGAGCTTCACAAAGCCATTAAACTTTGTGAAGCAGCTTTGATAAATGCAGAACCTGCATACACTAAACTTGGTCCTGCACAAGAGGTAAGTTTCATTTACATTTTATTTCAAATGCTAATTTTAAATCTTTCCTGATTATTCACAAATAGGAACATTTTTTAAAGCTATTAAGCATACAATTTCTTTGGTTCTAACAAGTACAATGCCAGATTTAAGTTAGAACTGCGAAAAAGCATGATTAATGTTGAATACTAGCGATTACATAATTAAATTCCAATGGTGTGTTGGCTTTTTACCATAGAGTTTGATGCATTCAAGCATATGTACACCAGGTGATTCATCTATAAATTATTTCATTCAAAGGATCATATTTGATTTGAAAGGATCACTGTTTTCCTAATTCTTTGTTCTACATAATGGTTGATTGGTTGTGGGATAAGTTGCCAATATGTTTCGGATATAGGTACGGATACGAAGAATCTGATATGCGGATATGGACATGGATACAACCAAACAAATAATGTATATAAATAAAAATATATAAATTTTAGCCTAATAAATAGGAATTAACCACATATTATGCATATAAAAAAGTTAAACAACCAAAAACACTAATAATTTCCAATTGCCAAACGACAAGTCACAAATCTCATGATAAATATTAAATTCAATTTTTACATCAAATTAGCATTCAATATTATTTATATTCATTGTATTGTTCTTCGTTGAGAGCATCAACATCATGATGTGGTTCATTAGAACCATATGGACTCAAAGCACTCCCACTACCACTAGCACCCCTATATAGGTCCTACGATGCCAAAAAGTCTCCATATCATGTAATGTCAGATAGGAAATGGAAACATTCAAGTCAACATTCTCTCGGTCTACATCCCAATGCTTTGTCGCTTCCTTGTACTCCGACTGCTTGTGGAATAAAAGGCGCAAGCTGGAATGTATATACATTAACTCCTCAACCTTTTTTGCTCCAATTTTTGCACTTAAGTGAGTGGATGACACTTTGCATGTACTCCAATTGTGTTTAGAGGAAGATGAACTCACAACCTATTGAAACAGCTTTGATGCAAAATTAATATTCATAAAAGCAAAAACTCAAACTCAAACTTAGAAAAAATAAAACAAAAAATCAAGAGAATTAAAAAGTAATTGTTTTACCCGTGACAAGAATTTGATTGCAAGGGGTTATAAGTACATGGATCCTTGACCATGGAGCAACCGCGACATACAAGAATTCTTCTTGTATTTGTCCCGAAGAGCACGAGGGCTATGACCATGGAGGCTATGAAATTTCCAAACTCGGTCATAACCATGTCTTCGACCTTAGGATCAAGGAAGAGCCTAGAGAATGCCATCATATACCCTTTACTAACTTTAACAACCCTAAATAGTGCCACCCTCCCTAGGAAAGAAAGAATCTTCATGTTGTAGAATCTAGGAGTCAATGCAAAGTCAAGGAGATGTAGTGCGGTAGTCATTTTGTTCCATCTTTCAATGAGATATGATTTTACTTGTTTGAAAAATGTTTTCTTGGGACTTATGACGGTCTTTATCTTCTTGATAAGTGAGTGGATGCCATCATATATCTATCACGAGACATGGATGATTTATGTTAGTAAAGTAGATCATACTCATGATGGGCTCGATGAAACTCAACAAGTATTATAAATGATTCCATCAGCCATCATCTATGATCAACATCTTCACTTTTTGGGCCCGCTCAATGCTTGACTACCCCTATACAACCCATAGGTTACTAATGGCCATCCTGCTAAGTGCCTCTTGCACCTTCACAAGTCGTCTCAAGGCAATTGTGTGATGTGAATCGAGTCTCAACAACCTAGTAAGAATTAAAAACAAAGATTGATTTTTTTTCGAAAACTTCAAAAGTGACGAGTACCATATTAAAAACTTACATCATAAATAAAAGAAAGATGGCTTCCCTTACTTTTGTTAGCTCCAAATGCGAGAAGGATCAAGATGCCTTGTGACTAGTGACGGTTATTCGCAAACATTTGGATCTCTTCGCCCTCGACATACATGTGTTTAATTCACTCAATTTTTCTACTCAACTTTTTTAGCATTAAGATGAGTGAGTGGACAACACAAGGTGTCCAAAAAATATGCCCATACCTCCCCTCCACCAACATCCCAATTGTAATTTTTAGTATTGTCTGTTATGAATTGGACAACATTTGGAGGCCTAACCACCTCAATGGCTTGGAAGAGGATGTTGGTGATGAATTGAGCTGCCTTCACATACCCGTCACAATAATTGCTTTTAAAAATATTGCCCCTTTCGGGCATACTGCAACCACATTGATCAAATGACAATTTTTTGTATCTTTCCATCCATCGGAAACTATGAAAACTCCCATTCTGGCCCACAAATCCCTAATTTCTTGCAATGAGGATTATACACGTTTTTTTCCTTTTCCAATAGGGTGATGCAGAGCTTCTCATAACCTAGCTCTTTGAACCCTTTTAGGGCCTTGTTGATTTTGCCAATACAATAACGTGACAACTTTGAATGACAAACAATTTGCATACACACATCGCTCGATGTGCCCATTTGCGATATCCCTTCTCTCATTTTGAAAAAACCTTTCCAATGGTCTTTTTATCCTCTTTAATGAAAGAGAAGGATCCTCGTCTTGCATGGAGTGTGTTGCCACAAATAGGCGTATCAAGGCCACAATTGGTAAACCGCTATGAGATGGGGCAATTAGTGGCTTCATCAATTAAGATGAAGATCATTTTGTTGACAAAGGATAACCCGGTTTCCTAGCACAAGTCAGCATCTATGTCTTCCTGCTCCTTGGTGTACTCCATAATTTTTTATTTTGGCACCCCTATTCCGTTATTCTCCTAGCAAGAACTAATGTCTTGACTTGGTATTTTACACAAGTGGGCTTTCACCTAACCATATGAGCTTTTAAATTCGTCATTGCAATCATCACATTGCTTAAGAAAACACCCACCACTTGGAAACTTGCTCTAGCATTGGACATGCCTCCATAACGGTGGATGGCGAATGATTTTGAAATGGGGTTGGCCCCCAAGGAGGTAGAACTTGTTGCTATTGTTGTAATATTATCTTTAGTTGCGCTACTGCAAATTTAAAAACCAACACAAAACGAGAAGAAAACTAGGTAGTCAGCGTACCACTGCGGGGCATGGGTACGGGTACGTGCACGCACTGCACGTGCGTGGTATGGGTGCGGTACGGCCAGGGTACATCCAGCAAGACAAGTACCCGTGACGCACTGCCGAATGCTTCTTTGGACGTACTCAATCGTACCCAAGGCATACCCACCAAAAAAAAACTTTTTAATTTTTTTAATTTATTTTTAAAACTTTTTGTAAAAAAAAACAATTTTTAATTTTTTTAATTTATTTTTTAAAACTTTTTGTAAAAAAAAAAAAACTATTTTTTGGGGGTCAATAAAGGTCAATAGATGCGATTACGTAAATGATTCAACTGTGGTAAAACTTCACAGAAGTACCTAAAACAATGGCTGAAACTGCAACAGTTGAGATGCGTTTGGGTAATGTAGGATCAAAAAACACAGTGGCAGCATCTCCACTAGCAAGTAAGACTAATGCAGGAATAATAAGAGAAACCCCAAAGGAATCTGAACTGCCAGATTTGAAGGGAGCTGGTAATAGCCAGAATTCCAGTCCAGTTATGTGATTTGTTATTATTTATGTTAATAATTGGACATTGTAACATTTGGAGTTTGAACAATGTACTTGTTCAAAGTTCAATCAATGATTATCATGACAAAATGCATTGAATAATTATTACGTTATTTGACTATTTCACTTAATTATTAATTTGTTTACTCTATTCATGTATAAGGCTGAATTTTTGCTTATTTGGCTATATTTTTAATATTTTATATGTATATTGTACTGCCATACCCAAGTGCCGTGCACTCCGCCCCAAAAATTTGCCGTATCAGCGTACCCGCACCCGCACCCGCACCCGCACCCGCACCGGCTACCTAGGAAGAAAACAACAAACCCTAGGGCAAAACATGTATGCAGTTGACAACTTGTTAAATAAATGACAAAAATGTTTTAAAAATTTAAAATGAAAA
Source organism: Taxus wallichiana var. yunnanensis (assembly GCA_018340775.1). Lineage (NCBI taxonomy): Eukaryota > Viridiplantae > Streptophyta > Pinopsida > Cupressales > Taxaceae > Taxus > Taxus wallichiana. The sequence goes on along the minus strand of CM031235.1, from coordinate 714,213,036 downwards.
CAATAAACATCAATACAAGAAAGAAGAAAGTGTGTGAAGATTGAAAACAAAGTTGTTGCCAAAATGAGCCCCCGCTTCATTTCGAGCAAGCAAGTCACATTTCCCTGTTTCTCGCATTTTCAAGGGCTTTCATGGTGGTTATCAGTTTGCAGATCTTCAAACAATCAGAAAGAGCTTGAAAAATCCAAAAATTGACTATCTATTAGCATATAAGGCTTAATTTAGCATTAAGTCAAAAGTAGTTAAAGTATTAATTAGTAAACATTTGTAACTACTTCAACCATCAAACAAACAATGAATAATGTGTGCATTTTGGCTTCTCTTCGTGATTTCTCTGTCCACACTTCTAACACCGGTATTAAAGCTTAGGGCACAAATTGGGATGAAAAAGATGAAGACAACATGGTTGTATGAGGCTTAAAGGATAAAATATAGTTGATGTCATTGCAAAGGTGCCAAGAAAAAAGAAAAATAAAATTCATTTGAGGGCACAATCTTTGTTGTGTTGTTAGACAAATTTTAGGGCATTTCGAAATGCCAGTGGGCGACAAAAATAGGAATATACCATTATTTGAAGAATTTTTAGGGATTTTCATGTAGTTAGGGCGTGAAAATAAGACATTTTAAGGACAAAACGTGACAAACAGAATGCAACAAAGAAAAATGCGGTTTAGGCATTTTTTTGTAGAAAACACATTCCAACATATGAAGAGGAAAAAACGTGAAGGCATTGAAGGAAAAACAAAGAAAATAGAGTCACCCATTTCTAGATTTGCAATTGTTCAAGGGTCATTCGTTCTTTAGGGCACACGCTTTGGCGATTTTGGTCACAATATCATCTAGGGCACAAACTTGTCTGGTATGGTTTTCTTTCTTTGCTTAAAAAATAAAAAAAATAAACATCAGTTTTTAAAATCTTTCTACATTAATTTCATGGGTCATTCTATTTTTGGGAAAGGGTTATTTTCTGAGGTATTTTGCTTGAGAATGGAAATTCAATTAGAGAAATATTCTGGCATCTACATGTGCACCTTGAAAATAAAAATTTAGATGAAAAACAAATCAAATGAAGTTAATGTAGCCATTGTTGAAGGTCCACCGGATGATGAAAGCGGCGAAGAATTTGTTTGATAAAGAATATGTATTTTAAAGAAGCCCCACACTTTGAAGACTGGAAGGGATCTAGTGTAGATGAAGCTCAACATGGATTACTACCCAATTGGTTCGGGAGTATGCAAATTTTTGGAATACCCTTACGAGGGTCATGAAACAACTTGTTGGAGCACTATGGATGTAGCTCAATATGGATGGTTGTTCAATAATTTGGGAGGTTCGTGATTTAGGAGTTTGGGGAGGTGGAATCTAGGAATTCAGAATTCAGTTTGGGAACTACACCTTTACGAATGTTACGAGATACCTTGATGAAGCTCTACCCAATCAAAGAATTGTTTTCATAGGGAAAAGATTTTGAAGAATGCGTGATCTGTTTGGTTTTGTTACTTTAATCTTTTGTTAGTATGTTTATGTTTTCTTTCTATAGTGTAAGCGTTAAGAGGGGGTATTAGAATAAAATGCTTATAATTTAGCATTAAGTCAATATTAGTCAAGTATCAACTAATAAAAGGTCATAACCACCACTACCATTTTGAACTATCTCTTACATTATAAAATGATGAATACACAATGAATAATGTGTGCATTCTGATTTCTGTTCATTATTTCTTTGTTTACATCTTCTAACAAAGATGGAATTTCCCTTTGTAAGGTGGAGAATCAGACTTTAAGAGCGCTTGAGTAAGCGATCTTGCAATTGCATCCTAAGTTCTGAATTTTGTTCAACACTTCGTAGTGTTAATTGAACATTTTGACTTTCGCCGCACACGAGCAATTTGCATGTAAAATGCTCATCGAAGTCTAGATCCCGACATTATCTTATCCCCTTTTGTTCAAAGAGACTTTCGAGCATGAGAGAAATTCGCATGCAAATTGCATGCTTGCTTCCGCATCCCCAAACCCCGCAAAATACCTCGTCGAAGAAATCATGTGCAAAAGTAGGCCCAAAATCCTCAATGCTATCGTTGGGATTTCACATGTGCGAGCAAGCAAAAACCTTGTGGGAGTCTAAGCTGAAGTTTGCACGTGTAGGCGCAAGTCAAAGGCCTTCTCGAGTCTAGGGCGGAGAATTCGGATAGATAAGCAACTCAAAAGTCCGCAAAAATGTTAGGTGGAGAAATCAATTGTCAGCAAGCACCCTTTTAGATTGTTGGACTTTAGGGATTTGGAAGCAAGAGTGCAATTTGCATGTGAATTGTTCCCAAAAGTCTAGATTTCCATTAATTCTATTTCTAGTGCTTTGTGGACTTTTGAAACTCACGAGTGCTTACGCATGCAAATTACTTGCATGCTCTCAATTCTTGAAAGCCCATGACAGACCATGGTGGACATTCCACCTACGCAAGTAGGTAAAAACCCCACCGAGATACTTATGTAGAGATTTCGGGTACACAAGCAAATAAAAATCTGCGAGGGTCTATATGTGGGAAACATGGATAGAGTAGCTACGCCTCTTGAAAAGCCAATCAAAGCCTACCATGTGGCCTAATGGGAAAAGGGGAGGTGACTATAGTTCAAATTATCAAAATTTTCCTTCACGTTTAATGGCTCGGGTGGGCGATGGAGCTCTAGTTTTCGGGCCATATCTTCGATCTATCGCACCAAATCACACTAGAATGGATTCGTTGGAGAGCTTCTAGGGGATGCCATTGAATGGACCAATTCTTGGGCCCTGAACCTCCGTGTTTGATGAGCAGATTGCAGCAAAGCACTAGGGCCCGTTTTTCTCATTAATGCAAGGTAGAGGCATATTTGGAGCTCGGGCGGAAGAAGGTAATCTATTGGGCTAAAAATCCCCGATTAGATGTTTCATTCACAAAGGCACCAATCATTTGCATCAGATTAGAGGTTTGGGATTCCTGCCACAAGCATTTTATAGTTGAAGGTTGGATTTGCAACATTCAATACTTGCAACCACATTTTGGGGGATTTTTGGCTTTTGGGCTTCGACTTCTCCCACTTTTCTTCTTTTCCTTTTCTTTGCTTTATAAAACGAAAAGTATATCCATTGTAAAGGGTTCCTCCCCTTGGAACGTGAGGTGGATATGCTATTTTGAGTGCCAAATATTTCAAGTGTTTGGACCTCAGTCTCTGATTTCTATGAGGCCCCAGTGCCTCTCTCACAATTCTAATAGATTGTGCATATTTTAGACATTGATACAAGGTTAATTGTGGCGCATATATGCTCTTTGGCATTGTGTTTCTGTGCTTTTGACTTTTGTTTCTTAGTGAATATAGTGTGTGGGCAGTATTTATAGGGTTTTGATTCACTGTATTGTAGAAAGATGAAGGGAGAGGCATCGCTAATTCCTCTGGTGCATCACCATCTTTTATTTTAGTTTTGTCCTTCTCCCTGTTCTCCTTGCGTAATGCTAGCTTAGGGCTAGTTTAGTGGTTAGCATTAGAGTAGTTAGTTGAAGAGCCGACTTTCTCTGGAGGTTTTCCTCAAAGGAGCCATAGTCCCACACCTTAGGAGGCTTTCTCAAGTGCTGTTGCTGAAACACCAATACTTTCATTTTTGGTGTGTCCTCCTTGGGCACACATTTTTAGCAGACAACAGTTTTTGGCATGGACGGTGGGACCATTCTTGCTTGAAGAAGAAGACAAATTCATTTTAAGTACAAGAATTTGTAATTATTCTATTAAGTAGTGGTGTGCTCTTAGTTATCTGGTTTTTGAACCATTTCAAGCACTTGGTAACTCTAATATGCTCTGTTTTGTAGGACCACATCTACATTGCAGTTTATGAACAACATCCAAACAAGGAGAAGCATCCCAGAGAGTGAGAACATTGAGTTCTTGTAGTTGTCACCAAAGAGGAGGAGCAAAACTATTGAGAGACCTGTATCCCCTTCTCCTAGAACTCAGTGCACTCCCCCATAATAGCTCTTGCGACATCAATATGAGAAATCCACATCCGTTAGAATCCATGGCCATACAGAGAAATCAACCCTTTGTGGCTTTTAATAAATGCTGTCCTCTAGCCTTGGCTGCTTGGAATGACATCCCAACCTCAACTTTGAAATGTATTCCATAATTTAGTGGTGAGACTGCCGTTACCCCTGCTGAACATATCAAAGATGCTGCCAATATCTGCTGTCTGCACCATATAACCCAGGGGCTTTTGACCTTCTCTTTAAAAGGAAAGCTCTAGACTAGTATGGAGGTTTGCTTCCCGACTCCATACACAACTAGGATGAGCTGGTAGAGCGCTTGTGTAACCACTTCCAAGAGAGAGGTGACATCTTTTCATTATGGAGCAACTTACTACAATCAAGAGGGCACTCATTTAGGTAATGACTGATTTTAATTATAGATTTTTAAAAACTTGGGAAAAAATCCCACTCCTATTGAGGCCATCTCCCCATACTGCCTTCCTCTATTATCTCAAGGCTCCAAACTCTGACATTGCTGTCATGATACAGTCCATGGAAGGAATAGTATTGCCAGATACTTATGCCACCTCTGTCATAACTCCAAACAACCTCATACAAGCGGGAAATTAGGCCCAAGCTCTACCATGCCTCTATTTCCTGAATTAATCCCTGTTGCTCCAAGCCATCCCCAAGAACCAACTCGAAGAATTGCTCCTATACCTAGCACATTTGCAAATGAACTACATGAACTAAAGACCTTATGCAGAACTATGGCAAATGAACTCACTTCCCTTAAAAGACATCAAGCCCAACCATCTCCCAGGCCATATCAGCCGTATAACCCTGCATACTAACAAATTAGGGTGCAGCCAGAAAACCAAATTGTTCCTACCATACCCCCTCTGCAGCAATTTCCAGCCATAACAAATCTAAATAGGGCTATGGTCCTTGTGCAAAACAATTTAGCTGAGGATATGAGATGGTGCTACCCTTGTGCACAAACTTATGACTCAAATACTTGTCCTAATGGAACTTGGGCCAAGCATTGGCAATGCAAGGTTCCGTTACAACAAAGTCAAGAGTCAGAACCATATTAACCCTCTATATCTACAGTCATTGAGGAGAGCCTAGTCTGTTGGTAGGAAGGAGATTTTTGTGCAGTCAACCAAGGTGAGGGAAGCTTGCCGAGATCCCAAGTACAGTCAAGCTACAAGACGAGCGAAGAAGAGGCTTTTAGATACAAATATGCAAACCACTCAAGACCCCATGGTGCCACATCCAAAGACAGACGACCCCGAGGTAGATGGAAGGTGGGAAAAAACCACCTGAGGTGTAGAAAGAACAACCACCTGCAACGAATTCTCAGCCCAAGATTTATCAACCTTTGAATATTGTGGAGCAAATGAAAATGCCCAATGTGAATGTCACAAAGTGGGATGCCTTGCTGTACCTACCCAAATCAATTTGCTATAGGAAGCTTTGAGGCAATTCAAGTATGGTCTAAAAGTTCAAAAGGAACCCACTTCAGCCTTAACTAATCTATATGAGACCATTGTGATAAAAGTGAGTAGTTTTTCAAAACCTTTTCCCTTTTATGTATCTCTCATTATTGGCAAACACTTGGTCCACAATTACATGATTGACTCCGGTGTTAGTAGCTTCCGTCATGCCCAAACAAATAGCCGATGTGTTAGCAATCAAATATGACGCTATCAACAAGGGAGTGGTTCAAATAGATGGCACTGTTGTAAAAGTCGTTGAAGTCATAAGGGGCCTCAATCTGACTTTGCATGCTTGCTCTAATATCATGGTCCTCAAGATATTTCGGTCATTGACCTTCCCTAGTGTTTTCCATTTGTCTATCTTGAGACTTCACAACGAAGTTGGAGGGTCACCTTTCATCTGATTGGTCTCACATGCTCCTAGAAAACAAGGTATAGCAAGAAAATTACCATCAAGGCAGAACCCATATGCAATTTCCATGTTGAAACTTTTGATCCAAGACTTGCAGAGACAAGTTTCGCTGATAATTCGGAAATGGAAGAAGAGCTAGCCCTTGAGCCTCTTACACCAAGGGAAAGATCTCCGATAAATAACTGGATGAATGGGCCCATGAGAGGTGAAATTCTAACCTTTATGATGCTTCCAGAAAACTAGCATGGGAACTTATTGCATCCAATAGGGAGACAATCCAACTTGTAGTTAGTGAAAGAGGAGGATTTGGAAGGCATGTGGTAACTATACTTTGATGGATCTAAGTGCAAAATAGGTGCCGTGCAGGAGTAGTACTAGTGTCACCACGAAAGGAGAAGACCAACAATTCCATTCAATTGCACCAACAATGTTGCAAAATATGAGGCCTTGATTCAAGGGCTGTAAATTGCAAAAGGGAAGGGTATCAAGCTGCTGCAGAACTTTGGAGACACAAAGCTAGTTGTCCATCAAGTAAGATCACAATTGTAATGAAATTACTTAGATAGATCTGAATATCAACAGCAATAGAACACCAAAGAACACCAAAATATAGAGAAATGATCACAATATGCAAGTAGAATGACTTAGCCACTTCGAGGGGGCAACCTCCAAACCATACAATAAGACTCAAGTGCTCAATATGATGATAATATCCTACTCTCTAACTCCTATATATACCCTACTATACTATCCAGAGCCCCAAGGCCGACCCACTAAGCATATGAAAGCATAAATAAATATGATATGACATGATAAGAGATTATGTTAGCCACATGTTGGCTATCCATATCCCGATATATGACCTAGGGTTAAGGGCATAGCATGCCCCTCCCTTCAAAGCAACATTGTCCCCAATGTTGGCCAATTCTGGATGTTGCTTCACATAAGTGCAATCCTCAATGTCGATGATAGTTGGATGCTTGGTACAAGAAATCTTCCTCCTCCCAAGTTTTTGTTGCCTTGTCGCGGATCTTCTCCTTGATTTGATACTCATGGATTACCTTCTTTTCGCTGGTGTGCACTCTGTTCTTTGACTGCTTGAACCTTTGGGTGGATCTTCAAGGTTGATATGGTGGGTGGTGGCTGGAAATGAGGAGAGATTTTGGAAAAAATGTATTGCTTAGGTGTCTGGACTAATGGCATATCCTCAACAATAATTGAATATTTTTTTCTCCTCTCATGAGAATATGGTGGTATGTAGGCCAGATGTTATTTATCTTTCATTGTAATCAATTGTGAGTTAGGCCCTTGATGAGTTGCATTTGATGAGAGCTCACCCTTTGAGGAGAATTTCCATGCAACCCTATCAACTCAAACATCTTGCCTTGTGAACAAAAACGCATGAATAATTCTTGGAAGTTCATTTCAATTGTACCCAAGGTTGTGAGCCATTGGACTCCCAAAACAATATCTGCTCCACCCATAGGAATAACAAACATAGGGGAATCTAGCTTGTAGTCTCCCATGTCAAGTTTGATACTATGACATTTCCTTGAACAATTAATTGTACCTCCATCTGCAACCATGACTTGAAATTCTGGGGCTGGATAAATAAAACAATTCAAACGTGTAGCCAACTTATTATTGATAAAATAATGTGTGCTTTGAGAGTCGATCAATCAATATTGTTACTTGATGTTCCTTTAAATGACCCCTCACCTTGAGGGTTTGTGGGAGATAACACTTGACAATGCATGACAAGAAATAATAGGTTGGGAATCTCCGAACCCTAGTTCATCCATAACCTTGACTTCTTTTTCTTCATCTTTGACTTCATCATTAATGGCCTCCATGTAGAACAACATCTTTTCAACACATCGATGTCCTTTAGTATATTTGCTATCACAATTAAAACACAAGCCTTTTTCTCATTTCTCTTCAATTTGTTGAAGAGTCAATCTAGTAGGTTGAGGGAGTGATGGTGCGGGACTGCTATGATTTTTGAATGTGTTCCCTTCATTAGAAAGGAATTTTCTGCCCTATGTGCCATGATAATAGAATAAAAAACCTTAAGTGGATTAAACATACACACCTCATGCTCGATGTGGTCCTTAAGACCCCTAAGAAATAGGTCATTTAGATTCTCTTCAGTAATGTTTTCCACTTGCAAGGATAGGTTTTGGAATTGATGAACGTAATCCTTGACTGATCTTGTTTGTCTTAACTCTGTTCATTGGCTAAAGTAATTCTCCGACATACTAGAACTATAGTGCAATTGCAACTCTTCGGTAAAAACTGTCCATGTGACATTGAGACCACTATTTTTCCTTTGAGCACATAACCATCGATACCAAACGAATTGATTAGGTTCGAGATACAAGGATATGCCATGGTCACCTTTTGTCTAGATGGGATTTGATGTAGATCGAAGAATTCTCCATTTGGTTAATCCAATTGAGCGGATCCTTTCCATCAAACTTACACATTTCCACTTTTGGCATCATGTTCCGGGCCTGCAAAGTATTTGGATTTGGATTGGTTTGGCTAGCAGATCCACCCTGCTAGTTTGTCCACCTTGGTTGATCGGGTCGATGATGAACCTTTAGATTTGCATTGAGTTTTTGCATGATCTCATCCAAGCGTTGATTGATCTTTTCCACATCTTCTTTCCGAGCCATTTCAAATTGTAGGCTTTGCAGATCATACTCAAGTTGGCTTACCCTAGGATCCACTGTGGTACACCCTGGTACTGAGGATACCGTAGTTACCCCTTCTAACTCCCAATCCTCAACTACTACCTCCTCCTTATCTGGGGTTTTACCTGGAGTGATAGGATTCTTTTTGTTTCTTGTGGAAGGCCCCGCCATTTTAGGAATCAAAGCCAAATTTTAGGGTTTGGGATTTTGAGAATAATTTAAAAAAAAAAATCTCAAAGAACAAACTCAAACTAATTTTTTATCCTCTTTCGAAAATGTAAAGAACTTGGAAAAATTCCACAATTTGCAGCCTATAGAGTGAATTTATGAAAAACCCTAAAATTGATATAACTTTTGCAAAACAAGTCAAAAATCTTGAAATTTGGAGAGGATCTTACACCACAAAAAAAATACAAAAAAATTCACTACCGATTTGGAGATATAGCCGAATCTTCACAATTAGGGTTTTGATGCAGTTCTGCCGAGATCAAGCTCTGATACCACTTGTAATGAAATTACTTAGATATATCGAATATCAGCAACAATAGAACACCAAAATATATAGAAATGATCACAATATGCAAGTAGAATGACTTAGCCACTTCGAGGGGGCAACCTCCAAACCATACAATAAGACTCGAGTGCTCAATATCATGATAATATCCTACTCTCTAACTCTTATATATACCCTACTATACTATCCAGAGCCCTAAGGCTGACCCACTAAGCATATGAAAGCATAAATAAATATGATATGACATGATAAGAGATTATGTTAGCCACAGGTTGGCTATCCATATCCCGATATATGACCTAGGGTTAAGGGCATAACAATAATGCTCTGCAAAAAAATCCTCTGCTCAAAGTATACAAACATAGGGTATGGGATCTCCTGAGGACTTTGATGCGATCCAACCTCCATGCTGTCCATAGAAATCAAAATGTTGAAGCTGATAGGATGGCATCCATTGGAACCCAATTCGACTCCTTCGATTCTTCATGAAGAGTTTGAGCCAACATGCGAGATTGATTATTAGACCTTTCGTACTGACAATGATCACCATTAGCAGATCTTTGAGAGTGACTGCGCATTGTCAACCTTATACAACAAGAGGCAATACTCTCCCAAGAGCAGCAACCCAAGTTGCAGTAAGAGTGCTATGGTGATCGATCGTTAATCCCGAAAGCAAAGAAGCTCCCAAGGGTTGGTCACTTTGGAGAAAGGTCTTTACCCTAGATGATCAATACAAAGGGAGAGAAGAAACATGTGTCTCAAACTCAACAAGGTATGCACTCGAGTAACATCAAACATTTGTCCACTTATGCCAAAAGTATGATGTAATTGCTTGGACCTATGATGATCTTAAGGTACAATCCTCGAAATCATCCAACATACCATTGAATTGTCCCCCAAAGTGAGACAAAAGCAAAGGCCCGTTGACTCCAAGATTGAACTCCTCATGAGAAAAGAGCTATCCAAATTGATTGAGGCTAACATCATCTTTCTAATCAAACATTCCACTTGGGCAGCAAATTTGTTCCATGTAAGGAAGAAAAATGGCGAGATCAGGTTGTGTTGACTTTAGGGACCTGAACAAAGCCTCTTTGAAATACCATTACCCCCTACCCCTCCATGGACCAAAGTTTGCAAACTATGTCCGGGCTGAAAGGTTTTCGCTTTTTGATGGTTTTTTTGGTTATAATCAGATCCTTGTTCAGAATTTTGATAGACACGAAAATATTCATCACAAAGTGGGGTACCTATGCCTATTTGAAAATGTCTTTTAGATTGTTAAATGTTGGGGTCACCTTTCAAAGAGCCACGGATTTGGCATTTAAGGGTGATTGATGATATCATCTAGTTTACTTGGATGATATCACCGTTTTTCAAGAAGCAAAGCAATCATCTGGATTATCTTGAAGAACCTTCAACAAATGTAGGGAGTTTGGAGTATCCCTAAATCCTAAGAAGTGCATATTTTCTGTTCATGAGGGTAAACTTTAGGCCAGGTCATGTCAAAGGATGGTCTGCCATTGACCTGAAAGAATTGATGCCATCCTTGCCCTCTCCCTACTTGCCCATAAGAAAGCACTCCAATCTTTCCTTGGCAAGATCAATTTCATGAGAAAATTTATTACTAACTTTGCAGGTATGGTAAGGCCCATCACTCTAATGCTAAAGAAAGGTGGTGTTTTCAAGTGGACTACAAAGGGGAGGGACAATTTTGAGTAGATCAAGCAGGCAATTGCCCAAGCACCAACTCTAATCAACCCCAACTTGGAAAAGGACTGTATTCTCTATGCTTTTGGGTGAGAGAACAATACTGCTGCTATTCTTATGCAAGAGAATCATTATGGTTTAGAACAGCCCATTGCCTTTGCTAGTTAGATTTTAAAGGAGTATGAGTTGAGGTGTAACTTTTTGAGAAGCAAACTTATCGTTGCTCTTAAAAATTGAAGCACTTGGTTTCCCACAACAAAATCAAAATCTTTGTCACTCACCCAAGCAACAAGGAATACATAATGAGTGCAAAGATCAGCGGAACGAGAACTGCTTGCATCACCAAGATAATGGAGTTTGATGTGGAGATTATATCCATGAAGCTAGTTAGGGGAGAGCCCTTTGCCAACACCTTGTTGTAGATTTGCAGGTCTTTAGGAGGTTGTTTATGCCTAGTGAGAGAAACTGAGGCAGTCAGAAGTGTGGAGAGCAGCTGGCTTGGAAACATATTAAGGTATCTCGAGAAAGGTGACCTACCTAGAAGCTTTGACAATACTAGGAGGAGACATTATAGGTTATATGCCCTCCCATATCAATTGTTTAATGGAGTTCTCTTCAAGAGGAATGTGGATGGCATATTACTCCATGTTTTAAAAATCGGAACCGACTCGAACCGCCAAGGTCCGGACTGAATTGAACCGGTTCAAACTTAATGAACCGTTTACTAAAAATACATGAAATTTTATATTTTTAATGAAAATAATACATTTGAAAGGTTAAAAACCATGATTTGAACAATTACACAAAATATGCAAAGTTTGCTCTTATATACATGCAAGAAAGGTGTTTATAGCAAAATGGCATGAACTCCAAGTCCAATACACAATACATATATCATAGATGAGATTCAAACAAAATACATAAACAATGAGGCTCTAAATGGCCTCCATAGTTCGAAACTCCAAAAAAACAACATGCTATGATCATTGATACATTACAAATACTACAAGTTACAAAACTCTAGAATAAACTAGATGACATCAATGATCAATCATCAAACTTTGCACCCGCTGCCGAAATGGGATCCTTAATGTCATCCTCATCAATATCATCACCGACCTCTCGCTCGACTCGGACTCATCCAAATCCTCAGGTACATCTCGCAACAACCGTATTGCACGGGTCGGGAGTATCATGAGTGCGACTAGTGCCTGTTGTGTCTCGTGACAATGGCGGTGGTGCTGCTAATGGCTCATCAGATTCCTGATCCAAACCCATCCACCCCAAGTCATCGGGATCAAACTTTGCTGGCTGACTCTCCTCTACCCATTCTGAGGTTGGATCTATATCATCCAAGACAATGGGATCAGTATCAGGTCTTCGGTTCAGCAACTGGTTGCACCTTAACCGAAGGTTGTATTGCACAAAGACAAGATCATTCAACCGTTGTTCCAAACGGTTTCTCTTCTTCGTGTGAATCTGCTCAAAGACGGACCAATTGCGCTCGCACCCAGAAGCACTGCAAGTTTGGCTCAGGATCCTAATTGCAAACTTTTGCAATTGAGGACACTGACTACCAAACGAATCCCACCAATGTGCTGCGATAAAAAGTGTAAATGTTTAATTAGTAAACAATGACGATAAAAAGTTAAAAACACAATTAAAAATTAAAAGTAAAACAAAAACTTATAACTTAAAGGTTAAAGCATAATTCAACAAATTAGATAAATATTGTCTTATGCTAAAAATTCATGATTATTCATTAAAAATTTTAATCAAATGAACTTCAAAAAACTTAGAATTTCTTACTTGGTTGGTCCACATCCCTTGCAATCTTTGCAAGGTTTTTCCCAAAGGTACCTGTGGCTCTGCTGAAGAAGCTGACTTGTCGGTGAACCTCAAGTTGTTGCATTTCATCGTGGGACCATGCGCCTGTGCACTCGTACAAACCATCTTTTACTTCTCCCGTTTGATCTTCTCCAAGTTGAGCTCTATAATGATATTTCGGATTCAAGAAATACCCAGCTGCATGTATAGGCCGATGGAGTTGATTGTTCCATCTATTATCTATGATCTCCCATATAGGCCCATATTAGTTACCTTGTCTTTGTATGTTGCCCTTATCTGCTCCTTTGCCTGATCCATAGCCTCCTAAATATAGCCCATGGCTAATTTTTCCCCATCCACCAACCACAACACCTTAACAAGAGGCTCGGCAACTTTCACAATCTCTACTGTTTTTTTCCAAAATAAATTATCAAAAATTTCTTCGTGTGTCTTTGCCATCCAATTTCCAACTCCACTTTGATGCATTCCATTCATCATGTGAAAACATCCTTTTCAAGTTCTGTTGTTGGGAAATAAGAGATTGCAACGTGAGGAAGTTTGTTGCAAATCTCGTGATGGCTGGCCTAACAAGTTCTTTTCCCTCATTGTTCTTCCTCATTAGGTTCAATACCCATGAGTGATTGTATATGTATTTGGTGATGCTTTTTCCATGCTCTACGTTGTTCTCGATCCAATCTTTTTTCCCTATATCCTCAAGCATGAGGTCTATGCAATGTGCAACACATGGAGTCCAAAGTATTGTTTTGTGTTTAGCCTCAAACATCTTACCAGCAAGAACATAGTTAGAGGCATTATCTGTTATGATTTGTACAACATTTTCCACCCCCGCCTCTAAAACAATCTCATCCAAAAGCTCAAACAACAAATTTGCATCTTTCACCCTATCAGATGCATCTATTGATTTCAAAAACATTGTACCTTGTAGACAAGAGGCAAGAAAATTTATTATTGTGCGGTTCTTGCCATCACCCACCCATCCGACATGATAGTGCATCCTGCTTTGGCCCATAAAGTTTTCTGACCTTTCAAATATTCATCTATGGATGCAACTTCTTTCTTCAAAAGTGATCCTCTCAAGTCATGCATACTAGGGCCTTTGAAGCCCTTACCAGCAGCAACAATGGAATCAAACATCGGCTGGTAATAAGGTGAGCGGGCAACATTGAAAGGGATATCTGCATCATACCACCATCTAGCAATGTACTCAAAAGTTGCTTCTTTGTATTGCTTCTTCCAATGGTTATCCAAGGTGGGCTGATTTTGTGTTGGCATGGAGGCACTAGCAAGAGCAGTGTGGAAGATGGAAAAAAGCTTTGAATGGTCTTTCTTTTTTGAGGCCGGTTTTCTTGACTATGAGTGGATGGGGGAGACATACCGAAAGGGGTCTCTAACAGTCACAGAAGGGTCAGAGCAAGATCCTTCAACACTCAAGGCATGTTCCCTCCTCCCGATTTCAACTTCCATCTCTTTTTGCCTAGCCTTCTCTTCTCTATGTTTTTCATTTCCAACCTAATGGCATCAATATCAGGGGCATCACATGGGGTAACTTGGCCTCTTTGACCAACCAAGTGTTGTTTCACCCCCTCCCCCCCTTGATGTGTTTCTTACAATATTTACAAAAAACTTGATCATCAATTACGTCTGCATGGGTCCATGTAGGGTCTTTTGTTTTGGGGGCCATTGCAAATGCAAACAAATATGAAAATGCAAATAAAAACAAAATAAATTTCATATTTCTTATTTAATAAAATTTACAAATAAGGGGCAAGTTTAAAATGTAACATACCTTTCAATGTGCACACAAATGAGGTGAAGAAATGCTCCAAGCTTGTATATGGCACCACAAAGAGCCCACACTCCAAATGTAGATGTAAATGCCACCACAAAGAGCCCACACTTGATGCCAAACAACGCCCAAACTCACTCCAAATGAACACTATTCAATGCTGCCCCAATCCTCCAAATCCTTGCAAATAAGAGAGGTGCTCACAAATAGAGGTGAGGTGCTCACAAATGGATGCCAATATCACCACAAAGAGCCCACAAGCAATGTCAAACAAGCTCCAAGCCTCCAACTTTTAAGCTCACTACAAAAAATAAACTCTTCAATCTTATGCTCACAAATGCTTTTGCTCACAAATGCTCAATGAGAGAGGTGTGAAGTGAATAGAGGGGGTGTATTTATAACACCAAATTAGGGTTTAGAGACAATAAAAAATACAAAAAAGCAATTAAAAAAATGTATTTTTAAAGTCGCCGCCGTATAAGGCAAAACAGACTTGGACCGGCCGGTTTAGGATGAAACCGGACGGTTTGACCGGTTTTAGCCCAAACCGGTCAAACCGATCCGGTTTCTTGAGCGGTTCGTGCAAAAAAAAAGGACCAAACCGGCCGGTTCGGTTTCGGTTTGACCAATTTTAAAACACTCGATATTACTCAAGTGTGTAGAACTCGAAAATGTTGGGAAGGTGCTTAGAGAGTTTCACCAAGGCTTCTCGAGAGGCCACTTTGCAGCCCAAACAACATCGACAAAGATCATTAGGGCTAGTTAATTCAGACTACGTTGTTTGCAAAACCAATTAAAATGGGTAAGGGGTTGCGGGAATGTTTTATGCCATGAGGAAGAAGGCAGCCTTGCCCCTTGAACCTATTGTTGCGGCATCAAACCTTCTCTCGGTGGGGGTTAGACTTCATTGGTATGGTGAACCCTCCTAGTGCTGGTCACAAGTTGGTGCTAATTGCCACCGACTATTTCGCCAGTGGGTCAAGTTGTCCCATTAAAAGAGGCCACTAAAAAGTGTTATTATGGACTTCCTCAAACGATCTGTCACAAGGTTTAGAGTCCCCACACTATAGTTACGATAATGCTAAGGTGTTTATGGGGACAAAGATCACCGAGTTTGCTTTGAAGTATGGCATATACCCGAAGACATCTTCCAATTACTACCACAGAAGGAAATGGTCGAGTGGAATCTTCAAACAAGAATCTTGTGAGGATCATGCAAAGAACCATGAAAGAGAATTGGAGGCAGTGGCATACCAAAGACAACACAACTTTGTGGGTTGATAGGATAACACCTAAAAAGACCACCGACAACTTTCTTTTCATGTTTTTGTATGGCAAGGAAACAAGGCTTGAATCCCTCAAACTGATTCACAGGTTAGAATTGGAGCATCATGATGCTTTAGAAACAATCAGAATTGCAGAGCTTGTGGAGTTGGAGGGGTTAGGGGCGAGCCAGAGTAGACTTCAAGATTACAATAGGTTGTCAAAATATAGTTTGACAAGAAGGCTCATCCTTAGGAGTTCAAGGAAGAAGATATGGAATTGAAATGGGATGAAGACGAAAGCTAGGCGTGGGAGGCATCAAAACTTTGACATAATGTGGAGTGGCCCATACACGGTCACAAAATGCGGGAAAATAATGCCTTTGAATTAACAAGGCTTAGTGGTGAGACCTTGCTTATAGACCAGATTCAAAAATGCAAGGAAAGTAATGCCTTTGAACTAGTAAGGCTTGATGGTGAGACCTTACCTATCCAACACTTCTTACAAATGCAAGGAAAGCAATGCCTTTGAATTAGCAAGGCTTGATGGTGAGACCCTACCTATCCTAGTCAATGGGGTATTTCTCGAGCAATATCCACGAGTTTGTTGAAAACATCAGATCATATTAGATTAGTTTACCTTTTGTGTTGTGCTTTCCCTTGTTTCTTTCTTTGTTTTTGAGCAAGCCCGAGTTGTGGTACATTCTCCCAAATATTTCCAATCACAAATGTTTTGCTCGGGTTGGTTTTCTTAAGGTTTGCTTAAGGGGGCTTTGCTTTTGCATACAAGTGTTGATGCACACTCTGCATATTTCCTTGAAATACATATGATTTGTGTTGTTGTACATAATGTTTGTTGGGCCACAATTTGGCGAGTTGTTTAGAATTTCCTACTTACGTATTTTTAGAACAAAGAGGGGGTAAAGCATTTAAGGGTTTTCTCGAGCACCAAATTTTGAGATTTCAGATATTCCATGCAAAATCCATGCCCAATGAATGCAAAGGCTACCAGTCTTCCATTTGTAAGCAAATGACCCCTACGAGTCACTAGAAATAATGCCAAAATGAGCCTCCTTCATTTTGAGCAAACAAGTCACATTTCCCTTGTTTTCATGCATTTTGAAAGGCTTTCATGGTGTTTATCACTTGCGAGATCTTCAAACAATCGGAAAGAACTTGAAGAATCCAAAAATTGATTATGGAATTTCCCTTTGTATGGAAGAGAAACTTTTGGAGCATTTGTGCAAGTGAACTTGCAAATTGCATCCCGAGTTCCGAAGTCCAATCAACACTTCATGGTGTTAATCAAACTTTCAGACTTTTGCCACACGTGAGCAATTTCACTCGTAAAATGCTCGCAAAAGTTCGGATCTTGACATAGTCTTCTCCCGTTTGTTCGGGGTACTTTTGGAGCATGCAAGTAATTTGCATGCCCAGAGTTGGATCATAAAACCCCTCAAAAGACCTTGTTAGAGAAATCATGTGCAAAAGCGGGCCCAAAGTCCGCAAGGCTATGGCTGGGAAATCACATCTATGAGTAAGCAAAAACCCTACGGAGTCTAAGCCGAAGTTTCCACATGCAGGCACAAGTCAAAGGCCCGCCCGAGTCTAGGGTGGAGAATTTGAATGCATTAGCAATTCAAAACTCTGCGGAAATGTTAGGTGGAGAAATCAAGCATGCTGTTGCAGTCCTTTTGATTGTCGGACTTTCGGGATTTAGAAGCAAGTGTGCAATTTGTATCTCGAAGTTTGGATCCTGATTAAATCTAAGTCTAGTGCTTTGCAAACTTTCGGAAATCGCAAGCACTTTTGCATGGAAATTGCTCACATGCTCCCGATTCTCGAAACCCCTGCGATAGACTATGACGGACATTCCATGTGTGTGAGCAAGCAAAAACCCTACCAAAGACTTCGAGGAGATTTTGCGTGCACATGCAAATAAAATACCCACAAGGGTCTATGAGCGGGAAAAATGAAAAGAGCAGCCACGCCTCTTGAAAATCCAATCAAAGCCTACCACTTGGCCCAATGGGAAAAAGGGAAGGTGACTATAGTTCAAATGATCAACTTTTTTCTTCACGTTTAATGGCTCGGGTGGATCAGAGATTTGGTTTTGAGCCATATCTTTCAATCTAAGGCACCAAATCACACAAGAATTGATTTATTGGAGAGAAGTCATGGGATGCCATCGAATGGACCATTTCTTGGGCCCTGAACCTTTGTGTTTGACGAGCAAATTGCAATCAAAGCACTTTGGGGTCGTTTTTCTCATTAATGCAAGTCAGAGGTAGATTTGGAGCTCGGGTTGAAGAAGCTAATCTCTTGGGCTCAACACTCACTCGATTGGTTGTCTCATTCACCAAGGACCACCCATTTGCATCCCGACATTCTTGTCACAATTATTTTACATTCGAAGGTTGGATTTTCAGCATTCAATATTTGTAACCGCATTTTGGATGGGATTTTGGCTTTTGAGATTCAACTTCTCGCTCTCTTTTCTTCTCCTCTTCTCTGTTCTATAAAAGAAAAGTATACCCATTGTAAAGGGCTCCTCCCCCTTGGAATGTGAGGTGGATCGGATAGTTTGAGTGCCAGATTTTTCTAAGTTTTTCAACCGTAGTCTCTAGTTTCGTAAGGCTCTAGTGCCTCTCTCACAACCGTGATAGATTGTGCATATTTTAGACATTAATACAAGGTTAATTTTGGTTCATATCTTCCCTTTGGCATTGTGTTTTTGTGCTCTTTGCTTTTGTTTCCTAGTGAATATAGTGTGTGGGTAGTACTTGTAGGGTTTTGGATTCACTGCGTTGTAGAAAGACTAAGGGAGAGGTATCTCTAATTCCTCCGGTGCATCACCGTCTTTTCTTGTAGTTTTATCTCTCCCTTTTCAACTTGCTGAATGTTAGCTTAAGGTTAATGTAGTGGTTAACATTAGAGTAGTTAGTTGAAGGGCCAACTTTCTTTGGATGTTTGCCTCAAAGGAGCCATTGTCCCACACCTTAGGAAGCTTTCCCAAGTGTTGCTTGGAGGAACACCAAAATTCCATTTTTGGTGTCCTTTGGTTTCAGCAGACAACAAAAGTCAAAACAAAACCACCAAAAACTTAGAAGTTAAAAATCTTACCTTAATGAATAGTCTAAGAATCCTCATTTCAAGCTTAATCACCTTGGCGGTGAATGTGCACTCATACCACCGTAGGACAACGATAGCAATTTCTTAATGAAGTATCAACCCTAAATAAGCAAAAAGAGCTTAGAGACGTAAGCATGCCATGAGCAAATGAGAGGTAAGTGCTTTTATTTTATGTCATCTTTTTGACTTTTTATGGTTTTCACTTTGTGTTTCTAAATATTTTTGGGCACTTTATATTTTTAGTGTTGAAAAAATTAGAAAACCGTTTCTTAGCTGGGATATGGTGTTGGTAGTACAAATATGTTTGGATACATTTGCAGATGTATCCAAACGTATGCCATAAGTGAATGAGAGGTAAGTGTTTTTGCTTTTGTTTTATGTTATCGTTTTGACTTTTTGTGGTTATGATTGTATTTTTAATGTTTTTGGCACTTTATGTTTTTAGGGTTGAATTTTTTTATAAAAATGCTTTTTAGTTGGATACGACATGAGTGGTATAGAAGTGTTTTTGCTTTTGTTTGTTTATCTTTTTGACTTTTCCTTGTGTTTTTAATGTTTTTTTGGCACCTACATTTTTAGTGTTGAAAAAAAAACATTTTTAGCCAGATATGGCGTTGGCGGTACATACATGCCCAAGTACATTTGCAGATGCATCCAAATGTATTCTGACAACCAATGACATATATTCATAGGTTCGTCCGCACGCATCCGTATTAGTTATGTACTGTACTTGTATCTGGGACCTTTGCATGACATATGAGTATCTTACGTTGTGGGATGAGTATGTTTGCTTACTCAACCTTCCCCTCTCCTTCTCTGTGGGTTCATAAAACCAAAAAAATCATGGTCAAATGCCTCTAAATACATGCTTGCTACCGGAGTCGGATATGCCTCTTTAGTGCACCTTGGAATTGCTTGTACAACTCTAAAATCCTCATTCATCCATATAGGAAAGTATTTAAATCAAAATACAGTTCCTATTACACTATGGATGATTTTGGGCACATGATAAAAAAATGCATGTTCTTTATCTGCTCAAAGGATCAAACAGTTACATTGTTGAGGCCATCGACATGTTTTAGCTTTTTGAGGAAGCAACATGTGTATCCAAGCTATGCTAGTCAGTTGTTGATTGCTCTAGTGAAAGTGGCCCTTTCTATCATTGGAAACAAGGGGTAACAAGTAATAAGGTTTCCCATCGTCAGCCCATGTAGTGGACTACAGAGGGAATTGTTCAAGACATTGAAGATGAACTATTTTTAAAATTCATGAGGGCCTAGGAAGTGCAAGTAGCAGTGTAGACATATCAAAGTTAATTGTTGTACATGGCTCTGTATATGTCTCTGTACTGTTAGAAGTCTAGAATGTTTTAGTTTATGCCGTACTTGAGCCGAGTAACTTGATAAAGCTGAATGAAGAAATGCTAAACTTGAAAGATTCCATTTCAATGCACATTGATATATTTAACCTGTGATATTATAATAAACGCTAATTAATTGCGTGATGAGTGGTTGCAACTATGTGTGCTTAATTAAGATAGTTCATCCAAAATGACCTTTTCTATATTAAGCCAATCTATGATAGATCTATGTTATGACCTGCTTATGGTACTTGAATTTTGGCAACCATTGCTGGTCCTCTGTTTGGACAAGTTCCATTATAGGATTCTCAATTTGAATAGATTTGGACCCAGCTTGGGTAATGCTGGATAAAATTAGTAGATTTGTATAGAATTTAGAATAAAGTTTCAAGGAGTAAAATTTAACAACTTACATATCATTAAGTGCCAGCATGCCATTTAGTTTTAGTTGCAATCTAGTTTTAAAGGCATATTAATTTTCATATTGACTACAAAATGACACTGTAATCCTTCTAAAATTGCATATGGTTGTTGGTGGTTTGTTGAATACAACTGCATATCTATGCTACAAAATCATAGAGACAAAATGAAATTTTATAACATCTGATTTTGATTTTTCAGGCACATGTTTACTCAGCAGGATCTGGAACCTGTGCGGCATTTCTTGCTAATATAGACACACAGTCTGATGCAACTGTGGAGTTCGAAGGAATCTCTTATCATTTGCCTGCTTGGTCTGTCAGCATCCTTCCAGATTGCAAGAACGTTGTCTTAAATACTGCACAAGTATAGATTCAAACTATGATGCATTGTTTTCACTGAACAATGAAAGATAGAAGATGCTATAGTTATAGTTCTGCTGTGGATGTGTACTTGATTACAAATTTTAGAAATTTTGGGATGGATTGTGTATCTTGTTAGAGTTTGTTTTTAACCAATAATGGTTGCAAGTCAAATGTGCAGGAGACATGGATAGGATCTGAACTAGAACATTAAAATTGAACTCTTGGATTGTACTTGTATTATCTTTACTTTCATAATCACACTTGGATTTAGGACTTTAGAGATATAAAAAAAGTGTTAGGTAGGGATTGTCTCACATTGGTAATAATTGTGAGACAAGGTATGTTTATAAGGCATTACATGCTCCAAAAGCTCTGTCCACATTGAAGCATGACTTTGGGGTGCAAGTCCCTGGGTTCATGTCTTAGCATCCTCCTCTCCTGTGCAAGCAATGCTTAGAAGTGTTTGTGTGCTTCATGGTTCCTTTGCCTTGTGGTTATTACCAATGTACACGAGTGAAAGGTCATAGAAGAAATGACTACTCATGTTAAATAGACATTGGAGGATGGCTTGATTATTAAATACTCTGTGCAAAGAAAAATACCACGAAAAATAATAATCTAAAATGTATTCTTGTAGTCCGATTGACCTACTTTGATCACTTGGACATTAATATAATTTCTTTCTTTCTATTTCAAATAAAAAGAGTTAGTGCGATAAATCAGTTTGTGTTTGCTATAACAATATCTCCATGGAAGTGAGAAAATCCCAGGTTCTGTATAAGTGGAGAAGAAGATTGTTCAAATACAAATCTTTATATTTTATTCTCAGCGAAAGCGAAGCTGCAAGCAAAATTAATTGTTCTTTTCAATGGAAAATACATGATAGGGTATCGCAATAACAGACAATTTGTAGCAACAGCTAATAACCTTCAGGGAATAGCTACAGATGCTACCATATGACTTACAAGGTTAGAATAGTATAATATTGTTTCCACATGGTGTTCTTACCAGCCTTCAGAACAATAGATATATTCTCTACAGTTGACAGGAGGAAACAAGAGGAACCGACTCCAATTTAGCTCTCTGAATGATCCACTATTGTGATGAAACTGATACACATAGATTAAATTATTTGGGATGAGCCAACATAAAGCGATCATCATTAGTCCCAAAGAATAAAAGAACACCCAACTTCTTATGCATCTAAAGTTTTTGAACTGGTGATGCTCGGGGCACATTGCATGCTTCTTAACATCCTCCAAGTTCTAACCTTGGTTGGCAGGGGGCTTCCTGTGCTGACACCACAGTTCACTGTCCCCATTGTGCACTACAGCTCCTTTTGCATCTGTCCTGCATGTGATCCCGTGAGACCCGGGGACACTCTAACATAAATACGAGAGCAGGCAGCGTGTGTTTAAGGAACTAATATGTTACAATCCAAGAGAAGCTATAAATTTAGCGACATGGAAATTACACAAACAAGTCCTGAAATTAAATGAATTTTAAAGCCCTAGTTTCAAAAAGAATGGAAACACTAAATAAATTACATTTTTATGTAATGTTGTCAAGTGAATGCTAAGGTAATTCTTTTGTACCCTTTGGATGCCTTTGTCGTGTGACATTGGCTGGCATCCTCTTTTGAGTGAATCTTGCAAACATTATATTTATAAAATCCTTCTGGATTCAATTGCATTACAATTTTTCTGTCCGACGTTTCAGATCCCACTAGTGGGTCCACCTTAAGGGAAAAGACATGAAGCATTGGCCAATACAGAGGATGGATCTAGTAGTGGGATCCAAAATTTTAGACAAGAACATCATTACACAATTGATTCAAGAGAATTTTATATAGTATTGCACTGATAAGAAGCTAACCTTAAAACGAACATTTTATTTGTTTGAAAAGAAAAATCCTCCCCAAACATCCTAGAAATTTCCAAAGGAAAATTAATTCAAATTGAACTGTTGATCCATTATGGTGACTATACCATTTCAATAAATGTTTACAGTTATACTATTGACGTGTCTCAAATTTTTACGTGTGATGCAAAATCATGTTAGTGCTCTCTTCCTGTAACCTTGCGAATTCTACATGATAGGAAATCTTGATAACATCAAATGCTGGATATTGAAGCTAATTACCAGATGTGGTAGGGCACTCTAATTAATTCAAGTTTTGTTTTTATGCTCAACTCAGATCTTAGACAAGATACACAGAGTAGCCAAATATTATCGAAGACCAATTTAATTCTTACGGTGAACCTTTTAGTGTAGGCATTTAAATTGTTGAAAAACATAAACTTTATTAGCATGTGCTACTTAGTAACCGTGACTCTGTTTCTGAAAGGACCACAGATAATACATCAAATAGTGTCTGTGAAGAATGAAAAGGTGGGAACAAAGCAAGCTTCTTTCACTAGGAGTCTGGTACAACCGGATATGCTGTGAAATAATGTCTTGCTAGTATCATTGTTTCATAAACGCACATCATGTGATGAAGGATCTAAGGAGGATTTCAATTCATGTTAACAATGATTTTACAATCGATTCTCAATTTTATGGCTAACGACTATAACATTAAAGAATTTAGCATATTCAGAACTGGTACACAAAAATGTGAGTTTTAGGAAAGTTGCTTCCCATGTTCTGGTTCAGTAAGATACAATTTTTGTACAGCGAGAACTTTACAGCTTTGCTCTACATTTTTGTAGCACCGACCCATATCATTTTCCATGTTTATACACAATAAAGGAAGTTGCCACTATCTGAAGGTGGAATGTTAACCTGTATTCCATATTGCACTCAATGATTGCAGATTAGCTCTCAGACCACTTCTATACAAATGGAGTTTGCAAAGTCAATATTGGCAGGTTCCAGTTGCATGAAAACAGCAGGCATTGAGATGCTAAGCCCAAATTGGAGTTGGCTGCAGGAGCCAATAGGAGTTTGGGGAAGCAATGGATTCTCCAAGTCTGCCTTGGTAGAGCAAATAAATTCAACTGCAGATTCTAGTGACTACTTATGGTACACAACAAGGTAAGAAGGCATTTGTTACAGCTGCATTCAATTTTTTGCCTTTCAGTTGAAAGTCCTGCGAAGAAGCAAGGAAAAAATGTTATATTATTGTGTGAACAAGTGGATATACCTATTGTATTTGTATAGAAAAAGAAAAGGCATAACACATAACATCATCAGCTAATAGTTACTTTTCTTAAAGTAACCGGAAAATGATGCAAGTAATATTAGCAATGTTTAGAATCCACTAAACTTTGTATGCAGGATTGTAATTGCTTCCATTGTCGTTTGTTTTTGTAATTCATCCTGTAATTCATACTAAATATGACAAACTTGCATGTTATTTGCCAGTATCCAAGTTGATAATAATGAAGCTTTTCACAAGGATGGTACACAACCGGTTCTTTATGTGGATTCCTTGGGACATGATTTACATGTTTTTATCAATGGACAATTTGCAGGTAATTGAAAAAACTGCTTATCAATCTTAAAGCTGACTAGGCAAAAAAACATACACGTGTAATAGGAAACTATGATATATGGTACTGTGTAATTTGCATTTAATATCATTGAAGAACATAAGAATATCATGATAGAGATCGTCTCATTTTTGTTGTTTTTCATGCAAACCAAATTCTGAACATGAGTGCAGAAATAAGAGAGAGTAGCAAAACAGTAAAGCATTATTTACATACTTCTGCGCCAAGCAAAATTTAATACCAGTTTTATTCTTATTGTTCCTGTCTGGGTTTTATGTCGACGATTAGTGTAGGCTATTCCATCTTCTTTTATTCATTTAAAATTTTTCCAACTTATGAGTTTTAAACTTTTAACAACCAATAAATATTAAATTAAGGCATAAAAGATATTCAAGAACAGGTGTAAGGGGAGGTATGTTTGGAAGCTAGAAAAGTGCTGGAAATATTTTATTTATTTTTCTCTAACCCTAGCGACTTGGTCTGAGATTTCTGGGTCTGTTTTGGTGAGGTTTTAATGCTCAGAAAAATCTGATTGATAGTGCATTGGAAAGCTCTAAAATTCTAGTTTATTATGCACTTGATTTCATGGCAAAATATGGAGTATTGATTGAGTTATGAATTTTGAAGTTTTCACTCAGTTGCTACTGTTTTAAATAAATTCACTGCTGTTATAAAAATCAGAAGTAAGAAGAATAAAAATCTGATTTAAAAATTGGATTTGGTGGTAGAAACTAGGAGGGATAAGGAGGAAGTAATTGCATAATTTTTGGAGCTGATTTGGTGCCCTATATGTGCTGGGCGACCTAATTTTTAAGGCAAAATTGGGGTTTCATGTTTGCTGTGTGAAAACTAATTTTGGAGTGTTATTCTTCGTATTTTTGTGGCCCAAGATCCAAAGTTTCGGCTCATTCAGACTTCTCTAGCCAAATATATGAATTTTTGAAAATTGCAGCAGTCTGGGGTTTGGTTATTAATTGTTTTCAGCTGTGTGTGGTCAGATTTATGCTAATTCCTAACTTGTCCTAAAAGGGGACATTACACATTACAAGGCATAGTCAATGTTTTAAAATGTTGGTATATGAGCCCTGCTTCCTCCTAAGATTGTCTAGTGTGTGAGTCCATTTGTTTTATTCACACTTCGCCAGGTCAATTGCCTGTAGGCATTATCAAATATTGCATTGATTCTTTCGTGATAATGTATGATAAAGCTATTGGTTCTTCTGCTCTGGACTTTGACAAAGATGAGAACCAACTTTGATTTCCAACTAGTTTTGCTTTCCATTTGCTCCCTTTTCATGTTCACCGAGGGAGCTTCCTTTCACATGGTCATTTGTACTTGGATCATATGGATTTATCTGCTCTGACTTGTCCAAGGATTACTCAGTTTGGTTTTAGACCCTCTAGTTACGCCTTTTCATTTTAGTATTAGTTACATTTTTAGCTCTTCAAATTTTTCACACTCCTACTTGCTGTTCTTTTGAGCCCCATCAACCTACCTTGGTCATTCATAGACATTAATAATCCCATGTGGATAACAATGTGCAAGAGAGGTGGATTATTGGGGTCGGGGGATTACATGCATTGATAGGTTTTCTAATTTAAAAACAGGGATTTGGGGTGTAATTTGTTGGGTTCATGTGTTAGCATCCTCCATCTCTTGATACTAACATCGTCAACAATTGTAATGTCATGCCATGTGGGCCCTCTCCACTTTCGTGGTTCCAATTTACAATCTATTTAGTACAATCTTGATTGTAATATGAAAAACAAGGAATCGATTGTGAGAACGAGGTGGTTTATGGGTGTTACCTACACCAAATGTTTTTGAATCTAGAAGCTAAATTTGGTGTTAACATCCCCACTCTCTCTTGTCTTAACATGTCTATGGGTAGGCTTGGCAAAATTCATGGTTTGTTATAGGAGGTGACAAGGATTGAGAGGGGGTGAATCAGTCCCCAATAAAACTTATTCACTTGTGCTTCAAACCCTAACCACACAAAATCATGTAGAACACATCAAAGCATACATCCTTTTATAATGAAGTGAACTCAAATGCAAGGAACACAATATGATCTCAAAGACACATATATTGATAATCAAATCAGATCCACACACTTATATAGATTCTCAAATCAGATCACAAAGAGTAGTGTCTTCAACAATGAATCACAAGATACAATGAAGTGTTCTCAAGACAATCAATGTCTCATGAATACATAGAAAGATATACAACTATGAGAATGTCTTCAACTTCAATATCAGATCTGAAAACACCTTAGAAACCTGCAAAATACATCAACATGCTATGAAGATAGCATCCAAATCACAAGCACCCAAATTTGCCCTCCTTCTTCAACTCGCTCTCAAAGAAACAACACCAACTTTGCACTTGCTCAAATTCTCCTCATGAAAACTCAACCAGCAGCTGTCCTAGAATGAGATTCCAGGTGTTTTGGGCTAGGCCCAAAGGGTTTTTCTTTTCAGCAAAAGGGTTCTTCAAAAGAAGATAAAAGGGTGTTTCAAAAACTAGTACCATTATACCAAAACTCTTTTTATAGCCTTTCCTTGATTAGAACTCAAAGGAGGTCGGTCCCTCATGATATTTTCGACCTATACATGCTTAGAACATTCAAGAACGCCCATCACAATAGTCACATTTGACCCAAGTAGGTCGGCCTAGCAAAAACGTTCATCCATGCACCAAAAATCCCAAAAACCCTTGCATTAGGATGACAAAAATCTCCTAATCCCAAAACTATTTTTGGTCAAGCTCTAAAAATCATCACACATGTTTAAAATAACATTTAAACATCATATATGGTCGCAATTTAGCTCATCCAATCAAATTATTTCGTTTAATTGGGCCTACTGCTCTTTGTACTTCTCAAAACAGTTGTTTCTGCACCCTTCAAAGACCGTGGAAACTTTCTCGATCACCAAATCAATTTTACTCAACCAAAGCATGCCATGTGGTCACTCAAAAGAAATTGTAGAACCTATAGAACACTTCTAAGCAAGTTAGAAGTCATGAAACATCCTTCACTTCAAACCACAACATTTTCCTTCACCAGATCAACCTGCCAAAAAGTTGTTTCTAACGGTTAGCTCATAAAACCATTTATACATACAGTCAACACCTCCAAATGGATTCATTGAATGCCAAATTCATCCCTCTTCACTTTCTAGGTGATAGGAAGAATCACCCAATTCATCTCATGCTTCAAATAACATCAAACTTTCACCAAAACAAATCTTGTCCTAAATTGCCAAAAACCTTCATGCTCAAAGAATGCCCTGGATACCCTGTCATATGACTTCATCTTGAGGCAAGCCATATATCATTGGAAAGCTCTCTGAATATAATTTCCAATACAACTTGAATCATCTCAAAAATCCACATGTAGCTCAAGTTATGCTCAATTTATGGACCACTTTTTTGAGACCCCAAAACGCACTTTGACCATCAACTTGTATGGACCTCAAAACATCATGAATCTGTAAGATCTTGCTTTGAAACTTCATGGACATCAAAATCAACTCCCATTCATCATGCAACATCAATTTTTCATGCTACTCCTTTGGACCATCTTGTTCTAAGGCCTTCTTTCCCAGAAACTGCTATTTTTAGGTGGGGCCCACATACTGTCACAATCTCTATTCTACATTTCTAGAAATATTGAAGATTCCTCTACAACATTCAATCATTACTTTTGCATAATCAATCAAAACTGGCTCAGTATACCTCTTCTTTTGCAAACTGGTCCTAGCTAGGGTTTTAGACCTCTTAACATTCGTTCATAAAAATGTGACGATCAACTGAGTTGATTCTTTTTTTGAAACCTTCTAAACTCACCTTAGAAGCATCCCTGAAAGGCGTAAGGTCCCATGCAAAGCACACTATTTGCAACGAGCATTAGAAGTTGCACTTCGAGCTAGAAATGCACTAGATTTTGACCCTATCTCACAAAAATAGTCATATCTTGCAAATTATCAACATGGGCACCTAACATTTTGCTTTGAGAGCATTATGACTCATCTCTCTAACATCTCCAATCATCAAAATAACAATGCCATGGTTCAATCTCTCCAGTCACAAAGATTTATCGATGCTTGCATGCTAGATCCTCACTGTAGCAACTATGGCCAACTGAAATAATGCAATAACTAAACACAAAACCTTAGCAAATGACCCAAACATACCTCATATGCCATGATACACTTGAATGCATGCTTCCATGAGCTCATCTAGCTCCAAAACACTTTGTCACACCTCCAAGCTACTATACCTGCTCCCAATGAGCACTGTAACATATTGAACCAGCCGTACAGTATCATGCCACTTGCTTTGAGTGCTCAAGCACCCTCAAAACATATTGAACATCATGTCAACATGCTTCGCAAGCATTCAAGTAGCTCACACTACCAAGCTACATCTCCTAGGCACCTGTATAGGCTTGCAAGAGCAAACACACCTCACTGAATCCCACTGCAGTAGTTGATAAACATCTCAACTAGTATGTTAGCATCATATACATCATACATCATTCACTTTGTCATTGATGTGGTTTTTCATAAATGACAACACCTATTAGGACACCATGCCAACAAAGGTCGGTTAGGTTTGTTATGTTTCTTTGTTGAATCCTTAAAATATTTCCTTCCCGAGTATTTAACCTTGACTTCTGTATAAATATGCAAACAAAGGAAAAGAGTTGCGATGAAAGCATATTTGCATTTATAATATTTGTTGGTCGTGTGAACAACTTTTTTTCCTTTTTTTCGAACAATTTGAGGGGAAGTTTGCCCCTTATCCAAGTCGGGATCACGATTAGGAACTAATTGTTCCCATAGTTCTGAGGGTTGCAGGATATGACACCCCTAGTATCCACATGTTGGATACGAATCAGAAACAATGCGGCTCGATACCTAGCCACATCTAAATCGGTGTTTTAAAAGCGGCCGAACCGAACCGAACTGGCCGAACCGGAACCGAACTGGGCCGGTTCGATTTGGTTCAACATATTTAGACATGAACCGGTTAAAAAACCGGACCGTTCGACCGTCTAATCTTGAACCGACCGAGTCGGGTTTTTTTCCATTTTTGGCATTTCTTTTCTTTTTTGGATTTTTGGTGAAGAAAAAGAGAAAAAAATTTGCCATTTTTGGAAAGAGTCCGAGAAGATGTAGCAACAAAACTTGCATGTGCCATAAATTTCATTACGTGTGGCTCTGTTTGGAGTGCAGTTTTTTCTAAAAGTGTATATTTTCTCAAGCTCTACGCATTGATGGTAATATTTTTCTTATTTTCATAAAATCCATTTTTGCACCTTTTTGGACCAAGCAACTTCTTGCAATCTTACGAAAGAATCATGAGCTTTGATCGCTTTGTAGGCGATTAGTAATTAAAAATCTTGGATAGCTTTCCGAAACTCGTGAGTATTCTCCCGTGCTCGGACTAATCGTCCCACTGCTAGCTTGGCTTGAGTCGCAACCTACATATTCAAATGTTGACTTCACATATCAATAGATGCGTAGGCTTTTTTTGCTATTTTAAGAGTTTTTTTGTGTTTACACTCCGATTTGCACATCCTCGACACAAGACTCAATGCTATCGTAAAGGTCCCAATAAAAAGAAAGCATTAATAACAATGAAAGAAAACGCTGCAAATACACGGTTTTGGCTGCAAATTTATGTTTTTTTAAAGAAATTTGAGTATTTTTTAAGTTGCCGAGTATTGGCCGAATATTACCGAGTTTTTGCCGAATTTTTTTTTGGGGGTCTGTCGAGTATTTACCGAATGCGAGTATTCCAACTATGGTACCATATACATGAGCAAACTATGCATATTTTGTGTGTAATTGTTGGAATCATGGTTTCTAATCTTTCAAATATATTGTTTTCTTTAAAAATGCAATTTTTATGTGTTTTTTAGTAAACCGGTTCATAGAGTTTGAATCGGTCCGGTTCCGGTTCCGGTCGATCCAACCCTTGACCAGTTCCGAGTCCGGTTCCGATTTTTAAAACATTGATCTAAATACAAACCTTTAACTTGGCTGTATCGGATACGGTATGCGGAAAATTATAGCATTTGTATCTGATTTAGAAGTTAAAAAATTAAACACAAAATTCCCTTCACAAGGCCGATGACCTTCTATAATGCATTTTAGTAGCACCGAGTGAGGACATGGAGGTGAGAGTGTTGATTCTCTCTTTTACTTCAAACTTTCACATTGGCTCTGTTCAATTTGCAATTCTTTTGATTTGTTTCCATTGACATACTCTTTCTTTTCTTTCACTTCGTCGTTTTGTGTTGACTTACATAACTTGCAAATATTTTTTATCCATTGAATACCCTACTTCCTACCTACGTGGTTTGGGAGTGTAATTTTAATCTAATGTATACATTTGTTTATATTTTAAAATTGATAATTATTATGAATATATATTTTAAATTTATATTCTAGATTATAATATCCTAAATAATATATATATATATATATATGTATGTATGTATATGTATGTATGTATGCATGTATCCAATTGTATCCATATTAGGGGCATTAAAAATATCTCGCATCCGTATACGATACTATATCTGTATTGACATCCGTAACCTTATCCATGCAACTTTGCATAGTTATCATACTTGTTTCTTATATTAATATATACTTATGGTACTATTGAAATTGTTTGGTTATTGTTTTTGAAAATTTCGAACATCTATCATTATAGATTATTCTCAAGCCACTTGAACTTTAACAACGATCTCCTTTATGTTGTATATTGTTGTTTGTTCACTTATAAGATATTTGTGGATGTTTGTGTTACTTAAAATAAGATTTGTATTTTTAGCTTGTAATTTTTTTGGAATAATCATGTTGTAAATTTCAATTTGAGATCAGTCGCACTTACAATCTTCCATCGCAAAACAAATTAATTATCATTTCTTCGTTAAAATTTAAGTATTCATTGTATCTTGTTACAAGTTAGCTTTCAAAGAATAAATCTAGTATTTTGTCAATCCTATGTATCACTACAAACTTTAATCATTGTTTTCCTAGGAGGAGCCAAGTCACATTGCATTGAATTTGTGCCTTTTTCTTTTGAAGTTGATGCTTATTAAGAAAATCTCCAAGGTATTTTCTTTCTATAGCCATAAAATAATTGCTGAAACCACCTATGGTTTTCTTTCCTTTTTCATGCAGTGATCCCTGATGCCTGAACATATAATTTAACTATGGGCTTATGGAGAAAGCTCCTGCTCCATTTCTTTTCCTTCCAAATGAATTTTTCAAAGACATCCTCCATTGCATTAATTTTTATAAAACTCGCTCTTGAAGGAAATTGTTTAATATTCGTCCTTGCACTTCTGATTTTCACAAATGCTATCATTTAGGACTGCAATACAAATTCTGAAATGAAGTTTGAAATGATTACTCACCAATCTAATGAAAGGTATTACCTGAAACTTGTAATTTTCATCTCTTCTAGAATTCATCGCTTTTGCAGAGTCTACCCCAATGCACCCATTCACATCGTCCAATGCAGATATCATGAAATTCTTGAAGTAAATATCAACAAACATCTATTTTATCTTGTTTCTTGATTTCTTCTAGCGTTAGGAAATGATAGAGTTGTATTATTTATGTGTAAATAATAAACACATCACAATCTTACTGCATTTTAATTTTTGTTAACAAATGGGATATTTGTGCATCTGTTGTTCTGTAAATATTTGTTTGTAATCCTCCATTATTTGGTTGCTCAAGCTTTTTATTTCTTATTTTACTAGTATTTCTATAAGAACCCTTTTCTAGCCTTGCCTATGAATGACCTTGATATTCTTTTATAATTTGACCTTTCGACAATTTTCTTTTTCTTTTTCACAATTGTTTCATTTTGAATTTAACATGCCAATGCAATAGGGAGTCTTACAACCCAAATGCTTATTTTGAATGATTTCTCGGAGGATAAAATTTGGTCTTTTGATGTATCTACAAAGCATTTAGATGTTTGCATGCAACTATATTGTCTTCTAATGCATATGTTCACTTGAGGTACTTTTTGATATCTTGATGTCTATAATAAGAGCATTGATTAGATTAAATTTTACTTCCCGAAATTACTTCTAATAGTGGTCAAGCCCCAAAGGAGTTTTTCATTTTTGAATTACAAATCTTGAAAAATATCCAAATATTATTTGCTATTTCGTGGTTCGTCTACTCTTTGGAAGGCATTAATATCATGTATTCTTTGTAAAAGTTTGCAATTTTGGTATTTAAGTCAAATCATTCTAGTAAAGTTTTATAATAATTGAATTATACTTGTAGGAACTCAAGCGGGAGTAAGCGGCAATTCAAGTATCACACTTTGGAGAAGCCTATCACTTTGAATCTGGAAAGAATGATATTGATCTTTTAAGTATGACAGTGGGCCTACAGGTTCACGTCTATACTTTGTGCAATATCTTTTATCATTTAATTTTTCATTCGTCATTTGGTTGAGGGATTTTGTTCATTGAGCTAAATTTGGACATATAGTTCCAAGTGTTGGGACCCTTCGGTGTGTATATTTTAAAGATATAATGTACTTGTTAGGCATGGTATTTATTGATTTTTAGATACTTCCAAGGTTGGATATGTAAGAGTCTATATGCATCTATACCAGAACGATAAGGAATGCTTATTTTTTATTTTCTTGTAATTTGTATGGCTCAAAAGTTGGTTAATTAGAGTAAAACACATTGTTTAATCACTTCCTCTTATTAATCATTTATTTATTATGTTTTCATTAGAATATATTGGCTAGGTTTTGTGGCCATGTTTTCCCACCAGCATATCTGGTATGCATCTTCCAACCTTACGTAGGCCATATGCATATACTTAGATGTCCTGGATACGAATATGTGCTATATCCAAGCATATCCAATTACAATACCTATCAGATATGAGGAGATTCACATCCATGAGAGATTCAAAGAGAAAAAGACACCAAAGGAGAATCGATGAAATATTTGAACACAACCACGAAAGACCATGAGGAATTATTTAGGCTATAGGAGTTAGGCGGGGCAATCCTAAGAGGATGTAGGGTACTCTGCTAGAATCTCTTCTAACACCCAATTCCAATGAACCTCTATAGGTAATGAAAAAACTAGTAATGTGTGCCTATCCACATGGTTCGATCCGTGGGCCATGTGAACTAGAAGGCCCTTGATTACGAAACATAGTAGATCCACGATGCTTAAAATTAAAGATAGAGGGTTGGGCACCCTAGTAAAAATAAGCAAAGAAAAATGTCGCCTCATTGACCTATCTTCATATGTGTATATGGATTGTATCCAAAGGGTGTTTAATGCATCCAACATATGAGGTGGGCTGAAAGAAAGAGCTAATCTATCTAGTAGCTCTAGGGGTTCCCTATAAAGTCCTATGCTTGAAAGTGACAACCTCTTGAAGAAAAACCAATCGTAAAAGAAATTGGATAAAGAACCACTTGCATATATGTATAAATAAGGATACCTCTGCGAGGTATCATGGTAGATAGGACACATGAATATAGTGTGCTTCTCATTCTCTACTACCTAGCATGAACAATCTACAAATCCTTCCAAACGCACAATATGGTGCCTTGTGTTAATCGGTGGGGGATGCTTAAGACCATCCGACCAACAATGTTGGAGATAATCAAGTTGAATGATGGTGCCATCCACAATATGTAAGAAAAGAAAGGCACCTTGGTGCTAAGAGACTACAGGAGAAGGTCTAAGTGTGAGGAATGTACTATTGGTATAGGTCCTCTTTGCCAATTCTATTGATCACCTCCTTTGGAGGAAGAAGACGAGGAAGGGTCTCCAGGAGCGATTGAATGGAGGAAGCCACTCAATATAGATGTCGATAGATTGAATGAGAAAACCAGTCTCAAAATATAAATAATGGCAACATGTAGTGCCCATCCATGTGGGACCCAAACATAAGGCCAAAATATACCAGGATAAATTTTTTTATGACTCATTACTTGTTACAAGACAATACATGGATTACTCACCAAACTCCACACAACATGTGACGCCAACACAAACATGAACCCACCCATACAACATGCAGGTCATGCAAATAACAAGACAACACAAGACAGTTCAATGTCACACGTTTATAACGAATGGGTACAAAACCATGACCCAACCAAGAATTGCACATCACCCAAGGGCACCTTCCACATTACCACATTTTGTAGGTTACATCTTTATTATATTCATGGGAGTACTTAACATGAAAGCACACATTTTCCTTTTTGGAGACCACATTCCTTTTGGTTCGTTTATCACTTAGCTTATACTTGGTTTCATCCAATTTAGTTTGCTTGTCTTATTGTGAATACATCATATAACCCGATTGATTACTAGAAGTTTCTTAACATTTATACATTAAGTTTCGATTCCCAAAATTAGAAACTATGCTTTCTCAAAGATTTGTTTTCGAGAGGGTCAAATCACATCTACCTTCACAACACAAGAAAGATTTATTAAGCTGTAAAATAATCTCCATGGTACTTATAATTCATAGCCCGACATCACAAGGGTACATTCTCAAACAAGCCAACAAGCTACAAACTCCCTTTATGAAAAGAGTCTTTTCGTGAATATCTTATAATAAGTGTACACTAATTGGTTCACATTTCAATTGCCATTAATTTGCAAAACCCAATGTTAGTTCTAAACATTTTGAACACATAAACGTCACCCAACACTCGTTCTTAGACTATGGGTTCGTTTCTTAAAGAGCATGGTTACTCGTCATTTTACATAGTTTTCATTGCGAGGGAAAAGATCTCAAGACGATAAGAGGAGAATCTTAAGCTAACCTTATGTTTGTGGTACATCTTGAAGATAGAGATGATTGGGAGCATTTATAAGATACAAAAGAGTCACATGAGGTTTGTGTTCAAGTCAAAGGTTAATGTTCTAGAATATCATGTTCTTGAAGGAGATATCTCATAATATCTTTGATGTCGAAAAATGGAAACTTAACAAGGAGTAAGGAACAAGTCACAATTCTCACATTTCTAATGGGTCAACATCCTACCGTTAACAAACCCATCTGTTAAGGTTTAGATACCAAAATATGTCCACATATTACCCTCAAAAAGGTCCTAGGATTAGTTTTAAAATTTATTTCCAAATACCCCAAGGGATCTATGCCCTACCATGGCCAAAGCTAGTGTTCAACAACTTAATCCCCAAGACCTCCAAAGAACTCAAAGGTGTTCCTATAATCAAAGGCTAAGGAAAACACTTCCATTCCTAAGGCGTAGTGATGTCCCAAGAGGTGTTTGGTTACACTATAGAAACAAGGAACGAGTTAACACTTAAAGGGCCATTCCATACCACAAGGGTTGATATTTCAAACTATAAGTTTGGTTGGCGCTTTCCGCCCAAAAGGAAACACACACATACAAGTTATATTTTTCTTGAAGTTAAGAGATTTCCTAGGTCCATACACCACTAGCATATAGATGAATTATGCCATTACCATTACTACCATCAATTTTATTGGTACAATCACATCCAAAGTTACGATGGTACAAACAGTTTTAAATAACAGGATTTCAATTTCATTCTCTTGATGATGATTTGGATATAATAAAAGGGATCCTCTTACATCGTTTTCCAATGCAACATGATACAATCAACTTCATTTACCTAACCAAATATAATGAAATACGACTAAGTGTGGAATTAGTTAAACATGCAAAAGTACAACTACGTAAGAAATAGTACATTTCACCAATAGGCAACAAGATTGAATACATCATGGAAACAATGAAATAAAGTATTCTATTCATAACTATATCACTAGTATATTCTATACAATATTACATGTATTCCAAAATTAATCTCGTGGTTACAAAAAAACACAATTAACGCTGCCATTTTCTTCTTGTCTTGTGTACCTATAACCACCGCATGGTCAGTCCTAGAACTGGTATGGAAATCCCCTACACTCAAGCATAAATCCACACATTCATCGTTTGAAAAATTTCAAACAAAGAGTAGAGAGAGGTAGAGATAGGGAGAGAGAAGAAGAGAGTTCGTTTCTCACACATTCACACTTTCACATTCATTTGCACTTTACGTTTTCGATGAGAGAGAAGGTTAAGAGACATTTTATTTTCCATTCACAATGTCATAACCATTTGCATTTCATGTCCATTTTCATTTCATTTCATTTCAAACCAATTTACAGTTTCCAATTCACTTACGTTTTCAAATACAACCAAAGTATCATAGTCATTTCGGAGAGAGAGAGAGAGAGAAAAACACCATACATTTCAAAATCCATTCATACAAGATAAAATATCGAATAATACTCTACATAGCATTGAGATGATATGAGAAAGGTCTCATGCGTGGTTAGAGGTCAAACGGGACCCTCAGAAGGAGTTTCTAGCTAAAGTAGCAAGTTGAGAAAACTGACCAAAACAGTAAAAGTGCCTACAAACTGGGTCTCGAAAACACTCATCTTGAGTTCAAGCACAAATTTGGACGATTCCTACTTATTCCCCAATATACAGAGACTTCATCATCTTGGCGAAGTCAAAAACAACGAACAATGCTCAAGTTACAAGGGTATCTTTGGGGTTGATAATCGTAATCACAACTAAAATTTCCTCACCAATGGCCGGAGGGCCTCAAAACCCACTCGCAAAACTAATCCCGATAGTGTTTTTGCATAACTGAGAGTTGGTTCCAATTCTCCTATTGGCAGTCTAGAGGTAGGTGGCGGTAGTTTTCCATTTCGCTTGAATGAAGAGGCATCTGCAAGCAGAATCGATCGCATTTTATTAAATTGAGCACATCACCACAAGTGGCTAAAATATTAAAATGGGCTTCGAGACTCGACTCGGAAAAGCCGATAAAAGAATTCAAACAATTGAGATAAGTTTTCCCTGGTGTCCTACGTTACCAAGGATCAAATTGGAAGTTCTAGATTCACGGTACATTTGGGTGTGGTGCTCCATGCACACAATTTCCGAGGCCAATTTTTCTATGTTTAGAAGGTTTTGGGTAGGGTAGAAATTGTAACATTCATTCTAGATGTATTTTCAATGATCCAAATTTATTGAAACCCAACCACAAAGGACACGATAGAGTGCGTAAATTTAAATGCAAGAAGAAGGGGAAAACCATATCATCAAACAGATTCTTGTTTTTGTCGTCCAACCCGCATTTGACAAATAACATCAGACAAGAATCCTCTTTAAACTAACATTTGGTAGGTTTCCATACTCTGCTCCGAAGCTCCCATACTGCCCCTAAAACAAGTCTGAAGGAATGGATTTAAACAAGCAAGCAACCCCATTTTTTTGTGCGCAACCAACAACCATTGGTCCACAAGCCCCTATTTCCTTCAGAAATTTGTCAAACAGCGATTGTTTGCCCCAATGCATGCTTCCCAACCTTCATACTTGTTCCCTAACGCACTAACAATTGCACCATTTGACAAATCTCCCGGCCTTTGTGCTTGACAACTTGTGCAGAACCTAAGTGAGCTTTCCTTGGCGTAAGTGAGGTGGGTCTTTGTGCAAGGTTTGGCGAAGTCGGGGCTTTACACCAGCCAATTGCATTTTGCTGAATTCCCACGGCTTTATCCACAATTCCATTTGTGTAAAGCGCCCTACCACCGTAGTAAATTTGCCCCATAGTTCACGTGTCCCTCTATGCTTCCACACTTTGCAAAAGTGCCTACCAGGGAGCTGCAACATTTGACAATTCACGTCTTGTACACTTGATGGAAGTTTGTTCGCATTCTACCACAGTCAGGGACGATGCAGATAGAGAAATCTGGCTTTACAACAGAAAATTGCATTCGCTAAAAAGTTTCCAAGCCGTTTCAACAAAACGGTTTTGTGCAGAACCTGCAACCATGGCACTCCATGAGATGACATCTGGTCGAGGCATATCTTTGAAAAAAACCAAAGGCATCCTCAAGAACACCGATCTGTGCATATCCTACCATCATCACATTTCATGAAACCACATTTTTTAGGCATGACCATACCTTGCTACACAACTCCACACACAGGCTAGGAGGATGCACGTTTAGATTGTGGAGGTAGTTTTACACCTGCCAAAACTTGCCAACAGGCTTCAAAAGCATTCCTAAAGAAATCCATTTGTGCCAACCTGCAAACAAATCTGCCTCCACTCCATGAGAGCTCCCAAAACGATGCCAAGGGATTTCCATAACATTCCCTAAGCAAAAATTCTTCCAAAGCCCAAAAGAATTTTCCAAAATCCTCTCATGCACAAACCACACAGAACCCCAAAATTTTCATTAATTTTAATCTTGGAATGAGGTTGGCCCAAGCCCCAAGTAGTTTAGGGAGTTTTGAATATTTTAAAGTTTTATTTAATTTTTTTCTTTTTTCTTTTGGTAATATCATTTTAGTCTCCAAAAAGGTTTACATCATTTTATAATCTCGCACATTTAAATTTATTAAATTGCTTATGTTATCTCACGATCGTGAAAAAGGGACCTTGAACGACCGTCAATCCACCCTCCAAGACAAAAACGACAATGCGGGGAATGGAATGCTCCTCACCCACAAAGCATTTAAACGATTTCGGGGAACTTTTAACGATAACAACAAAAGTGGTCGAACAACGACAACCGCATCGAGTCCGAGATTTAATGACCATCCCGAGATGCTAGGCCAAAAATTTAAATACCTTGAATCGAAACCGAAAGAGTTGAATCCTTGCCTCCACGACACTCGGGGATTCACAAAACACACGAACACGATTCAAAATTCCAAGCAAACCGTAAAGGCCGACGAAAGGAATTTTCTACGAATGGAGGGAGGGCACTACACAACATCCAAGGAGATCAAAAGAGGAAATACCCTCTAAAGAATAAAGTTCCAAATATGGCTATCTCCCGACTTATGGCTAAATCACATAGGGATCCAAGTTCATGAATATAGAAGATAAGCATAAAGGTACTCCAAGACGGTGATGTTGGGAATCAATCTTTGCTTAGGCAATGCATTAATGAATTGCTTGTTTGCAACAAATCATATGATGAAGCATCGTTGCCAACCCTATCAATATGAGACCAATCAATAGACCCCAAATTTCCCTCTAAAGAATAAAGTGCCAAATATGGCTATTTCGACTTATGGCTAAATCACATAGGGATCCAAGTTTATGAATATAGAAGATAAGCATAAAGGTACTCTAAGACGATGATATTTGGAAACAATCTTTGCTTAGGCAATGCATTGATGAATTTGCTTATGCGTAACAAATCATATGATGAAGCATCATTGCCAAAACCCTCTCAATACGAGACCAATAAATAGACCCCAAATTGGGGTTACAAATATCTAACCCATAAAGAACTTTAGGTTTAATGATTGCATCAAAGAGACACATCTTCGATGGGATATTGGCTACAAATTTCCAACCCATAAAGAACTGTAGGTTGACTGCATCGAAGAGGCACATCTTCAATGGGATATATTTAAGTGTATCTAAAATCATTGTCCCTCCAATACCAATAGTGAGGCATATCTCTTGCAAAGACACATGTTTTAGACTAAAAGACGGGCCAACATACTAAACTTTCTGTTTGAAGTATAAGCTGTTGTGATCTCCACATGCTTTCCCTTGTAGGAGAAACGAAATCCAGAAAGAACATCCTTGGAGGCATTGAAAATTGTGGCCTTAATTTTATTGTAGTTAACTGCAAGCTGGAAAAGCTTGTAAAGGAAAGCATTGGCACCAAGTTATCTTTGTAAAATATTTGGAGAGTGAGGGGAGAAACATATCATTCACAGAAGCAATATAGCGATCAAAACACGAAGTATTGTATAATTGCACAAACATGAGCATGCTGCAAAAGAAAGTATATGTAAATACCAAAGAGAGTTGGCAATTTCGTTTGGCTTTCGTCGTACTCTTAAAAACGTTAGAGAGATGATTGGAAGCTTGGAATTGGACAATTATCTCATAGAGCTTCAAGACGAAAATAAGAAAGAATTGATAATACCAACATGTAGTTTCTAGAAAAGTAGATGTCTTGGAATAGAGTCAAAGGCATTCCTAACGTCTACAAGACAAGTAAGGACTTTGTAAGACCTTTAATGAGCCTCCTTAGTAATAGCTTGAAAAGTTAAAAGTTAAAAGGTTAATGGTTTGGAGGTCTCCTTGAAGCCCACTTGTCCCCTTGCTTTGAGATCACCATGCTCCAAGTATTCAAAGCTTCATGTTAGACACTATGGCATAAAGTTTGACAGATGTATGTCGAATCATAATATTCCAATAGTAGTTTGTGTTAAAACTATCCTTAGAATTATTAGTGGAATGGATGATATGTTGCAACCAAGAGGGTGGAATCTTTGAGTAAACAACCTCATTAAATAGCTCTACCATAAGGTAGGTAGGTGAATATACACAATATTAGAAATACAAAGCTTGGACCTAATCCAAATGCATTTTTTTGCTAGTGTACATAACTTCTGACTTTCTTTTCTAACGTTACATGGAGGGAATAAAAAATGGAGGAGAGGAGACTCATGTGAATTGCTAATCTAGAATATCATAAAGAGAACTTGCATAAGAGATCCATGCCTAGGTGTAAAAGTCTATAGTTGGATTACTCCTTGGAAGGAGGGTACACCAAAATGTCTTCGAGGGAATGAAAAAGGGTATCGGGAGCTTATGTCTCCGGATGGAAGAAATGATGGAGGAAAGAAATGATGTTTTCTCCATCATACGAGACGGCGATAATTTCTATGCATGGGGGGTATAGGAAGAGGGTCATTGGATAATCATATGGCAAAACATCCTTCCATGTGTAGAATCACACTTTTCATCATACCAACAATTCACTAGGAAAGTACTATGGACAAAGTGATTAAGAATGATGAATTGCATGGAGGATGGAGTCAAGGCCTGCCTTTGAGAAAACATGAGATAAAAACTCATTTTAGTGGTGACGATGGAGAGGGAATGGGAGCAGAAAATAAGGAAAGGCAAGTGCCATAATCAATGGCATACCAAGCATCAAAGTGGATTGTGATTTGCTGAATATTAGAAAATCCTAGGGGAGAGGAGAGGATAGAAAGGACATGCATAAAATGAAACTCAAAACAACAAGGTCTATGTAAGGGGAGGTGATGGGAGGTAAGAAAATCCCGAATGTGAGGAATCAAAGACCTGTTGGCATGAATGCAATGCATCGCAATTGAGTCCCCAATGTGAGCAAAGGAAGTAAATCTATTGGAATCTTGGAAACAAGGTATATCCC
Source organism: Taxus wallichiana var. yunnanensis (assembly GCA_018340775.1). Taxonomy (NCBI): domain Eukaryota; kingdom Viridiplantae; phylum Streptophyta; class Pinopsida; order Cupressales; family Taxaceae; genus Taxus; species Taxus wallichiana. The sequence goes on along the minus strand of CM031235.1, from coordinate 714,171,236 downwards.
ATTAAGAATTAGAAGACCATGTGACTCACCCAACTAAAGAAGATGCCTCCTATAAGACGTGACAATACTATTCCATGGGGCTGAAGTTCTTTATAAACAAAATTCTTTAGAAGCGAACTCGTAAAGGCTCAACGCATCCTCCTCAAGATCATGTATAGGTGTCTGATTGTTTCCATTGTAACTATTAAATGTCAATAATGTAGCATGCCTTGCATCCCTACTCAATTCTTAGGGGTATGTAAATTTCACATTCTTGTTTTCAAATGAAGAGGAGTGCTGATATAATCAACATCAAAGTTCCCATAGGGCTAAAAACCTTATAGTTATTGGCATTCAATAAAATCTATAGTTCAACATTAGGAGTTGCACTCACAAATTTGTAGCTCCACACACATTTCATATCATTCTCAATCAACAAGCTCGGTGCTACAACTTTGCCCCTTTCTAATTGGTTGTAATGTCCCCTTTTTCAAACTAATCCATTTGAAGGCTTCTTACCCATTCCACTTCCCGTGAGCAAGAAGAAGATGAACAAGGGAAGCCCTTGGATTATATTTTAGTCTTTCTTTAATTAATAATTATATTTTCTTTTGTATTTCTCTTCTTAAGCAGGTTGACTGTGTTGGAGAGCTTTTAATATAAGCTAAAAGATGAAATAAGCTTCTAAGAGAGGTCGGTCTTGGGGAATCCTCCCTTAAGGACTCTTGGCACCACCATAAGGTTATAAAAGGGGTCGCATAAGTTCATTTTGGGCATGTTTTTGGCTAATATCCTTTTATCTCTTTGGTTCTAGAGCTGGTTGCTCTATTCCAATCCACTAAGGGGCAAAAATCCATTAGTGTGGCAAGCAAGGAGGACGAAACCCTTCCTTGTTGAAGGTTGGAGAACGAAAACTCTCCAATTTGGTGGTGTTAAGGACTCTACAAAGACTATCTTGTTGGTTGGGTAGCTAGGGCATTGAAAGAGAAGAATATCAAGGGTTCTCCATCACTTTTGGCACCCTCTCCTAGGGTGGCAACTTGGGTAGGAGTGTGTTTGGGTGCCTTCTAGGGCATGTTTTGGCATTCCAAGTTGATATTCAGACTTTTCCAAATTTATAAGGCTGATCTATCACTTATTTGGTATTTATTGGGGTTTGGAGACCTCATTTTCAGTCACTTTTGAGAGCTGTACTTCTGCTGTTAATTAATTAATTTCCATCTGTGTTTGGTTGAGTTTTTGAGTGATAATTGCCCTAAAATATTCCTAAAGTGTTTCTACATGTTGTAGATGATGTTAATGGTGATGTTTTGATAAATTATTGCTCTTTCATAGCTGTTGTAAAAATCAGTTTGCTGTGCACTGCTGTTCCATTTTTCAGTTGGCTGGTATAAAAATCAGAATACATTTTAGTTTGGGTTTGTGTGATTTCATTGTTTTTGTGATTCAGCCCTAGAAAGGGACATTATAGTGGTATCAGAGCTTCGGTCTTCCTAGCCTGAGGGTTTTCATGCAAGAAGATAAAATGGTAGATAGAATTTTTGATGATGCTAGATTTGAAAGGCTTGCCCTAGGGCAAGAAAAATTGGCCAAGAAAATGGCTCGACTGATCCATACACTTAAAGATCCGAATGGTGGAAGGAGCTTCTTAAAGGAAGTTAATAATACTCAGCCATCCAAAGTGGACAACATTGCTACACATGGTATGAGGAGTATAAGGCTCTTCCGGAAGTTATTCGTGATGCCCTATCATTTCCGAGTTTGTAGGATGGAGAAAAGATAGAGTGGGCATTGGAACTTGGTCCAAGCCCCGAGCCATGCACAAGGGTCATGGGAAGGATACCCCAACCCTAGAGGAGAAGAGCCCCTTCATGTTAGCAAAGCAAGAAGAGGCTATAGAGCTTGATGAAGAGGGAGCCAAACTCCCAAGTTCGCTATGCAATGGTGGAAATGCCCATCCTTCTAAAAGAGAAAAACTACCTCAGTTGCTGATCACGGAGAAAGAGCAACCCATGGGAGCCCTAGAAGCCCCCATCACCCTTGCCAAAGTGGATCTCTTGACTGATTTTCCAAACAACACCATAAAGACATAAGGGTTTGGAGAAATCATGGGGCATGTGCCAAGGAATGAGAAGGAGATTAAGGAGCATGCAACCCAAGGTAAAAATCTTTTAGTGTTTGATGATGAATTGTTGGTGTCTAATGGTTGCATAGAGCTGAATATTAGTAGAGAAAAATCAGATTTGGGGAAGGAACATGGGGATGGCATTGTTGGAAGTCATACCCATGAAGAAAGGACATTTTTGGGTGCCCATAATTACTTTCAGCCTACTGGAGTTATCCTAATGGCAGTCGAAGAGAAGTTGAAGGTTGAAGCTCAATTGCCAAAGGATAAGGAAGATGAACACTATGAAGACAACTGAAGGTATGGAGGTAATTTGGGTTTGTTGCTTTCTACCGTGCCATTTTAGATTTGTGGTCATAGGCAATTTGTTGAAAAGGATGACCATGGGGCAAGTTTGATGCTTCATAGTAAATCATGGCGAATGGGTATTCCTCATGGTGCTAAGCATGGAGAAAAATCAGAATTGCAAGAGGTTAATACGGCTAAGATTCCTGGTGACTTTGTTGGGAAGCATGCCCGTGGAATAAAGGCCTCTCTTAATGCTCATGTTAATTTTCAACTCGCTGGAAATTTCATGACAATAACCTATGGTAAGCAATTTCATCATCTTTTTAGCAAGGATTTGCTACATTACCTTCATGTTATGTCTTCGCAATGTTTTGGTCCTCCTAAGAAAAGTTCTAACAACTTTGTGAAGATGAAGGGTACCCAATGGGAAGAGGATTCCACTTCAGCCCTAGGAAGTGAACTCTTTGTTGACAATCCTAAACATGACCCACATATTTCAAACTTATTGGTTCCTCCTATGCTGCTGCCATATTTGTATCATGGAGGGCAACATGGTCAATTTGATAAGAGGAAGAACATGTTGAGGGACAAAGGGCACATAGATTCTTCCTTGTGAATTCCAGATTGTTTGTACATAAATTTTTGGGATCCGGGAAATCTTTTGAAGGGTGTTGATATAAAATTGAGGACTGTTGTTAACTACATCCTTATGGCAGCCACAAGAAAGAGGTATTTCTCACCCACAACGAAGGATCTAGTGTTTACATCGGATGCAAGATGGTCTCCAACCACCATCATTCCAATTTTGCATGAGACAATACAATGCTACAACCATGGTAAGATGCTCTTCCTAAATTCACATTTTGGATGGATAGTACTCTCCTTGGACAGCTGTAGGTTGACATTAATGATGAAGCTTTTTGGGTTTAATATGATGTGTGGAAGGGATTTCAAGTATTGCAGTTGTTGCACCCTTCCTATGTTACTAACATCCAAGATTTTTGAGTTAGAAATGCTATACTACAGCCATGATGGGTTGTCCTTTCCAAATTTATGTATGGGGCTGTGCATATCTTCCATGGACAGTGAGAGAAAGGCAGGTTTGGAGATGCTCTTTCCACTTAATATGATGGGTAAGAGGGTTCACACATTGAGATTGAGCAAAGCCAACATCCCAACATCTTTGGCGTTGCTTAGGAAGAAATTTAGAGTTGTACATGGATACTACACCCACTCATCTGCACTCCTAGGGTCTGATCCAAACCCAATTGTGAAGAAAATTCAGTGGGGTAGCTTGAAGACAACAATTGGAAATCCAAATCAACAAGGTAACAACCATCCAAAAGAGGTGAGCATAAGTATGGGTATGTATTGTTTACATCTTATGTTGGAATTCAATGATAAAGGGAAGAAGACAATGCTTCAAGATAGAATGGATGAAGTCCCAAGCATGGTTATCATGAAGAAGGAAGAGGCATATCTTCCGAACACTCCATGCATAAGAACTAGCAATGTCTACTCTTGGGTAAGGTGCTTCATGGTGATAATTTTTGGTTGGTTCCGGACATGCATATTATTACCTCCTTGTGGGGAACACTTGAAGAATTATGTGCAAATTGGAGCTTTCTTGTTGAAAGCCATCTTCTATGCTAAGTTGGGGTAAGTATGGGCTGCAAGAATCTTGAGTTGAGGGCCAATATGTCTTCTGATTTCAACAATAAACTAGCTGATCTTCATTTTCTAGCTTATGTAAGACAATTTTCAGTCCCTACACTACTCATGAATTTGCCTTTTTCCATAAGATTTCAGTTTGATAGTTGTTATGCCATTGTCATAAGGTTGAACATGCAAAAATCAGATTTGGGACTGCCATTAGCAGTCATGAACAATCTGTGAACTTACATTTTCAAAGGGAATTCCATCATGGGTTGATGTGGGAAGAAGGTTACAGCTGAAAGGAAGAAACAAATCAGATTTGATAGCCCTGATTTGGATAAGATTCCATGAGATTTATGGCTGTAGTGAATTGTTTCCAATCCATTCACAATCTGATTTGTGTCTTGTAATAAGAGGAATAGTTGGTCAAGTTGATTATTCATCCATTTCTTGCTCTATGATGGAAACTATAGCAGATTGGAAGGATTTTGGTACAGCTGGGTATGCAAAGGAAGGAGTTGTCACTACTGTTTTTGAAGTGGAAGATGAAGAAAACTTCGTGAGGAGAGAGGGCAACAGAGCAATAGAGGTATGAGTTTGTTTGGGTTGAATCTCCTTCATTTGATAGGCACAAAATCCAGATTATGGGAGCACTTCAATATGTTCCTCCACTTGGATATGATGACATTTGGGAATATGAGTTTGCAATTGTTTGAGGGCAAGCAATTTCGGGAAGGGAGGACTGTAATGTCCCTTTTTCGAACTAATCCATTTGAAGGCTTCTTGCCCATTTCACTTCCTCAGGCAAGAAGAAGATGAACAAAGGAAGCCCTTGGATTATTTTTTAATCTTTCTTTAATTAATAATTGTATTTTCTTTTGTATTCCTCTTCTTAATCTGGTCAGCTAGGTTGGAGAACTTTTAATATAAGCTTAAAGATGAAATAAGCTTCTAAGAGAAGTAGGTCTTGGGGAATCCTCCCTTAAGGACTATTGGTGCCACCATAAGGTTATATAAGGGGTCGCATAAGCTCATTTTGGGCATGTTTTTGGCTAATATACTTTTATCTCTTTGGTTCTAGAGCTGGTTGCTCTATTCCAATCCACTAAGGGGCGAAAATCCATTAGTGTGGCAAGCAAGGAGGATGAAACCCTTCCTTGTTGAAGGTTGGAGAACAAAAACTCTCCAATTTGGTGGTGTTAAGGACTCTGCGAAGACTATCTTGTTGGTTGAGTGGCTAGGGCATTGAAGGAGAAGAATATAAAGGGTTCTCCATCACTTTTGGCACTCTCTCCTAGGGTGGTGACTTGGGTAGGAGTGTGTTTGGGTGCTTTCTAGGGCATGTTTTGGCATTCCAAGTTGATATCCAAACTTCTCCAAATTTATAAGGCTGATTTATCACTTATTTGGTATTTATTGGGGTTTGGAGACCTCATTTTCAGTCACCTTCGAGAGTTGTGCTTCTGCTGTTAATTATTTTCCAGCTGTGTTTGTGGTTGAGTTTTTGAATGATAATTTCCCTCAAATATTACTAAAGTGTTTCTACATGTTGTAGATGTTGTTAATGGTTATATTTTGATAAATTATTACTTTTTCATAGCTGCTGTTCCAAAAACCAGTTTGTTGTGCACTGTTGTTCCATTTTTCAGTTGGCTGGTATAAAAATTAGAATATATTTCAGTTTGGGTTTGTGTAATTTCATTGTTTTAGTGATTCATCCCTAGAAAGGGACAATAAATTGGCTGCATCTGAAATCATCATCATATTCATGACCTCCTTGTGAGCCCTCAATTAACAAAAGTACAAATATGGTTGAAAAATAATGTTGGATGGTTAGAATCATAATTCAAAAGATTGTTATCAGCAATTAATCGGCAGGCCAAAATTTGACTCGGAAATCGGGAATCAGTGATTTCTCGGCAATTTATCGGCATTAATCGGCGACTTTATCGCTACTTTAAAAAACATTTAAATTCATAAAATACACTTAAATTAAATGTAAAACATTGGTATATTACTTATATTACCAATGTTTCATTTAGCTTTACCAATGTTACACGAACTATACCAGAAATCGTGATTCAAGAGGCTGAGACTCTGAGTTATTTGAGTTCATGCATAAAACAAATTCGAATGCAAGGAAAATAAATGAAAGCAAGCTCAAATACACGAACTCGAGAATGTTAGACACCTGCAGGCTGCAGTTAATGTCAATTCGTATGAGCAATGAAGTTGAACATTGATAATAAATAAAAACAAATGTATAATAGTAAAATAAAGCTAATCGTGGTCGAAACCCTAGCAAAACACAGGGGATGAATTCGCGCAGGAGAAATTCAACCCTAAACGCTTTGAAATGAACTCGTTTTTTTCAGTTTTGACGTTTTATACCTAAGCAACGATTTTCCATGATTTTTAAACCGATTTTCCACGATTTTTCTTGAAATTTCTTGCCAGAAATCGCCGATTTATCGAGGGAAAAATCGCGATTTTCCCAAAGATAAATCGTTTTCCCTCTAGCAAAAGATAAATCGCGATTATCGGCCGATAAATCGCGATTTCTGTATCGAGGTTAGACTGACCATGTAGTTTGTCATGGAAGCTAGGCCATCAAACAATGTATCTTAAACATACCCAAGAGCCAAGACTAGTCTTTATTGCATTCTAAGCATAGCTACCAAAGTTCGGTTGAACCTTGACAAGGTTTGATCTGAAACAAACATTTGGGGCAGACCAAATCAATCTGGTTGATATGAACCTATTTTTTTAAAGTTGAAAAATATTTTTTTGACATATAATCTGTAATATCTCAAATTTCAATGATTTTACCATAGTTACCAAATCTGGCCACATCTGCACAAAATCAGGTTGGATCTGGATTTTTCAGCCGACCCAGATAAATTCGGTCTGGGTTGGCAAAAAAATCAGTTTTTGTTGCAAAAGAAGACTCCCAACACCCTCATAAATTATTTAATATTAAATATATTAACATTTTATATTACGTTATTAATGTTTTTCTTTGTATTTGTCAATTTTTGCATATTTATAAATTATGCTCATATATAATATGTATATTTTCTGCATCAAAATTTTCCAAACTTTTTCAAGAGTTCCAGAGTTTCGGATTTTTGCCCTTCCAAACGGATCCGGATTTCTGACTTGGTAAACATGGTTTTCACAGATGTGTTTACTGTCCAACCGTGAATTAAACTTCAAATTGGTGGAGATTAGAATGCAATTAGTTCCGAATCAGTGTTCTTATTACTGGAAATGAACCAATATAATAGCTGTATAAACAGAGGTCGAAACAACAAAGATCAATAACCACAAGTCAATTGACGCAAGAAGTTTTACCCTGGAAACCTCAGTGTGGGGAAAACCAGCTGGAAGTGGCAAATGCTCAAATCGCTCCTCCCCTTGGCCAAAGTACTTACAAAGAGCTTTGATAGCGCATATAACAATCACCCTAGGGCTACAATCACTGTGCTTCTCTCTGCACCGAATGAATTCTGTTCCTACGACCAACTAAAACTCACTAACTTTTCCTCACACTGACATGTCCACTTGTACAAAAGTGAATCCTATAATGGCACTGCTAATGTTTTCTATGAAAGTTATGGGTAATTGAATTTCCTCCAACTGTTTAAAACATTGCACTCCAAATAGCTTGTAATACTTCACCATTGGGGTTATCCACAGTTGATGGTATCCTATTCCTTGCATTAATCCATGATAAGTCTCCGTTCGATTTTCCTTTCATAAACAAATCTGAGACGGGCATAATTTATTTGCAAAATTGTTGAGCTCAAGAAAGAATCAAAGGCAAGCTGCACTTATTATTTAAAAGATCACACCCAGAATATAAAGACATATTTTTGGTAGCTCACATTTTATTACCCTAAAGATCTTTCTATTGTTTTGTGGATTTGATTTTGGAGCTGCACACATTTTTTGAATTTTTTTAATATCTATTTAAAACTCACAGACTTCATTTAATTCCAATGTCAGTTCTAATTGCACCAGGGCTTCATCAATTTAAAGTAAGCAATCAAAAACCAGAGGGCTTTGTTTTTCCAAAATTGTTTCCATTAAGGTTTAACATATTGTTCATCTTTCTAGCACTCATTTTTTAATTTATAATTTTACAGGAACTATCTTTCCCTTTCCATTCCTCTGCATTTGGCTATTTGACCAAACAAAGCCTTTATTTTTGCCTTTGATTTTAATTTTTTTCTTAGCAGCTATACTTGGGTGAGCGTCTACATTAGTGTTTGCTGTTAATTTTGCTTACAAAGACACATGGTTAAACTTGAAAAGATGGGAATAAAAGTTTCAGTCTCTCTAGTATTTACGCTGTTCTAATGTACTATTTAGCACTTACATTTCTAGACATTCAATCTTTCACAAAACCTAGCTATCTTACCCACACCCCTACATCCTGGAATGATCTGTTACTTAGAATGCTGTACTTTTCTCTTCTACAATATGTTCAAATAGATTCACCTCTTAGATCTGGATGATTTCTATCACATGAGCTGTTACAAGTGCTTAAATTTTGAGTCACAGATGCTAGAAATCTATTTGTCGCCTCTCTTTTAACTCGTTGATCATTTTTGCTTCTGTGCTTCCAATGCGATCTCGCTCATAGGATTTAATACTATGCTTCGAGTAAATGTCAATGCTGCTTTGATTCAATATTACATTTTTTGACAATATACTGATTTGACTATTATTGAATGTGTCCAGAACTCTGGGCCATTTTTCGATACATCGGGTGCAGGAATCACCGGGCCAGTTAAATTGAAAGGTTTCAATGGTGTGGACAAAGATTTGTCCTCACAACAATGGGCATATCAGGTTTCATCTTAAATCTTCTATCCTTATTCAGTTATTGATTACATTAACATTATTGACATGAGCTACAAGAGTGACAAAAGAATAATGGCAAGTTGATTATATCTTTGTTATAGGTTGAGGTGAATATATTTTTCATCTCGAGGCTTGGAATTAATGTGTGGTCAACATGTGATTTTTTTTGCAGTAGCCTTTGTTTCAGTTATTTTGGTAAAAAAGAAAATGCTGCTTGTAGTTAAAGTTCTTTGGAATTGAGTACAATAGAAGTCGGACTTCAATTATGTCTGACAATGAAGCTAGCTAGCTTGTTGTTATCATCTATGATTATGACTTCTCTCTGTTTTGTTTGTTTGCAACTGCAGATTGGACTGAAAGGTGAACAGTTACAGTTTTATACAGGCGAGAACCAAGCTACTGCACCATGGATTGCAGGAGGAGACCTTCCTAAGAATCAGCCTATGAAATGGTACAAGGTTAGGAAACAATCCATTTCAATTATGCATTTTTGTTAGATTTAAGTGGGTACTAATTGATAATCTTCCTAGCAAGATTAATAGTAGCATCCAAAATGTTGATAATATATTATATAAAAGTTTGGGAGTACTAATTTCTTGTTTCTGTGTGATACACATGGATGGGCATTTCTTGTTTTTGTGTGATACACAAGGATGGGCATTTCTTGTTATACTCCTGTGTTTGAGAGTGTACTTTGAAAAATGAATGTGTTGCTTTTCCATAATCCACTTCACGGGTCTTATTCTTACGAGTGTGTAAATGTGTGAGATAGAGATCCCTAAATCGCTTATAAAGAACATGAAAATTATTATCTGTCAATAAGAACAGAGAGCCTACAGGGAATTTTATTCAATATACAACTGTTATAGAATGAAGTATTCATTTTCCTTTCAAGTTGTATTTGCAATTTAAAACAAAAATGAGAAATAATTTAGATCTCAAAACTATTTAAGAGGTATCATCTGATGTCAGGCTTTGCATCTCTTGACGTTATGTCAGTTTATCAGCTTCATAAACAGGACCTGCTAGTATGTGCTTAAAAGAAACTTTTATCATTTTTTTGGAGATCAAAGTAGCAGAGGGTACTCAAAGCAAGTGAATTTTGCTAGTATGTTATTGAGAGAAACTTTTGAATATTTTTTCAGCGACCAAAGTAGCAGAGGGAACCCAAAGCAAATGATTACAATGAAAGAGTTTTGCATTAAGTATACCTCTACTCGACTGATTAACTGCAGAAGTACATATTTAAAATACCTTTACACTACCTTGCATTGCTCAATCAAAAGCCTGGATTTCAGTACCTTCTTACTCCTTAAGGTGCCTAAAGGTCTGTCTGTTCAATAAAAATCCAGATAGAGAAAAATGAATGATGTCAATCAGTTCACAAGAGAAAATGAGTGTTCTTACACCTACGTGACTGATTAACTGAAAAAGAACAGATTTAAAATATCTTTACACTATCATACACTGAGCAATAAAAACCCAGATTTCAATATTTTCTTCCTTATTAAGATGCCTTAAGGTCTGTCTGTTCAATAAAAAGCCTGAGAGGGTGAACAATGAAAGGCGGCAATCAGTTCACGAGAAAAAATGAGTGTTCTTTGAGATTGATAATATTTTAACCAAGCCTATGAAATGAAATAGACAATATCATTCTAATCAAGCCTATAATATAGACCTCCCCCCTCTCTATATAGCCAATAGTAAAGTTAAGCTGAAAGCTATTTGTACAGCCTTCTAACACCTTATTCCCTGACAACATGAATATGTAGTGGCAGCTATCATTAGATTGACTGAAGATATCTAAGGCAGTGTCTCTTACAAGGATATTGCGGTGCAAGAGCTATGTTAGAGAAGGGGCCTTTAAATTAGGGTTGCTCTTGAAATGATTTTGAGGGGCTTGCAGCAGTCCATTGTCTTGTAGAGTTGGAAGGCTGTTTCATTCTTCTATATGCAATTGTTGCATTGACTGAAGCACTTGTAGATACAGGAAGGGAGAAGAAAAATGATATAATGTGGTGTTTAGACTGTTTCCAGTTACAGTTTCATTCATTCTGAAGATCTTAGTTAATGCATTGCTTATAATTTAATCCAACAGACAGTAAATCTTCATTTCTAAATTTAGCCCAAAATGTAGATTTTGAACAGTAAGTAGCACAAATGTGTATAATTTGCTATTTACTAACTAGATCGACCCCACATTGGAAACATCTAGTAATAATGCCATTACTTTGATGGCAGAACACTTTTGATGCTCCAGATGGTAATGACCCTATTGCTTTAAACCTCTCGGGCCTGGGAAAGGGAATTGCCTGGGTGAATGGGCAAAGTATTGGACGATATTGGCCCACCTATATCGCTCCTGCAAGTGGTTGTACTGATTCCTGCGACTATAGAGGAGGTTACAGTTCTGGTAAATGTCAAAGAAATTGTGGCCAACCATCACAAGAACTGTAAGAAGTCCAACACTCCTACCTCTTATCAGATTTCGATCCTTACAATCTTACTTCTGGACTTCAAAATGGAAAGTTTGTTTGCTTAAGCATGAGGGGTAAATAACCATTCTTTTTAACATGTTTAAAGAGGCATTTGGAATTTTATTGCTTTTACTCTCAGATATCACATTCCTCGTTCTTGGGTTCAACCGACTGGCAACGTACTTGTGCTCTTTGAAGAAGTGGGTGGAGATCCTACTCAAATCTCATTCATGACTAGGACTGTAAAAACTGTGTGTTCCCATGTGTCAGAGACACATCTTCCACCTGTGGATTTATGGCATGTAATTGCAAAGAGTGGATCAGAAGGACCAAACCAAAGCCAGAACTTCGGTTGCATTGTCCATCATCTGGCCAAGTCATCTCATCCATCAAATTTGCAAGTTTTGGAACACCCAAAGGGAAATGCGGAAGCTTCATTCATGGTCGTTGCAAGACCAACACTGCAGTGTCCATTGTAGAACAGGTATTAATTCTAGTTTTTCCATCTAATCGTTCAATCAAAAATTCGAATTAATTGTATGATAAGATTGCAGCCACAACATATTTATTTGAAGTTTCAGTTCTTGTTTTTCGTTAATTTTTGTATGGGTTATATTGCAGGCCTGCATTGGGCGACAAAGTTGCTCAGTAGAGGTTTCAATAGACAAATTTGGAGATCCTTGTGCATGCACTACTAAAAGTCTGGCAGTGGAAGCTAGCTGCTCCTGGTTGAAAATTATCAATCATTCTATTTGTTAAATAAATAATTTTATTCAGTGAAGGCATATTACAATGATACTTGGGTGTAAACACCAACATGTTCAATGCCTACAGAGGCCCTCAAAATAAAACAATAAGAAGGCAAAAGTACAAACAGGGAAAACTTCAGCCCGAGGCTGGAATTATTAGTAGGACAACAAAACAAAAAGTAAACCCCTTTACTGAATCCAGGACACAATGGGAATCAATTACCATGTGATTGGTCATTGTTCCTTTCCGATATTTCTTTCCCTTTGTGTTCATGGTGTGTGTGGCAAACCCAGTGATGAACATGTTTCTTAATGTCTTTGATGTTCTCGGCCTCTCTTTGCATCTCTTCGTTGATGTTGTCAAGGTTGTAAGTGTTTGTCGTTACTGTCTGCAGTGAGTTTGTTGCAATTTCCATGGTTCTCCTACTTCAAACAACATAGTTGTGGATTCTCCCTGTATCATCACTCATGCTTTCTAATAGCTGCAATTGGGTTATTGCCAGTTCTCTACCATCTTCCTCGACCCTGCCAAGGTCTTATCTGACGGCCATGAGCTTTTGGTGGACATGCTGCAGCCATTCCATCATCCTACAAAGCAAATGATTTTGAACCCTTTAAGCTGTTTTTATTTTGTGCTATTTCATCAGAGATCTCTCTCATTCCATTCCTTGTCTCCATGAGAAGACTATAATTACTAAGAGCGTGGATGTTTGGGGCTTGAATGTTATGTTGGGCAAAAGGCATCTCCTGGGCACCTATTGAAGACTCTCCTCTATCCAATCTGGCCTTCTGCCCTTGTTACTAACTGATAACTTGCCTCTATTGCTTGTTCTCTTATTGCTACCTTCCATCTTGTCATTCTAAGCAAGTCTCAAGCTAGTAACAGAAAAACCGTATGGAGATAATTGATTGAAGATAACATTGTTCCTTTCTTTCCATAAATGAAAAAGAATCTCAAAACAAAATATATGCCAAACTTGGTTAAAATGTGCAGGTAACATGGCCAAGTCCCCAAAGAGCATCATTTTCTAGGAAAAGAAATACACATGAAACAATTGAAAACGGGTATGAATCCGCCTCGAGATTGATTGTGCTTGAGAGTTGACAAAATGAACATAAAGGATTATGCACCCTAAGATGGACAAGGTGACTATCAACATGTATACCTTGGTGTACTATACATCAAAGGAAATGTGCATGTTTGGGTTCAATGGTTGCTTACCAAAATTTGGAAAATTTTCTATCCCAAGTTTGAACAGAGCAATTGAATTTCTAGTGAGCATTCAAGGCTTTCACTTGAATGTTTTACAAAGAGCATTTGATAACCAAGTCGGGGTTGTATACCCTAGTGTACTATACATCAAAGGAAATGTGCATGTTTGGGTTCAATGGTTGCGTACCAAAATTTGGAAAATATTCTACCCCAAGTTTGAAGAGAGTAATTGAATTTCTAGTGAGCATTCAAGGCTTTCACTTGAATGTTTTACAATGAGCATTTGATAACCAAGTTGGGGTTGTATACCTTGGTGTACTATACATCAAAGGAAATGTGCATGTTTGGGTTCAATGTTTGCATACCAAAATTTGGAAAATATTCTACCCCAAGTTTGAAGAGAGTTATTGAATTTCTAGTGAGCATTCAAGGCTTTGACTTGAATGTTTTATAGAGAGCATTTGATAACCAAGTCGGTGTTTGTTCCAAAGTGAAAAGGAGTCTATACAAGTTATTTTCAGTCAATCCACAATCTGGCATGAGGTTTTCATTTGCGAAAGAACTTTTAATCTCAAAAATAGGCTCTAGGTCATTGGTATTTTAAAAATACTACTTGTAAAAAATTGTCTAAAGTATTTATTCGCGATATTTCAACCCACTCAAGGGTTCCATCTATAGGTAGCATTGACGTGTTACATAAGTTGATTAAGAGCTCATTATATAGATAAATCCTGTCAAATACAAGATGTTGCAAAGGGATTGACTAGAAAATATTAAAAGCTATTAGTTGTCACAAGAAATTTTATTAAATGTATGTAGCCATTAAGAAAATTTAATTAAATTAAATATAACTAGTTGTTGACTTATTAATTTCAAATACCTAGTTACAAACATTAGTTAATGTCACAAACTAAAAACATAAAGTAAAATAATTGAACCCACTAATCAATAGAGTAATAAATTAATTTTCCAAGGTGAGGGGTGCACAATTGATGTCACTCTGCTCATACACCTGCATACTACTCATTCAAACCTTATCTCATACATTAGACAGCCCTAATTTTTGTATCAAAAATCATCAAGCAATTCATCCAAACTTGAAGCTTGCTAAGTCAAGGTGTCTAAGGATCTATCATAACTAGTTTGCTGGAAATTGAATTGAATCAATGTCAAAATTAGAATTATCCACACAAACAAACGTCTAGAAACAAAGGAATGAATTGGAAAGTTTCTTCACATGAAATTGGTCTTCAAAAACCTTTGGTTGATGTTTCCAACCATTGGCATGCATTATGGTCTTCTTCACAATCCATTGTTTTGCAAAAACACCTTTTGATATTGTAAAGTACTAGTATCCCTTTAACTACTGTATTATATATTTTCATGTCTCTATCAAGCATTTGTATCCACAAATAATGCTCAGTCACTTACTATCTATGTTTCTTGTTTCACCTTATAGATGTAATTGTATTCTTGTCTTATGGAAGGTCAAATCATTCAAAAGCATTGCTAGTAGTTTAGTCAGGCATCCTTTATGATCTAACTTTGTCTACTACTCTTTATCTCACATGTCCTGTCTAATCCTTTAAGACATGATGCTCAACCGCATGCTCAAGATCATTCAATCAAAAACCACTATTAAGGTACTTCAACTTTGAAACTTAAACTTCCTCAAAGACTAGGCTAGAACATGAAACATTGAGATTTGGTAATAGATAACAAAATCAATTACCCTATTACAATCGTTATACCATATAGTTTTTGGTGACGAATCAATTTGGAGTCCAATTAAGCAAAATTCCTTCTTAACGTTTAACACCATGTCTTCTAGCCCTGTTTTGAACAATTTTACGTGTAGTTTTCTAATGACTTAGTCTCTTGAGACTCTACTAAGCTTTTCAGATACCCTTTTCCACGTTTAGGAAGATCCCCAAGTTTTATTACTCAATTATTTACAGATTATTCCCAATTCAAGTTTGTCTAGGTCTAATTAGGTCTGTGCCGAATTTAGATAGTCCCCTCCTATAACTATCATAAATATCTTCTTTGCGTGACTATGAAAAGATACAAAACCTTTTCAATATGATAGTAGACTCCCTCAAGACTATTACTTTCAAATCTTAGGTTCTAACTCACTCAAATACCAAAGATACAACAATTTTAGGCTAAACCCTAGTTGAGGGTATGTATAAACCCAATAGGAGGAATTTTTGCTTGATTTTATTTTATTCACCTTTTCAAATCACATAACCACTTCCATGAGCCACGAGGAACCTTCCTACAACTCTCCCATTCGATGATTAGGTCTGAGAATGTTTGTATAAACATGTACAATAAGCTTTATGTGGATTTACACTGAAAGTGACAGAGACACATACATCATTCAAGGTAATTACTAGATATTATGAACTCTTACCACAATTTTGGTATCTCAACCCTTAATAAACATCAAACAATCTCAAATACTTATGATGGGTTTACAACAAATTCTTAATATTTTGTTCTTCTACAATCTCACTTAGCAAAGTTTCTCACACTTACAACTAAACTTTTATTGAAGCTCTCATAATAGTACTTCTTTATACCCATTTCTTAACAACACACATTTAATTTTCTTCATATATTTGCATGCCTCTCCTTAGTTTGAATGACATATGATTTCCTTCAACATGCACAATCACAACCAACTTTCAAACACAAATCTTATGTATATGAAACATGGATCATGAATTGCCTATTCTAGGATTAATCTTGTCATGTTATGAAGATCACTACCACAATATTACAAAGTTGTCACTATCAAAGCATGCACATCATAGGAGAGTAACAAAGTCATGTACACCATTAACACACAATCAAGATTCTCATTGTTTTATTGATAAGTGTCTTACAAAATTTCATGGACATGCACAAATCATATTGATCCTTCATGGCTCCTTTCTTCTGATTACAACCTCTCCACACCTAATCTATCTACATTACCTGCTTCTACATGACTAATTACTCTTCCTTTATAGGTTGTTTTACTTCCACCAAGAGTGCCCGCTTCAAAGAAGACTCAACCAAATTTCCAACTTTAGCTCCACCAAATCTAACTTTTCCAACTTATTCCCTCAAAATATTGACTCAAATCTAGAATAGGCTTTATCTTCATCTCCGTCTACGTTGAAAACAATCTAGAAGATATCTTAAGGTGAATTTGCATTTACATGGAGGTGCATTTACATTCACAACATATATTAGTGCACATGACTATTTCAAAATAGTTTTAAATCCTTTACAAATGCTCATGGTCCTTATGCAAATTTTCAAACTACACAATTGGAGGGAAAGTTCAAAGGACTCCTATAGACCTATTTGACTTTCTACCGACTCCTAAGAGCCTTATTCCATCCATTGAAGACATATTTATAAGATTTGTATAAGTGTTTTTGATGCTCCTGCATCAGACTCCCTAGATGGGTTGAAATTTGAGCTCATGTTCAAATGTAAGATATAATTTCGGCTTCCTTGTTTTCCAATTGTACTAAATTGATTCAACTCTTTTGATTTCATTGATGTTTTATTCTTTGTCGCATTCTCTCTTCTTCTTCATGGTTCTATCCTCCAAGATGAGGATATCTTCTTGTAGCTTTTACATTTGAACTTTTTCAAGAGCTCTCCTCTCTATGCTCTTTACTTCCATAATCAACAAACTTGTACACACATAGTCAAATGAACTATTAAATGTAAAAATTTAGACCTTTGAGTCTCATCAAATTCTTCTTAACACCTGTTTTTGTTCTTCTTCTTGAATTACTTGATTTTCTTTAGCTTTCACTCCTTCACAATTAGCTTTCACATTTTTCTCTTTATCATTTACTCTTGTCATTGTAAATCAAGGGTTCTAATGCCTTTATCTATGCTTCTAGCTATTCTTCATTTTCATAAGTGAATAAATTAGTCAATCATTTTGCTGATTCATTTTCAAAACCTGCAGTCACACACTCAAAAGCAATGTTAGAGTAAAAAACATGAGGCAAAATTGCCCCACCTGGAGCTTCTTTTGATTCCACTTCCTCCTCTTTATCCTTGAGAGAGGCTAGAAATGTTTCTATGACCTCTTCATGCTAATTTGTATCTTCCACAAGGAGTACTTCTTTCACCATCTCTTCTTCAATTGCTATCTCTTTCTTTCTCATGACCTTATAGGCATTTTGTTCTCTCTTTATCAAAGCAATCAATCTTTGTTTTATTCTTCTTTTGACAAGTGGCTCAATTGGTCACTTTACTCTTCTCTTCATCCTCCATCCATAATGTCTTTTCCCATCTGTTGTACTATAAACTCCAATCTCTCTAACCTTGCTTTCAACTCCATCTTCTTTTTCTCAAACTCTAAATCTTCACTCTTCATTGCTTTCCTCATTTTCTTGCCCTTCTCTCTCTATTCTTTATTTTCACAATACCTCACCTAGGTATTTTTCACCCCAATCTTTTGGTATTCTCTCGAAGGTTGATCATACATTCTTGAGTTCTACTAAACTCTTCCTCTTTCAAGCTTCAATGAGCTTACTTGAGGGCAATTGCTGCAACTAGTCTTCTTCCACTTCTTACCTCATGTCCTTGGAGTCTTATGATGGGAAATGTCTACATCCAACCTTAATTTCTTTGCTTAGTTCAATAACAACTTTAAAAAAGCACCATAACAAACTAAATTACAAAACTTACTCAAATTGATCATAGATGTCACCAAACTCGGATGTCACCTTTCTCATACACTTGTATACTACACATTCAAACCTTATTTCACATATCAAATTGCCCCGATTTTTGTATCAAAAATCATCAAGTAATTCATCCAAACTTGAAGCTTGCTAAGTCAAGGTGTTTGAGGATCTTTCATAACTAGTTTCCCTATCATTGAATCAAATCAATGTCAATATTAGAATTATCCACACAAACAATCATCTAGAAACAAAGGAACAAAGGGCTGAATTGGAAAAATTTCACATGAAATTGGTCTTCAAAGACCGTTGGTTGATGTTTCCAACCATTGACATGCACTATGGTCTTCTTCACAGTCCATTGTCTTGTAAAACACCTTCCTTGATCTTGTAAAGTACAAGTATCCCTTTAACTATTGCATTATATCCTTTCATATGTCTCTATCATGCATTTGTATCCACAAATAATGCTCAATCACTTAAACACTATCTATCTTTCTTGTTTCACCTTATAGATGTAATTGTATTCTTGTCTTATGGAAGGTCAAATCATTCAAAATCATTGATAATAGTTTAGTTACACATCCCCAATGATCTAACTTTGTCTAATACTCCTTATCTCATGTGGCATGTCTACTCCTTTAAGACATGATGCTCAACCTCATGCTCAAGAACATTCAATTTGAAACCACTGTTATGGTACTTTAACCTTGAAACTTCAAATTCCTCAAAGACTAGGCTAGAACATGAAACATTGAGATTTGGCAATAGATAACAAACACAATTACCTTATTACAATCATACCACCATGTACTCTCTTGTGAGGAATCAATTTGGAATCCAATCAAGAAAATTCCTTATTAACGTTTAGCACCTAATCTTATCATTGTCTTCTAGGCCTATTTTTGAACAAATTTAGGTGTAGTTTTCTAATGAATCAGTCTCTTGAGACTATAATAAACTTTTTAGATACCCTTTCGATGTTTAGGAAAATCGTCAAGTTTTATTACTCAATATTTATAGATTATTCCCGTTTGTTTGTCTAGGTCTAATTAGGTCTCAGGCTTTGAATTTAGATTGTCCCTTGCTATAATTGTCATAAATATATTCTTCAGTGTAACCATGAAAAGCTACAAAACCTTTTCAATCTGATAGTAAATTCCCTCAGGATATTTCTTCCAAATCTTAGGTTCTAACTCACTCAAGTGGCGGAGATACAACAATTTTAGTCTAAATCCTAGTGTAGGGTCTGTATAAACTCGATATGAGGAATTTTGATTTATTTTATTTTATTCACCTTTTCAAATCACAAAACCACTTCCATGATCTTTGAGGAACCTTCCTATAACTTTCCCATTCAATGATTAGGCTTGAGAATTCTTGTATAAACATGTACAATAAGCTTTATATGTATTTACACTAAAAGTGACCGAGACATAGGCATCCTTCAAGGTAATTATATGATATTGTGAAATCTTACCAAAATATTGGTTTCTCAACCCTTACTAAACATCAAACAATGTAAAATACTTATGAAGGATGGGTTTACAACAAATTCCTCATATTTTGTTGTTCTGAATCGACTTAGCAGAGTTTCTCACACTTACAACTAAACTTGCATTGAAGCTCTCATAACAATACTTCTTCATACCTGTGTCTTAACATCACACTTGTTTAATTTTCTTCATATATTTACATGTTTCTCCTTAGTATGAATGACATATGATTTCCTTTAACCTGCACATTCACAATAGACTTTCAAACACAGAGATCTTATGTATATGAAACATGGATCATGCATTGCCTATTCTAGGATTAATGTTGTCATGTTATGAAGATCACTACCATAGTATTAAAAACTTGTCACTATCAAAGGATGCATATCATAGGATACTAACAAAGTCATGTACACCATTGACACATAATCAAGATTCTCGTTGTTTTATTGATAAGTGATATGCCTTACAATGTTTTATGGACATGCACAAATCCTACCAAGCCTTCATGGCTCTTTTCTCTTGATCACAACCTCTCCACACCTAATCTATCTGCATTACCTACTCTTACATGACTAATTACACTTCCTTTATAGTTTGTTTTACTTCTACCAAGAGTGATCCTCTCCAAAAAAATTACTCAACCAAATTTCCTAGTTTAGCTCCACCAAATCTAACTTTTCCAACTTAATTCCCTCAAAATATTGACTCAAATATGGGATAGGCTTTATCTTCATCTCCATCTACGTTGAAAACAATCTAGAAGATGTCTTAAGGTGAATTTACATTTACATGGAGGTGCATTTACATTCACAACACATATTAGAGCACATGACCATTTCAACATAGTTTTAAATCCTTTACAAATGCTCATGGTCCTTATGCAAACTTTTAAACTACACAATTGCAGGGAAATTTCAAATGACTCCGATAAACCTATCTCACTTTCCAATGACTCCTAAGAGCCTTATTCCATCTTTTGAAGACATATTTACAATAGTTTTACAAGTCTTTCTCGATGCTCCCGCATTAAGAATATCATGTTGATCATAGGCCTCCACTCGTGACTTAGGCATAATCCATCATCTCTATTAATGTTCCTCTCACGTTTGCTAATTTCCACAACTTTTCTATGAGGCTTCTTTAGATAATGATCTTCACCATCGAGGCCTTAACATCCTCAAATTCATATGTTATGCTTGGTGGAAAAATTGTTTCAGCTAACATTGATTATTTGATCATCTCATATTTCAAGTCTTCATTGCGTTCTCTAACCTTGTAGTGATCAATCTTATTGTCCCCCTAATATATGGAATACCACATGAATGATCAATTATATATACTCTACTTTTTAACTTAGGTTCCAATTGAGCTTTAGTTGATCTCAACATGTGTCATAACTTCATGTTGGGGATGAAGATAGATTTGATGTTTCAAAATATTTGCAATCTTTAGGAGATGCCCCGATGCATGAAAAGAATGCTTGTGGAGCCCTCGTTGCATCCTACAACCTCAAATTTTTTCCATGATTAACCTCAATGTGACAAAAGGCTCTAGCGATATGTTTTATTTTGTACCCATTCTTCTCAAACACATATATCAAATATTTAATTTCTTGCTCAAGATTCTTTTTGTTTGATATCCTAAAATATTTGATGGTTCGAGTCCTTATAACACCAACTTTTTACCCTAGGTGGTGGTGAAAGCAAGAATGCAAATAGAGATCGGGATGGATACCTATCGAGTCAAAGCACCAATACCTTTCATAGAAACAAGGACATCCAAGAAGGATAACTTCCCTCACACTTTACCTCATTCTTGAACTTGATGTAATTAAAGAGGTTGTTGATGTAATGTGGAATTATTTTATCTTACACCGTAACCCATGTCTTGATTAACATTTTTATCATTGACATACCGAATTTTCCACCACTCGGGCTTGAGTGGGAATGAATGGATAGCATTCTTCTCTAATTTCTCCACGAATGAATTGGCCACCACCGATGAAAGGAGAGAGCCTATTATAACCCTTTTTATCCGATCAAGGAAACTAAGAACATGATTTCCTGTGAAAAAATCCACGCATAACTTTGATCCACTTTTTAAAGTCTAGGGCATTTGCTTACCAAGACTTTAGATTACCTCACTCAAGTTTAGGGCACTTTGATGCACTAAACTCACTCACGCAAATGGAATGCCATAGTAAGACACAACTAGAGATTACCAAAGAGAGTGAGTTTAGAGAGACCTTGATCTAAAACCATCCTTATCCCAAAGCAACTAAGGCTTAATCAACTCTCAGAATTTCCATGGACTTTGAGCCACCAAGGAGTCATCAAGTTTCCATGGAACCTAAGTGAACAATGATGTTTGAAAATATAGACATTTCTAGGTTTTTTTTTCGAAGAAGCCACCATAAGATTTGAATGATGATGAAAAATCTTCCGGTCTACTCTCCTTCAAGGGTACAAATAATCAATTTTGGCCTTGAAGTTTGGCATCTAAAATGTTCTTAGGTATGTAGCAATAATCGAAAGCAACCTTGTGGAATCCCTTAGACCCTTGAGATCGAACCAATGGAATATTGAATTTGGTACGAGAATTGCACACGGTGGATGTAATACAAAACAATATTATATTTTCTATATGATATTCAGATACAAGTGGCTATTATATAGCCATAAAGGTAGGTAAACAACTTCCTAGAAAATAGGAAGTGAGTAGAACAATAAACCCGTATTGATATATTGTTATAACAATATATCAACAACTTACAAACAAATTACTCTATGAGTAATTATACAATTACATCACACATATATAATTATATTATCATTGATAATATAATTGCACATATTAATAATGTGAACACCATTCATTCCTAACATTCACCCCCTTGGTGTGAACATTATTAAATCCCAATATTCACCCCCTTAATGTGAACACGAAGAAGAACCAGAAATTGAACCACCTCCTGAAAGCACTTCTTAGACCAGGTACAGACTCCATAGATTATCTCTTTACCCTCGTAAAGGCGTAGTGTCGAGCTGAATTATGCAGGAATTCTCCCTTCCTCTTTGGGTTCCTGTGGGACTTTCCCTTCCTCTCTGGGTGCCCGAATTCTGAATCTCCAAGATCCACAAGCTTCACACTAGCTGGATAACCATCCCTTGAGTCTACCTCGAAATCTTCTCCTGCTCCCCAAAAATGAGTATTCTAAAACATGACTCCTCCAAAAAGTTCTGAAAAGGGTTTATTCAGAAAACCATCACTCTGCAAAACAAGAACACTGAAAATGAAAAACCACACTGCACACATGTCACCAGATCAGTATGCGGCCTGTCATTGGCGACTGATGAGAGGACGCTGCTTGTCCTCCATCCTCCTGTGCCTCCATCCTCCGATTGATCTGCTGCTAACTCAGCCGAATGTGATCATGGGGCTCAAAATTATATACTACAATCAGACGTCGGATTCCACCGAAAATGCGTCTGTGAGGCAAAATTTTTATTTTCCAATAATTTTGTCATTGACTCTTGACACCACCTAAAATCACCTATTTGACATGACTTTGACAAAACATCAAGGACTACATAACAAAAGATGACTTTATGACACTTTGACACTACTATATGACTAGACACTCACGAGACAATACAAATAATGACACACCTAAAAAAAATCCAATTAAATATTGGATTGTATGAAGTGGCACTATTGATAAGAATAATACACAAACTCTTTTTATGATAAATGTAGGCCGACTCAACATAACATTTTAGTTTTGAGACACAACTAAACTTTGTATAAAACCTTTAGAAATAGAAAACTAATGAAACACCATAGGTTACAAACTTGGAATATCGACCCAAGATACTTTAAGACTAAGGCAATAGATACACAAATTAAAACAATAGATAGAATATCGACTTGACTCACAAAGATGATAATCAGTGCATGAAAAGACTGCATGTGTGAAGATCTGAATGCGACAACTCAGCAGATCAGACCACAAGGTGCAAGCGAAGACTCTGATCTTGTGTAATCGATGCGGTCGAGATCCACGAACCAGATGCGTGATAAAAGACGTTAGAAAAAGCAGAGGGAACAAACGGCAAGTTTGGAGGGCACATTGAAGAAGCTTTCTCCAGTGATTTCAGTGTTGGGAGTGCAGTTTTAGAGGTGCTCCACGAAATCCGTGTACAGGAGAGAATTTGGAACAGAAACCGTCAGGATGAATGCACCGTGGGAGTTGACTGATTAACTTGGAAAGTGGTCGAACCATACAGGATGTCTGATACTGCATGCCGCGTTTTAAATTTTTGTTGAACCAAGTCTATTCATCAACATTTGATGCTGCATTTAGAGGTCGATCCGTTGAAACTGATCTATGAAAGAAAACAGTCAGACGACAATAATGACGTGGACATTAGAAAACATTCCATGGAATCATTCATGGACGCTCAAACTTCAAACCACGGTTGATAGTCTAGAAAAATCCTCCTAGATTTGACAGGCCTGAGAGATCTATGTCGATGCCATCAGGAGTGCATTTCATAGAGGTATTCCCACAGATCCATGCTACAAAGAAACTGCTGCGTATAAAAATATCCTATAATCTATAATAGTTTGCTTCTAGAAAACTAATCTACATGAATTTTTCACTTAATTCTCTCATTACCGGGACAAAGCAAAATACCACTGCCCCCTTTGCAATCGTTACTCCATTAACATACTGGATCAGATCGCTCTGATACCAAATATTGAATTTGGTACAGAATTGCACAGTGGATGTAATACAAAACAATATTATATTTTCTATATGATATTCAGATACAAGTGGCTATTATATAGCCATAAAGGTAGGTAAACAACTTCCTAGAAAATAGGAAGTGAGTAGAACAATAAACCCGTATTGATATATTGTTATATAATTGTTATAACAATATATCAACAACTTACAAACAAATTACTCTATGAGTAATTATACAATTACATCACACATATATAATTATATTATCATTGATAATATAATTGCACATATTAATAATGTGAACACCATTCATTCCTAACATGGAAGTCTCAGGAGACATTCCAACTTGGCATAAACAACTTGAAGGTTCCCAACAAGAAGAGTTTTAGACATGGGTGGCTATTAACACCTCAAGGTAACCCTGGAACTCGTTATCCATGAATATAAGGTTAGTGACCCGTGAAACTATATTTTTCTCCACTTGTTGCACCAACTAGGTCCATAAGCCCCATGGGAGTAAGCCTAAAAGGAGAAATGAATGCATAAGAATTTGAGTTTTTCATTAGTCTTAATCAAAAGCCATTTGTATTTTTGCATCCATGCTAGAAGAGAGGTGATTGATTGCCTATAACACTGGTTTTTTTCAATCAAATGGACGAGATTTTTAAGACTAGTAGAAAATGTCAAAACACTACATGGAATTAGAGATATATGTTTCTTTAGCAAGCTTTAGGGAAGAGTTATTTGCAAAGAGTCTATTCACCATTAGTTTCTAGGATTGAGGAAGAAAGGTACATTTAGCAATCCCTTTGAAGGCATGGCAAGCTAATAAATAGCTAAATCCCTCGGTGCACCAGCATGCGCATGAAGGAGAGGGTTGAAACCTTATTGGATGGACCTATACAAATGAAATTGTCTAGAATGTACTCCATTTATTGTGATACAAGTTTTGACATCCTAAAAACATTTTAACAATTTGAACAAATATCACCCCAAACAAGGGTTGAAACATAGCCAAGATAAAATATCATTCAATTTTATCACATGCTTTCTTGAAATCAATTTTGATGAATAATAAATT
The DNA here is from genome assembly GCA_018340775.1 of Taxus wallichiana var. yunnanensis. Taxonomy (NCBI): domain Eukaryota; kingdom Viridiplantae; phylum Streptophyta; class Pinopsida; order Cupressales; family Taxaceae; genus Taxus; species Taxus wallichiana. The sequence goes on along the minus strand of CM031235.1, from coordinate 714,145,847 downwards.
GTGTTGTGCGAGAGCAGAGACAATTTCATCCCTTCCCAAACATCAATAACATTACCTAGAATGTACCTATTGCAAATGAATCTGATTTCCTCAAGGAAGATGATGAGAGGCAATAAGTACCTCACTTGAAGAGAAAGAGCTTCCACAAAGTGTTATAAGATACATTCAAAAGGATAAATAGGGAAGATAAATAGCTTTAACAATGTTATAAGATACATTGAAAAGGGTAATAGGGTGCCGATTAATAATGAGCTTGAGGTACCCAACCTTAGCCATGCATTTGATGTTACCTTTATTGATGAGATTGCCAATTTAATTGGTATGAGTGGTTACTAGGTACAATTTATGTCAATTTGGCCTAATAGAGTCTCATAAGACTAGGTAAAATTTAGAAGAGAAACCATCAACACTATGGAATTTGTTTATGGCCATGTTTAACAACTTCTTGAAGTTCATTAAGTGAAAAAATATGGTCACATGTCACTTGTTGGCCCTTTGGGAGCTTGTAAAGAACCACTTGCAAATATTTTGAAAGGGTCGATTTGCTAGTTGAGGTAGATGGCTTAGAAGTAAAACATCCATGATAATAGAAGACAAACGACTTGAGAATATAAGGAAGTTTGGTCAGTTGAGCATGCTTGACATCCCTTCTAGCTTTTACTCTATCAATAACATGCTTTGATTAGAGAAGAGCGAGGAATTTCTAGAGGCCTAGTCTCCAATTTTAAGCTAATGCATATAGGCTAGGAGTTGGGCATCTTGAGCTTGATAGGTTTCTTCAACCTTGAGCTTATGACACCATTAGGCAACATTTTTCTACAAGTCTTCATTCATCGTGAGACATTGCAGGACCAAAGGTATTCATAACATGATTCCTCATGATATTTGTGGTGAAACGCAATCATCTTTTCACATTATACGTAGAGGAATACAATAGTTCAAGAAATGAAAACTTCTCACAATGCTTTCCAACCAATCTCCCCATGAAGTCATGGGTAGTTGTTTCACATGTGAATGATGTGGGCATGAGTCCACTCATAGAAATGGTGAGCAATGTTGAGATAAAATTGAGATTTTGTTTTCTTAACTTGGGGATTTACCCGTTCGATCCCTAACTTGATGGGGAAATAATCTAAAGGAGTTTCTAGAATAACACTAACCTTGAAATGGCTAGCATAAGTGAAAATGTTTTGATATGATAAAAATTATTTGTCTAATCTATTCACCACCTTATTGTCACCTTTATAAGTTTGACCAAGTAAACTAGGAGGTGGTGGTGGAGAGGTGTCACTAGTGATTGGGATTAAAAACTTAAAGCTTATTGTATATGTAAAACCAAACCTCTCTTTCATCGACACACCAATGCATAAGGATGAGCCCTCTATATTTCATAGATCCAATCACATTAAAATCACAACCAAGATCTAGTTAGAGTCGAAGTGAGTCAAAATCAACTACCAAAACACCACCCTTTCAACATCATTAGGGGTGCAAATGTTGGCAATATTGAGGGATAGCTTGTCGAAATTGAAAAGGGTCCACACATCTTGATGAAAGGGGTTTGGGCCCCTATCGACATGCAGAGAAATTTAGTACATTGTCACCTCTCACCCACATTGATCTCATGATTAAAAATATGACACATAACTCCCGGTCAAGTAGTTGTGAATGGAACGAAGTGAAAATATAGAGATTTCAACCTCTTACAAAAACACTTTCATATCATCAAAATTTGACAAGTATCCCTAACATTAAATTTTTGAAATGTGTCACAATGCCGCACTTTACAAAAATAGGCTAACGTTTGGGAAACATTAAGGTTCATATTGAACTCCTCATCCATGTCATACAGATAGGAAAGGTTGGTTGATAAATACAATTGATGATTGCATGCATAAAGTCACTAAGATGGATATTCTATTGATTTTCTTTAACTTACTCACCATCCTTAGAAGGTGGTTATTGTCACAAAGGAATGCACCCTTTGGGGAGTGGTGTGATGACTCCCTTCCAATGACAAAATTGAAACACTCTTAGGTTGTGGGTGACCTAAAGTTGGAGTGAGTCTCTAGAGAGGGTTGGTTCCCCTAATGTAACACCTAAAAACTAACTCTACTCTACTATTGTACCAAGGAAAAGGGGTAGGAACTAAGTGTGAGGATTAAATAGAAAGTTGAAAACAAGGTGATGCACCAAAATGTTTGAGGACCTCTACTTTCACTGAGCATACACAAGAGGATTAAAGGGACCAACACACCATACACAACTCACAATTTGATGTATTTTTGCATAAATAATTCAGTAGCGAGGCTTAAAGTTATAACAACACACAAAAGGGGTAAAAATGAATTTATAAAGGCTCAAATGGAGAAACTTCACTATTGAATCCCGCATGAACTTTATAGAAACATAAACTATGACCTACAAATTAATGTATCCATGCATAAAGGTAAGGAAATATGACTAAAAATCAAGGATAAATACTTCTATCATGAGATAAAATCAGCTTAGATCGTAATTCTACACAATACACAGGTAGTGAGAAGGCAAAAATGGTTCCTTTATTAATCCAAAATGCACAACAAGTATAAAACCAACATGGCTTAGCCATAACTAGCAGAGAGATATATCTTCTTAAATGAATAATCTCTCATTTATTATAAGAGAAGAAAATTGTAGAGAGAAAAAGAAAAGCATACATGCGTTCATTGTTTTCATGAAGAATGACATAGGACGTTGCATGGTGTAGGAGGTCGCTAGAGAATTTAGACTAGTCGAAAGATCTTCAATAGGCCCTGTTGCATGTTCTCTTAACAAGATTCAAATCTCCTTCATCTTGCCCTTGCATGCTTGACTTCCTCTTTACTCCAACTTGATCTCCACTTTGGACTTGACAAAAATAATAGAATTAGAGTTTAACTTCAAGTTTGGGCCCAAAGCGACTTATTTAATTATTTTGTTTGTGTTACTGTAGAGTTTCTCGTAAATCCTTTCCTTGCTTTGCAAATTTCAGATGATCTGTTGTCTTCTCTCTATCTTCCGATGTTCCTATTGTGATATGCGTCTTTACTTTGACTTGTCACGACCTCTTCTTGTATTGTGGGTCTTCTACTCAAAGGCTCTACATTATTTTGCCTCCCGCCACCTTTTACGTGGTGTCTGAATTCTTTGCATAATGCTTTGTTATGTAAATTTTAACTTTGCCTTCTCCGCTGATAAAAGAATCCTTCAATCCACATATTTCCTTCGTTTTGCTTGACTTAACAAACCCGTGGAACACTACAAACACCGAGTTTTGTAACTCAGTGAAAGACTACAATTCGACTCCATGGAAGACTAAGTTTTCCAACTCTATGGAAGACCGAGTTTTGAAATCTATGGGACACTAACTTTTGCAAACTCGCAAAAGACTAACTTTTCCACTTCATTTCCGCGGAAGACTACATTTTCCAACTCCACAGAACACTGAATTTTTGACCCACGGAACACCAAGTTTCTTTGTTCCGCGGACTTATTTTCTAGAGCCACCTGAGTCTAAAGTAGCATTAAGTCATTCAAATAACCACGAGATGCTTATTTAGACAATAGTGATGAAGGATTATAGCATGGGTACATGATCGATTTACATAAAAAAAAATAACAAAAATATAAGTTGAGTTTGAATGCTTCACCCTTACAAGGGTTGCGATGGTTGAGAAGTAGTTTCTTTGCTTTTGCAGAGCAAAATAAATTATCACTTCTTATATGATGCAAGAAATAAGTAGTGTCACTTGTTGATCGATGGGAACCAATTCCTTTTCGAGAAAACAAAAAAGCGACCCATGGGTTTATACAAAATGTTAGAGATTTCTTGATGTATGAACTTGCTAGTTAGCCTTTTTACTAGTGACCATGGTCCGCCCATTCATCAAAGCAATAAAGCTTTTGTTCAACTTGGGATAGGTTTTGGATGAATTCACCACAAGAGGTCATTCCAAAGTTTTTGGATCATAGTCTGAGACCAAGAGCATGTGTTCGACATGCTGAAATAAAACACACATTGTGAGATGCATTTTTCTCCTAGCTATGTGTCTATGGTCTCCTTGAGGTCATTGGAAAGATCGACCTTGATACAAACATGCCTCTATGGTTTATACACAAACTTATTCTACTTGTGGCTGATGGAGTGACCTAAAGGATTTATAAATTGGTCTATAAAATTGTAAAGGCATAAACTAATACCTAGGAACTCTATTCGGACATGGATCTTAAACTTGACTTATTTCGAGATAGTAAAATCCATAGTCCAATGGGAGAAAATGTTTAAGGTATTAATGATAAATTAGGGTCTAATGCTAACATGCTTTGTAGTGTTCTACATTGGAAATTTTGAAGAGAGAACAACTTTTGGTAAGGTTTGCAAATCCTCAAGTTTAACTCTATAAGATTGCCAATTATTATGCACCTAGTCCTTAAGCATACTCTTAGAGGGGGCTTGACCAAAACAATAAGTGAACAAAGAAAAATTTCAACCCAAAGGTGACAAGCTTGATCAAAACCAAGAAAATCAAGAACATCATCTGTAAAGATTCTATTGGGATAGATTCACTACCTCATAAAACATATTCAAGATGAACTTATTGGATCAATTTGGCATCATTGTTATGCGCGAAGCTCCATTAGATGCATCTACATCAAATGACGTAGGAGCCAATGAGTTAGACATTATAAACCAATTTTCAGCCCAAGGGCCGATTAACATGTTAGTGAAGCATAATTACTACAAAAAACCAAAATCCTACCAAAAATATGACTATGAAAAAATGAAAAACTCTAGCGGATCAACTTTTCAAGGATTCTTCAACCTTGAAAATTCGAAGGATTTTTTAAAAGTTCAAACTCAAGTAAAGTTTCCTTTTATCCCCTTTATTAATCGAGCAAACTATGTGGAAACCAAAACACCCCATATTCTACTCCTCTAAACTCGACGTCAATCATTCCCTTTCCATTAAACAAAACATTGTTTACGGTTGATACATAATTGAATGTTAATTACAATTGTTCATATGTTCAAAGTGATTTCTTTGACACATCTGCCAAAATCTTCCCAAATGCAAGTTTTTTCACTCTTTAACTTGTTAGTAAAATTAAGTGTATACATTACTAGTAGCTTCAATATTCAAGAAATTTAACTATTCGAACGTTGAATGGTGTAAGTTTTTTTTTTTTTTTTTTTTCTAAAATACAACTTTTTTATTCTTAAGAGAAATGCTTTATTACAATTTTTGTAGGGTTTTTCTCTACTTGATTTGAAATGTAATGCAATTTTACAATAGAATGCGAGGGGAGTTTATGTTTATAATGACATTTTATTTATATTTTTGAATATTTTTTGAGTTACATGGATTGTTGTGGTTGCTTTTAAACTACATTGATGTGGTGGGAAAGTGAAAAAAAATATGAAAACAAATTCTTTTGGATATTTCAAAGTTCCATTGATATCCATTGAAAACAAAATCCCTCTCGGATTTGGATTTTTTTTGCTTGTCATGAAAAAATAGAGGAAATTTTTGTGTGTGAAGGTAATAGTGTCATCACTCAAATTACATGTATGTTATGAGTTTTGGGTTGTTTACCACGCCTTTTGAGTTTATTTATAGTGGTGGTTAAATTCAAAATAAAATGTGTACGCGCATTAACATAAGCATGGCATTGTTATGAAAGAATTCACACATAAATCACAATAAATGTTAACAAAGTAGTCTCCATTTAAATATTAATGAAACTATGAAGAAATTGAATTACCATAAGATTAAATAATCCTACAATATAAGTGTAAACTCTAGCCACAAAAATCAAACCATAATTGTGTAGAAACTACGATTAAAACATAAATAAACCCTAGTAATATTGTGTAGAAACAAACACTAAGTAAACTATACAAGAAACCCTAATAATATTATGTAGAAATTGAAAATATAAATAAATCTCAATATTACAATGTAGAAAGCAATATTTTATTTATTTTTATTTGTATACATTATAAGTAAAATAAAAATTAAAATAAATAAACTATAAATAAAAGTATCGTAGAAACCTTAGCTAAAGTATAAGTAAACTATAGTATTATTTTGTAGAGACCATAACTAAATTATAGACGTAATAAAAATGTATTGTTAAATAATTAAAAACCGTAATATTATTTGTTATAAACGCTAATTGAATTATAAATAAACTCAAATAGTATTGTAGAAAACCTTATTAAATAAAAATCAATTATAAACCCAATAATAATATTGTGTACAAATCCTATTTAAAATAATTTTAGTTTTTGAATGTAAACAATGCTTGTTTTGTATGTTTTGTGTGCAATTTTCCTATTAAATGTTTATGCACAAATATGCAATCATGTTTTTGTTTTCAGACATAACAACTTTTCCAAAATCTGCGACATGGTTTAGCATATTTATTTTGGATAAAATGGCATTTCCTAGTGCAATGTCATTGTCTAGCGGCTTCAACAATTTCATATCATAAGAACTCACTTTTCCTACAGGGTTAAACGAGTTACATTTCAATAGAATGAACTTTCCAACCATGTTAGGGTTCAACCAGTTATAAGTGAAGAAAAATATGAACAATTGCACTTACGGTATTTTTGTGTTATAATTGAAATATGAACAATTGTATTTATGTTCTTTTGTGTTGCAAAAACAAACCGAAAATGAATATATGTACACTTGCATAAAATGAATGTACAAATTATTGCTTTAAGGTTCATCTGTTATAGGATAGTAAGAATATGATCATATGCATATTAAAATTGGGTTCATTATGGTTCGCTACAATTGCATATATAAAGCAAGAGATGTAGTAGATTTGCATATGGAAATATAATAAGAAACATATGAACAATTGTTATTGGGTTTTTTTTTTTTTTTTTGGAACTAAAGAAGAATATAACATACCAATAGATGTGTTCAATTGTGTTACAAAACAATAATAATATATAAAAATTTCATCTTTGACAAAACGACTTTTCCTTATACTTTACCATTGTACAATCCATTTTTTTGCACGTTTTGTTCCACATATACAAGGGTTTCACTAGGGTTTACTATATACAATGGCGTTGCATTAGGGTTTATTATAGTTTCTATGGTATTGTTAGGGTTTAATACACTTGTAATGGGGTTTCTAACATTGTACTTATACATTGAAGAAGTGGGGATTTATGTCTCAAGTTACGAGGGATAAGGTTTTGTGTTAGTGTATTATTACTTAATTTAATGTTATTGTTAAAAAAAATTCTTGTGGTTTTTATTCTTTCGCATATATGTCTTATTAAGGTTTTCATGTTGTCATTATACATTTTCTTATGGTATGTTCCACTTAGTTTCCTTAGTTTGACGTCTTAAAAAACATTGTTGTATAATTAGTTTTGTGCACAATTTGTTTAGACAATTCTTGTAGTAGTTTATGTGTGTTGTGAAATATACACAATATGTGCTTATATTTTGTGGACATTGTGATAATTTCTCTAAAAATTCGCATGCCTTGTGAACGCGTCCACATTTTCTACTCGTAGACACATGTAAAGTTCATTGGAAATATACTTGTATCTTGCTTCCTATGTGGAGACCAAAATGCCTCCAATAATAACTATTTTTGGGGCCTAAGAATATTCCGTGGACTGGAATGAAACAAAAGAAATTTTAAATTGAACTTGCATAAGCAAAGCACAAAAAAATGAATGCACAAAATGACATTTGCGTTGTTTTTATTTACAAAGAAATTCCTTAATGTGCACGTCTGTATTTCTCTATAGACAACATATTTCACCAAACAAAGAAGAAGAAGAAGAAGAAGAAGAAGAAGAAGAAGAAGAAGAATTTTTAACGTCCACGAGGCTACAAATAATAAACTACCAAATCACAATCCTTGTATTTCATTCCACATTTTTTTGCACATAGACGCGTATGTGAAATTGATTGACATTGATACCCAAAAAGCTTTAATTTGATATTTTTTAAAAGAGGGAGAAGATTTTCAAATAACCCTCACACATGTAAAACTTGAAATATTTGATTTATTCATAGTATGATTTATTAGTAGAAGTAAAAACTTGGAACATTTTGATACTTTGTGGAGATCTTTCTTACTTGAATTATTCGGATTAATTGCATCACATGGATTTTTATTCAATAACAATTGATAGGATTATATTTTCTTCTAAGTTGTTGGCAATGATTTTTTTATTGAAGGTGGAACAAATTATAATTATGATCTCTACATAGTTTGTCTTGACTCTTGAAAATTTATTTCATTTGGACATACAATGCCATTGGTGAAAAAGCCAATACATTAATTTACACTTTTATGTCATGGGATTTTTTTGGATGATTCATCTCAAGACATAAGTGTTGTAGATAATTCAATTCAAGACCTAAGAGTTGTTGCTAATTCAATAAAAATATGAGTTGTGAATTTGACTATGTTAAACAATGAAATATATCAATTGAGAATTAATTTCTCACAAGGTAAAGAACAATATCAATGCTCAAAGTTCCAAATCGAACGTAAAAACATGCAATATGGAGAAAAATTTATAACAATAGTCTTTTTAGATTTCAATTATAACACTAATTACAATTATCATTGCAATTGTACAAGATGTACGTTAAATAGAATTTAAAGATGCCAAAGTGTGGCATTCTTGAAGTAAAGTTTTGTTTACATAAGTATAACATTTATCGCTTTAGATATACAAATGCATGACTTAATGATTGGAAAGAAGCCAATGACACTTCTCTAAGTTATTTACAAAATGAAGTTCAAATTGCATTATATAGTCAGCGTCATGATGAACTATAAGACTAATTGCATTTATCATTACAATCATACACAATGTGTGTTAGATAGTTTTTGAAGATCCCAACATCTAGTAGCTATTAATTTCCTCACTTGATTGTGAAGAGTATGCAATACCTCACAAAAAAACTCAAAAAAGAGTATAGTCAAAGAATATTTTGTAAAGATTGATTATACATAAACTAAAGTAATCTTACTCTTATTAGAATCCAAATATAGAAAATATAGCTATACAATCACACACACACACACAATAATGTAGAAAAATGGAAGTTAGGGTTATGTTTGCAAGCACTTGAGACATTCAAGAAGACATATAATTAAGGCTAGAGTATCCACTTAGGTTTCTTCGCTTTGCAAGAGGATCTCGGTCTAAAATTGGGTTAAACATGGTTTGACATGGATGAATGTGCCTTATCTTTGAAATAGAGTATTGAAACCCTATTGGACACTAGCACCAAGTTGGACACAAAATAGAAACACGTCATGTCCTTCTTCATGCTAGTTTCTAGCACTAATTTGTACTTCCTTGTCAATCTGGGTCACTTTGTCATTATCTTTAGTCACCTCATATACCTTAATTTCTTTATGAATATTTGTGCCTCCTACTATTAGGACCAAAACTCTAATTTCATATACAAACACTTAAATATACATTAGATAGAAAAACATGTTAGCATGATTGACTTGTACTTCTCTTTGTGGCCAAATCCCTTGTTGATTTTGACCAAGCATTGCACTACATTGCCCAAATGAGAGGCTCATAATCCATATAGTTCTCCTAGTGATTGTGCAAAAGTGAATACAAGTCTAGAATATCTCCCCATAATGTTTAGCTTTGTGTTTAGACATTGATAACATGCTAATTAGATATCTTTAGATGTAAAATCCTCTTGAATTCTTGTAGACTGATATTAGCTAAAGTATTTCCCTTTGGAATAGTTCTTTTAGATATATATTTGATAGTGCTTGATGATTTAGACCTCCTAGAAATATTGTATATATAAGAGTCTCTTACTTTGAAATTAGGACTTGATGGTGCACAAAGTTGACCCAAAACTCAAGAAACATATAGTAACAATGATACTAACAAAATTAAATGGTTAAAATAGCTAACAGTAAGCTCTTGGACAATACTGTGCACCTTTGGACAATATTGTATGAAAGTAGTGTCCAAGTTAACGCTACCTGCTATGGGCTGAAAATAAATAATGTTCCTAAACATAACCAAATATATCTATAAATTAGTGAAACAAGGTGACATGGAGTGGACCAAGACATCAAACATTGATAAACAGACCATACAATAGAGACAAGACAAGACCACATACCACTAAATACGGATTTCATTGTTCAAGACTCTCATATATAAAATTGCTAAAAATGTATTATGTAATAATGCTTGTGTCAATTTTAGCTATCTACATTTCCTCCCTTTAATATAGTGAATAAAATTCACTACTTAAAGGCAAAATAAGAAGTGTACTTGTGTTAGTGTAGGTTATTATTTATCCTTTTATTTATTTATCAGGATAATTCTTACACTTATGTTATCCCTACACTTGTTGGGTTAGCTTGCTTAGGTGTACTAGTTATGTAGAGTTAGCTTACTAGTCTTGTGGAGTTAACTTAACTACCAGTATCAGTTAGTGGGAGTTCTTCACCACTGATTTAGGTAGTAGTTGCACTTCCCTCCTTCTATATGTATATCCTTCTTATTGAGCAATGTAATGTGATCTAATGTAATTCAATTCTAATGTATTGAGAATAATGGATTATGATGGATTTCCATAAATGATATTTTAGCTCTTTTGTTTTGTAAATCTAATGTGGTGTGCTATTATCATTTGAGATCTTTGCAGCATGGAACAATCTTCTTATCATTCCTTTCAACTTGTTTGTGATGATTGTCAACCATAGGATTACATGTAGATATTGAAAGCATGTCACATTGTGTTAACCAAGGAGAAAAGGGGATAAAGAGTGAATACATATAAAAACTTATAAGTTTTTCATATGACTCACTAATTTGGAGAGATGAGTATTATAGGCATCAAAATGTTAAAGAAGCTGATTTTAACAAACCCATATTTAATTAAGGGTTACCAATCCTCAATTCTATGAATTAACAATATAAACTAAGACTTTTGGTATGCAATGCATTCCCAACACTTTTGAGGAGTAGAACCACATGGGCCCACATATTATAATGCTATAGGGAATCAAGTGTTACTAAATCCTAACACACTTTCTATAATTAACCACACTATTGTAGACGAATCTAGGTTTGTAACTTCTTGAACGTCTCAAATTGCTTAAAATACAAAATGGATCGAAGTTGATATATTTCCCCTTTATTTGTAATAAATGTATTGTACTTGAATTTTGTTGGATTTTTAATTATAGTTGATTTTTTATTTGAATTATCATATACTTGATAAATACTTGAGAAATTCTAGAATTGATTGCATGAGATTGATGTTTTCTTGAATTTTTGTATTTTTCCACTTAATTTTCTTGACTTTTGCATTATGTGGCTTTAATGTTATCATTGTGTTATTGATTAACTAAACCTATAATGTCATGTGTGAATGTGAGGATTGAATAACAACCCTTGATATTTTCCCCCTTTTAGTGAGAGGGATAAAAAAATTGAATTAGTTGAATCGAAGGAAAAATTTGAGATTTAAATAGGTGGTATTTTAAAGTAGATAATTGAGTGATATTGTGTATAACATCACATTGTTTTGGAGGATATTATGTATAATTTATATTGATTCTTAAATTTTTTAGTGTATATATATAGTAGAGTAAGTATATTGGTGTGGAAGCTGAAAACCGATAAAGCATCTCCTAATACCCTTTTCCTTTGTTATGGTGAGGGCCAAATTTTGTGACCTAATTCTCAAACCTCCTCCTTCTATCTCTAATTCTTTTTTCTTCTCCACAAAGGCCTAAATAGCCCTACTATCAAACAAATCTAAGCATAAATTTCTTAACATGGGATTTCAAGATCCAAATTCACCATTTTAAGAAACATATTTCCTAGTTACATCTCCTATAGCAATTATTTACAAAGTTATAAGCTATATAGGGCTTCTTTTAACTACTACCCTATTCTCGGGAAGACCGTCAACGTTCTTAGAAGTCCACTTTCAAGAATATATCTTTCTAGAACAATGTATTTAGTCTAAAACCTAAAAATCACTTAGATATCATCAAGGTAGACCTACCTACAAATTTTTAGGCACTTTCACCAATTACTTTGCAAGAAATTTAGTTTTCTTTCTTGTAAACCATAGACTGAGTGTTTTTGTCACAGAGACTACCCAAGAAGACAAGTTTAAGGGTTCCTTCATTATTTCTCCACTATTATCACTTATTCAAGTTTAGTGATGTCTGTGTCCACCCATACATACTTGACAAGAAGTCATTTACCCCATGAAACAACCTTTATTCTCCCTGGTAACGACATTTTCTAGTAAATTATGACTCGATCTCAATGTTAAACCTGATATTAGGTTTAAACCTCAAAAATTGGTGTTAATAACTTATCCGAGATTATAGGAAACATATGTCCTTCTTTCCCTTCAATCTTTGTGGTCTTTTCCTTTTATCTTCCTCAAATAAATATTAATCTCAATACTCTACTTTCAAGACAAAGTTTTCTATCCTCGTATTAGTCCTAAGTCAACCAACCCTTCACTTGGGGTTACAAGATCTTTAGTGGAATGAAAATATTCCCCACTTAATCTTTACTCTTCTCTACCCATTTCCAATGTCTCACTCATGAGACAAGAATCTTCCTCCTCCTTTGACAACTTATTTGCATGCACTTCACTATTTTGTTATAGAACTATTCAAGAGGTTCTAACTTGTTCATAACCTCCCACCGATGCTTTCTCCCAATAATTATCACCTCAAAGGTATAAATGACCTTCTTATTTGTATATATAATCACATTGAGTCATAGGTGAGCCTTTAACTTCAACATCAACCTTGAAACTCTCAATTCTTACTCAAAACAAGATTTTCTCAATCTTATGACATAATCCAAACAAATATCCTTTTTCCTTGATTATAAGACCTTATTTGTAAGGAATAGTAATCTGTAGATGCTTAAAAGATCTTCTTATACACTCGACTTACCAGATTATCTCCTTCATTGGAACTTACAAATTTGACATTGTGTGGTCTCACAACCTACTCATTACTTTTATGCAATCAAGAAAAATTTAAATCACACAACTACAATCAATGAGATATATTGAAAACTAATGTAAAAACATAATACTAGGATTATTGTCTTCATTACCTTAGCATGCACAAATTAAATGACATCTCACAAGCATAAAAACACAAGTTTGAAAGCTTAGCATCCACTTTGTTTACAAAAATCACTTTACCCAACACTCCTTAAAGATTCTTCTGATTCTCATTCGAATGTGAATGAGGAAAATAGTTACATCATGGATATTATACTATTCTAATCACTCCTTATCCTTGGTTATTGAGTCTTTAGGTCAGTTACAATCCATGTTCATAGGTATGATTTCACCCTTAAGAGGTTCTCTTACATAAGATGTCTTAAGTCTAGCATTAACTAGCTCTTATCATGACTTATGACCCTAGAGAGGACCTAAAACAACATACAATGCCTCATTTCATATTTTTACAGATTTTACAAGCTCCAAGAATGCATTACAACATCAAGATCAAGCCAAAATGGCTCCTTAATTTCAAATTTGCATTTAGGAGGGAAAATGCCTCTTTTGAATTTTGAAAATCCTAGACACCAACTAACATAACTAAATGACTTCTAATGACCTCTAGGACTTATGAACACAACTACAAGCCAAAATTTGGATGTTTCCATCCTTATACACATTCTAGAGTTGATGCTCCTGCATCATACTCCAGGGGTAGGAAAATTTTGAGCTCCATTGTTGCTTTTTTTTTTTCCAATTTCTTGCATCCTCATATGCACTCTTACTTGGTCTCCATCTTCAGCTTGTTCATTCTTCAAGTATTCATTCATAGGATTTACATGGTTCTCATTCTACATTTTGTCTTCATAAATGAGGTATGCTTGTAATAGGGCTGCTACATAAGCTTCTTCTTCTTCATTCTCCTCTTCAATCATCATATCTTCTTCTTGGACCTGCTTTGATGCTGCTTATCTCCAACTTCATCTGATTCTTCATGAATTTTATGTCCCTCTTCCCTTTATAGTATCTTCATAAGTTCTTCCTCTGCTCTCTTATAGTCTTCATCATCCTCAAAAAGTCTGAATTCTCAAGTTCTTACATGATTTTTTGCCACATAAGTTCTTCATTAGCTATCAACTCTTCTTCACTTTCATTCCTTCTTGGATCCTCAATTTCTTCATCTTCTTTCTTAGAATTTTTTTGTTTCTATATTTTCATCTTCATCACCTACATACACACACTTAAATTAAATATTAGAACAAAAATAAGGAGGCCTTATAGCCTCATAGATGCTCCATCCATGAGCTCTTGTTCATCTTCACTATATTTCTCTACTTCATCACCTTATTCCTCTTTTCCAAGGCAAGCTAAGAAGCTTGCAATCACCTCTTCCTCATCTAAACTTTGAGTTTCTTCATACACTATCTCTTTTTCAACTTCTTCTTGCTTTCTCATCCTTTTCTCTTCTTTCTTTAGCTTCCTCTCTTCCTTTCTTATCTCTTTTCTTAGTTGTTCTTTCTTTTTCTTCTTCACAAGTATCTCTATGGACCACTTTGCCTTTCTTCTTATCAAAAATTTCATTTTCTTTACCATCATACTCATAACTTTTATCAACTCATCAAGCTTATCCATATCCTTTCTAATCTCTCTTAACTCTTGTTCCATCCTCTTTTCTTGTTTTCTAGCTTCTTCTTTCCTCTTTTCCTCTCTTTTATTTTCTTGTTCTCTCTTCATGTGACTCAATAGATATAATAATCCCTTAACCATCTCTCGCTTTTGGTTCTCCTTCATCATCATCATCTGTTAAATCTAATTCAAATTCCTAACAACCCTTAACTATGTTTCTCTACGTGTTTTCCTATTTCCATCATCTTTGCTAGTCTTGTCTTTCGTTCTTATTATCTTATCCTCTCATGCATTTTCCTTGACTTGACCTCTTATCTCTCTGCCACTGATTTCTTCATCCATTGTGGCATCTTATACGCATGATCTATGATTGGTTCCAAGAGCTTCTCATGTCTCTTCCTTTCACTCATCTTCTTGTCAATCTCTTCACTTCTCTTCTCTTCATTGTATCAAATATTTTCCAAACTTATTTAATCTCTTTCCCCTGCTATGATACCAAAATGATGTAGAGAAATATTCAATTTCATGCATTCAATACACTCTTAGCTACAAACAAACTCAACTCTACCTCTAGATCACCTAAATCATCTCCTTTCTCAAGATTAATTATACAAAAACTAGTTCTTCAACTTTCAATCCCCATACAAATAAATAATTCCTTGTTATAAACCTCATATGGGAGCTATAACATCATTCAAATGATCAATAATAAGAATAAGTATGCTTAACATTAATAAAGACTTCTCTAAGTTGCTTTAAAGGAACCAAGGTGCTTAGGATACATAAATTTACTCTTCTCAAGCATGGCCTTCAAACACTACCACATACCATGCCTTCTAATTCTTAAAATCAAGGTCTTATCATTTACTCATTTGTCCTCTCACAAGCCAAAACTCATAACCACTCGTATTAGCTCAAACTCTCCTTAGGCATCAACTAGTTCCATTTTCTTCCAAGATGACAACCTTCAAACCCAATGTAAATATGGGTTCATGACCTCATTAGGCTTATTCAATCATACATTCAATACCTTGTACCTCTAATCAAACTATAACCACTATTAAATTGACCAAAGTTAGTCACAAATCTCAACTTCACATTCTTTCACTAAAATTGCCATTACTATGCACAAGAAACAATGCGCTTTGCTCAATTCAGGAATAGAAGGGTCTATAAATACTCCAAGAAAACTAAGAGCATCTCCTAATACCATTTTCCTTTGTTATGGTGAGGGCCAAATTTGGTGACCTAATTCTCAAACCTCCTCCTTCTATCACTAATTCTTTTTCCTTGTCCACAAAGGCCAAACTAGCCTTGTCATCAAAAAAATCTAAGCATAAATTTATTAACATGAAGTTTCAATAACCATCTCCACCATTTTATGACACCCATTTCCTAGTTACATTTCCTTTACCAATTATTTAACAAGTTATAAGCTTTATAGGGCTTCTTTCAACTACCGCCTGCTCGGGAAGATTGTCATGTTATTAGAAGGCCAAAGTGTCAAGAGTATATCTTTATAGAACAATGTATTCACTCTAAAACCTAAAAAATTATTTAGATAGCATCAAGGTAGAACTACCTACAAATTTTCAGAACTTTCACTAGTTACTTTCCAAGTAATTTAGTTTTCTTTCTTGTAAACCCTAGACTGAGATTTTTTGTCACAGATACTGCCCGAGAAGACAAGTTTAAGGGTTACTTTGTTATTTCTCAACTATTATCACTTCTAAAATTTAATTCAGGTTTGTGTCCACCCATACATACTGACAAGAAATCATTTACCCAATGAAACAACCTTTATTCTCCTAGTAACCATGTTTTCCAGTAAATTGTATCGGTTGTGCTCTTTGTGTCAAACCCGAGATTAGGTTTAAACCTCCAAAATTGGTGTTAATAACTTATCATGTATTCTAGGTAATATATCACATTATTTCCCTTAAATATTCGTGGTCTTGGCTTTTTATCTTCCTCAAATAAATAGTAATCTCAATACTCTACTTTCAAGACAACATTTTCTATCCTTATATCACCCTCAACCAACTAACCCTTCACTTGGGGTTCCAAGACCTTTAGTGGAATTAAAATAGTCCTCACTTAATCATTACTCTTATCTACCCATTTCCAATGTCTCACTCTTGATACAAGAATCTTCCTCCTCCTTTGACAACTTATTTGCATGCACTTCACTAGTTTGTTATAGAATTGTCTCGAGAGGTTCTAACTCGTTCATAACCTCCTATTGATGCTTTTTCCCAATAATTATCACCTCAAAGGTCTAAATGACCTTAGTATTTATATATATAATCACAAAGAAGCATAGGTAAGCCTTTAAATTCAACATAAACCTTGAAACTCTCAATTCTTACTCAAAATAGGGTATTCTCAATCTTATCATAGTCGGTCCAATAATCTCTTCTTGCTTTACACACTCTGATTTACTAGATGATCTATTTCATTGGAACTTACAAATTTGTCCTTATATGGTCTCACAACCTATTGTTACAGGATTATACAGTCAAGACAACTTCAAATCACACACCTACAATTAATGATATCTCTTAAAAACTAATGTAAACATAAAATACCAATATGATTGTCTTAATTACCTTAGCATGCACAAGTTAAATGACATTTCACAAGTATAAAAACACAAGTTTGAAAGCTTAACATCCACTATTTTCAAACAAGAACTTTACCTAACACTCCTTGAAGCTTCTTCTGATTCTCATTCGAATGGGAATGAGGAAAAGAGTTACATCATGGCTCTTATACTCTTCTAATCACTCCTTAACCATGGTTCTTGAGTCTTTAGGTTAGTTATAATCATGGTTTATAGGTATGAGTTCACCCTTAAGAGGTTCTCTTACATAAGATGTCTTAAGTTTAGCATTAAATAGATCTTATCATGACTTATGACCCTAGAGAGGACCTAAGACACAACAAAATGTTGCATTCCATCCTTTTACAGAGTTTACAAGCTCCAAGAATGTATTACAACATCAAGATCAAGCCAAAATGGCTCCTTAATTTCAAATTTGCATTTAGGAGGGAAAATTCCTCTTTTGAATTTTAAAAAGCCTAGACATCAACTAACGCAACTAAATGACTTCTAATGACCTCTAGGACATGAACACACATGTAAACCAAAATTTGGATGTTTCCATCCTTATGCACATTTTAGAGTTAATACTTCTACATTAAATGGTAAGTACACATTGTAAAATTTTGGCTCCATCAATTCATCATGGTGTTTTTCAACTAACTCCGTCATACTTGGGTATTCCTCCATCAACATGGGCAGCTCAACATATTCTTCTGAAGCTATGAAAAATATTTCATACTTTGAATCTTAAAATAGGATGTACGCCCTTTTCTCATCTTGATTTTGAACAATGTATTTCATTTTACTGATGGGAAGGAGTTTCTTTATCTTACTATTGACCATAATGGTGACATCTAACCAATCAATATGTATATATCCCCCAACATCCATACGTAAGCTTTGGGTGAACAACCTACCATATAAGGCTAACATGTCTACTACAAGTGTTTTCATTGTGATCTTCTTGTTAGGAAAATCTACAAATGCTATATGAGCATATTTTACCTAGCCAATGAGAGGTACTTCTTTTATTTCCATGGAGTAAAAATGGCCAATAGCAGGGAGTGAGAGAGAGACCAATAGATTTAGAAAATTTTGAGGGCATGATATTGTTGAAGGCACTGGAGTTAATAGTGTAATTATTCAATTTATATCCATTGACCAACAAAGGTAGATAAAAAGGTTATACTTTCCCAGAAGAAGAGGATGTTGAAGCGAAAAGGTTATGAGAAGTGGCGGTATGAGGAGTGAGAGGTAGTTCTTTCCTGGTGGCATTTTTGGAACATGAATTTGAACTACTTACTTTGATAAACTAGACAAGTTTATCAAATTGCTTGGGATGAGCTCTCATGCACTCAAACTTAGAAATATGAATTTTTCTTTCTTAAAATGGTCAATGATGTCAAAAGGTGAAGAGGTGGTGAGCACATCAGGGAACTATGGAAGCCTTCACATGACGAGGGTTTTCATTGTTAGGAACAATGGAAGCAGGAACCGATTTGTCAAGAGGAAATGAAATATACTTACTCAAAGAGGTGGATGGATAATTGACTAAGGTAGTCTCGAGCTTCTTCTTAGATGACCCCGTGGAAGTGAGCCATGATGATCCTCCTTTCGTTATTGTTTTTTATAGAGTCATCATTTAAGGATTAAAATGCTTAGCTTTGGTAGCAGAAGAAGAGGATTATTTCTTCGTTTGTGAGAGAGTAACTATTCATATCAGCCACGGATTCTTTAGAATCTTCATCAGTGAGCATTCAAAATACCCAATCTGGAACATGCATCTTCTTCTTCTTCTCCAATTTCTTATTCAGTAATTTTTCTCCTTCATCTTCACAGTTCCGCATATTGCTTTAACTCGGTGAAGCTTCCAAGGCAATCCTTCGATGTCCACATGTAATTTTATTTTTGTTCCAATTTTGGTATGAGGCTTGTTGGGAAACTTCCTTATTCAATATAATAAAATAATTGACTAAATTTTACAGAAATGGCTCAGATATTTCATCTTTTAAACTCTGGGCCTTATCCTTCATTAAAAGGCTCTTGATCTTTCCTGACATTATAAGATCATCTTATACTTCAATGACAAGTTCTTGAGAATTTTCTAGAGTGTTTGGTTGATATCTCTACAATATGAACCCATATTCAAGAAACTAAACATTCAAGAAGAACCTCTTTTGATTATCTATAGTAGGATAAGAACTAGTAGGAATTTTTATCGGCCGACTTATTGAATTTTCCTAAAAATCACTCATGGGCTCTTGCAGTTTTTTCTTCATCTGAGCTAATTGAGCAAGGAGGGCATGTGCATCTTTGAGTCTTGAATCTTGTTTTTAAAATGGTTTTCATGTCATCCCAATCAATAATTAAACATGATGGTAAGTAGTAAAACCATTTCATAGTGATATCTTGCAATGAATCTATGAATAATCGAGTACAACATCTTAATGTCCCGCTCCAAGAATGCCACAGGTTGTGATGAAAGTTGTAATATGATCATCTGGATGTTTCTTTTCTTTTCCATAGAATTTAGGAAAGTTATTTCTTAATACTTTTGGACATTCATGAAGTGGAGGAGCCAACGCTAGCGGACTGTGTTCCATCCCCATGACACATGTGCATCCATTATTTCTTCTCTTTCATTTTTTTCTTCTTCTTCTAGATGAAGGATATCAAGTGGTTCTACAATTTCTTCTCCAATGGGATCTTCAAGTGAAATTTTACAAAATTGTCTTAAGATCTATAAGAGAGAAAGTATGCAATCTTCTTTTCCTCATGCCTCAAACATATAGATTATGAAAGAGTGCAATTCCACCTACTTGAATTTCTTTACTGAATCTTCTTTTTACTAGTTTTGTTTAGAGCATTAGAAAGGAATGAAACTAGAAAAATGTATATTTTTCAATAGGATTACAACAAGGCTCTTGAACATTCAAATAGTATTTTTGGTATTTTTCAGTTTTTATGGATTTTTGAATATCTGATTTTTTGTATTTTTCGAGATATTTTAAGGGTGCATGAATGGAAAATCTTCCCCAATGGAGTCATAAAAACTATTGGTGAAATAATTTTTTGCAGTGTAGATTATTGGTTTTCACCAAAGGTCACGGGGCTAAGGCCCTCCTTCTTGGGTATAGGGAGGCTCCCATTATTCAATGTAAACTACCTAAAACTATAGGTGGATATTAGGCCATGGATCACATAGGAACACTCCACTAAACCTATGGAACAATGCTTATACACATTGTACAAGGGAGGAATTTATGTGGAGAGAGGTAAAGGGGGTAAGAAAAATAGGGAGAGAGGGTTAATGTCATGAGTAGGAAATATCAAATTCTCACTAACATTAACCAGAGTAGCTCCACATTCAATTAGAAGAATTCAACAATGCAATCAATAGTAAGACTAATAAATCAGAGACACAAAGTTCTATGAATTAAATAATGAAGGACACAAAGTTCCTTCTTGGTTTTATAAGATCGCAATGCTTGAAAATTTATAAAAGAGGGTATGAAAGAACATAAGGAAAGAAACAAAATAGAAGAATGTAGCTTATTTCTTGTAGTAGAAGTGAAATACAATAACTAGTAACAATCAACAAGTTTTGACCCCTTGGAATGGATAATTCATTCTAACTTATAACACTACAAATGACTCTTCCTCTTCCCCCATATGACATTTCATCTCACCACCATGTGAATTTTCAAATTCCCTAGGAATGAAACTATGTCCGTTTCATATTTTTGAAAAGGAAATTTTTTACAATGCAACATTAGGTCACTTAATTAAATAAGACGAAAGAGTGAAAAAGTACATTCACAATGAAGAAATAGAATGTTATAGAGAGAGAGGGGGAGGAGAGAGAAGTGAAAATGTGAAGATAAGAAAGCTCTTGCTAACAAAGAACCTGATTCTAATGTACCATGCATGAAGTTCCTTTCCCTTGACCACTTGTTAACTCGGAACATTGAGATTGCAAACTCTTTCTTCTGTGAGACATAGACACCTTCCAAGGTATTGAATAAGTGTTCAAAAACATTGTTATGAAAATGACACTGAGATGGGAACATGGTGATACCTTTTGATCATTAAGGTAGGAGTTAGGACATGGGTATCGCTACATCACTCTTCTTAACCTCGAAATTCACCTACATGATAAAGATGTCTCCTTGAATGCAATCAACCTTAAGATGCTCAAACATGTTCTTTCTTGTCTGATTACTCAATGAAAAATTCCTCCTCTAGATGGAAGGATTTCTCCCTGAATGAAATCCTTTTCCTCTGACCACCCATTGAACTGAAATGTGGTGATTGCAAATGCTTCCTCCTGTGAGGTGAGGATACATTCCAAGGCACTAAATGAGTGTTTAAAAATACTACTAGGTGAATTACAATATGTGAAATTGAGATGATTTCTCGTTCTTATAATATGATGATTTTCATTGAACACACAATCAAATTTAGGACATATATATCATCTATGTATCCTTCTTGACTCCAAAATCCTCCTTGAATGGAATCAACTTTCAGGATGGTTAGAAACCTTCTTGTTCATATGCTCCTCATTGAAATAGAGAATCTTTCAAATAAAATAATTACTCCTTTAATGAAACTCTTTGCCTTTCGCACCTCATGTTGGGAAGAAACAATGTGGTTGAAATATTCTTCTTCGGTGAGTTACGGGAACACTACAAGGTATTTGAATGAGTGTTTAGAAACATTATGTGGACCTACGATAGCTTCCTACTCTTGTAAACATTATGGTATTAAATTGAGGCACATTGGAAGTAGTGTATATTATGTAGAAAAATCAATTTTATTCACCTCGGAGGCTCAATTCATGTTTGCAGAGGTTGAAATAATCCATCAAGACTTTAGGATCGAGCTTCATGTGTATTTGATTTGGGGACTCAGTATATGGTCTGGAGCTTCCCAATTCACCTTAGCGATGAATACATCTCCTTCTTGGATGAATTAAACCATGATGAATCCCTTCTATGACAATTAGGATGAGTTACATCTTGAGTTAGATCTTGAGTTACATGGGTGAAAGAGGGAAAAAGGTACACAAAGGACACCCAAGTGTGCTTTGCACTTGGTGATGAAAAGTGGCAAGATGGGATTTAGTGAGAATGAGATGCGAGGGGCCAAAATTTAGTAGTGATTGAATAAAAAATAGAATTAAATATGATTTCAAATTCACTAATATGATGAAGTACGGTAAAATACAGATGCTAATAAATCTAATGATGTAACCTTGTAAGCAAATAGGAGAGATAGGAGACTTATCTAATTTACGCTTACCCTATAATAGATTTGGGCTGGTAAAACTAATGAACAGTGGGTAGAGTGTAGGAAACGCTCCGTATTAATTTTGAAGCTTACGAGAAAAATCTAGAAATAAGTGTCTAGGCTAGGGCAAGGGTGCATGGGTGCTTTGAGACCAATTCTAGGTGCTTGGTGACTGTGTAAATGCTCGAAATCTACTTTCTTCTTATGTGTCACTAGGGTTTCACACTTATTCATTGTTGATTTCCTGGTATTCACACTTTGATCTTCGAGGGTACCTGTAACCTGCAACACAAACCCTAGATACCTGTACAATCTCAAAAACACATAAAATTGGAATGAAATATGCAATATGTGAAGTCAGACTGACCCTGACGATCACCCAAAGAGTGAACTTATGACAGAGTGATGCACTACTTTCCAAACTCCATGTAGTTATTTGCGCTTTTGTGTGAAATAGTGTCCTTAGGTTACCCTTACGCCAATGACACCAAGATAACAAACTATATCTTTCTTCAATGCAAATGTGTGAGATGGAATTCAACACTTCCCCTTCATATGCAGTGTATGCATCCCAAAAATGCAGTCCTTTGATGGTAGTGATAGTATGTAGATGTGATTTCCCTTTAGAATTTCCAGTCAGAATAATAGAGTGTATGTTGTGTATATATATATAGATATCTTGTTTGAATTTTGACACTAGTGACCCAAAAGACTAACTATGATCTCACAATATAAGGATAACAAAACAAAAAGGCCAACCATAAATGTCAAAATAAGTGAAAAGAACAAAGAGGATAGGAGCGCCCAAAATGGATAGGAGTGCACAGTGCTAGTGTCCACAATGGGCACTTGGTGTCTTGGGATAAATGATGAAAGATGTGAAAATATTGACAGACAGGGATCCTGTGACCTAACCAGAACTAGGTACATAAATGACATATGTGAGAGAGAAATACAATATAAACAATCAAAACAAGTGGATGGACAAAGGATTGTGTCACCAATGAATACTTTTCTTACTTAAGATCCATGCATATAACAACATACTTGGTGGTATAGTAAAATAGTAATATGTGCGTGATTTTATGTCTACATTTTCCCCCTTTATGCTATTTGAATGAAATTCAAGTAGTGTAAAGGAAGTAAGTAAGAACATACTATATAAATTCTAGAAAATCCATGTTCCAAAAGTGCATGTAGAGTGTTGAAACTTGTAGGCGTGGTGAACCATGGATCAACATTTGACCCATGTGGCATAAATAGAGATAGCGAACCATTGTAAGGAGCACTTGGAGAATAGTTGAAATGATTTGGAGATTTTGATTATTGTTTTTGCAAGGAGATTGAAGAGGTAGGGAGTGATCAATTCCCAACCCAATTTTGTTTGTAAATGGGAGGATTTGGGTGTCCTGCCACCAAAGGAAGAGTGTTGGGGAGAGAGGTCTAGTTTTACTCTCCATCCATGACTACATCCTAAAAAGGTCCAACCATTGTAAATGGATAGAGACCAAATTTAGTTCCATGTTGTTCCATTATTTCGTATTGAAGAACCCATATAGGAGCAGTATAGGAAAGGAAATGACGTCTCATTGCCCCACTCCTATAGTAACGGTGTTTCGATTTGCATAGTGCTAGATGGCTTCCAAGTTAGGTCATCTGAAGCGATAGAAATGTAAATTGACTCCCAAGTTAGGTCATCTGGGAGTGATAATAACTGTGATGTAGCTCCCAAGTTAGGTCATTTGGGAGAAATAGTAAATGTGCTTATTATATCAATTGATTGATTTGATTTGAATGATGAAAGATTGCTTTCAAATAAGATGTACCTAGTAGATTACTCATGGAGAGATTTTTTTTTTTACCCCAATTAGGTCATTAGGGGAATAAATTTGAAATAATAGAAAGTATTTGAGTGTTAAATATAGAGTGATTTTTGTTCCTTGCTTGAATAGAATCAGAGAAAAAGATTGCAATAGTGATGTGATAAGAGTATCGATTGATTATATTGTAACCTGAGAGGGATCATAAGGTGATCTCGATTATATGCCCCCTTTCAATGAAAGGGTGAAGGGTGAAGAGACAAGCACTGAGCTGAAAGTAAAGATAAAAGTAAACAAGAGATAATGTTTGTAATAATGCATGTAGATTGATGAGTACATATGCCAAATTTGAATATAGCATTGTGTAATGTGTATAGTATGGTGTTAGAAGAAATTTTGATCCGAATGGTGCAAACAGGGAAGAAAATGGAGTAATGAGGCTCAAGATATGAGTGAAACCATGTGTTGTGTATTAGTTGGAAAAATGATTATAAATAGTAACTATAATATATAGAAAATTGAAGATTGTTATATATAGTAATAGTGAAAAGTGAATAGTTATTTCATTTGTATCATGTTCGAGTGAAAATTAGAGCTTTGAGCTGTGAGGATGTCATGTGTTAGAGCAGTGAGTTTGATGAGATTTGAGAGAGTAGCAGTGGTCGTAGTTACACAGACATGACCGATGAGTTGGTATGTATGAGTATTTTTAGAAAATTGTGTGAAATATGCATGTTTTTGCCAATTTTTGGAAAATTTACATTATTGTATTTTTAGCATTTCGACCTAGGAGAGTAGCCAGTGGTGTTTTCAAATTTTGGGACACCAAAGCCCCTAGTTCCAAGCGTTGGTGACTTGTTTCCAGGTGCCCGTGACATGCTCTTAGGTGTTGGCATCTCATAGAGCGTTTTTGGTAGGTTGTGATAAAAATGCATAAATTTTGAATATTTTTTACTATGATGATTTAGTTTTAATATGTATGAGATGCTAATAGAAAAATTTGTTGCTTTTTGTGTTGCGAGGGATATACACTTGAGAGAGTTTCGTGAGGGGTCTTCATTTGAGCACTTTTCTTACTTTGGGGTTATCGATGATGAATGCCAGTGGGATATATTGGACCATGTCGTCATCTTGCAAAGACATAACTAAATCGAGGGAGATTTCCCATAATATTCATATGTTGACCGTGCATTGTGAGAGACATGGTGTGTTGATACATGTACCTTTTGGTTGTCCTACGAGTGAGATGACAATGACCCTAGAGGATGTGTATCAAATATTGCATGACTGTCGATTGTAGGAGAGAGAGTGTATGTTATGAGTATAGTGGATGTTCATAGTAGATGAGGGCAACAAGAATATATTTTATTGGGACACGAGTACAAACAAAGACCCATATCAATCTAGATGTTATATTGAGATCTTGTGTTTAATGGTTGTGAAGTTCATCAGATGATTCTAGCTTCATCGGTGGCAGTAGAGGGTGGTGGAGTGGGTATATTGTATAATATGCATGATATTTGTCGTTATATAGAGGAGTATGGGATGATATATACTTGGGCATGATGTATGTTGGCCCACTTGTACAGAGATTTGTATAAATTCACATAGGAGGATCATGGGGGTGGACTAGAGCCACCACTTTGTTACATGTATGGGTATATGAGCACATTTCTATATTGAGGCCACTTAGTGGGCCATGGGCCGATTGGGTGAGGCCCGAGATATTTGCAGCGAGGTGGGTAGGCACCCATAGCAGGAGACTAGACACGACCACCTATAGGTTGATGCTTGATCGGATGGGTCCAGGGGCCATCATATGGAGGCCATATAGAGACTATGGTGGTTAGTTGGAGGATGGAGTAGAGTTATAGTGCATATAATGCACCATGTGGTTGGAGGACCGATTTCCTTGGGTGACAGAGTTATTCCAGGGGAGTGTGTATCTAGATAGTTTGGTATGGCTCAAGATGTGCCCCCAGAACCATATGTATGGGTTAAGAGATACTAGAGTGTCGAGGTGGATAGGAGTGAGGTCAGGTCCTACATGAGCACAACTAGTGCATCTTGCTATAGATGAGCAAAATGTGGCCATGGAGCCGATACAGTTGATGATGCATGGTGTACCTAGCCTATAATGAGTGGTGGGAAACACACCGATGGGTGTTATTATTTCTAGTTTTTGTATGTGCGGTGGGTGAGTGGGAAGTAGGAGGAGTAGAGGGGAAAGTGCCTTCCCTCGATGGAGATTTCCTAAGAGCTACACTAAAGTAGAGCGTAAGTATTGTTTTTTGTTATTTATTAGTGGTTACATAGTTGTTAGATATTGTAAATGTGTGTAGTAACTAATGTGGTGTTATATGGTTGTAGGTGATGCCTATTGGTCATTGATTTTGATTCATCGATACACACATTGATGCGAAATGTGTTACCAGATGTGCTCGTGGGAGGCGGTATGCTAGAGCAGTGGATGTGATTGCGGTGAGCA
Source organism: Taxus wallichiana var. yunnanensis (assembly GCA_018340775.1). Lineage (NCBI taxonomy): Eukaryota > Viridiplantae > Streptophyta > Pinopsida > Cupressales > Taxaceae > Taxus > Taxus wallichiana. The sequence continues at coordinate 714,118,958 of CM031235.1, read as the reverse complement.
TGCCCATTTGTTCGAGTCGGTGGCTATAGTGGTAGCCACATGTACTATGTTATTGAGAAAGTGTGATGAGGCTCATATGGAGATGAAGTGAGCTAGACGAGGTTATAGGAGGAGGAGACCTAGCTCACGATGTATTTGTGAGATATGTGAGCTACGAGGCCGATTCGAGGAGCATTTGGCTAAGGTGGTTATACTACGAGAGATAGATAGAGATATATAGAGTTCCATGACCAGCAACATGGATTAAGTGGTGAAGCATCTAGTTCTAGAGTTCTCATGATTGTATATAGTGATAGTGAGGATGATATATGATGTATGGTTGTATTGATGCATGGGGTTAGCCCCCCAGGTGGTTATAGTTTTGTAACTATGATTTTTGATGATATATATATATACATGTTTTGATATCATATGTGTTGTGCACTTGTATTGATGTGATGGTTGTCATATATACTTTGATTTGCTAGATGTTGTATGCATTGTTGAAATGATTGTCTTGATTGTTGAATATTAGAAACATATCATGATGTGGAAATAATAGGCAAGTAGTGAATTAAAGAAGATTTTTATTTACATGAGTATTATAATGACTAAAATAATGTATGTATATGATGTAATGTGATAAATTAGTGGAAATGGTAATGTGATGTAGATAGTATAAGATATTAGAATAATGATGTGTTGATAGTTTTATAATGAGAATATGTAAGATCATTTTGATAATACTGTGTGACGATGAAAAATATGGGGGTAAAGAAGAGTGATAACCCCTAGTGTAATAACGAGGTTCATTTTTGTAACAGGTCCCTCTAGTCATGTAAGAACCTAAATAACATGAGTGTGTCATCGGGAATGAGGTGATGAGATGGAGGTAAGTTACCAAAGAGATGGAGAGCCATGTGAAGCATGTGAAGTAGTAACATGAGTATAAGAGCCAAATTGAATGTTAGATGAAATGGTGTCAATCATGGGAGGTGTAGCGGTGGGAAGCACAGATGTCAATAGCTTAGGAAGCTATTGGATGTAGTAGCACTATGAGGAGGGTGAGATGATGTAGCAATGGATGAGCTAGATGAAGGGTGTGGATGGATAATGATCTTAGGAGGTGGATGAATGACAACCTTAGAAGTGGGTGGAGGAGACAAGTGAACAACTGTGGAAGCACACTTATGCGGAATGGGAGAAAGGGACCGCTCACAAGAGCGAGATTCGAAGGCAATGACACCTTTGTCTTCTAATTATTGTAATTTATCATGTAGAGCACAACAATCATTGTCATGGTGGCCATTGATGTGGTGGAAAATTACAATAAAGGTGATCGCATTGGCGATGCAAACGATGAGGAGGATGATGTTGATTAGAAGGCAAGTGGATTAGGTGCTTATCAAGCAAAGTACGCAAGACATCATGAGGCTTAACATCATATGGAAAGTGTAATGGTTCATGAGGAGGAGGTGGAGAATACTTAGGTGTATGCCAATGTGGTGGAGGTGAAGGAATATTCTTATGCGGAGGTGAAGATGGTGTCCGTAGAGAAAGCTTAACGTGTGGAAGAGGATAAGAACTAGTAGACGAAGAAATATTAGAAGTAGTAGAAAAAGTATAAGTGGGTGATATAATGTGTGCAACAATTAAATCTTGTTCTAAATTAATATCTTTGTAGCATAAGAGAGTAAAAGATTCACATGTATCATATAATAGTTTTTCTTTCTATGCAGGAATTAAGCCACGACAAAAGTTAAATTACTTTTATAAATCAATGGGCTCAAATAATAATTGATGCATACAAGAATTAAATCGTAAAATGTAATCTATAATTGGTTATTCCTTTCCTTGATCAATAAATGCAAGCGTTCATATTGTAGACCCAAAATCACTCACTTGGGTACATTTCTAGGTCCTAATCACATACTAATATTCATATGATTCTTAAGTGAGAAAACTAACAATTAACAACTATCTTTGGTCTTTTGTCTGTGTTTCTTATTTTTTATTTTTCCTTCTATACCCTACATCCCAATTGGTACTTCACTGCCTTATCTTTTATGAATCTAGACACCAACACCCAGACGGGGACGTCGCGCCAGTGCCCTTGTGCTTTTGGGCTCCCCCAACCTCTTTCTCCTTTACTCACTCTTTTTGGGAATTTTTTATCTTTTAGGCATATTTTTTTCTTATGGGGTGGCCCTTTAATTGTCAATTGTGAAATTCAACCAAGGGAATCATATAAATACAAAGATATATGACGAAATAAAGGATCAAGATCTAAGAATCTATTAGCATCACCTAAGGTTGCATCTAAAGGCATCTAAAAGCATCAAAGGCATCCATCTAACACTCATATAAGGGACAAGGGATTGCATTTTCTGCATATACTTCAAAGGAAGGGGAAGTTGATTTTCCATTGACACATCTATTCACATTGGTACATCTAGCTATTGTTGTTATCACATGCACTTGCGCAAGGGATTCCTAGGGCACAATTATATCACACACGCACAAGAACTACATGGATTATGAAATGTAGTGCAATGCCTAGTTGTAAACTCACTCGGTTGGGTGACCGTAGTGGTCAGTCCGAATCCTCATTTTGCATCTTTTCTTTTTGGGATTTGATGTAGTTTGAGGGTTTTGTAGGTCATCTTCTCTTTGTAGGTTACAGATGAATTCGACGATCATCCAATGACATATAGGTGACCAAAAGTGAAGGTTAACGATACTTGTGCGACACAACAAAAATTATTTTATAAGCCCCCGCACGGTCACAATCACCTAATAGATATCTCTCGCACCTAGGCATCCTAGTCTTGTTACTAGTAAATATCAAATTTCTGTCACTTATAATGATCTTAGAGTACTTGTGGAGTTTCGAACTTTATCCATAAAGGTTGAGGTCATTGTACTAGTTGTAAAGGGTTTTGATAGTGCACATAAGTGAGCATACTTAGTGAACCTATTCACTACCACCGTGATGAAATTCTTACCATCTGACACAGGAAGCCCTATGATGAAGTCTATGAAAACCTTCTCCAACCATTGGTTTGGGATAGGCAGGGGGATCTGAACAAACCATGTGTCTTGATTGTTTCACCCTTAGTTTGTTGACATATCATACATTCGGAAAAAAAAAATGTCTATACATCCCCTTCAGTCCTTCCTAAAATATGTCCTTTTGATATGATGATATGTCTTCAGAAGCTATAATTCCCACCTATGGGAGAGGAGTTTAATTCCTAAATGAACTTATACTTAAGAATTTAATTCTTACACAAGTATAACCAATCCTTATATCAATGAGTAGCACCATGTCATACAAATTTGTCTGACACTTTGGAATCTTGAATAAGTTGATGAATGAGATCCTATGTTGTTGCATCATGTTCCCATTTAGTCCTGGCATCTGTTATCTAATATGGATGTAGTACTGACATGACACAAAGTAGTGATTCAATTGGCTCATCCTTTCTTGAGAGTGCATCTGCTACAACATTTTCCTTCCCCTTCTTGTAAATTATTTCAAAGTTAAATCCCAACATTTAAGTAACCCATTTATTTTATTCCTCAGATGATAGCCTATGTTATAAGAAATACTTGAGACTATCATGGTCAATTTTTACCTTGAAGTGCCTACCCAATGTAGGTTGGGTCACCATTGTTTTACATCATGGAGGATAGCCATCATTTCCTTCTCATAGATGGGCTTGATAAGGTTATTCCCTATGAGTTGGTGAATCTCAAAAGCAATGGGGCATCCTTCTTTCATGAGCACCAAACCCATTCTACATCTCGATGTGTCACATTCCATAATAAAAGGATTCGAAAAGTCCTGGAATAGCCAAGATTGTGGTTGTACACATAGCCTCTTTGAGTTGTTCAAAAGTCGTAGTAATGTGTGTCATTCCACTAGAAGGAATATTTATTTAGGAGAGTTGTGAGAGGTATTGTTATGCCCCAATGGTGCTTGAAAAACCTTTAATAGTAGCATGTTAATCCCAAGAATCGTCACAACTATTTCAATGTTTTGGAATGGGCCATTCCATCATGGATTTTATCTTCTAAGGGTCCACTTTTACCCCTTCATGTGACACAATGTGACCTAAATACTCCACTTCAATAACCCCAAAATATCATTTGGATAGTTTGGCATACAATTAATGTTGTTTGAGGGTGAGGATCACTTAATCCACCTGTTGTAATTGATCTTCTCATGTCTTGTTGTAAATTAAGATATCATCAAAAAATACCAAAACAAGTTTACAAAGAAATTTTTGGAAGATGGTGTTCATCGACTAAAAAAGTGGAGAGAGCATTTATGAGGCCAAAAGGCATCATTAGAAACTCATAGTGACCCTCATGGGTTCGAAAATTTATCTTATGGACATCATCATCCTTGATTCGAATTTGATGATAACCCGAACGAAGATCTAACTTATTGAAATAGACAACACCATGTAACTCATCTAACAAATCATCAATTATAGGAATAAGAAAATTTTCTTTAATGGTGTACTTGTTGAGCTCTCTGTAATTTAGACTCATCCTGTAGTTGTCATCCTTCTTACCCACCATTACCACGGGAGAATAAATATTGCACGAGCCGATTTTGACTAAGTACAAGTTGTGTACGAAGGTGTTGGGTGTGCGCAACGCAGGCATGAAGGTTTACGCATAAGAAAAAAAATAAAGAGTGTGAAAGCTCACACCCAATAGGAAACATTCGAGACTTGACCAATTTTGAGCCACAGGCTAAAAATAGACAATGCCGAGATTGAATGGCATTAAAGCAATGTTCCAGATTTAGAAGAAAGTGTGGAGATTTGAAGGTAAAGGAACAATTATTTTGAGATAAAGCGCATGTGAGATGGAGATCAAGGATCACGCTAATAATAGGATTATAAAAGGTCTATTTATAGATTAATCTATTATTAGGCTTAGCATGCAAGCTTTGTAGTTGCTTTTATATGTACGCATGGATATTATTTGAGCATGCATTCTATTTTTAGATGCATGGGTGGTGAAGGGCAAGTCCCCACCCCTATAAATATGGATTTTTTTAGGTACCATGGACCATGTATTAGATTTTATGTATTGTCTTGTCATGTTGCTTTGTTGTTGTGTGCATGTTGCTTTCCTAGGTGATTGTAATAATGTATTCACTTGATTAATTGATGATTTAATGCAATGGATAATTGTGGTTGGATTCTAGTAATTGATGTCTTGGATCATGGTGCTTGTATGGTGAATCTGATCTTAATTCTTATTTGATATGTTATGCTTTCTGGTTTGTGCAATGGTGAATGTTATGATTTACATTTGAATGTATGCTTGGTAATGGTAATCATGAACATGTATGCTAACATCTTGACAAGACAATACAAAGGAGGAACTTGGTAGGCTTTGTGCATTTCGGTGAGTGTCCGGATCTGTCTCTGAATGAAGTCCCAATGCACCTAGGCAATTGTGTGCTAATAATGACTACATTTTGTTTCCGTTGTTAGGACCTCTTTTCAAGTTTTTTTCAGGATGTTGCTTGCAAATGGCATATCAATTGACTTTGGAGAGTATTGAAGGTTTCATAGATGATAGATAAGAAAATTTTATATAGAGATATGGTAATCTGGATCTGATTTCAATGCACAAAGATGGGTGGAAGAAAATTTGTATGATGTGCTCTAAGAGACATTTTTGAACTTCTTTATAGTGTAGTTGTATGAGTGGTTGTTAGCATATGCGATAGGGAAGTCTTTGGAGGTATAGGCCAAGACCTTGGATGCAGAAGTATTATCAAACTCTTATTGATGTTGATGTGGAGTGGATAAGAGCTGTAGATCATTGGTGGGTTGGAGTATTGCATAGTTATATTTTGGAGTATGTTATTTCCATGTATTTTTGTCCAGAAGAAACTAAATTCCAGATCTTGTGTGAACCTAGAGAATGTTACTTGTGCACTATAACTTTATCACTCAAGATCTTGATGATAGATCTGTATTTAGAGTGCCTTCCTATGGCTAGCTAAACTCCCACCATGTGCAGGGGTAGGAGCAGGCATGGTGAAGATGTCGACATGGCGTAGTAATGAAATGAGAAGAAAGATGGCTCATATATAATGAATCATAAGAGAGGGAAATTAGGAAATAGAGGGAGATTGAGGAGTCCCTGGATTTTATAAGAGATATGGCTCATGAAAGATTTGAAGATCTCGTGGAAGATGAGGAGCCGTAACATCTGGTACTCCCAAAATTGGGAAATCACAATAGAGAACCCCCTTCGCTTCCTATGAGAGCATGTCACATGAGGAAAGATTAAGGATTGCGGGCGTGCATATGACCCCACCTGGTGACCGAGCCCTTGCACATGGTGTTCTAGTTCCAGAAGTAGTCATTGAGAAGCAAGCTAGTGTGAGTATGAAAGCAGAGACAAGTAGGTATCATTTTGTGTTGAATTCAAGTGATAAAGTTAATAGTGCACCCATATTGACACAGTCAGCGTCATTGTTTAGAGGTCCGATTGGAGGAATATTTTCTAGTGCGTCATCAAGATAGAGTGTGGGCACGCAGAATATTGGGAATACGTCTAGAAGTACTACAACTTCATAAACTATGGGAGTTCATTTTAACACTACATTGGGACATAAGAAATTACATCCATTGGTTTATTTCCTATTACAAGAGGATCAAGTGGATCGGGAGGATCGGGATCAAGTGGGTCGGTGGTTTAGGAGGTGGGGAAATACTAGTAGAGGTTCTAGTTCTAGATCTAGAGGATAAGGCCCACATCCCCAAACCCCCACATCAACCCCAGTAAGTGTATTATGAAATGTCTCTCCACTTACCAGAATATAGAGGAATTGAAGATGCAGTAGAGCATGTGCACAAGTGTGAGATCCTATGGCACACTAAAGTAATTACAACCTCGGATAGAAAATAAATTTAGTTTACTACTACTCTTCAAGGGTGCGTGCATAATGGCACAAAAAGCACGATCTACATTAGATTTTGTTGGATTATGATGCTCTACACTATGTGTTTCTAGATGTGATCCATATTCCAGAGCTTGAATAGAAAATTATCGGGATGCTTAAGGACATTAAGCAAGTAATGGCTAAAAGTGTGCGGGAGTATGACACACATTTCAAGACCTTGTTGTCCAAATTATCTTATGACATTCATCCAAGTCAACATGCACAATGGTTTGTTGGTGGGTTGTTGACTCCTTTCAGATGAGCACTATCTCATAATACTTTTTGAACCTGCACGAGGCTTTGGAAGTAGTTATACATGAGGTTGTTGGAAGCGTTGATACCAAAATAAGCCCATTTTTGAAGCACATATTGTAGCTATGACAAAGCAAATTTGAAAAGAATTTTTATAATTCAGCTCATGAGACGTGCAGTGGAATCTAGTGTACAGATTTTGAAGTGGAAGGACATACTAAAGATAATTTCCCATGTAGGTTGGTGTGCGCACGTTGTTGGATTGCGAGGTTTTCCACCTAAATCATGATGTTCAAGATTGCCCTTTGTTAAGCACACATTTTAAAAGAAGGTATATATATAATAAGATTTGCAAATCCCACACTCATGAAACCATTAAATGTAAGTTGATTGATCACATTCATGAAGCCATTGAGATAGGAGTGCGCTAGATGAGTGTGGCTAGTGGATCTAAGGAGCATGAAGGCCATAACCATAAGGGCGTGATAATGGAAATAATAGGAATGGTGGCTTCAAAGGTGGATATAGATGCCAAGGTCGTGGTGGTAGTAGAGGTATATTTCAAGCAAAACTTGTTATACTTATGGATCTCCTGATCATTATCGCGTGGTACCCTCGAACATTACTTGCTCCACATAAGTTAGAAGAATGCCCAAATTTATATGAGCACATGAGTAAGAATAAGAAGCAGGAAAAGGGTGCAAGAATGATTAAGGTGCAGCGTGTTGTTGTTGATCGGTGGATGAAGAAGAAGACCTCTGATCTTGAACTACGAGACAGTAAAGGTTACCACATGTGTTGAAGTGGTGCACGCACGTGAGCCTCCGAAGGTTAAGTCACTCATTACAAGGGAAGAAGTGATACATGTTAAGTATCCAGATGTTGTGCACTAGAAGGAAGTTTATCATGATACTATGGAAGCTATTAGGACACCGCATGGGGTGATATAATGTTTAAAGGAGCAAGCGCGAGATAGGGATCATACAAAGAATGTTGAACTCCCATTGAAGGACGTGGATGACTTGAAAGAGGTGTGTAAGATGTTGCGCCAAAAGAACACCATTCCTCTACTAGGAGAATAGCTATGAGAAAAGGTACCACACGTTGAATCTAAGCATGAAAGATAGATACTTTATGAAAATCTATTGCCTCAAAATCATGAATTTGATAAAGATATTACACTTGATTTAGTTATTTATGATTGGTTATTGCGCAATATTATTATTGATACTAGCGCAAAAGTGAATGTACTAACTTTGTATTTTTGGAACCAAATGGGTAGACCAACCTTGCAGCCATCGATGAATGTGTTGTATATGGCGAATAAGACTAGGGCCATGCCGATTGGGTTACTAAAGGATGCAACTATTAAAATTCAGGGAGTCAATTTTATTGGGGATTTTGAGGTATTAGAACTTGTTGAAGCAGAAAACTTCCCAACATTACTTAGATGGCCCTGGTGCTATGCGAATAAGGCATATTTATGCTTTAATAAAAGATACATCAGCTTTGAGAATGAGGAAGAGTGCGTGATTATACCCTTGCTTTGAATAAGAAGGCAAAGCCCTATGTTGAGCCCTTGAGTGAAGAAGAAATAAATAGAATTTATGTTTAGCATTGTGTGATCTAAAACATTTGGAACAACCTAAAGAAGGTGTACTTCATTGGGAAGACGTGTAGTCTATAACTAACACTACAAGTGTTGCTTGTGATAACTGGGCTCATGGAACGTACAAAATGGTTGGGTGCGAAGTGAAAGAAAAAATCACCATGATTATTAGGCCACACATGGTAAGGCGGTTAGGATGTAACCGTGTGCCACGATATAATGGTGAAGGCAACCCTCATACATTTCTACGTGTCATGCAGACTTAGTGTCACGATGAAAGGGATAGAAGAAATATGTTAATCTATACTTTGTGCGGGAGACATAATGCGTTGGTTGGCAACACATAGAGATGGCCTTTTGGAATAGTGAGAAGTGAGAATCATTTTTTCCACCAGGTTCACTCAGAGCAATGTACCTACACAAACATGTGAATTTCATAGGAAGTATTCTACCTCTCATCATGTCTAGGAATGTGAGAGATCTTGGTTGCAAGGCAAGGAGGATTTATCACCATCACTTTGGTTACATTAGTTATATTCCACCTTGTATGGCTGTGTGCATGCATGTTATGTCCATGCTGACTTGAAAAGGGAAACTGCTAATTGGTAAGAGATGACCTCAGGTATGATTCATACTTTTGTTTATTTTTCTACTAAACCTCTGGTCAATGAAGCACTACAAATTATGAAGCACCTTACGTTGGGAGATAACACAAAGGATGAAGAACTTATATTAGAACTATTTAGAGAACCTGATCTTGAGGTGCACATGGATCTTGAGGAAACAAATGAAGAAGATATGGTACGCACCTAGAAAGAAAAAGAAAAGGGAAAATTGGTATACATGATCAATGATGAGGAAGTGGATATATTGGATGTTAACCACACTGAAGGGACATGCGAGGTAATGAACATTGTAGATGAGAAATCATGCGTGTATCATGGCCCTAAAAAGACAAAGAAGGTTAACATTGGTAAAAGGAAGAGCCTAAAGAGGCCATTATTGCAGATTATTGTCAAAACAAGAGGTGGCTAAGATTATTGAATTATTGTGTGATTTTAAGGACTTATTTTGGTGGGTCTATCATGAGTTAAAGGGAGTGCATCCTTCTCTAGGTGAGATGAATATCAAACTGAAAGAAGGTATGTGCCTTGTTAGGAAGAGGCCTTATAGGATGAATCCTAATCATGCATGAAGGTAAAGGAAGAAATTGACAAATGGGTTGAGAAAGTTTGGTATAATTGAAGCTATTGAGGAATCTGAATGGGTTAGCCCCATGGTAATAAACATTAAGAAGGATGGGAGGATAAGGATTTTTGTGGACTATAGAGAACTTAATGCTGCATGTGTCATTGATCCTTTTCCCACCCCATTCATAGAGGAAATCCTTAAGGGAGTTATTGGGCACAAGATTTACTCTTTTACAAATGGATTTTTAGGTTATCACCAGGTGTGCATTGCAAAGGAAGATCAGGAGAAGATAACTTTCACCAATAAGTGGGGAAGTTTCACATATACAGTGATGCTCTTTGGACTAAATAATGTGCCAATAGTGTTCTTGCGCATTGTTGTGCAGGATTTTCAGGACTTTATCCATAAGTTCTTGCAGGTGTATCTGGATGACTAGATAGTCTATGGGTTAGTTAAGGACCATTATGACAATTTGAGGCTTATGTTTGAGAGGTGTAGGTAGTTGAGCATCTCCCTTAACATTAAGAAGTGCATCTTTACAACACCTTTTGGCACTTTACTTGGGCATATAATTTGTAAAGAAGGACTATTGGTAGATCCAACTAAGGTAGTTGTGATCTTAGGTTTGGAAGAAGCTAACAATCAAAGTGAAGTGTGTAGATTATTGGGCCATACAGGCTATCACATGAAGTTTATTAAGGGGTATGCAAAGATTGTCTTGCCCTTTAAAGAATTGTTGAAGGTGAAAGGTAAATTCTATTGGGGTGATGCGCAACATAAGGTGTTTGAAACATTGAAGGAAAGACTGAAAACTACACCTATTTTGCACTTTCCTTCGTGGGAAAAACCATTGCATGTTCACATCCATGCTTCTAGCATGGCTATTAGCACAATATTGGTACAACCAGGAGAAGGAATTATAGATCTTACTATTTTCTTTGCAAGCAAGAAGTTGACTCCTGCTGAGAAAAATTATACAACTACTAAGTATGAAGCTTTTTCCATGATCTACGTGCTGCATAAGTTCATAAATTACTTGTTGGTGACACCATTCATTTTATATACATACCATATGATGCTCAAGTACTTAGTCAACAAGTCTTTTTATAAGGGCACATATGTAGATGGATCCTTCTTTTTCAAGAGTTTGAGTTTATAGTTATTGTAAAACTAGGAAAAAGTAATTCAGGGCATGATCATCTATCAAGGATCAATTCCGGTGAGGATGCGCAAAGCATTAGGACATAATGTCCATGCATGCATAGCTATTTAGATTGAACCACGCATCCACTGAATTAGAGGACATTGTGTTCGTGTTCGTACACATTAGCGAGCACTTGAGGGAATGAAGACTTTAGAAAAGAAAAACTTGAAACACGTAATACGCACTTATCAACTGATTGGTGGAGATTTATACAAGCTGGTCCATGATGAAATTTTGGGTCGGTGTGTTCTAGATCATGAGCATGAGGCTATTATGGAAGAAGCTCATGATGGAATTGTAGGAGGACATTATTTGGGTGATGCTACTATGCACAAGATCTTGATGGTTGGAATTTAGTGAAACATTATACAAAGATACCAAGGAGTGTGTGAAACTATGTGACCATTGTCAACGCCTTGGGAAGCTTGAACACAGAGATGAGATGTCGTTGTAGCCTATTATAAACACCGAACGTTTTGAGAAGTGGGTGATTGAATTTTGGATCTTATTTGACCACCCGCACATATGATTGGTGCGTACTACATCATAACTTGTACAAATTATCTGACTAGGTGGGATGAAGTAACACCTACAAATGATTGTACAGATGGAAGTAGTAGTAAGATTCTTATGGGAAAACATCATTAGTAGGTATGGATGTCCATTGAGCTTAACAAGTGATAAAGGAACTAATTTTCTTAATGAGAAAATCAGAATCCTTTTGGCATAATTTATGGTGGCACACCATAAGACTACTCCTTATCACCCACAATCCAATGGTACTGCTGAATCTTTTAACAAGATTTTGGGACAGACATTGACAAAATATATGTGATGTTGGAAGAAAATATTCGGATAATAAAGTTTCCGTTGTACTTTGGGCGTACAGGACTACCTATAAGAGGTTGAATAACGCCACACCATTTCAATTTTTGTTTGCACAGAGGTTGTATTTCCTATTGAATTTATGTTACCATCCTTGTGTATTGCACATACACGGGGACTTGATGATGCATAAGATATGGAAGATCACATTGACAAATTGATGTAGTTAGATGACAGGCACACCATTGCATGTTAGATTCAGAAGACCAAAAAGGCCAAACTAAAAGCATGGCATGATAGGCACATCAGGAACAAGATGTTTGAGGTCAGGAAGATGGTTCTTTTGTATGATTCCAAGTTTGGGCACCACCTAAGGAAATTGAAAGTACATTGGTTGGGAACTTTTGTAGTAACCAAGATACTTGAATCAGGTGTTTTTCAGTTGTAGGTGTTGGATGGCACTTTATTTCCTAGTTATTTCAATGGGAGTAGGTTGAAGCCCTACTATAAATAAAGCTTCTTGGTGTTTGTAATAAGGCAATATTGCCACTTAGATTAGATTTCCCTTTTATGTGTTTCATTTTCATCATTGTTATGCTTTGTTAATTTAGTTTTGTGATTTTTTTAATAAGTGTGTTTGCATCCATGAAGGCTGATTATTATCTCTTGAGTTCATGTGTAGAAGACCGCACATACTTTTAGTGTGGGGTGAACCAAGTGCAAGCACATGGGAAAGGATATCATGAAGATACTTGCGAGCAGAGGTTGACAGGGTAAGAGATATGTGCACATTGGAACAATTTTTTGGTTACAAGGTACGAGGATGGAAAATGGAAAAAGGTGCCATGAGAAATGAGAAGGATGGTGATAATAAAGAAATTTTCTAAGATTTAGGACCACATGAGAATAACGATCATGCGGTGTAACTCGAGGTAGGCAGTAGCATGGGAAAGTACTTAGTATGAGGCATAGATGGTTATGTACTTTGGTGCATGGATGTATGCGTAAGGAGGTTTGTGGCCAAGAAGTAGAAGGGCATGCCAAAAGGTTACGACTGCAGTGTGTGAAATAAAGTGAAAATTGGAAAAAGAAATTTATTAAGAAAGTGACTAAAAAAAATTTAAAGCAAGAAAAAACATGTGTTAACTGGAAAAAGTAGGATTGTGGGGCACAAAAAGTATAAAAAGGGGGAAATTCAACGTTATTTGCTACCTTGCATTTGAGATAACTTAGAGCAATTGAGCTATCAATCATCCTTGTGCGACAGGGTGAGAACAGAGAAGAAGCAAACCAGAGTAGCGTGTGAAGTTGTGTGTGGTTCCTTGTGTTAAAAATGAGTTTGACCTAGCAAGAGGGCACATAGAGCGAGGTTTGTGGGTAAATCGGAACTAGGGTTTATAGCACTCGGATAGCAAAAGAAGGTGCATTATAATAGAGTACCTAGGATAAAAAAACTAGAATGACACTTAAAGGAAGGAAGCAATAAACAAAGAGGGTTAAATTTGAGGTAGAAGAACCCTTGAAGAGATTTATTCAAAAATGTGATACCCGCATAGAGTGTTTAGGGTTCAGACTTGGAAGTCTCAACTTCCCAAGTGTAAGATAAGCAAGTATAATCACAGAGTGGTTGATCACGAGAAAAATTTGAAGGCATATTTGTAGTGAAAATTTTCAAACACAAACAAGGAGGGGAAAGTATTGGTTGATGACTCTATGCGAAATAATTTGGAGAAAGTTGGAGTCTTGTAGTTTTTTGAACTTCTTTTCTTCGCAAAACCCACACATTTGTAATGGGCTTATGTCAATGGCACATGAAGACTTCTTCTACTTTTTGGGCGAAGATGTAAATTACAGGCTCGGTTCTTCGAGTGAGTCACAAGTTTAAGAAGTACAGGGGAGGATTTGGACTTGGGCTTGAAAGACAATGCTAAGATTAATGAATTGGCTGTAGAACTGAATTATGAGAAAGGAGGAAGAGACATGTTAATCGATAACCTCATAGATCCTACAACTAGCGTTACATTAGTTCCAAATTGGGCCCCTCGGAATAGTGGATGATGTGAACAAAAACTTTTGTACATTACACACAAAATGGTGAACAAGACCCACTACAACATTACACAATATGTTGCCAATGGAATTATTGAAGAGGTGAAGGTGCAGAATGAGGAAGGGGAAAATATAACTTGGGGTTTGATCCTCCTCATATTTTTATGGGAAATTGGAGTTCTAGATGGTCCAGATGATATTATGTGGGTTTACCTACCTCTAAATAAGTCCCCTGTGGAACAGATTTGCTAGATATAACTATGATGGCTTTGGTACAACAAGTTATGAGAGGATTTTGAGAACAAATGGCACATTTTGTGTGAATTACTCATAAAGGTTGGAGAGCAGGAAAGGTTTGTAGTGATGCAACATTATAGCCTTGCACGTTTTAAGATGAAGGATGAGGAGACGAGCCCCTGGTGCAAGTTTTCATTTGTGTTCACTACCTCATATTTTAAGTGCATGGTGAATAGAATAAAGGATGCACATAAGTTAACTTTTGATTTAGATAAGGTTGACTTAGACTTGCATATTTTACTCATGACTTAAAATTATGACTCAAGGCCTACATACCATGAGATGTTGGAGCCATATACGTTGGATTTGAACCCCCAGATGAATGTTACAATAAAGGGGATGATATGTAGAGTCTTCGTAGTACTGAGGCCAAATACCCAAAGAGGAATTGAGATGGAAGTTACAGATTCCACTTTCCCACTGCCTAGAAGAACTATTTTTCCACCTCTTAAAAGAAATCGAGAGGCTACCCCTGAGGGAGAAGAGGAAGAAGAAGAAGGTGGCCTGGACCACTCTAAAAGGAAGAAGATGTATTATTCAAGGAGGAGTAGTAGTGGCACTATAACATCACAAAGACATCCTAGGGACATTATAGAGAAAGAAAAGTTCAAGTCTTGAGGGGCAAGGTTTATGTCCATCTCATAAAGGGGGTCCTGCAAAGAGAGGGAGGACCGCGACGTAGGAGTCGTATTAGATGAAGGATGAAGATGATTTATGGTAACACAAATCTTTAGAGGAGGAGAACATTGTTTAGATTACTAATAATAGAGGTCCTGCAAAGAAGGGGATGATCGTGACTTAGGAGTCGAATTGGATGAATCTAAATAGTAGTTTGGATCTCGAATCATCGAGAAGAGTAAGAGGAAATATTTGATTGGAATCCTCAGAAGAAGAGGAAATGTTTGGATTATATTTAGAAGAAGAGTGGGGGAACTTGATTAATAATTTGGATCAGAAGCATCCAAATCATACCACCGACTATGAGATGAAGGTGGAGAATGAGTTACCCATATGGGCTCTCTAGCACAAAGAACCAAATGAGGTTTAGTTGTAATGGGAATATTTTGATTTGAATTGCTAAACCTAGGTTCCATATTTTTGTAAGTATGGGGAACCACGTGATAGTCAGTCATTGTTGGCATCATTTAAGCATAAATGTCTAGATCTAGATAGTGTGATGGAACTCCTTCAAAGGGAAGGAAGTGACATGTCGATTTGGGTAGCATAAGGACAACCAGCTAGACATTGTGTAAGTATGGAGACACGTGCATGATTTTCTGAAGAAGGTCTAAGGAAAATAGACATCGTGACGATGCAATCTCATCGAGATTGAAAGGGATTGTCCTAGAAAATAAGTTTTCTGAATGAATAATCACAAGGAACAATCATGCAAGTGTGAAACACAACCAATCAACAAGGAAATACACCATATGAAAATGTGATGCAAATAAGATCAACACAACGTTAATATTTACGTCAAGCTCGAAATGAACAAGGCATAAATATTAACAAAGGGTAGATGTGAAACCCAATCAAAGGATACCACGACAAGTTTAACAACCAATAAGGCCTAAATGTTAAAGGGCAAGGTTTACAAATGTAAGCTATGTAACCACACCAATTGGACACGTCTATCGAGCTTCGTGGAGAAGTGAGATATTAGTGTCAAAGTGGTATCGAAACGACGTAAACAAAGTAAGCGACACCCTTCAAGATTTGGGACAATGTTTAAAATCAAACTAAGTCAAAGTATACTAAGGATGTGTTAAAACGTGGGCAGCGTAATGCCACAATATAGACACTTAGATCATGTTTACGAAAACTTGACATAAGTATCTTAATTATGTCGAGACAATACAAACGAGGTAACATGTCAAAGGGAGATAAAATGATGAATCATTCTTAACTATGATGACGATCTTGACATGGGTATCAAGATCACAAAGGCTACCAATGATATAAATACGTCTCCACAAACTTTAGACGTTTAACTTACCCATCTGCAAACATGGATGGGCATAAATGGACAAAAAAGTGGCGTAAAACAATCGATTGGTAACACAAGAGTAATAGCCACCCTTCTTTTGATCAACAAATTTTCAAAAGAATGTGAAGGAAGCGAATCAAAAATGGGGTGAAAAATTTTGGCTTCACTTCAAGAGTTTCACCTCCCTAAGGCAAGTAAAAACTAAGTGGAAGTAACATATCACACGTTTTGCAAAAATATGGTTCACACAACTCAACACGGGTTTAGAATGGTCAAAGTGGGCTCTGGCCAAATTATATTTTCCTAGGTGGTTCTCTCATCCTAGGTGTTACAAAGTTGTCCATGAGTAGGGTGATTTACCCAAAAGTCACACTAACTAGTTTGGGAGTATTCCAACTTTGCCCCCTTCAAGTACAGTGGGCAGTAAATGCATCCATCATGTACTTAAAAGGGTCACATATGGACAACTTGTAACGCTATCTCACAAAGGAATCACTAGTTAGGTAGGTTGTGCGGAGCACTTCCCGTTTCATACACAAGGTTCCCTCTTACGTGGACTACTTTGGGGTTCCTAGAACCACCCCCATTGTTGTAGCTTAAGGCGTTATGCCAAAGGGGTTATGTTCCAATTGAGCGGAGAGGGATGTACCCTTTTTGAAACCTGCAATACAATGTTTTGAATTTGTTGTTCGTTTTATCTTTTTTAATTAGGTGTGGTTTTCTCGAACACCATTTGGCAACCTGCAAGAAACACGTGTATTAGAGGGTTTTGTTTTTTTATGTCCCCTTTCTTTGACAAGCAATTTTGGTCCTACATACCAAGGTTAGTAATTTTCCAAAACGTCATATAAAGGAGATAAGATGTTGTTTTTGATTTCCCAGATCGTCCTAAGACGCAAGGAAAGAGCATACGCAACAAGATATCTCACTCAAATTGGTAATAAATGGAAAATTCCTAGGTACAATGTGAAGATAAGTTCCTTTTAACCAAATTTGAAAGCTAATTAAACTGTTTTGCAAGTATGAAGAAAGTGGTGAAACATTTCTGATTCCCAAGATCACCTAGAAAGGCGAGGGAAGAGCATACACATTTCACACCTTCACAAATAAAGATGCAAATTTTTTTAATTAAGTTAGTATAAAGAAACCTAATGCAAAGGAAACCTGTAAACCATTTGTTAGAACCCTGCAAGAGTTAGAAAACCAAGAAAATCGAAAAATTCTAGAAATCCAATTTTTGCACTTTTTAAACAGTTTTTAGTAATTTGCATTTTTGGAGGTCTCCGGGGCATTTTGGGAGTTTTGTGATAGAAGATAATATACCAAATGTATCTAACTTTTGGAAGTTCCTTACAAATTGCACTCCGTTATCTTTCCAACGCTTATTCAAACTTCGAAAATGGGTTAACAAGTCAAAAGTTATGATCAAAATAAGGAGCACTAAAAAGTTGTAACAAAAAATGGATTAAACAGATATACTTACGCCCCCTTTTATGCGTGTGCACCACCAAAAATATGTGTGTGCCACTTTGTGTGTTTTTTATTTACAATGCACCTACGCCACCCAAGAGGTGTGTGCACCACAAAAACAACATATGTGCCATGAAAACAATGCATGTGCCACTCTGCGTATTTTTTGACTTACCAAGCGCCTGTGCCACCAGAGAGGCATGTGTGCCACAAAACAACATATGCGCCACTCTTGAAAAAAAAATATAGAAAGACAGACAGAATAACTATGTTACTAGAAAAATGTGTCTGCGCCACTAAAACAACATGTGCGCTCTGGTTAGGGCGTGTGCGCCAGATCTAACAGTTTTATAATGTAGTGAAGGTACAAAGCAAAACGACATCTGCGCACTGGTTAGTGCACTGTGCTCGGTTAGGTGTGTGCGCCAGGGTTAGCGTGCATGTGCCAGGGTGGCAAATAGAGTAACATGTTTTACCAAAGGTGTACGCACCACCGAGAGAGGCGTGTGTGCCATGAAACTGTGCATGTGCCCCTAAAAATGTGCCTCTGCGCTTTACTTTTAACCAAAATACAAAGAAAGAAACACAAGAAAAGTCACAATAACTCAAATTTTGACAAGTTAGCTTGAGAATGGTAATAACCCATTAAAATTATGGCTATGAACATGAAGTTACACATATCAAATGAGTGAAAATTCCAAGAAAATGGACATTAATTACTACATGTGTATATCAAAAATAGCCAAAATAATGAAACTTAAATTAAAATGCCATAGGACTAAGTGGTCCCACCTAGCGTGCCAAATGTGTACAAGTATTTCTATAATTTAGCTAAATTTAAAGCAAGAAACTACCACCTAGAAATAGCTTCCTAACCTAGCTAGAAATGAGAAATGTGCACCATCATGATGAAGAAATAAGAAAGTCCTACCCTCAACATTATAACTTTGAAATGATCAAAACATAATGTAAATTAATGAACTCTATTCTCCTTAATTTCCTAATTTAACATTAAAATGAACCTAAGTAGTCCAATGGAAATCAAATCATATTTGCTTGCTTTGATCCTTCAATGGATGCTTGGGTGTGAGGCTTAGCTCTTCAAGAATGGAGGATGGAGGGCTCAAGAATGACAAAAGGCTATTAGTATGAAACTATGTGCTTTCTTTTGTCTCTTGAGAGATTTAGGTGTGTGTGTAGAAGTAGAGGGAGGGTTGTTTATATAGCCCAAAGGATAAAGGATTCAACACATCCTCATGAATGTGGGACTAATGGAGATGTAGAGTTAGTTATGGATAAGGGGGGTTTAGATGGGGTTGAGTTAACTTTAGGAGGGTTTAGTTTGTCCTTTAGTGGCTCATGTGGATAAAGGGGGTGTATTAATTAATCAAGATGATTAATTAATACATGTGCAAGCTTTTATAAGCTTTTAGATGGATTTTAGTGTGATTTGGACCATTAGGAGGGAATTAAACCAATTAAATAGTGATTTATTGATTTAATGAGAAGAGAGGCTAATTAATTAATAATAATTAATTAGACTAGATAAAAGGTGTTGATTAACGAAGGGTCGTTAATTAGGGTATGTGTTGGATAGGTGACTTAATTAATTAGTGTAATGTAATCAATTAACGACAATGGAAGAGAAGATGAGCGCTATTGACAATATGTCGTCAATTTGCGGAAAGGAGATAATTAGCACAATTTAAGTATTTAAATTACTCGGCGTAATTATAGGTGTCTACAATAGAGATGACATTGGTTATCCAAGAGCTCAAGAGTGGGGTTGAAGAGTTAGCACTTTGACCAAGTACCAGGGAATCGTAGAGGCAACACTTAGGAAGGCATTGGAAGAACTTGAGGAATGGAATAAGGTTGAGAGTGAGATAGATGTTAAGTTCCCGAACTCTTACAACATCCTTCGCTTTGATCCAATTTTTAGTTAGGTAAGAAGAAAATATTTGGGCATTGAATTTTTTTGTAAAAACCTAGGATTTTGGCGGACTAAGATATTACCGAGGACTACAATCCAGTTTAGTGTGGGGCAATGTTACACAAACCAATTTTGACTAAGTATAGGCCACACGTGAAGGTATTGGGCGCGCGCGAGGTGTAGGCAAAGGTGCACACATAAGACAGAATAGACATCATGTGAAGGCTTGTACCCAAAGAGGAAACATTCGGGACTTAGCCAATTTTGGAGCCACGGCTAAAAATAGACAATGTCGAGATTGAGTGGCATTCAAGCAACGTTCCAAATTTAGAAGAAAGCGTGAAGATTTGAAGGTAAATGAATGACTATTTTGAGATAAAACACATGAAAGATGGAGATCAAGGATCATACATAGATCACACTAATAATAGGATTAAAGCAAGGGTTATCTATAAATTAATCTATTATTAGGCTTAGCATGCATGCTTTGTAGTTGCTTTTATATGTACGCATGGCTATTATTGGAGCATGCAATCTATTTTGAGATGCATGGGTGGTGAAGGAAAAGTCCCCACCCCTATAAATATGTATTGTTTTGGGTATCGCGGACCATGTATTAGACTATATGTATTGCATTGTCATGCTATTATGTTGTTATATGTGCGTGGCTTTCTGGTGACTATTATAATGTATCCATCTTCGCTATTTGATGATTTAATGTAATGGACAATTGTGGTTAGATTCTAGTAATTGATGTCTTGGATAATTGTTCTTGTATGGTGAATCTAATCTTAATTCTTATATGATCTCGTTATACTTTCTTGTTTGTGTAATGGTGAATGTTATTATTTACATTTTAATGTACACTTAGCAATGGTAATCATGAACATGCATGCTAACATCTTGACAAGACAACACAAAGGAGGAACCTAGTAGGCTTCGCGCACTTCGGGTGAGCGTTCAGATCTTTCTGAATGAAGTGCCAATTCGCCTATGCAATTGTGTGTAAATAAAAGACTACAAGAATATGCACTCTGACTAGGGCATATAATACCTTCTTTCAAAGATCTCTTGCACCATCTTCTCAATCTCACTCTTGTTAACATAGGGGTACCTACATGGGCGGATGTTGTGTGGTTGAATTCCTGGAATTAAATGAATGGCATGATCATGTGATCATTTTGGAGGAAGACATTTTGGCATCTCACCAAATACCTTCGAGTGGTTATCCAGAATGAGTTGTAAATATAGAAGGGTATCGGTCTTCATGTGTTTGGCTTCGACAAAGAACAACTATGCAATAAACCCATCAACACCATTCCATAATAGCTTTTGCATCGATGGGAGATAATCGATGAGGGGCATTTTCCCGTAGTTCTTGAAGTTCAAAATTCTTAGCCTTAGATTGGAAGCGCATGGAAATTTCCTAAAATTTCATCTCAATTATCCCCAAGGTTGTGAGCCTTGTACTCTCAAAACAATATCGACACCACCCACGGGATGGAAAACATAGAATAGTCTAATTTGTACTCACCCATGGATAGCCTAATACTATGACATTTTCCTGAACAACTAATTGTGCCCCCATCAACAATCATGACTTGAAATTTAGGGGTTGGATAAATAAATCAGTTCAATCTTGCTGACAAATTATGGTTGATGAAGTTATGTGTACTAATTGAAGCAATCAAGATGGTGACTCTTTGTTTCTTGAGGAAACCCACCACCTTGAGGGTTTAAGGAGTGTTAATTCCAAATAAAGTGTGATATGAAATGGTTGGTAGAGAGTCTTCTTAGCTACTCTCGGGATCTTCCTTCATCTCCTCTATTTTGTTTTGTTCCTCTCCATCCTCCTCTGCTCCTTCGATGTAGAACACTTCTTCTATGTACATTTATGACCTCAATTATATTTTCTATCACAGTTGAAGCATAACCCTTTGGAATTTTTATCTTTGATAAGTCGAATGGGCCGGGAGAATGATGTTCTTAGTGGTCCCGACATATGTCGTTCTCCCGGTTTGAGGTGAATACCTGATGTTTGGATAGATCCCTTTCTTCTATTCTCCTAGCAATGACCATAGAGTCAGAGATTGAATTCAGGTTAAAAATACGAACATCATGTTGGATGTTATCCTTGAGACCTCCCAAAAATAGGTCATTGAGGTTCTCATCAGTGATATCCTCCACTCTCAAGGATAAATTCTGAAATTACTAAATGTAATCCTTGACCAAACCTATTTGTCGTAATCCGGAAAGCTGACTGAAGTAGTTCTCAATGACACTATTGTTATAGTGTAACTAAATTTCATTCGCAAATGCATCTTTGACCAGAGAGATTGAGTCCCTTTTTGTTTCTATGTGCTCAACCAATGATACCAAATGAATTGGTTTGGTTCCAAGTATAAGGATGCTACAATCACCTTCTATGCACTATGGGTTTGGTGTAGATCAAAAAAATTCTCCATTTGGTTGATCTAAGTGACTGGATCCTTCCCATCAAATTTTTTCATCTCCACCTTTGGTAGCATGTTACGTAATCCTCCATTAGGACCTGTTGGTAGTGGTGTATATGGTAGAGGGTTGCTAGATGATCCAATATTTCCTATATTGGCAATTGATGTAGCGAGAGAGGTGATTTGGGCACTCAGTATCATGTCATGTTGTCACAAAAATCTATTATAGCTTGACACAAATCATATTTCTTCATCATATCTTAAACATCTACCTTGATTTCAGCTACTGTAATAGAGAAATCAAACTCAGACTCTACCTCTTCCTTACCATGTGTTTTGCCTCGCATGTTAGATCATTTACTACTACCACAAGTTGAGCATCCTTCCATTGATTAGGGTATAGGGATTAGGGTTTAGGGTTTAGGGATCAAGGTTTAGGGTTTAGGGTTGGGGTGGGAAAAATTGGGTCTTTGGTAGATCAGTATGGTTGCGAAGGTCTTTTGAAAACAAGACTAGTGGTGGTGACAACCAAAAAAATGAAAATGGTGGGAAAAAAGGTTATGTGCGGATAATACCACCGTGATCGTGACAATAAGATGAAACCAATGAATGATATATCGTGAAAGGCCATAAAATTTTCCAAAATCTTTTTTAACACTTCATTTTTGTAAAAAAAATCCCGAGCAATACTAAGATGATGGAAAAATTCAAAAAATTTTGAAATCACAATTAGGTTTTCCTTGCCACCATTGTTGGTAGACCAAAAAAATTTACCATAGAGAAGCTTGTCGATCGAAGCTCGATACCACTTATAATGAACATTCTTAGATATTTTTAATAATATATAGTAGACAATGCCAAAATGATCAATGAACAACAAAATAGAACATAATAGAATAGCTTATATCACTCAACCACTTCGAGGGGGAAACCTCTAAAACCTTACAATAAGATTATAATGCTCAAGATGATCCTCAAGTATTACCCCTACCTTCTATATATATCCTACTTAGGCAATGGTTAGTCCATATGCCGACCCTACTATAATATGAAATCATAGAAATATGTGATAAGACCAAGGAGAGATTATGTTAGCCACATGTCAGCTAATCATATCCCATTACAAAGCAAGTAAATTAAGGGTGTAGTGGTAACAATCTCGAAATTAGAAGAAAGAGGTGTGAGAAGAGGAGAGTAACATGGAAGATCTATGGGAATGCCATATGTAGACTTAGAAGATATAAGAAGATGTGTACTAGTAGTAGGAATAGAATCATCATGTGTAACGACTTCAGAAAGAGAAGAAAGAGGAGTATGAAATTCACATTCAACAGATGTAAGAGGAGTAACATCATTACTAACAAGTTCATGATCAAAAGCATAACCTACATCACTATCAGACATATTTTCACATGCAAGTAGTTCATCAAGAGTATCATCAACATATAAATAAGTAGTAGGAGAAGTAACATGAGATTTATCATTGCAATCATTGGAAACATTTGTAGAAATAGAAGTAGGAGATATAGCTTTATATTCATTTTGACTATTAATGGAAACATCATCATGCACATGTACATTTAACCGTAGAAGTAGATTTATTAGCATCCATACAAACAAAATGTCACCAAAAAAGGATCTATAATAACATTATCATGTGCTACAATAGGAGGAGAAGAAGGTACAATAGCATGGGTGACTATGGAAGATGAGGGAGAACATGCAGCATAGCTTTGGTCATGAGAGAGCATGAAAATATGAGGGGTATCAATGCCAAGAGGAATGGTGTCTTGGAAAGTAATAAGTTGTTGGAGGACTTCAGAATCACATTTAGCATGGCAATAAAGATCATTAAGTTCAACTTCTACAACATCATCAAGGATAGGTTGCACACTAATATGATCCATAACCTACTTGGGAAAAGAGGATCTATTTTTAGCCATGAGGGTTTTGGGGATCCTAGGAAAGGAGTTTGAACAAGAGAGGGGTTCACCAAATGATTTAATAAAAATATAATTAAATCTGATTTTAGAGTCACTAATATGATAAAGTATAGTAAAATACAAATGTTAAGCAATCTAATGATGTAACCTTGTAAGAAAATAGGAGAGATAAGAGACTTATCTGATTTACGCTTATCTTGGAATAGATCTGGTTGGTAAAATTGATAAACAAGTTGGAAAGAGTGTTGGAAATGCTCATTATTAATTCTAAAACATATAGATAGAGTTGTACATGGGCGTCTAGGCTAGGGTGAGGTGTCAGGCACCGAGACCACTTCCGAGCACCAAAGATTGCATAAATGCTCGAATCTACTTTCTTCTATGTAATAGGGTTTCAAACTTATTCTTTGTTGATATCCTGGTATTCACACTTTGATCACCGAGGGTACCTATAACCTAGAACACAAACCCTAGCTACCTGTAAAAGCTCTCAAGCACATCAAATTCAAATTAAATATGCAATATGTGAAGTCTAAATGACCCTAACGGTCACTTAAAGAGTGAATGTATGACCAATCGTTGCACTACATTCTAGAATCCATGTAGTTCTTTGTACTTGTGTGTGAAATATTATCCTTAGGTTACCCTCATGTAAATGACGCCAAGATAGTAGGCTATAGCTAGCTTCAATGCAAATGTGTGAGATGGAATTCAACACTTCCCCTTCCTATGCAGTGTATGCAGAGTATGAAACCCAAAAATGTAGTCCCTTTTATGGTAGTGATAATATGTAAATGTGATTTCCCTTTAGAATTACCCTCCGAATAATAGAGTGTATGTTGTGTATATATATGAATCTCTTGTTTGAATTTCGATACTAGTTGATTTTAAAAATATTGAATTATGTTAAACCCTATATATTTCATAGTGATGTATGATAAATAATGCTAAAGTACATATCTAACATAAGCAATAAACTAGATAACAATGAAACCCTAGGTGCAATAGAGAGGATAAAAAAGCTAATTTCGTAATTGATCCCGAAGTATGCTGAAATAGAAAATTGATAAACATGAGGAGATTGTCGTAACCGTGCTTGATAAATTATGTAAATGTTGGATGTGTTAGGACTATGGTCCTTGGATTAGGTCAGGGGCACCTAGGCTTCATAGTCTTCTTTTAGACGCTTGTGTCTGTGCAAAACCTTGGAAATGCAGATTGTTCTTGTGTCACACCAATGTCACTAACCTTCACTTATTGTCGCATGTATGGCATTGGATGATCGCATATTTCACTTGTAACCTACAAAACAAATGATATCCTACAAAACCCCAAAACAAATCAAATCCTAAAAAGAAAAATATGTAATTGGGGAGTCAGACTAACCCCAACAGTAACCCAACAGAGTGAAATTACGACCGAGTGTTGCACTACATCTCAAATTCCATGTAGTTATGTGTCTTGTGTGTATAATCATGCCCTACGAATCTCTTATGCAAGATGCACTTAATAGCGAGAAATAACTAGATGTATGGATGTCAAAATGAATTTCCCCTCCTATGTGTGTATATAGAAAATACAGGTCCCTTGTTCCTTGAGTGAATGCTAGATATATGACTTGATGCTCTTAGAATTCCTTTGAATGCAACCTTAGGTGGTGATAGTAGATGTTTAGAGATTGGTCTTTTATTTTGGTCTCATAGCTTTATATTTTATATGATTCTCTTGTTTGAATGTCGCAATTGACAACTAAAAGGTCGAACCATAAGAAAAAAAGATGCCTAAAAGATAAAAGAGGCCCAAAAGATACAAGTAAGATACAAAGAGGTCGGGGATGCCCAGGAGGGAATGAGGGCACTTGGGTGCTTTGGCCTCTTGGTTGGGCGATGGTGTCTAGAGTCAATAAAGATAAAGCAATGAAGATAAGACTGGGATGTAGGGTGTAAAATCCCATAAAGAAGTCAAGAAACAAAAAAAGAGGCCAAACATAGATGTCAATTACTATTTTTCTCACTTAGGAATCATATGAATAGTAGTATGTGATTAGGACCTAGAAATGTACCCAAGTGTGTGATTCTGTGTCTACATTTTCCCCACTTTATGTTGTTTAGTGAATACTCAATAACATAAAGTAGATAAGAGATGCCTACCTGATAACCATGTAGATTGATGGTGAAAGCATGCCGAAGAGACAAGAAAAGCATGGAGTGATAAAAAATGAAGTGTGGAAGTTAAGGAAGAGGAAGTGACCCTAGGGGTGAAGCGTATGTGTTGTATCATGTTTGTACATATTGTCGTTGTTGTTCTTTCTTGATGGAGGTTGCTTCTTGTTGAGTATTAAGGATGGACTCTGCAAAGAAGAGTGAATTAGTAGTCAAAGTCGTGTATATGTGAAAAATATGATCCGAGTATGTAATAATATGTAAAAGCATGTTAAAAATAGTAAAAGGAAAGTGTGCACCTAGTTTGTGACGAGTAAAAAGGATAGAAAAGGTCCTGAAAATGTTGTAGAAGAATGAGTTTTTCGGGAAATTTGATACCACAACAAAGAGTGTTGGGAAGAAAGGTCTAGTGTTATTCTCCATCCCCTGATCGCTTCTGAAATGTATAAACCAAAGGCAGATGGTGTGATCCTGCTTTCTTCCGTGTTCAATCTAGTTCAATATAAGTAGAAAAAGAAGATAGAATGCATTCTAATTGTTGGAGGACTTTGTGTATGTGTTGTTCAAACGCTTTATAAAATGTTGAAAATTTTTCCAATATGAGAGAGTAATTGTAATTACCCCTAGTCATAGGCACCCAGGAAAGGTCAGGAGTTCCCAGGTGCTCATGTATGTATCTAGGCACTGGTGTTTGTGCTAAACTAAGGAACCAAGTCAGAATCTAGGCCATTCTATGTTTGTTTATTTGTTTTGTTCTTGTATTGTGCATGCATGTACCAAATCTTTGAGATGTTGTATGGGGTGACGGATTCACCCAATTTATGCCCCCTCATTTGGGGTGCATGTGATGTCACTAGGAGGATGCAACCCAAAGGAGATGACCAAATGTTGATCTCGAAACCGATACCTGCTTTGGGGAATGTGCATGGTGGAAACCAAGACACATGCAAACAAAGTGGCTAGAAACATGTGTTGATGCAATTAAGACAAATACACATATAAATGACAATGTAGACCACAAAAAGTGGGCTTCAAACATGTGACTTCACTCACACTATCGCAAGATGATCAGGGGCAATAAACGGCCAAAAGCATACAAACAATGATCAAACAAGAAATAGGGAAAAGCCCGCAAAAAATGGCATACAAAGGAAAACAATGACAAACAGTAGCTAGCAAAGTATCAGAAAACCATGGTGGAAAATATTTCTTGCAAGAAAAATGTTGCACATGAAGCACCTGTTAGCATGTTTGAGAGATAAAAAGTAAGTCAAGACATGTATATATCAATAGAGTAGTGCTCTAGTAAGAGTATGGAGAAGTACAAAATGAAACAATAACACATGTAATGTGTACAAAATTAGATTCCCCTAGGAGTCTCAGTGGGACTGGTAAGAGGTACAATGCCAAGCATGTATATGGTGTGTAACAATCATAGGAAGTCTACATTCACAACTAGAGAACAACTGAACGCGCATGTGTATATAGAAAGATAATAACATACAAAGTATATATCTAACATGAAAACAAAATGTACATGTAACTAGTATAAGCAAGAAAGAGTATGCAACCACGATATGCAAGTATGTTGTGAATATGAATGGAATGGAGTGTAAAGTGAATGATAGAAGCAACATTCTCCCCAAGTGGATGAGTCGATATGAGGCTCATTTATAAAATACTCCTCAACAATCAAGAATGAACCATAAAACAAGAGTATGTCATCAAGAAATGGTTTGAATTGTGTGCGCTAGAAAGATATGATCGATGAAGAATAGGCGTAGAGTATAGAAGAGGTGAGGTTCATTTCATATTTAGACCCTCATCAGAGAGTATGAATCTTAGCACAATAATGTGTCGTAGGGTAGTGTGATGTGTGAAAATGTGATGCCAAAGAGATGTGTCATGAATGTGCAAAGTGTCAAATGTGTCGTGTGTATGATGTGAGGTTCATGATGTAGTACGATGTGAAAGGGTTCGGGAAGATGTAGCAAAGAAAAACTTGCATGTGCCATAAATTTCATTCAAGTGGCTCCGTTTTGGGTGTCATTTTCTCAAAAACTACATATTATCTCGAAATATACACATTGATGAAAATATTTTCTTATTTTCATAAAATCCATTTTTACACCTTTTTGTACTAAGCAACTTCTTGCATCTTCCTGAAGAATCCCGAGCTCTAATCGCCTGTAGACAGATTAGACATTAAAAATACTAGATAGCCTTTCAAAAACCTAGGCCTGGAGAAAGATCTGGCAAGAAGAATGAATAGGCTACAGGAATTTCCAAAGAAAAAAAACCAAAACACAGACAAAATGAAATAAAACAAAATAAAAGAAGCTGTAGGCAATTGCTCGAAAATTTCTCCAATTAGCTTATCTGCAAAAATTCTTCCCCCTAGGAGAATGTTCTATGGTAATAATGATGGAGTGAAGTGCTTTATATAACCTAAATCCTCCAGTTTTAGCTCAATCTATTTTTAAAAGAACTTTATTTATTTAATAAATAAATAAATAAAATTCTCTCAGACAAAACCTAGCGAAGGGATAGAGTGAGTTTTAGCATGTGGGTATTTGGAAAATTTGGATTTTATGACTCTCTAGGGTTACCTTAGAGTGATGCAAACAAATGCATACAAAACAAACACAAAATGACCCATTACATTGAAAAGAACGATTTTTTAAAAAAGGGGTTGTCCAAGATTTCATGGTGAAATCTCGGGGACACCATTCGGCTTTGTCTGTGGACATCTATACCTCCGTCAAGATAAAAGGAGTGAATATGAGATCCCAACATCTCTAGTTTTGAATGTCATGTCTATTGGGTTCTAGGTTAGGCCACAAAAACATAAATAAACCAAAAAGAAAAAGGAAAGAAAACAAAAAAATTATTTATATATAAATAGGTTTTACCCTCAGTATCTCGCCTTCCTAAACAACTTTAGATGCTACCCATTCAAAGGCACTTTGGTAACTCAATTCCATCCCAAGTAGGCAAGGAAGAAAGTGTCCATTCTAGCAGCTTTCTTGATCATGAAGGGCCCTTTCTAGAGTGAATCATATTTTCCGTGCATGCCCTTAGGTTTATGTCTCTTGTCCCACCAAAGTACTCTAGTCTCCAATCTCAAACTTTCTTTCTCTGGCCTTCTTGTCAAATACCTTGGGCAAGTCCTTATCAACTTCATCCTATGGTGGCTCATCCTTTCTTCTCTCTGTGGTGAGTAAGTCTTCATCAAATTCCTCCATTCCCATATTTACCGGTTGCATTTCTAAGGAAGAACTATCACCATATTCTTTGTTCTTCTTTAGGTATTGATCACGCTTGTCGAATGTCCCTATGAAGGAAACTAAACCCTTGGATATTTTGTTACCTTTCCATTGGATTACTCCACTATTATCACCATAATCTAGATAAGTTATGCATGTGATTGTTTGTCATGGTTGTGACTTGCTCCCTTCAACATATAACTTGTCAAAGTTGTCTTGTTCTAGAAATGTAGATGTTTGTTTGTCATCATTGAAAGTCTTCTACTATTCAACATTATCGGGAGCTTTGGGGTGGTATACTATCTCAAATTTATAGTATTATTGTCTGAATATGGATGGTGGTCTATCCGGATTCAATAGTGCAATTGTGACTACCAAAGAGTCTACCTTGGAATTCTGATTTGTTGGAATGAAGTCGATAGAGAAGGATGTAAAATCGAGTGTGGCATAAATCACTCTATCTTTAGAATGCTTCATTTTATCTCTTTTGACTTGAATTTTCCCTCGAACCGTATTTACTAGAAGTTCAACATCTCCTTGGGCTTTGAGGAGTTTTACTCCTTTCTTTCTAGCTTGCACCATTCCTAGCAGCAATTATTCATACTCCATCTTATTATTGGTGTTCTCGAACATCATCTTGTGGGAGTATGGGAATATTTCATGATCTGGAGATATTAGTAGAACGCGCTCCTAATCCAAAAGAACAATAGGTGCCTTTAAACTCCAAATTCTAAACTTTTTCTTCTTCCTTCACCGGCTCTAGATCTGATTGAAGTTTATGATCTGGTACATTTTTATCCATTTCCAAGAAATATACCCCACAGCTTAGATCCCTGGAAAAAGAATATGAGATCTAGGATCATCAGATTTTGTCATAGTGTACTTAGACTTATTTTCCAGATCCAGTTATGGTTAATCCCCAAAGGAATATGGGAACATGACCAATCCATCTTTACTTCTCCTTCCAACTCTTTATAGAATTTTCTACTTATCAACATCCCGTAGGAGATAGGAATATCTACAACTAAGATTTTCATCTTTAATATTTTTTTAGGAAAAGCTCATGCTAGAACAACTTGTGCATCTCTCGATTTGTATGATTAAAGGGACTTTTCTCTCCATTGAGTAGCACCTTTTATGGTGTTTGTCAAGGTAAGCCCAAGAGCATCTGCAACTTTAGCTAGCATGACATTGTTAGAAGCACCCGAATATAGAATACAGTTGCTTAACTTGAAACCAGTAAGCAACAAGAAGACATAGAAAGGTTATACACTTTCAAAAGATGATGAGGGTTTAACAACTACAACATTGTTCTTGGGAGGAGTATCCTTGGGTTTAGGCAAAAGGCATTTTGATGTATTGGATTTTCCTAGAGATTGTACATATTTGACTAGCCTATTTAACTAGCTCAGAAAGGATCTCAAGTATTCATCTTCTGACATTTAAACTCTAGTTTTCTTGGCATTGTCAATAATGTCAAAAGAAGGTATAGATTCAAATACCTGAGTTGGTTTTTGAGGTTGAGATGAAGAAATCACATTCTTATTTCTAGGAGCTAAAGAAGAAGGTAAAGGGCTACCCTTTCTTTTTCCATCAATTAATGCCTCAGCTTGGCGAGTTTGTGATTGTGTAAATATTACATATGCATGACCATGATAGTCTTCAAGAATATCCTCATAGTCATGTTCGATTTATAGTTTATGTAATTAATGTTGGAGTCGCCGATAGGACCTACAAAATCATCATTCTCAAACTGATTTGCGTCGACTTCCCGGTCTTCAAACATCAACTTGTGGGAGTATGGGAATATATCATGAACTGGAGATATTAGTAGAATGCATGCTCCCGATCCATAAGAACAATATATTCCTTTAAACTCTAGAGTCCAAAATTTTTCTTCTTCCTTCGCGCTCTAGCTCGATTGAAGTTCATGATCTCGGTACATTTTTCTCTATTTCCAAGAAATAGACCCTAAGGTCGAGATCCTGAAAAATAATCTAAGATCTAGGATCCTCATATTTTTTCATAGTGTACTTATACTTCTTGTCTAGCTCCAAATTTATGGTTAATCCCCTTGATAGGAATATGGGCACATGACCAATCCATCTTTACTTCTCCTCTCATATCTTTGCAAAAGTTTCTACTTAGCAACATTCCATACAAGACAGGAATATCTGCAGCTAAGATTGTCATCTTTAATCTTTTTCAGAAAATCTACGAGAACAACTTGTGCATCTTTGATTGTTCGATTAAAGGGACTTGTCTCTCCATGGAGTAGCACCTTTTTATAGTCTTTATCAAGTTAAACCCAATATCATCTCAGAACTTTAGCCGGCATGACATTGCCGAAGCACTTGAATCTAGAATACGCTTGCTTAACTTGAAACCATTAAACAACAAGGAGACATAGAAAGGTTCTAATTTGTTAGAAGATGATGAGGGTTTAACAACCTAACGCGTTATCTTTGGGGAGGAATATCCTTGTGTTTAGGAAAAGGCCTTTTGATGTATTGGATTGTCATGGATATTGTATATATTTGACTAGCCTATTTAAGCTCGCTCGGGAAGGCTCTCAAGTATTCACTTCTAACATTTGAACTCTAGTTTTCTTGGCAATTTCAATAATGTCAAAAGAAGGTATAGATTCAAATACTTAAGTTGTTTTCTTTGGTTGAGATGAAGAACTCGCATTTTTATTTCTGAGAGCTAAAGAAGAAGGTAAAGGGCTGCCCATTCTTTTTCATCATCTAATGCCTCGGCTTGGCGAGTTTGTGATTATGTAAATACTACATATGCATGACCATGATAATCTTCAAGAAAATCCTCACAGTCATGTTTAGATTTATAGTTTAGGTAATTAATGTTGGAGTGGCCAGCATGACATACAAAATCATCATTCTCAAACTGATTAGCATCAACTTCCTGGTCTTCTTCATTCATCTCCACATTGTTTCGGGAGCAACTTTAATTGCTAATCTTTGGGAACTAACCATGCGGTTCCCGTTGTTGTTTTTATTACGAGCGGGAGTAGTGTTTTTTCCTTGAGCCATTTGAGCCACTTATTTCTTCATCTCGTGACAACTCATTTGCTAACTTTTACAATAGTGAATCGGATGTAGTAGTAGAGGACAAACTTTTAGCTCTAGAAGCATTGTTCTTTATCTTTCCAAACCATGATGAGGTCATCTTCAATTTCCACCACCATGTTTTGGGCTGCTAACAAGTCAATAGGATGTGCTCTTTGGAGTTGATAGCTTACTTCGAAGTAAAGCATTGATGAATAATAACTTTGGATTCTCGTCATTGAAAAAGCTAAGCTAGAATTTTGTACAAGTAATCTTTGGAATTTTGCGATAAAATCCCACATGTTTTCATGTGGCTCCTTCTTCAATCGGAGTTATCAATGTACTAGAATCTTCGACTTCCTTGAACCTTTTTAGGAATGTATCTCACATTGTAGCCTAGTTGGTTATGGTACCATGAGCTATCCGGTAGAACTATTATCTAGCCAAGTCATGTAGAGTCTCTATGAAAATCCAGACAGACACATCTTCATGTTTGATTGCAAGCACTCCACATGATATAAATAACGCAGCCAAGTGGTCATTTGGATTCTACTTTCCATCTCCAAAGAATTTTGAAAAATTATTTCTCGTCCCTTTAGGTAGATCATGCATAGGATGAGTCAGATTCAGAGGTCCAAAGGTTGCACCCCATGGAACAGGTGTTGCAAGGGAAAGTGGTTGATTCTACATCATGAAAGGAGTGGGTATTCTCTGAGAATAGATTTGGTGAATAATCCTAGATGTTGGATTGTGCTGGACACGATCCGGATCTCGGAGGATTTTGTAATCTTCTTCCCTCTTGAAAGACCGGATCTATGGCTTCTAACGTGAGGAGGATGATTAAAATTGAATTGCTTCGTAATCTATAAAATGATCAGTCCTTCCTTAAGATCTGCTAGATGCGTGAATGGATGTTCTCAAGTTGAGTGGTAATATAAAATGGAACCGACAAGAGAAATATACTCTGTCTCGCTAGTTTGTGTTGTTCTCAAAGAATTGATTTATAACTGAAAATAGAACCTTATATTTTGCATGTTTACCACCTATCTTCAAGTAATTAACTTGTTCAAGCAACAGATTTTAAACCAATCACTTAATATTTCTCAATTACTTTGTCGGAGAAAATAAGAGAAAGAAGAAGAAAGTGGAAAAGAAATTAGAAGAAATCTGCAACACTCCTAATCTTGTTCTTCTTCTATATTTGGCATGCGGTTAACTCTTTTGCCTTTGATTCTCACCAAACCGAATCTAGAAACAGGTTGAATGTGATTTTCCTTATAGGTGTTGCCTCTGACATGTCTTCCCTCTTATCCATGAAGCTTTTGTAGTTCTTCTCTTGTCGTGCACTCGTGTAATGTTTGCGATAAACAATTCAGAAAAACTCGTTATAGTTTATTTTTAATTGCATATGATCAATTTCAAATTCTGGAAAGAACTTTGGGTGAATGCAAATACAAGTAAATTCAATGAAGGCTTCAACTAGAAGATTGGGAGCACATGCACAAGATCCTAAAGGTATTTTCCATACACTGACTTCCACACAGTTTGTGCTTTAGAAACAAGAGGATGAATTTTTTCTTGAAGCCTTTTCAATTATGAGATATGGATCTCAATTAAATCAATGATAGGTTCAGGGCCTATATCTGTATCATTGACTTCAAAAAATTTGGAAGCTATGCATGATTCAGCTGATCCTTTTATTTCATCATGCTTCAACATGGCTGGAACAATCCTTGTTTGAGCTCTTTTTCTTTGAATTCTACGGGAATCCCTTGTAATTGGATCAATTTGTGCAGGTCTCGGAAATTTCTTATGATTCGAAGAGATATTCGGTGTATCGACATGGATTTAAACTTCCTTTCACTAATATGAGCACACAGGCAATTAAACAAATATGCCGACAATCAGAATAACAAAAATCAGCTATTCCAACCCAATGCGCCAAAACTGGAAGCTTCCCAACAATGGAAAACACTCTTTAATGCAAAATATTCCTTCCCTTAGTGTCAAAAATTTTCCAGGCTACAAACTTCATCAAAAATAATTAACTTCTTCTCAATTATGGCATCACATACTTATATAGCCATCTGCATGTTATTTTTAATAATTGTCTTTCCTATTTTTGGTAATTTAATTAATTAAAAGCCATGCTTCTTCATTCAATTTGGGCGCCCAAGTCTGCATGCTTCGGTTTTTTTATGAATTTTTAAATTTATTTTTAGCATGCATCCTTGACTTCTCTTTAGCTCATCCATTTGCATTGACCTTCTTTATATTTATGGCACCAAACTTAGCAAGAAATACCATTAATAAATATCATTAAATACATGTATTAATGCCAAGGTGGGTCACACTTTTTGGCAAGGGAAACTACTAAAAATAGGAAGTCAAAGCAATGGGAATTTCCACCCTGCATTGCAGCTCCAAAAATCCCATCTTTCACTTAAGTGATTTGACTTTCATAATGAGAATTTTTACCCTACAAGCCAGGTAAGAAATTCCCGCCGGTGCTTTAAGTGATTTTTCATTTATAATGAGAATTTTTACCCTACAAGCCAGGTAAGAAATTCTTGCCCGCTTCACCCTGTAATATTCCCATTGCAGCTTAAGTGATTTTGACTTCATGGGAAAAGTAACCTCTTGAGTACGTGAGAAATTCCCGTCTGCCCGCCACTACCAAAATTCCCACCTGGCACTTAAGCCCTTCCTTCCAAAAAGAGTGACTTGCATGTAAAATAGCTATTTTCCAAAAGTGCGACTTGCATTGTGACTTCTACATAATTTTCCATTTTTGGAAAGGGTCGGGGAAGATGTAGCAAAAAAAACTTGCATGTGCCATAACTTTCATTCGTGGCTCCATTTGATTTCGTTTTCTCTAAAAGTGCATATTTTCTCGAGCTCTATGAATTGATGGAAATATATTTCTTATTTTCATAAAATTGATTTTTGTACCTTTTTGGACCAAGCAACTTCTTGCAATCTTCCTAAAGAATCCTGAGCTCTAATTACCTATGACAGTTAGTCATTAAAAATATTGGATAACTTTTCAAAACCCTAGGCCTGGGGAAAGATCTGGAAGGAAGAATGAATAGGCTACAGGAATTGCTGGAGAAAACAAACCAAAACACAGACAAAAAGAAATAAAACAAAACAAAAGAAGTTGTAGGCAATTTCTCGAAAATTTCTCCAATTAGTTGATCTGCAAAAATTCTTCCCCCCAGGTGAATGTTCTATGGTAATAATGATGGGGTGAAGTGCTTTATATAACCTAAATCCTCCAATTTTAGCTCAATCTATTTTTAAAATAACTTTATTTATTTAATAAATAAATAAATAAAATTCTATCGACAAAAACCTGCAAAGGGATAGAGTGATATTTAGCATGTGGGTATTTGGAGAATTTGAATTTTATGACTCTCTCAGGGGTTACCTTAGAGTGATGAAAATAGTTGAAGGTAAAACCAACATAGAAACGATCCGTTACATTGAAAAGAACGGTTTTTAAAAAAGGATTGTCCCATATTTTAGGGTGAAATCTCGGGGACACCAATCAGCTCCGCCCATGGAGACATCTTTACCTCTGTCAAAATGAAAGGAGTGAAGATGAAATCCTAGCATCTCTGGTTTCGTGTCTTGTCTATTGGATTCGGGGTCAGGCCACAATAACAAAAAAAAAAAAAAAAGAAAAAGAAAAAGGAAAGAAAACAACAAAAAAATTATTTATATATAAACAGGTTTTACCCTGTATCTTAGTTCCTGAACAACTTCAGATGTTTCCCATTGAAAGGTAGTGGTAACTCAATTCCATCCTGGTAGGCAAGGAAGAAAGTATCCATTTTGGCATCTCTCTTGATCATGAAGGGCCCTTTCTAAAGTGAATCATATTTTCCGTGCATGCCCTTCGGTTCATGTCTCTTGTCCCACCAGAGTACCCAGTCTCCGATCTCGAACTTCCTTTCTCTGGCCTTCTTGTCAAATACCTTGGGCAAGTCCTTATCAACTTCATCTTGTGGTGGCTCATCCTTTCTTCTCTTTGTGGTGAGTAAGTCTTCATCAAATTCCATCATTCCCATATTTACCGGCTACATTTCTAAGGAAGAACTATCACCATATTCTTTGTTCTTCTTCAGGTACTTGATCATGCTTGTCGAATGTCCCTACTAAGGAAACTAAACCCTTGGATATTTTGTTACCTTTCAGTTGGATTACTCCACTACTGTCACCATAATCTGGATTAGTTATGCATGTGACTGTTTGTCATGGTAGTGACTTACTCCCTTCAACATACAACTTGTCAAAGTTGTCTTGTTCCAGAAATGTAGATGTTTGTTTGTCCTCATTGAAAGTCTTCCACTATTCAACATTATCAGGAACTTTGGGGTGGTAGACCATCTCCAATTTATAATTTTCTTGTTTGAATATGGACGGTGGTCTATCCATATTCATTAAAAAAGTTGTGACCACCAAAAATCTACCTTCGAATTTTGATTTTTGGAATGATGTCGATAGAAAGCAGGTTTGTAAAATTGAGTGTGGCATAAAGCACTCTATCTCTGTAATGCTTCGATTTATCTCTTTTGAATTGACTTTGCCCTTGAACCTTCTTTACTAGAAGTTCAACATCTCCTTGGGCTTTGAGGAGTTTTACTCATTTCTTTCTAGTTTGCTCCATTCCTAGCGGTAGTAATGCTTCATACTCCATCATATTGTTGGTGTTCTCAAACATCACTTGTGGGAGCATGAGAATATCTCATGATCTGAGATATTAATAGAATGTTCGCTCCTCATCTAAAAGAACAATAGGTGCCTTTAAACTCTAGATTCCAAACTTTTTCTTCCTCCTTTGCTGGCTCTAGCTCTTATTGAAGTTTAGGATCTGATACGTTTTTATCCATTTCTAAGAAATAGACCCCATGGTCGGATCCTCGAAAAATAATCTAAGATCTAGGATCCTCGATTTTGTCACAGTGTACTTAGACTTCTTTTCCAGCTTTCTGGCTTATGGTTAATCCCCTTTATAGGAATATGGGCATATGACCAATCCATCTTTACTTCTCCTCCCATCTCTTTTTAGAAGTTTATGCTTAGAAACATCCCATAGGAAAAAGGAATATATGCAACTAAGATTGTCATCTTTAATCTTTTCTCGGGAAAAGTGCCGCGTAGAACAACTTGTGCATCTTTGATTTGTCTCGATTAAAGGGACTTGTCTCTCCATGAAGTAGCATCTTTTTTGGTGTTTATCAAGATAAGCTCAAGAGCATCTACAACTTTAGCTTGACATGACATTTTCAGAAGCACCCAAATCTAGAATGCAATTGCTTAACTTGAAACCATTAAGCAACAAGAAGACATAGAAAGGTTATACTCTTTCAGAAGATGATGAGGGTTTAACAATTGCAGCGTTGTTTTGCGAGAGGAGTATCCTTGGGTTTAGGCAAAAGGCATTTTTATGTATTGGATTTTCATGGAGATTGTACATATTTGACTAGCCTATTTAACTGCTTAGGAAAGGCTCTCAAGTATTCAACTTCTGACATTTGAACTCTAGTTTTCTTGGCATGGTCAATAATGTCAAAAGAAGGTATAGATTCAAATACCTGAGTTGTTTTCTGTGGTTGAGATGAAGAACTCACATTCTTATTTTTGGGAGCTAAAGAAGAAGGTAAAGGGCTGCCCCTTCTTTGTTCATCAACTAATGCCTCAGCTTGGCGAGTTTGTGATTGTGTAAATACTACATATGCATGACCATGATCGTCTTCAAGAAGCTCCTCATAGTCATGTTCAGATTTATAGTTTAGGTAATTAATGTTGGAGTCACCAAGGGACCTACAAAATCATCATTCTCAAACTGATTAGTGTCAGCTTCCTGGTCTTCTTCATTCATCTCCACGTTGTTTCTGGGAGAAGCTTTAATTGCTAATCTTTGGGAACCAACAATGCGGTTCCGATTGTTCTTGTTGTTATTCTGAGAAAGGGAAGTGTTGTTACCTTGAGCCATTTGAGCCATTTGTTTCTTCATTCATGACATCTCATTTGCTAAATTTTTCAATAGTGAATCGAGATGTATCCTTATGTTTAGGAAAAAGGCCTTTTGATGTATTGGATTGTCCTAGATATTGTACATATTTGACTAGCCTATTTAATCTGCTTTCAGGAAAGGCTCTCAAGTATTCAGCTTCTGACATTTGAACTCTATTTTTATTGGCATGGTCAATAATGTCAAAAGAAGGTATGGATTCAAATACTTGAGTTGTTTTCTTTGGTTGAGATGAAGAATTCACATTCTTATTTATGGGAGCTAAAGAATAAGGTAAAGGGATACCCATTCTTTGTTCATCATTTAATGCCTCAGCTTCGCGAGTTTGTGATTATGTAAATACTACATATGCATGAGCATGATCGTCTTCAAGAAACTCCTCATAGTCATGTTCAGATTTATAGTTTAGGTAATTAATGTTGGAGTCGCCAGCAAGACCTACAAAATCATCATTCTCAAACTAATCTGCGTTAGCTTCTTGGTCTTCTTCATTCATCTCCACGTTGTTTCTGGGAGCAACCGTAATTGCTAATCTTTGGGAACCAACCATGTGGTTCTTGTTGTTGTTTTTATTCCAAGCGGGGAAGTGTTTTTGCCTTGTGCCATTTGAGCCACTTATTTCTTCCTCTGCGACATCTCATTTGCTAAATTTTGCAATAGTGAATCGGATGTAGTAGCAGAGGATGAACTTTCAGCTCTAAAGCATTGTTCTTTATATTTCCAGCCAGGATGAGGTCATCTTCAATTTCGATCACCATGTTTTGGGTTCTTTAACAAGTCATGGGGACGTGCTCTTTGAGTTAATAGATTACTTCAGAAGTAAAGTGTTGATGAAAAATAACTTTTGATTCTCGTCATTTAGAGAAGCATAAGCCGAAATTTTATACAAGAAATCTTTGGAATTGTTCGATAAAATCCCGCATGTGTTCATGTGGCTCCTTCTTCAACTAGGTCAGGATTGACTTATCAATGTCTTTGGAATCTTTGACTTCCTTAAACCTTTTCAGAATGCATCTCGCATTTTAGCCTAGTTGGTTATGGTACCAGGAGCTAACCGGTAGAACCATTCTCTAGCCAAGTCATGCAGAGTCTCTATGAAAATCCGGATAGACACATCTTCATATTTGACTCCAAGCACTCCATAGGATATAAAAAAGGCAGCCAAGTGGTCATTTAGATTCTACTTTCCATATCCAAAGAATTTTGGAAAATTCTTTCTCGTCCCTTTAAGTAGATCATGCATAGGATGAGTCGATTCAGAGGTCCAAAGGTTGCACCCCATGGAATAGGTGTTGCAAGGGCAAGTGGTTGATTTTGCATCATGAAAGGAACGCGTATTCTTTGAGAATAGATTTGGTGAATAATCCCAGCTGTTGGATTGTGTTGGACACGATCCAGATTTGGAGGATTTTGCACTCTTCTTCCTGGTGAAAGACTAGATCTCAGTGGCTTCTAATGTGAGGATGATTAAAATTGAATTGCTCCTAGAATCTATAAAAATGATCAGTCCTTCCTTGAGCTTTGCTAGTCCACGTGAATGGACATTCTACCAGTTGAGTGGTAATAAAAATGGAACCGACAAGAGAAAGATCTAGTCTCGCTAGTTTGTGTTGTTCCCCACCGAGTTACCAAAAATTGTTGGCTAGATTTTTACACACTGAAAACCTAGCGTGTGAGATAAATCTCCCTCATTTACTTGTGAGGCTCCCGTAATATTTTGTCAATTATATTTTTAATACCTATCTCTTCGTTTTACTTTAATCACGTAGCTCATGCGCCATAACTAGATAGTTTTGCAAAGCAAGTAAACAAAAATAGTAAGAAATTAATATATGCTAATGAGGGAAATAATTGAATGCAAGCATAAAAGAAAGAAGATGTGCAACCCGCCAATAGTTAACGAGTTTACCACATGCACATAGATGAAACAAATAGATCTAGAAATGTAGAATTCAAAGAAAAGAAAATTTTCTAGATCTAATATAACACAAAGTTTATGCAAATATCTAAAGAAATAAGAAATAAATGCATTGTTGACACAAAGTTCTCAAGAAATCTTCCTCCTCACTATTCCTTAGCTTTCAGAAAGATATCAAGGGTTTCACTCAAAGTCCGGAACACAAGAATGTTGATTACAAATTTTGATCCTTTAACCCATAGGTTCTTCCTCTATTTAT
This sequence comes from Taxus wallichiana var. yunnanensis, assembly GCA_018340775.1. Lineage (NCBI taxonomy): Eukaryota > Viridiplantae > Streptophyta > Pinopsida > Cupressales > Taxaceae > Taxus > Taxus wallichiana. Next base: position 714,078,074 of record CM031235.1, on the reverse strand, counting down.
AGTGTATAGAGGGAAATTTACAAATAACAAACTATAACTGAATTGGCACATGTTGAAGTTGTAAAGGAAACAACTTGCAATATCCCTCCTGGAATTCCTTTTTGCATGACATCCATGATTTATAATTGAAAATAGAACCTTCTATTTTACATGTTTGCCACCTATTTCCAAGTAATTGACTTCTTCAAGTAACGGATTTTAAACCAATCACTTAAGATTGCTCAATTACTTTGTCAAAGAAAATAAGAGAAAGAAGAAGAAAGTGGAAAAGAAATTAGAAGAAAGTCTAACACTCCCAACCTTGTTCTTCTTCCATATTCTGCATGCGGTTAACTCTTTTGCCTTTGATTCTCACCAAACTGGATCTGGAAGTAGTTGAATGTGATTTTGCTTATGGGTGTTGCCTCTGACATGTCTTCCCTCTTATCCTTGAATATTTTGTAGTTCTTCTCCAGTACGTGCACCAGTGTAATGTTTGTCGTAAACAATTCAGACAAAACTCGTCATCTTTTATTTTTAATTGTATATGAGCAATTTTAAATTCTGGAAAGCACTCTGGGTGAATGCAAATACAAGTAAATTCAATGAAGGCTTCAACTAGAAGATTGGGAGCACATGCACAAGATCCTGGAAGGAATTTTCCATGCACTGACTTCCACATGGGCTACGCTAAAAACAAGAGGATGAATTCTTGTCGGAAGCCTTTGCAATTATGAGATCTGGATCTGTCAATTAAATCGGTGATAGGTTCAGGGCTTATGTCTATATCATTGACTTTAGAAAATCTGAAAGCTATGCATAATCCAGCTGGTCCTTTTCTTTCATCATGCTTCAACATGGCTAGAACAATCTTTGTTTGAGCTCTTTTTATTTTAATTCTGTTGGAATCCCTTGTAATTGGATCAATTTGTGCAAGTTTGGCAATTTCTTTTGATTCAGAAGAGATATTCAATGTATCTGACATTGATTTGAACTTCTTTTCACTAATATGAGCACTTGAGCACTTATACCAACATGTAGACAATCAGAATAACAAAAATCAGGCTATTCCAACCCAATGCGCCAAAACTAGAAGCTTCCTGGCAATGGAAAACACTCTTTAATGCAAAATCCTCCTTCCCTTGGTGCCAAAACCTGTCTCGGGCTGCAAACTTCATCAAAAAGAATTAACTACTTCTCAATTATGGTGTCCCATGCTTATATAACCATCTGCATGCTATTTTTAATAATTGTCTTTCCCTATTTTTGAAAATTTAATTAATTAAAATCCATACTTCTTCATTAAATTTGGGCGCCCAAGTCTGGATGCTTCTGGTTGGTTTTTATGAATTTATTTTATTTATTTTTAGCATGCATCCTTGAATTCTCTTTAGCTCATCCACTTGCATTGACCTTCTTTCTATTTATGGCACCAAACTTAGCTAGAAATACCATTAATAAATATCATTAAATACATGTATTAATGCCAAGGTGGGTCACACTTTTTGGCAAGGGAAACTATTAAAAATAGGAAGTCAAAGCAATGAGAATTTCCACCCTGCACTGCAACTCCAAAAATCCCATCTTTCACTTAAGTGATTTGACTTTCATAATAGAAATTTTTACCCTACAAGGTAGGTAAGAAATTCACTCGTGCTTTAAGTGATTTTTCTTTTATAATGAGAATTTTTACCATGTAAGGCAGGAAAGAAATTCCCACCCGCCACCTCTAATATTACCATTACAACTTAAGTGATTTTGACTTCATGGGAAAAAAGTAACTCGCTATGCAGCAAAGAAATTCCCGCCTATTTTGCCATTGCCAAAATTCTCGTTGGCAACTTAAGCCCTTCCTTCCAAAAAGTGTGACTTGCATGGAAAATAGATATTTTCAAAAAGTGCGACTTTCAGATTGTGACTTCGCATTAAAAATTGCATGGAAATTCGTCACTTAAGGTAGCGTGGAAATTGACGGTAAGGTAGCCTTAAAAATTGTGGTGCATGAAGATAACATTTCTTTCCTTTTTTGGATTTTTGGTGAAGAAAACACAAGTATAGAATAAAATTTGTCATTTTTGGAAATGGTCCAGGAAGATGTAGTAGTAAAAACTTGCATGTGCCATAACTTTCATTTTGTGGCTCCATTTCGAGTGTCGTTTTCTCTAAAAGTGCATATTTTCTCGAGCTCTACGCATTGATGGCAATATTTTTCTTATTTTCATAAAATACATTTTTACACCTTTTTGGACCAAGCAACTTCTTGCAATCTTTTGAAAGAATCCCGACCTCGATTGCACTGTAGATGCAGTTAGTCATTAAAAATCGGATAGCTTTTCAAAACCCTAGGCCCGGGAAATATCCGCAAGAAGAATGAATAAGCTATATGAATTTTCAGAGAAAACAAACCAAAACACAAACAAAAAGAAATAAAACAAAACAAAAGAAGTTGCAGGCAATTGCTCAAAAATTTCTCCAATTAGCTTATCTGCAAAAATTCTTCCCCGGGTGAATGTTTTATGGTAATAATGATGGGGTGAAGTGCTTTATAGAACATAAATCCTCCAATTTTAGCTCAATCTATTTTTAAAAGAATGTTATTTATTTAATAAATAAATAAATAAAATTTTCTTAGACAAGACCTGGTGAAGGCATAAAGTGAGTTTTTGCGTGTGGGTATTTGGTGAATTTAGATTTTATGACTCTCTGGGGTTACCTTAGAGTGATGCAAACAATCGCAAGCATAACAAACACAAAACAAGCCGTTACATTGAAAACAATGATTTTTTAAAAAGGGGTTGTTCCAGATTTTAGAGTGAAATCTCAGGGACACCACACGCTTATCTTTTAATTTTTACAACTTATCATGAAGGGCACAACATTAATTGTCACGGTGGCCATTGATGCGGTAGAAATTATAATAAGGAGATCGTGTTAGCGATCCAAGCGATGATGCGATGATGTTGATTAGAGGGCAAGTGAATTAAGGTCTTATCAAGTAAAACACACAGACATCATGAGTCATAACAACATGCAATAAATGTAATGGCTCCCGAGTAGGAGATGAAGAAGACTTAGGTGGAGACCGATGCAGAGATGAGATGGAGGACGCTTAAGTGATGAAGGGGTGGAACTTTCTTGTGAGGTAGAGGAGATGGAGACCTTGAAGGACACTTAATAGATGGTAGAGGAGAATAAGTAGAAGGTGATGAAGCAAAGAGAGGAATAGAAGCGGGATCTATAACATGTGCAATAATTAAATCTTGTTCTAGATCAAATACCTTATAGCATAAAAATGTAAACGATTCACATGTATCATATTGTAATTTCTCTTTCAATGTAGGAATCAAGGCATGATAAAAGATAAATTGCTTTTCTAGATCAATAGGTTGAAATACTAATTCATGCATGTAAGAATTAAAGCATAAAATTTAATCTAGAATAGGTTCTTTCTTTCCTTGATGCAAGCTAGGTAAGCGATCATGTGTAACTTTAGGACCATTGTTAAGCATAAAACGTCTAAGAAAAGCATCTTCCATTTCTCAATATGTACTAATAGATCCATAAGGCAAATGAGTATACCATTGAAGAGCATCATCAACAAGACTATGAAGAAAATATTTTAGTAACAATCAATCATTGGAATAAGAAGCCATAACTAAATGATAATGCTTAAGATGCAAATATGGATTTCTAGTGCCATTAAAACATGAAAAGGTAGGCATGATAAAATCCTTAGGAAAAGATGAATTTTAAATTTTCTTTGGAATAGGATTGCCATGAAGAGAGTTATTGTCAATAGAAGCATAGTAGGATTTTCTTTCAAGAGTAAGAGATTAAACTCGAGATTGTAAATGACCAACAACATGCATGAGTGATAAAATATCACATGAAGGAATTGTAGAAGAAGTGAGAGGCATAGGAAGAGGTTGAAATTTGTCGATGTGGGTGATCATAGGAATGTGAGAAGAAGAAGCATGAAGGTGAAGGCTCTATGGAAATTATAGATGTAGATGTTGAAGAAATAAGAGGAGGTATACTAGTAGGAATAGAAGAATCAACATGAATATCATCTAGAGAAGAATAAGAGGAAATAAGAGGAGAAGAACATAGAATATTGAAAAAAATTCTAGCAAGAGAATCGAAGAAACAATTAGAGGTGGAGTAGTGGTAGAATCATCACTAATGATATTGAAAACAACCTCGAAGTAGAAGAAATCAGAGTGGAAAATTCATCATAAGAGAAGTAACATCCTCACTAACATGTTCATGATCGAAACATAATCAGCATCACTATCAAACAAAGTTTCACATGCAAGTATTTCATCAAGAGAATCATCATCATATAGAAACTTAGGAGGAGAACTATCATAAGATATATCTTTGCAATCATTGGAAATATGTTCAAAAGTAGAAGAAACATGAGATACAACTTTACATTCATCTTGACTAGTATAAGAAACATCATCATGCACATGTACATTTTAAACATTGAAAGTAACATCATTTTTATCTACATTGTCACATGCAAGACCAAACATAAAATCTATAATAGTGTTATCTAGTGCTATAACATGTTGAGAAGAATATGGAGTAGCTCAAGTGCCTAAAGAAGAACAAGGAAAGCATTTAGTGAAGTTTTGGTCAGGTGAAATGATACTCACACTAGAGTTGCACAAACTACTGGGAATATTGTTTTCATGTACAAGAAGTTGTCTTTGAAATTTGTCATCTAATGATATGATTCAAACTAACATGATGCATAGCTTTCCTAGGAGAGGAGGATCTATTTTTAGCCATTAGGGCTTTGAGATCCTAGGGCAAGGAGTTATAAGAGAGGGGTTCACCAAATTATTAAACAAATATTAAATTATGCTAAACCCTATATATTTCGAGTCACGTATGATAAATAACGCTAAAGTAAAGATCTAACACAAGCAATAAGCTAGATAACAATGAAACCCTAGGTGGAAGAGAGAAGATAAAAGACTTAGCTAATTTGCAATTGATCTTGAAGTATGTTGAACTAGAAATTTGATAAACAAGACGAGGAATTTGTCACAACCATGTTCGATAAAAATTTTAAATGTCGATGTGTGTCGGGACTAGGGCACTGGATCGGGTCAGGGGGCACCTAAATGCTATAGTCTGGCGATGGGCATCCGTGCCTATGCGCGAACATTAGAAATTGATTTTTCTTGTGTTGCACCAATGTCACTAACCTTATCTACTTGTCTCCTGTATGTCATTGGATAATTGCATAATTCACCTATAACCTGCAAAACTAATGATATCTTGCAAGACCCCAAAACACATCAAATCCTAAAAAGAAAAATATGTAAATGGGGAATCGAACTAACCCCAGTGGTCACCCAACAGACTGAACATATGACTGAGCGCTGCACTATATCTCAGACTCCATGTAGTTATGTGTGTGTGTGTGTAGAATCGTGCCCTAGGAATCTCTTATGCAAGATGCACTTGATAGCGAGCAATAGTTACATGTAGCAATGTAAATAGATGTGTGGATATAAAAATGAACTTCCCCTCCTATGTATGTATGTAGAAAATGTAGTCCATTTTCCCTTGAGTGGGTGTTAGATGGATGCCTTGATGCTCTCAGAATGCCTTTGAATGCAACCTCGGTGGTGATAGTAGATGTTTAGAGCTTGGTCATTTATTTTGGTCACATATATTTAAATTCATACGCTTCCCTTGTTTGAATTTCGTAATTGAAAACTAAAAGGCCAAACCATAAGAAAACAAGAGGTCCAAAAGATAAAAGATTCCCAAAGGAGGTGAGTAATATATAAAGAGGTCGGGGCGCTAGGTGTTGGTGTCCAAAGTCAATAAAGATAAAGCAATGAAGATCGACTGGGTAGGTAGTAGGGTGTAAAAGACCGAAAAGAAGATAAGAAATAAAGCAAAGAGGCCAAATATAGATGTCAATTACTATTTTCCTTGCTTAGGAATCATACTCATAGTAGTATGTGACTAGGACCTAGAAATACCAAGTGTGTGATTTTGTGTCTACACTAGTGACCCAAAAGGTCGGTTTTGAGCTTAGGATAGGGATAAGAAAACTAGAAAGGTCGACCAAAATGTAAAAATAAGTGAAAAGAACAAAGAGGATAGGAGTACCCATAATAGACAAGATCACCTAGGAGCTATTGTTCAAAATGGGCACTGGTGTCCTAGGATAAACCACGATAGATGTGAAAAGACCGACAAACAGGATCCATGTGACTCACTTAATCGGGTACATAAATGACATATGTGAGAGAGAAAGATAATATAAACAATCAAACAAGTGGATGGAAAAAGGATTGTGTCACAAGTGAATAATTTTTAACTTAATATCCATGTGTATAAACAACATACTTGACGACATAGTAAAATAGTAATAAGTGCGTGATTTTGTGTCTATAAGCACTTAGGGGTTTGAAAACATGTTTTTCATGTGTCTTAGAGTTGATAAGAGGGGCGATCAAACTTTTGTGTCCCATTTGTCCCATTTTCACCTAAAAGACAATAAAAGGGGACAAATTATGCTCAAAACCCCGCCCTTTCTATTTTAGGAAGCTAATGTTACCTACATAGTTCAAATCGAGACACCGGGAATGATATTTTTTCCTTAGGAGCATGGGAGAGTGATTTGGAGAAAATATATATATGATTTTGACTCCAAATCACTTTTTGAGATTTCTCAAACCATTATTGGGAGCCAATTCTACCTAAAATTGTATTTTTAGGGCATATTTCATTCTTGACCGGAAGGGGCAAATCATGCTATGTCCTAGATTATCATAGATAGAAATATTTAAGTCTTGGAAAAAAATTATATGTCCATCATGTAGTGAGGGTACTAATAGATTCAATTTACTATGTTTTCCTCCTAAATATTTAAAAACTCCTATATTCATTCGAGAAGCTAGCTTTCATCGTTGGAGCCTTCATTCCCTATGCCCAGAATTACCCTATGTTGCATAAGTTGTTCATGTCATTAATTTTCTTAACAAATTTTCCCTAAACTACCTCAGTACATCTACAATTTTCACAACACCACCCTCATATAGTTTTAATCTTCCCCGTATATTTCTGGAAGGTGTTTACTAGCCAAAAATGGCCAAAATGACCCTTTTAGGCCTCCAAAGGAAGTTGTTTCCCATTGATCCTTAATGAGTTTATCAATCATCTTAGGTACTCATACTTGCACATTGCAACAAACTTAAAAATATTGTTAGTGCTTTCCTCTAAGCTAGAGTGAGTGGGTAACCGAGGTCATGTTGACTAGATGATGGTTCACATGACCGAGAGGGATAAAATTAAGTTGTGGGCTTAGTTTTCATGGCCAAAATTTTTAATTTTGCATGCTAGACATTTAACATGACAACACATAGGATTCACACCACCACATGCCTCGTCTTGACAACCTCGTATCCTCTCCATCATCACTAAATTCACTCATTTTGGGTTACATTAGATCTCAATCTCTCTTAGTCTCAAATTAGCAAAGTGATAAATGAATCTCTCCCTTTACTATTTATAATAATACTTATAGCTTATTTTCGTTGTGATTTCCCCAATATTCAAATCTTTATATCTTTCACACTACAAACCCTAAAAAAATTCATAAAATACACCATGTTTGTGGTAGTGAGCCACTCATTTTGAAATATTATACTTCTCTCTACCTCTTTTTCACCAAAAATCCCTATTTCTCGTCATTTCAATGCTCATATACATCCTTCTCATGACCTCCTAGCTAGGTGATTTATGTATTATTTTACCAATTATCTTCTAGTTTTTCTTTCCAATTTTACTTATTCAAGGTTCTAAGTAGATATTGTGCACACACAGCAAGCCAAGTGATACCGATAGGTAAGTATGTGGTAGGTAAATTTCATTTAGCATTCATTATTTGTTTACAACACTTTCATTTCAAAATTAACTTCAACATTTCCTTTTGATTTCATGTTGCATAGATATTTTTCTAAAGACCATATTGTGTTTCACTATTGTGAAATGTGATGATCTTTAGTTGGGGCATATGTATACACCATAATTTTTATGGTTGTTGACTATTTATTTTTTGCTTGGGATGTTAATGCATTCTCCTGCTGAAGCGGTGTGCCCTAAGGGGCCTATCGAGATGAGGGTGTGATTAGACTTGGTCATGTGGGATAGACCACATCATTTGAGAGATGTCACTATTAATCCTTAGTCACCTTACATTTACCTCATTTCTCCCCTTTGTTCACACATTATACTCATTATGTCCACTTGTCCCATTATCTACAAAGTGTTTCTTTCATTCCACACCATTGTCCTTGTTTTCCATCACCACAGAGACCTTCATCATTCACCCTCATTTACTTTCTAGACTTCGCTCCTCATGTTTTACACCTTTTAAACTTAGGGTTTCCCCCAAGGCCAATGTCATTGTCCATGGGTGATGGCATTAGGCATATATACTTGACCTTTGTTTTATTAAACCGACACCATAATGATTTTTCTATCACATGTTTACACTCACACTTACTCTTTCTCGCACTATTTCACAATTATTGGCTAATTTTGGAGTCTTGGAGCTTACCTCTTTTACATTTGGGTCACCATAGTGAGTTATGACTGGATATATTCTTGTTGAGATTCCCCTTCTCCACCCATAGTGATTCTCTCTCGGTGTTGTTGTCTCTGGGGAGGATTATGCATCAGAAGTCATACACATGCTATAAGTAAGTATTTCTAACCCTCTTTAGTCTCTTATTTTGTATGTGCTTGTTGTATGTTGGTCATTCATTACTATATATTAGAGTATATGTATGCCTTATTACTATTATTCCCTTTAGTTGAATCTACCCCTTGGTTACCCCCTTTTGAATCCTAATAGGATACATATCTTTATCTTAGTTATAGGCCTTGGAAAATATAAATACCCTAGCATTAGGGTTACTATCCTCTAGATTTATGACAATAGTGATCCCCGAGTACCTTTCTATCTACACAGTGTGGTTGGTCTTAGATTGGATCCATATATTTAAGAAAACATCCGAAACCTCTCTTTTAGTCGTCATACACTAATCATGTTTCTTCAAATTTTAAATAGCATAATATATCATAGAATTAATAGTTATCATAATTCAAGATTGTTGTAGGACTACCTTTATTAGTCTTAATTATCATTTCCTTAGCCATGTTATGTGTAAAAGATTAATTGAATTAAAAAATAAAATGATATTATACAACAATATATGGATAAGATCTTAACATATTACATAAATATTTTCACTACACTTATTGGTTTGTCCTACACTACTAGGTAACATATCCTCGTTGACTTGATCCTTGGGACACCCATTCCAAATGGACTAGTATACACATCCTCATTGCTATAATTCAAGATATAAAACAATATATCTAGGATATAATTTGGAAAATCCGTGTTTGGCCCAACACGTAACTTTATGGAAGTCTAGTCATGTTATATTGAAAATGAATGGGACAAAACAACTTTGTATCAACTTTGTGTCAATAACATGTATCTACTCCCAAGCATTGATGACCTCCTATACCATCTCAAGGGTGGGGAATTCTTCCAAATATTGATTTGAAGTCAAGTTCCCATCAAGTACCCATTGATCCATTTGACATTTGAAAGACAATTTTAATTCCAAGGAAGGTCTATTTGAATGGTTAGTCATGCCTTTGGCTTGAGCAAGGAAACTACAATGTTTATGTGGATGATGAATTATGTCTTGAAACCATTCACTAATTTATTTTTTTTTTTTTACTTATATGAAATACTTATTTTTAAAAATGCATGCGAAGAGCACCTATAACAAGTTTGATAAGTTATGGACACCCTACACATTCATAAGATATATGAAAACATAGATAAGTGTTATTTTGTTTTTAATAAAGTGTACAATATATAAGATGCATTGTAGACAAGGATGGTGTACTTTTTTGACCTTTGTAAGATGAAAATCACAAGATAATGACTAACACAAATAACACTTATAAAAATCTATAACTTATCGATGTTATCCATAATTTATTATTGGGTGGTGATTGTATTTTCTCATTTTCTTGGCCCTTGAACCAAGAAGCAAAAGGGGAGGAGGAAGGGGGAGCAGGGAGGTAGAGAATAATTTTGTATCGAACACATAACAACAATAATATTTTGACTTGAGTTAAAAGGGATATTTCAACACCAACCTTTCCTTACCAAATCTACAACAACTATTGAAGATTGAAATTGATGCTTTAGAATACACATTTAGTTTAGTTCTCACTTAACACGAGTACCTAATTTACTACCATAATGAAACATTCATGGATATGGTATGTAGGTATCCTATGTATGATAATTTTTAAAATTTAACCTGTCTAAGAATTTAGACAATTGAAGTATTACATCGCAGAAATTGAGATAATCATCCACACAAATCACAACCCTTTGCTTAATGCAAACCCATGGTAAGTCACATATCAATTGATATCAAAAGTAGTCTACTCACCTACAACAATTTCACCTTAATTTTAAGAAAAGAAAAGCGATTCCAATCAAGATATAGTTTTCTTAAGGTATCCTCTAATTGTAGTACTAACAACGGTCTTAGATTCACGTGTCCATAAGATTTCTAAATGGCCCATGTTATATGGTAATGATCTCATGTTTTCCACCATGTATATCAAGCACTTAATACAAACCCAAATTTAAAATACTATTTACAATAAGCCATTTTGTGTTACTTGGGAAACCTATATATTCTAACAACAAAAAAATATAAGATGATTTAGTAGGTGCACTATAGTGAAATTGTGTGACACTTAAAGGTGGATAAGACAATGGTGGTGATCTAGAAATATTTATATTGGTTGAAGCTTCATCATGACATGAGAATATATATCAGGTCATGTAAAACATGTGCAATAGAAAATAAACCAACAAAAAAAGGTCTCTACACACCGAACATGATTCCCATTCGACCTTAGGATTTAATATCTATGAATTTCATGTTATGGTTGCCCATGACTTAATGTGGTCATGACTATGTCTTTGTTGTGGGTGACAAGTTTTCCAAGATGGAAGTATTGTTTTCGTATAAAAAGTGGATCAAATTTGAAAACATTAACTTTTACTTTGAGCACATGTGGATTTACTTTGTCTTACCACATACCATTGTGTTGGAAAGGAACGTGTTTCTTATCACTTTACTCGGTCTACATTATGGTTCATAATGGATACCAAGTGAACTAATTCAACCTCTTTTCGTCCACAAATAGATAGGTAAACATAAGTGATTAACAATATGCTTGTTAGAGATCACACAAGAAGTCCACGTGGGAGAGAAGGCCAGGATCAAGGGCACGGAGGGACAAGAAGGACCCACGTGGAGGGCAAGTTCAACATTCAGACTTAGCTGATTTTGAGCATGAAGACCTATTTTTAGAAGATGGCATGTGGAACACACCAACGATGCAGAGACGTGTGCGCGCCACGCATTGTCTATCTTTAGAGGATCAGATCAAAGCGTTTTACATGGAGACGAGCTAAGAATAGGATTTTCACTTTAGTTAACTGTAAGAGGTCTATAGATAACACACTTACATGTGTGGCTATGCTTGTAAATGGCATGTGGCTATTAATAACATGTGGCCTATTTCTAGAATAGATAAGCGGTGAAGGGAAAGTCCCCACCCTATATATATATGATATGAATCACATAGTAGTAATGTATGTGTGGTGGAGAGATGGATGTATGAAGGTATAGAGGTATGCGCATATGATTGGATTACTATATCATATCCATGCGCGCATTGGTATAGATTGCCATTATTGTAAGGAGCTTATGTGTTTATTAATAGATGGAAGATATTGGCAATCTAAGTGTCATTCCCACGTGTAATTAAGTAGTGCATGTTCTTGATTCAATCATGATTATTGTTTAAGCTTGTTCTTTCATAAATCTAAATATGGCATGCATTGTAGAATGATGGATTAGTTATGAATCTATATGTTTCTTCCTTCATCATGCTAACATCCTACTACAACAACCCTAAAGAGGGACCTAATACCTTTGCACGCTTCGGGTGAGCACTCAATCTAGGCTGAGTGATGTGCCAACACGTCTAGGGTGTTATCTAGTAAATTCTAGGCTGCATCATTGGTTCCATTGTCGGGACCTCTTTTTCAGTTGTTTTCAGGATGGTTCACGTGATGAAGACATACCGGTTAACTCTAGCAAGTATTGAGGAGTGGATACATGATTTAGAGGAAGAATATGCATGGTGGTTCAGCAATGGATCTGAGTTTAACGCACACACTTGGGTAGAAAAAATCTATATGATAGCCTATATGAGATTTTTCACTATCTTTCTAGTAGAACTATATGAGTGGCTTACTACTTATGCATCTCAGTGGAATTGGAGGTATCGCACACTTGTTCTGGACACAGAAGAATTTTAGGCCCTTTATGATGTTGATCATCTGATCTGACTCGCGTTGTGGATACGTGGTTTCATGGTGTTCTAAATAGTTATATTTTGGAATATTCAATTTCAACATATTCTTTCCGGAGGTAGCTAAATTCCAGTTTTTATGGTATCCAAGAGGAGCATATTTACAAGGTATTCCACTGGCGATCAAGATCTTGATGGTAACTTTGAACTCTGGAGAGTAAACCGATGGCTAACTAAACTTCACCATGCACGAGGGAAGGAACAAGTTTGGTGAAAGATGGTAGACCTAGTGGCAGAGAGGCAGAGAGAGGAGAGGCGGCTTAAGTATAATGAGGCACGCAAGAGGGAGATAGAGAAGCAACATTCCATTGCAGAAAGTATGGCGTTGAGGAGAGAGATGGCTCATGAAGGATTTACAAAGCTCACGTAGAAGATGTGGAGCCAGAGCATCAGAACTCCCCATCTTAGAAAACATGACAAAGATCCCCCTTGGCCTCACACAAAGTGCGCCAAAGAGAGACTACCTGGGCCATGGGCGCACATCTTAATCCACCTGGTGACCTAGCCCTTACACTTGGTTTTCCAGTATCTAGTATGACAAGTAACCAACAAGCTAACTTGGGAAGTAGGAGAGTAGGAGTAAGTCAGGGAGCAAGTACATCAATGGCAAGATAGATGACTTCAATGATATTTGGAGGAACATTCTTAGGCACATCATCCACACAGAAACGTGAGCATGCAAAATGTTGGATTCACCTCTGAAGTGGAACTACCTCACAACTATAGGGGTTCAATATAGTACTACTGTCGGAGCACATAGGGGAGTACATCTACAGGTCCTATTCCAACTACAGGTGGAGGATCAGGAGGTATAGGTGGTTCTAGTTCTAGTGGATCTGGTGGTTCTGAGGTAGAGGGAACACAGGAGGTTCTAGATCAGGTGGTCAAGGTCCGCAACAACCACATAATATCTATATGGAGATGTCTCTTCATCTCCCAAAATATAGAGGTATAGAGGATGCTGCCGAACATGTGCATATGTGTGAAATCTTGTGGCGTACTAAAGGGATCACAACTTTTGAGTGAAAGGAAAGTCAATTTGCTACTACATTATAGGACGTGCACACAACTGGTATAGGAAGTTTGACCCTAATCAAACTTGTGTGGATTATGCAAAGATTGAAGGATGCTTTCTTGAAAGAGTTCCATATCCTTGAGTTTGAGCAGAAGAGTATTAGTGCACTCAAGGATATCAAGCAAGGCACTACTGAGAGTGTACGTGAGTATGATGCCCATTTTAAGACACTTCTATCTAAGCTATCTTATGATATTCACAAAGCCAACATGCACAATGGTTTGTTGGAGGATTGATTACACCATTTAGAAGAGCATTGTCACATAAGACATACACTGATCCACGTGAAAGCACTGAAAGCAACTTTGTGTGTGCTGAGGCAGTTGGGAGCATTGACACTGGCATTAGTCCATTCTTAGAGGCACAAATTATAGCTATGGCAAAAGTAGTTAGAGAAGCTATCAGCAAATTCAGCCCATGAAACGCGCTCAGAATTTGGTGTATAGATTGTGAAGTGGAAGGTCACACCAAGGATAGTTTCCTCAGCATCTATACGCTCATTATTGTTGGATTGTGAGATCTGTCATTTGAATCATGATGCTAGTCATTATCCTTTGTTACAACGCATGATAAGGAAGAATGTATCTTGCTTTTTTGCAAAATTTTCAGGTCCACGACCCATGATACTGAGGATTGTTGGTTGATTGGTCAGATCCAGGATGCTATAGACATTGGGGTACGACAAACAAGTGTAATAGATAATTCTAAGGGTAAGAATGAGCACCATGATCGGGATCATAATCAAACGCGCTATGACATGAATGAGGGACATTTTAAAGGAGGTCATGGAAGGGGATGTGGATATCATGGGTGGATATGGAGGATGAGGCCATGGTGGAGGAAGAGGTGAGTTCCCTCATGGAACATGTTATACGTGTGGATCTCCTACCACTATAGGCATGAATGTCCTCATAATATTACATGTTCTTTCTATGGAAAAGAACCATAGCTATGAAGAGTGCCCAGACTTATATGAGCATCTGAGTAAGTAAAGCATAAGCAAGAAAACAAAGGCATTGGGATGGTTAGAATCCAATGCGCATGGTAGAAGATCAGTGGATGCCCAAGATAACACCAGGACTTGAGGCATTAACTATGAAGATTACTACATGAGTTGAAGTGGCGCGCGCAAGAGAGGCATTACACTAGAAGCCTAAGATCACCAAGGAGGAGGTTTTGCATGCAAGGTACCCAGATCCTTCTCATCGAAAGAAGTTTACCAGATACCATGGAAGTGCTAAGGAATCTTTAGGGTGAGATACAATACTTAAAGGAGCAGAAGAAAGCATCAGAGATAGTCCAAACTGATATCGATGATCTGAGAGAAGTGTGCAAAATGTTGCGCCAGAGAACATCATTCCACTATTAGGAAGTTGGTTAAAAGGAACACTCCGCACGCGCAAGTATTGAGACCGAAACGATAGATCCTACATGAAAATCTTCCCCCTAATAAAATTGACTATGACAAAGAAATTACTCTGAATGTTGTTGTAGATGGATGGTTGTTGAGCAATATTTTGATTGATACAAGTGTGAAAGTAAATGTTCTTACATTAGATGCATGGGTACAAATGGGGAGGCCTCCATTACAGCCATCATCTAATGTGTTGTTTATGGAAAACAAGACTAAGGCCACTCCCATAGGAGTTTTGAAGGATGCATCTATAACCATACAAGGGGCCAAGTTCACTGGGATTTTGAGGTATTAGCACTTACAGAAGTAGACAATTTTCCAGCCTTTCTTGACGCCCTTGGTGTTATGTGAATAATGCTGACTTGAGATTCAATAAGGGGTATATCAGCTTTGAGAACAAGGAGGAAAGAGGTTGTGATACCTTTGATAGATGGGAAGTCTACACCATATGTTGAGCCTCTAAGTGAGGAGGACTTAAACAAAATTTATGTACGCGCTATTCAGGACCCAGAGGTCAATGAGCCATCAAAAGAAGGCATCCTACAGTGGGAGGATTCTCATTCTATTAGTGATACTACGAGTATTGCTTGTGATAATTGGGCTCATGGTACATATGAACTAGTAGGGCGCGAGGTAAAAGCATGGTTGCACACAAAGAATGGACTTCATTCAGTTTGATGATAGGTAGCACACAATACCTTGGTATACAAGGGGTAGAAGATCTTCCTATATTTTTGAAAGCCATGGAAACATAGTGGACAAATCAAATTAAGAGAAGAGATATGTTAGTATATACCTTACGCTGGGACAACAACGCACTGGTGGGTAGTCCACAGAGATAATCTTATAGAATGGGAAGAGATTGAGTCACCTTATCTATTAGGTTTGTAAGAACAATGCACCTATGCAGATCTACACTTATCATGGTGATCAACCTGTTCAACATCACATTCAATAGTGTGAGAGACTCTAGACAAGAGACAGAAGCATTACCACCTTCACTTTGGGTGCATAGATTGTACTCTACGCTACAAGGATGCACACGTGCCTGTATATGTATACAAAACTACATCGAGAGACTAGAAATTGGAAAAATTTGACTACATGAAATGATCCAGACCTTTGACTACTTTTCTTCCCAACCTCCAATAGAAGAGGCATTAAAATTTGTCAAGCACTTAACTATGGGAGATAGTGCAAAAGTAGAAGAGCATATTCAAGAATTATTTGGTGAGACAGAGTCCGGAGTGCATTTTGAAAGGGAAGAAGAAATGGACTCCATACTACTTGAATGTGCTTGCCTTGAGAAAGAGAAAGGAAAGATGGTTTACATCGTGGATGATGAGGAAGTTGAGAACCTGGATATTGAACATTCACAAGGGGTGTGAGGTCTTGGACAATGTAGACAAGGATACATGCACCTATCACGAACCCATGAAGACAAAGAAGGTGAATATAGGTTCGGAGGTTGAGCCTAAGGAGGCCATAACAAGAGACTACTGGTCAGACTTGGAGGTAGCAAAGATCATTGAGTTACTCAGGGATTATCATGACTTATTCCCTCGAGGGTATCATGAACTTAAAGGTGTGCATGAATCACTTGGGAAATGAAGATAAAACTTAAGGATGGTGCATGCACGATTAGAAAGAGGCCTTATAGAATGAATCCTAATTTGCATGAAAAGGTAAAAGAAGAAATTGATAAAATGTTGAAATCTGGAATTATCAAGCCCCTTGATGAGTCAGAATGGGTTAGTCCAATGGTGATCAATATCAAGAAGGATGGATGAATTAGAATATGTGTGGACTACAGGAGCTAGAATGTTGCATGTGTACATGATCCATTCCCTACGCCATTTACTAAGGAAATACTAGAAGGAGTGGCAGGGCGCGAAATATATTCCTTCACAGATGGGTTTTCTGGTATCATCAGGTTAGGATTACTCAGAGGATCAAGAAAAGACAACTTTTACTACTGAATGGGGTAGTTTTTCCTATACTGAGATGCCTTTTGGATTGAAAAATGCACCTGTTGTATTCTCATGAACATAGTTTTTCAGGCATTCAAAGATTTTATTCACAACTTCTTACAGGTCTACCTAGATGATTGGACAATATATGGGCTTGTGAAAGATCATTGTGACAATCACGCTTAATGTTTGAATGGTGCAGACAATTGAGTATCTCTTTGAACATCAAGAAGTGCATATTTGCTACACCATTTGGAATACTATTAGGACATATAATCTACAAGGAAGGTTTGTTGGTTGATCCAACTAAGGTCAGAGTCATTCTAGGCCTGGAAGTGCCTACCAATCAAAGTGAGGTGCATGGATTTTTAGGTCATACAAGATATTATAGAAAATTCATCAAAGGGTATGCAAAAATTGCTGCACCCTGAAGAGTTACTAAAGGGGAAAGGTACATTTTATTGGGGAGAACCGCAACAGCATGCATTTGAGATATTAAAGGAGAAACTTACTACCATGCCCATTCTATGCACTTTCCCTCATGGGATAAACCATTTCATGTGCATGTGGATGCCTCTGCATGGCCATTGGCACTGTGTTAGCTCAACCTGGTGAAGGTATTATAGATCATCCAATTTGTTTTTTAGTAGGAAGTTGACTCTATTAAACAAACATGTAATTATACAACTACAGAGCACAAGCTTTGTCAATGATCTATGCATTGCACAAGTTTTGACAATACTTGTTAGCAACACCATTTGTGTTTTATACAGATCACATGGCATTGAAGTACTTGGTAAACAAGCCCATCTTACAGGGGCGCATATGTAGATGGGTACTCCTATTTCAAGAGTTTGACTTCACAGTTGTGGTGAAGCTAGGGAAAAGTAACTTTGGACCAGACCATTTATCTAGAATCAACTCAGGAGAGGAAGCATAGACAATTGAAGAAACCATGTCAAATGCACAGTTATATAGGTTACAATGTGCACGCCATTAGAATTAGAAGACATTGTTGTCTTTCTATGGACTAGTGTGGCACCAAAAGGAATGAAGGCATTAGAAAAGAAATAACTTGTTATACGCGTGACACCGTTTATGTTAATCAATGGTGACCTCTACAAGTTAGGCAGAGATGAAGTATTACGTCATTGTGTATTAGAGCATGAGCACAAGGATATTATGGAAGAAGCCCATGGTGGTATTGCAGGAGGCCATTATGCAGGTGATGCGACTACCCAAAAGATCCTACTTGCTAGATTATGGTGGGAGACATTGATAAAGACTCAGAAAGAATATTGTAAGGTGTGTGATCATTGTCAACCTAGAAAACAAGGACAAAGAGATGAAATGCCACTAGACCATTATAGTGCCAAACCATTTGAGAAATGGGCCATTGATTTTGTAGGACCTATTTCACCACCACACGTAGAAACTAGATCACGCTATATTATTACTTGCACAGATTATCTCACACAAGTGGTGGGCAAGAAGCAAGACCTACGAAGGACTAGACAACAACTACAAAACTAGGTTTCTATGGGAGAATGTTCTTACAAGATATGGATGTCCTTTAAGCTTGACAAGTGATAGGGTACACACTTTTAATGAGACAATCAGATCCTATTAGATGAGTTTATGGTCAGACACCATAAAACTACACCCTACCATCCTCAGGAAAATGGAACTGCTGAGGCTTTCAACAAGATTTTGAGCCAGACTTTGACAAAAATTGTGATGTTGGAAGAAAGGATTGGATGACAAAGTGTCAACTATTCTTTGGGCATATAGAACAACTTACAAGAGATTGAACAAAGCCACACCATTTCAGTTGGTGTTTGGCACAAAAGTCGTTCTCCTATAGAATTTATGTTACCTTCTTTGTGCATTGTGTGCGCTGGAGGTCTAGCTGATGAGCAAGGCTTTAGAAGAGTGTATTGAGAAAATGATTCAATTGGATGAGTGAAGAGCCATAGCACGATGGAGTCAGAAGCAGGAAAAAGCCAGGCAAAAAGCATGGCATGATAGAAACATAAGGGATAAGAAGTTTGAGATTGGACAAATGGTACTTCTTTATGACTCAAAGTTCTTGCGCCATCCAGGCAAGCTCAAAGTACATTGGTTAGGGCCGTATGTCATCACTTACATACTTGAATCAGGTGCTTTCCAGTTAGAAGCACTTGATGGAACATGGCTACCCAGTTACTTTAACGGGAGTAGGTCAAGCCCTACTATAAATAAGTCTTCTTGGTGTTTGTAATAAGGCAGTATTGCCATTTAGATTAGGTTTTCAATTATGTATTTCTTAATGTATTTCCTTCATTTTCGCTATGCTTTGTCAATTTAGTTGTTGTTTTTGTGTAATAAGCGCTTGCGTGCATGAAGCTAATTACTATGTGAAGAATGTTTATGCATAGAGGACTACACATACCTTTAGTGTGGGGTGGTTGTAGTTATCCAAGTAAAAGACTATGGGAATTAAAGGTGAAAGGAATAAGTCATATTGGTGTGCTTTAAGTCAAAAGAAGATTGCTTCTCAAAAGTGACCAAGGATGGAGATGAATGAAAGGATAATATAACGTGAGGTAAGAAAAGGCCATGATAACTACCAGAGAAGGTACAATGATGAGGTACTCAGCACAAGGGCACACGCTAAAGAGAAGTTTGTGACCAGAGGGTAGGAAGGCACACTAGAAGGTTATAGCTGGGGCATGAAGATGTACCGCATGGAATGAATGAATTTGGTCAATGAATGAGAGGATATTTGGTAGGTGAAGGAGCAATAAATGCATCAAAATTTGAAAAATTATATAAGGATGGGATGCGAATTCATTTTTACCATTATGACTAAGAGTATTTGAGGAAAGAGCTAAGTGCAAAGAGCCGAGTGATCGGGTTAAGGTGTGAAGGGTGTGAAACCAAGCGTGACAAATAGATCTGTGTGAAAAGAAGCTTACATCCCTGGTGGTGAAGGGTTTGAGCGAAGCAAGGAGACAGAGAGGAGTTAGGGCATGAAGTTTCCACCTAGGGCACGATTGAATCGAGCTAGGGTTTGATTCACAAATTGCAGAGTTAAAGAGGAGACGTTTGCAAGGTAAAAATGACACCCAAGAAGGCAAGTTATAAATGAGCAAAAAAGGAAAGAAGAAGGTGGTCGTCGAGGAGGAAGAGATGGCACCTAAAAGTGATTTTTTAGAAATGCAATATCTAGAAGGCGTCATCATCGGCCAAGAATGGGATTCACCCATCAGAAAGAGCAAAGTAAGTAAATACAATCACAAGACCTCAGAGAACAAGAAAGAGCTTGATTCCTTTCTCACTGCTAGGATGAACAAACGTACGACAAATGACATGTCGGTTTATGATGATGCAGGTGAGAAGCTTCTGAAGAGAATTGGGGTCTACCAATTATATGAGCTTCCATATTTCAGGAAGTATGAGCCCTTGTATCAGTGGCTCATGAGCAAAGTGCACAAGGACTTCTTCTACTTTGTAGGACGCAGAGTTAGAATCTCATCTGCACTTATCTCATTAGTTACAGGTTTGAAGGCCACAAGAGAGGATATAAAGAATGATCTCATAGATAAAGTCATGATCTTAAAGACCAAACAGGAGTTGGGGTACTTGAAGGGTCCATGCGGTATGGATATAGACAAATTGAAGAACTGTCTGGTTGTGCAAGTAGCAACACACCTTGTTACAAAGTTGAATGATCAGGAGCGGTGGTCATAGGTAAATACTATGTGGTTACACATTGCGCATAAGATGTCAGAAGGAGCAATCTACAATATTACAAGCTACATTGTAGAACAAATAGTTGAGGAAGCGTGCACAGGAGGGAAGATCAGCTTTGGGGTTGTTCTACTATCACTAGTATTCATGGAAATTGGAGTACCAGATGAGTCAAGGAAAAGGTATGGGAATACCCCATGGAGAATAAGTCACCAGCTGAAAGGTTCAACAAGTACCTATGTAAAGGGGCCATGATAGATGACGTCAAGCAAAGGGCGGAGAAATGGTACGACAGATCTCGCACTGACATTTGGAGAAGAGTGGCGCATCCCAAAGGACCTACCATTAGTAGTAGGGAAACAAGTCCAGTTTTTTGTATATCATCATTTCTGCATCATGCGCTTCCCAATGAGAGATGAAGTCTTATGAGATTCACTTGGTATTTCCAAATTGCCACATATTATGCATTCAATGCGTAGATAAGGTATTTCCAAAGAAGTATGTGTATCCTTAAAGTGCCTAGATCATTTCAGGTGTTGAATATTAAGCCACAAGTGTCGATTGGGGCAACATTATTATTCAATGAAGAAAGAGGAGAACAATGAAGATAGTGAATTCGGCTTGGAGCACGGGTAAGCACACAATGGAAAACATATCAGCGCAACCTTATGACAGAGGGTGAAGAGGAGCAGTGTGAAGATAGTGGAGGCTTGGAGCACACTCCAACCCATACGGACAGAAGAAGAGGAAGATACGACTCCACCTCAAGGACAGATGAAGAGGAAGATACAGAGGTTGAGCAGGGGGAGCATAGGTTTAAGAAAGTGTTCAGATGCACAAGGAATCAAAGTGGAACCCCACAAACGGTACAGAAATCACCTCGTCTCTCTCCACAAGAGAGAGAGCCAAAAAAGAGAAGAAATTTGAAGTTGGATAAAGAAGCAGAGGAATTAGGGGAGAGCGAACGTGCATCTCCAACCCCGCTCGAGAAAGAAGATGAGCCACAGAACGAGGAAGAGCAGAAAGATGAAGAGATGAAGGACAGAGAAGAAAAAGAAAAGGAAACCTTCGGATCCGCACATGCGACTACTCAAGATGTAACAAGACATGCTCCTAACCTTGAAGCTACAATTCCCAAGGGTCCTAGATCAAAAGGATGAGTGGAGAGAACATTCCACGAGCCATGGGGTATGCAGAGGATGCAGGTAAAATTTTCCACACCCGCTTCTAGAGCACGATAGCGTAGAAGGATTTATTCGGCCGGGAGCTAATGGATGAGGATATGGCGACTGTGCACTCAAAAGCAACTATCATGGTTAATGCATACCCACATGGATGAGCTTGAATTTGATGTATGTGAAGAGTCATGTGTTTCGAGATGGTGAAGAAGGCACCCCAAGCTAGACATATGACAATAAATCCTACTATCATGTCAGATGAGCAGGTCAACAACGCATTGGTGAAGGTTTCTGCTGAAGTTGCTAGAAGAAACATGGATAAAGCTGCAACGATAAGAGTGTTGCGCGAGGAGCTAAAGACAAAGGATGTAGAGATAGTGCACATAACACAAGAGAGGGACTTGGCATAGAATAAGAACGAAGTATTTATCAACTTCAGAGAGAGATTGGGGACAATGTCATAAGAGCTAGGCCACACTTGGAGACCAAGGTACCACAAACGTTTCCCTCAGTGATACATTATGTAGGAAATTTGGTGGACCTGGTACTTGAAGATGAACCTCTGCGCATGACAACACCAAGGAATTTAGAGCAAGAAGTAGAATGAGAGAAAGCCTCAGTGATGCAAAAGATTACATCCTATGAGGGGGGTCATTGCAAGAACTACAAGAAGTATCAAGAAAGTAGAACATGATTTAAACATCTGCGCATAGCTCCAGAGGCACTTATCAGCATAAAGACCCTAGAAGAAAACAATGAGGTCCAGAAAGCAATGAAGGATGAGACATTGGGCCACGTAGAAATATTGTCAATGGTTAAGTAGAAGCGCGAGGCCCTAGAAAAAACACAAGAGCCACATAAGACTCGACTGGAAGAGCTTGGGAAGCTAATTGTGCGTAGAAGATGGATCTTCTAGAAGGAAGAATGACCTCGATGTCTAGCATTGTGTTGGTTCTACAAAATGAAAAAGGGGAGATTATGAGGGATGAATTGGAGTCCATTGTTGTGGACATTCCAAAAAAAGTAGAACAAGCACTCATTGAATGGTAGGCCTTGGAGGCCGAAATAAAGGAGGAGTATCTAGAGTTGATACTTCAAACTGATACAGAGGAGGTTGCCTCATAGCCTCATAAAACTTATTTATTTATCTACATTATTTCATTCTTATTCTTTCCATTCTTCTATTCTTTACTTCAATTTTTGGAGATACCCATTGTCGGGATGACAATGAGATTAGTGTGGGGTAATGTTGATCAGAGAATACTTGTTAGAGATCACACAAGAAGTCCGCATGGGAGAAGGCCAGGATCAAGGGCATGGAAGGACAGGAAGGACCCGCGTGTGGAGGGAAAGTTCAACATTCAGGACTTAGCCAATTTTGAGCATGAAGATCTATTTTTAGAAGATGGAGTGCGAACACACCAACGATGCAAAGACGTGCACACCACACATTGTCTATCTTTGGAGGATCGGATCAAAGCGTTTTGCATGGAGACGAGCTAAGAATAGGATTGTCACTTTAGTTAACTGTAAGAAGTCTATAGATATCACACTTACATGTGTGGCTATGCCTATAAATGACGCGTGGTTATTAATAGCATGCGGCCTATTTCTAGAATAGATAAGCGGTGAAGAGAAAGTCCCCACCATATATATATATGATATGAATCACATAATAGTAATGTATGTGTGGTGGAGAGATGGATGTATGAAGGTATAGAGGTATGCGCATATGATTGGATTACAGTATCAGATCCATGCATGCATTGGTAAAGATTGCCATTATTGTAAGGAGCTTATGTGTTTATTAATAGATGGAAGATATTGGCCGAATTCCTAAGTGTCATTCCTACATGTAATTGAGTAGTGCATGTTCTTGATTCAATCATGATTATTGTTTAAGCTTGTTCTTTCATAAATTTGAATATGGCATGCATTGTAGAAAGATGAGTTAGTTATGAATCTATATGTTTCTTCCTTCATCATGCTAACATCCTTCTACAACAAACCTAAAGAGGGACCTCGGTACCTTTGCGGCGCTTCGGTGAGTGCTCAATCTAGGCCGAGTGATGCGTCAATGTGTCTAGGTGTTATTTGGTAAATTCTAGGCGCATCAAATTGGTTAAATCCACCTGATTTATTGAGAACATTCACCAATCCAAAAATAGGAGCATGAAATCCTATATAAAACCATCTTGAAGCACAAACAACATTGTGACCAATATCGAACCCCTCGCTAGTTCCAGTTGCTAATAAAATATGTCTATATTTAAATAATATTTTGAAAGAACCAAACAAGAAACTCAATTTTTTTGATATGGACCTTACACAATAATAAAACAAGCAGCAATAATGCTAACTTGATATCTTTCCACCTATCTTGGGTCAACATCCAATGTTTAATGTGGAACTTCTCTTATTATGACTTCGACACCTCTTGCAAACTTCATAAATTGGTTAGCAATTACAAGTCATAAAGTTAACTTGTGAGTGTTCAATGTCATTCTTTATTGAT
The DNA here is from genome assembly GCA_018340775.1 of Taxus wallichiana var. yunnanensis. NCBI lineage: Eukaryota > Viridiplantae > Streptophyta > Pinopsida > Cupressales > Taxaceae > Taxus > Taxus wallichiana. The sequence continues at coordinate 714,053,686 of CM031235.1, read as the reverse complement.
GAAATCATAAATATTATGTTAAAGGCTATTAGGATTCAACAAATTCTCTTATACCGAGTGATCAACGTAAGACAATTTGTCACTAAGGAAATTGGCTAACCAAAAGTCAAATTGAGCAAGAGTTTCTACATTTTATTAAAGACCTAGATGCAATAGAACCCATTATTTCTTAGGGGAAATGTTCATGATAATGACTTAGGACCACTACATAAGAATAAAAATTTAGTTTTGAAATGTGATTATTTGAGATATTTTAACACAATATAAATAACAACTCAAAGGCCTTCAAAGAATTTTCTTGAGCTCCGAGAGCCTCACTATCTAGTTATAGTTGGGTGAATGTGTTTTTGGTGATATGAGCTTTCTAGAAATATATTCTAATATATATTGGAGAATACTTAGAAAATTTAGCATTGACAAGGTGGCCTAAACCAAATTGCTATTGTTAGCAATTCTTCTTCTAATCGATCTCTTATTCTCGTGTGTTTTCATATTTGTATGCTTGTGTGTGATGAAAGAATATTATTAGTTTTATTAACTTTAAATAAAACCCTTATTTGTGTGTATGTCCATGTTGAGCGGATCTTAAGTTTGTTTTTCTTAATTTTAAAGTAATTAAGTAGAATTTGTTTTCTTTAGTTATAAGACAAAGGGTTTACATATTGTAATTCAAAGTAGGTAGTTGATATCACTTCCACATATATTACTTTTATATATATTGAATTATCAATTACAAAACAATCCATGTTCCACATGGACAAATTGATTAAAGTAAATATTTGAAACAAACCCGAGTACTCGAGTCACAACATGAATCAACAATAACAAAATCTATCACAAATAAGTTTTTCATAGAACATTAACTAAAGACATAAACAAATCTTAATCACTTTCTTTTCTATAAACCTAGCAGTCTCAATAGTTACAAGTCCTAATTTTGCACTTTTAGTTTGGACCAACTTGGTCCCTTTTCCGTGCTCATGTCATTGTGTTTCCTCTTGGTCTTCTAATACTTCTAAATCCATATTGACACTATCTGGTTCTTCGCCATTGAATGTCATCATCGCTTTAATATTTTCCTCGGTATTTTGTTATCATATGCGTTTTTAACTATTTTCTTTAATGCCTTCACAGCTTCTTTACACTTTTGAATCAACTAGAACCTCTAACCATCTAGGGAATTTTAGATTCAAGTTATCAATGGCCTCCTCACTGCTATTGTCATCAAAATTCTTCTCTTCTCGTAAGCCTTTATCTATGGAACTCGTAATGCTTCGATTAAGGCCTTGTCTCTATATACAATAAGCTCATCCTCCGACTCGCTTTCTTTTGCCTCGACCAATCGTGGGTCAACAAGAATACATTTCCCGAAGTAGGTGTCCTTAATCAACCCCCATTCATGTTCAAAATTGTGATTGATGTAGGCGATGAATGAAGTGTCTACAAATTAGGTGAAGGACTAAACCTTGGGTATCCTCCTAGGCCAATAATATGCTCAATAGTTATTTTTAAGCAGCCCTATTTTAAGAAACCGATCTAATCGATCTTTTAAAAGATTCAATTACATAGAATCCTATATGTGGTCAATTTTACCAATGTCTTCTCTTGATAATTCAACAAGGACCTTGACTTTACCTTCAAAATATCAAGATTCCTTTGTTTCCACAAGAACCATAAGACTTTTGTAGACATTATGAGCCACAATTTTTGAAAAAGACATGAATTTTAGACTCAGAATAGATATAACCGAATAACACATCGAACCAAGTAATTTTCTTTCCAACCAAGATAGGCCAAGGCTTCAAAACATACTTCAATCAACATAACATAAGGAAATTGAAAAAATAGATGTTCGAGAGATTCAGGTCTCACTAGAGATCGCTTTCTTTTAGAATTAAAACCTTCTTTATTCATCTTGTAAATTCAAGTCAATTCAACATAAAAGAGTTTGGCTTTATTATAACACACTAATCCCTAGTAGTTAGTGTTGTCCCCTAGATTGAATACTCGATATAGACAAGGAAAGCCACTTCGGGCAACTTACATCGTGAAGTCACCCCATCGATAAAGACCGTGGTATGTTGAGATTTATATGTTGTTGCGAACGAAACTTACTAATCAATGTGGGATTAATTTTTTGACTAAATAAGATTTCAAAGTTGTATAAAACAATTCTAAAATGCAACAAAGAAGTATATCCAACTTGAAAGGCATGTAGTAAACATGATTTTTATTTTGATATTATAAAACTACAATTAGAAACTAGCAATCACATGTGTACATTGTAATGTGAACGCCGAACGGTATAAGTTATTTGATTTGGAAGGATACGTTAATTACTTTCGTAGTTGATGTGGTTTGAAATTATTACTAGGGGTCAGTTGGTTCATTCAGATCATATAACAACTTTGTGTTTTGTAGGCTCGTGGATAGACTACTTGATGTGCAACTTGCATTTATAGGAGATGGACCATATAGGTAAAAGTGTGCATGCACTAGGCCTAAAGACCTAAATGTAAATTGAAAATGCTTCCTTGATGGTAGGGATGGGTGCTAACTTATGTTTGTTTGCCTGTAAATCTTTGGGCTTTTCATATAGGATGGAACTTGAAAAAATGTTTGCAGCATGCATAATGTATTTACTGGGGATGTTTTTGTTACTCCTTCAGAATCGAAACCTTAGGTTTTGTTGTTTTGGAAGCGATGTCTTCTGGGGTTCCTATTGTAGCATCAAGTTTAGGTGGAATTCCAGACATCGTATCTGCTAGAGCAAGAGGGAAAGACATGCTTTCTTTTTACTCCTAGAGACATTGATGACCATTTGTGTAAAGTTAAACTACTGCTAAACTCTCTCGAACTTTGACTGAATGTCGGTAAAGTTGGGAGATCAGAAGTTGAGAAGCATGACTGGCGAGCTGCTACAAAGAAGGTACGTAATGAGCAATATAATGCTGCAATTTGGTTCTCAGAAAAAGTGCTTTCATCTCCTTTGATGGCTAGGCTAGATGGTAAGATACATTCCTTTAAAATCCCAACTACGTTATTCCTGACTTTGGCAGTTAGTCTAGTGGTTCAGATAGACTCCTTGTTGAACCCATGTTAGCATGGTGGTTAAGATATGCTCCTTGTGGATAGTTTGCATAGCAATTATGGTGACTATTGTGTTTCATGGTACAAATATTCCTCTTGCATGTTTTTTTTCTAAAAAATAGTAGTTGCACAAAAACAAAAGACAAAAAATAAGAATAATCGGAAACAGAGCATCTAGAGGTGCTCGCTCATGCATTAGATGCAAGTGCATTAAAATTTAGTGTAATTTACACTTTTATGTATATTGGAGGTTAAGAATGAACCATAAAATTGAAGAAAATTATAATCCTTGAAACATGTGCATCAAGGAATTGTTTTCAAATACGCCCCTTTTAAGGATTGTGTTTTTATTTCTTGTCTTGTAGATTGGCCCTTGTAGCAATAAATAAGAAAAGGATAGTGTTCACATACCAATTCAAATCCCAGCCCAAACTTGTTTATCCTCCTTGTTTCAATGTGATCGATGACCAAATAGTTTATGCCTCCTCGCTTATATTGCCAACAATGAAAAAATCTAAATTTGGCATAAAAACATAACCAGCAAAACATGATGTCCTCTCCAAGAGGATCTCAAATCCTGACTATACGACACTAAACATCATCTCCAAGTGATCTGTAAAGACCTGTAGCATTTCCATAACAAAATCCATTTATGGATGTGGATGCGAAGCATAAATCTATCTCCTACTTGGAGCCAATTGAAAATAGTTCTTGCAATGATCAAAACAATCTCAAAATTTGACATAAAAATGACACCTCTGCCTTAAAGACCAAATGATAGAAGACAAACAATTAAACTCTACAATTGAACATCTTTGTGTTCCCTTCACTATGGATAAAATCGTGTAACAACTATTCTAAGAGGTTAAACATCCATATTTGTTGTCTTAATACATCAAAACCTCTAGGGTTTTTGCATAGCTTACAAATTTGAAATTAATGAAATGATGACAATCAAGATACATACAGAAGGCATCCACCCAACACTTGAAAATTCAAAATAATTCATCACATAAAGAGAAGTATTTCAAACTGCAATGGATGAATGATTACAAGTCTCTAGGATTACTATGATTTTCAATTGTGTTTTACTTATATTAAGAACCGCCAACAGTTTCAATTAACTACATATAATTTTGTACCTTGTGGAACATATTTAAACAAACTATGTTTGACAAACTACAATCAGAATCTATCAATGTCTGTGTCTATTTCAAGTGAAGGATAAATAGAGACTCGTGGGAATAGAAAAGCAATACAGCCTCCATTCAACCCCTTTCCTTTATAGTACAAGACACTATTAATATACTATAGCAGTACAAATAATTGAAAAAAATTTAAAGATAAATTATAATGAAGTAAAGTACATACCATTTGCAGCACTCCTATCAATAAGGATATTCACATAATCTTGAAGACTTATTCATTTATTTGTAGGCTATGCAACATTATGTGAATGGTTGCCATCCTTTTCTGCCTTTATCGTATCTGCAAAAGAAATGTTTGACTGTAAGACTTTACTATAGAAAATGTTCTATGGATGCACTGCCAACTGGAAAACAAATAAAATAGAAAAAAAGGAATAATTTAAATTCTTCGCCACATAAATAGTTCACTTATCAGAAAGTAAACTTGTATCAAATGCTAAACATATTTTGCAGATTTTACTAACTGCATATGCCACTTCAACTAAAATTTGGAAAATAACATACAAATGCAATAGTATAATAGCTACTATAACACCATCGGTTTGGTGCATTACTTGTCTGTGTCATACATTTGGGAAACCCCTTTGCAAGCTATGACCCTACATGCTCTATTCTCTCCCTTATTTTGGTCAAATATCTCTTTTGTCCCAACATTACCACCACAATTCATAGCATGGAAACTATTTTCCTCAAAGCGTCTTCTCTATAAGCATCTAGCTCTTATTCTGTTAGATATATAACTATGCCATGCTAGTGTCCTTCTATGATAAAAACATTGGCATCTTGGATAATTTACATGTTTCAGTAGAGCCAGATGCACCAACTCGTCTCAACTTTGTCCCGACTAACAAAAGTGAACATATTATAAAAAATAGAAAAATGTAAATATGCGGGTAATTTAATTTATTCTCTAATCGACCCCCTTTGTAGTAGTGAGATTTTGTCTCCTTCACACCATAGCCATTCCATACGCAATCTCAATTAAATTTTTATAGCATACCTTTGTTGCATTTAAGGAATCCTCCACTCTTAGCTTCTTTTCCTTCAAGTCTATCTTAGTTTGTGCTCCTAGTTGTCAACAATAATAATTACTAATTAATACTAATTAGTGATTTTCCACCCAACTTTTTTCACTCCTATTTTATAGTCATAGAGAAAGAATAATGCATTTCTTAACTATTGTTTCCGATGGACAAATTTAGGTTGGTTTCTCTAAAAACCTATTAACAAAGAAAAGATAAAATAATTAACATCATTCTAACAATAAATTGACTTTACTTGTATAACTACAACTCCCCCAAAAAGCATGGCAATTCTTTCATTCAATTTTTTTTAATTTTCATAATCTTGTTCAACAACCTGGAAGTTGAGAACATTTCCATTTATAAATAACATCTACAGACTGGGTTGACAACAGTAGAGATTCTCTAATCAAGCATAAAATTCCTTTCTATTTTTCATTGGAATAAAGATATTCAAAATGTTAGGCTCTCATACGCAGCAGACATAGACATCAAGAATCACAAGAAAACCCTCAAGACACAGGCACCTATTCTCCTAAGGCAAAGGTAGTATAAGTCATATGTTCCCTTTTTGTAGTAGTGATAATTGCCCATTTTTAAAATTCATGTAAAGGTTTTATTATAGACAACACAGAGGAAGAAACTTTTAAGAATGAATGCGTGACTATATACACCACCAATGTCTCACCTTCACGTTACTACAAACACCAACATTGTCTCAGCTTCAGCCTTTTATAAGAGAATTAGTTATAATAACAATTTGTTTTCAACAAAAATTACTAATAAATTTAATCTGAATTGTGTCTATTGAAAATGGGACTTCAAATCATATGGCCAAAGGGGTTTTGGGATTCATGATTGCTAAACTATGGACGGCTTTAGAAAAAATCTACCCATATTACAAAAGCGCTGCAACTATCGATTAACAAACTTAGTTTTCATTAAAAAATATATTGTAACTTAGTCAACCATATAGATCTTGTAGGATCTCTCTTACAGACCCCGCAATCAGAGGAAAATTTCATTAACCGTAAGGACGAGTTGCATCCAATGACCTTACTTATCCATTCACATAGATCATACATAATCTCTCAAGGACCAGACAAGAAAATTTATATTATTTGCTAAGTGTCTGCAGCAAAGGCATGGCTCATCTTGAAACTCAAAAATAGAAAAGATCCCCTAATGTAAAGTTCAAAAAATTAGTGAAGGAAATAAGCAATTAAAAATGCAGAATGCCAAACTGGGTTGGATAATCGTAGAATATACCGTGAGAAAATGGACAACCCCAAAATTGTGAAATTGTAAACACTTGAGATAGTAAACACCTCTAATGTGTTAAAACAATAACAACATGATGAATGAAAACACAAAGACTACAATTTTATATACTCTCTTGTGTATACAAAGGAGGTATTTCTGATTAGATTAGAATTTAATATTTCAGATTCGATGAAATCGATTTGTAGACTTGGCACTTAGTTTCAAAGGAAGAGAAGATAGGATTCCCAACCACCAAGTGCTTCCCTTGTTCCCATGCCTTCCAAATTGACTAAAGAATAAAGAACCCATGAGGAGCAACAAGAAAGCCCCAAAATAGTAAGTCAACCAAATGATGTCCTTTTCATCTCTCTTGACCCTTTGGAGCCTATTGGCAATATTGAATCTCACACGAACTTTCCAAGGTTCAATTCCAGTCAAATTTCTCATGTTTTATTAATTTTTTTTACAATTAGAAAAAACATGTGGGTACGTTATATATATATATATATATACACAACATAGTCCTTTCAAGAATGCACAAACTACATATTTTTAAGGCATTTTTTCAAATAGCTCGCATGCTTCCACATTTTGCAGACAAACCTTTCTTGTGATGTTTTTCTTTTTATTTTTAGTGGTTTTTAGAAGACATTTTGAGATGGCATTTTGTAAAACAGTTCACATGCTTCTATATTTTTCATACATGATATCCTTCTTATGGCATTTTTCTTTTTCTTTTCTTTTTTTTGGGTTTTTAGAAGACAATTTGAGATGGCATTTTGTCAAACAATTCACATGCTTCCACATTTTGCAGACATGATATCTTTCCTGTGGCATTTTTTTTTTGTTTTTTTGGTGGGTTTTTAGAAGACAACTTGAGATGACACTAAAACTCGAAACAACAACATAAAACACTCCTCTTCCATCATTTTAGGCATCTCCATATTGGATCTTGAGGAGAAATGCATTGTGCCAAATATCACATTTGGATAGAGGACAAGAGGATGTTGGCAGAGGTTGTGGATGTTGGCTAATTAGAATATATTTGCAAATCATTCAAATAAGAGAGACCCTAAAGCATGAAAGAGATTTCAAACATGGTACGTGAAGACTTAATAGAAGCGGATCAACTATGGATATTTCTTATCTACAATATCTCATTCTTGCAAGCAGATGGCAAGGGAATTTTTATATAATGGTTCTAAGTGCAAGAATGTTTTCTTCAACACAAACAAGTCTAAGATAAATAAAATTCATAGATCTGCACAGGAAGAATAATATGCAAGCTTGTTTTCTAAGATCTATATGCTAAATATATAATCTAAGAAAATAATCACAAAAATAGAGCAAGAACTTGGCACTTGAAGACCTCTTGTTGATCGAAATCCACATTATAACCAATAAAATTCACAAACCCTGCAACCCTACAAAATTACATTCCTATGAATACAAATTATCAAAATATAGGAAAAGGCAACCATAGAAAATGAAAACATACAAATTGGTTTAATCTCTATATATGACATTCGATGCATGGTAAAAAAATAACAACAAAAATTCACACCTTAAATCGTTGGTTATAATGGCTTGTGGAAGAAAGATAGGGTTTACACACAGGTATGAAGTCTATAAAATAAATTTGATCAGACACTTAATATGGCTTGCCATTTTATCCTCTATGCATGCAGAGCCAAGATAAGCCACATACATATCCCGTAGTGGCAGGGGCAGTGGTAGGCGCAACGACAGAGACGTGGGGAGAGGGATAGTATACATTATGGCAGAGACTTGGCATGGGGATTGTATTCAATTCTATATGTCAGTCCAAACTCATTGCCCATGTCCATCTCCTCGCGCCTTATCCCTGGCAACGGGAATTAATGGAGCAACGAAGCCCCACGCACATATGACCATACGAAACCCCACGCACATTCTCCTCCTTGCTCCAAATGGAATCAACTCAAAGTTTTGTCCCTTGTACTCTATCTTCCCATTCTCGCCTTCCCAAAATCTCTGTGGAATAAATTCCAACAAATTCTTTAAGAAATTGCAGGGTCTCTTCTCGCTGCCCATACGTTCACAATCACCTGGTTGTCTTTGGGTTTCATAAATCCTTCGATCTCGTAGGCTCTCTTAATTTTGTGGGGCGGCGAATAGGGCTCCAAATTGGGGATTTCCCCAAACTTTTATCATTTCCCACATGGTGTCTTTGAACCCCACAGAAGCCGAAGATCATGTTGCCCAATTGATTCAAAGTGTTGTAAAACGCCATTTGCCCAATATTTACAGTAGTAGTGGCGGCGTCGCTGGGCAACAATCGGAAGCCCTAAAAAATTCATACACTAATTTCTTTCGTTGTATCGACGAATGCCCTTATTTATTGTTCCTTAATTTATTTATTTGTTCATTCGTTAAAAATAGCCAGAAAAAGCGGAAAATGTCCGGACGATCGAACATGCCATCAAATTTAACCCATCGCACAAACGCCTCTGCAAGGGCCTTTCCCATAAAAGAAACGCCTTCGGCGTAAAAAGATAATAACCGAACACATAAACATATTAATCACACAACCAATTAACCATTAACACAAGGAGCATAACTATTGTTTAGATAAATGCTTATCTAAACTTTAATTTCTAACTAATTAGCTATAATGGCTGCATAAATATTTAAGTTTTCCACATACTTAATTCAACTTTGAAGGAACAATATTTAAGTCCGACCATAGGCATCAAGCCTTAGCATCAAATCGTACTCCAACTCTTATGATGGCTATGTTATCTTATATGTTATATAAGATAATAATTCTCTTAGATGTTATAGAAGATAATATTATATAATGGAAGCTTCTAGGGGAAGGCCAATAAGGAGAGAGACTTTAGAGATAATAATAAGACAAAGCACCATCCAAATAAAAACACAAATATTTTAAAGCAAAACAATGAATATAAACACGGATCTAGTTCTATACCACTTTTTCAAAGTCTTATAATCTTGCAAAACATTATATCTTTATACATTTTGTTGGTATTTTGAAGAAAACGAATAAAAAACATTCAAAATTTTAATTTTTCTTAATACATTTTCTCATCTAGTGTGAGGGACAATTATGAGAGCATGCGTGAAGCAACATATTTGGTGCTTTTAAAAATGATATTAGTTTAAATGATGGTAGAGGTGAGTTCATACTATAGATCAAATATATGAATTGTTTATTTTTAAATAGTTTAAATAATTAATTGTGAGTACTAATGATGAATCTTTATTAGTTGGGAGGATGAACCAACATTTTGAATGTATCAATGAAGTTAATATTACCTATTAAACTAATGAGACTTGCAATAGAATAACATATTTGTCCCTTTTAAGATGGTAAGATGATAAAGAAGGGTTCACAAATATATATATATATATGATCTTAAATAAGTAATGAATATATTTAATCCATGATTTTATATGGATAAAATATATTCATTGCTTATCTCTTAGTAGTTTAAACGATCAATTTTAAGCACCAATGATGGACCTCTCATTAATCGGGAGGATGAACTAACACTTTGAGTTTACCAATGAAGTCAATATCATCCATTAAGCCAATTAGACTTCCAAAGGGTTAGACACATTGAAAACCACTTCACGAATCTTAAGACCTTGTATTGGTTAACTCAATACAACCTTCTTAGACACTCCACATATTGGTGAATAGTTGTAGGTGATATCTATGTTAAGTGTTGTTTGTTCAACACCATTAATTGTTGATTAAGTCATAGATAATATGTTAACAAATACTATGAATCAACAAATTCCCTTATATTGAGTGATCAAGGGAGGACAATTTGGCCACCAAGCAAATGAGTTAACTAGGAGTTAGATTCAACAAAAGTTTCCATATTTTGTTATAGATATTGTTAAGAATAGGCCATTATTTCTCAAAGGGGACAAATGTTCTCGATAATGACTCATGACAACTATGTAAAGAGTAACAATTTAGTTTTAAAAACTATAATTTTTCGAGAAATTTCCACATAACATAAGTGATAATTTTAATGGCCCTTTAAGCATTTTTCTAACTTAAAGAGCCTCACAACTATGTTATTGATAATCGAATGTGTTTTTCGTAACCGAGCTTCTGGAAAGGTGTTATAACAAAATATAAGAGAATACTAAAAAAAGTTAGCCCCCGACAACGTGGCCAACTTTTGAAAGGATAATACTTGTATTGGTTCGCTTTGGATAAAACTCCTATTTACATAGTTAGCTTTGTTCAACTTTAAAGTTATTAATGTTATAGCTATATAAGACAAGGGTTTACACTATTGTAATGCAAAGTGGACAATTGATATCTATAGAGTTTGTTTTCTTTTCAAAAACACTATTATTATCTTATGAATAAAGTTTTGTTTATTACTCTTACGCTTTATATCAATTAGTATAGAAGAATTTATTTTTATTGCAACACACTTATCCCTACCATAGGATCACTTCCATCATGACATCACTCACATTGACATAAAAGATAATGGTATAATAACGTTTACATGTTGTTGTGGCCCAGACTTATCAACCAATGTTTTAAATTGAATGAAATTTTAGAGTTGTATAAAGAATTCTAAGAAGGTATATTCGACTTGGGTTAATAAGATATCTATTAAGCATGATTTTTATTTTGGTACCTAAAAATTAGTAAAACATGGAAGAGGAAGTCCGAGCAATCAAACATACCAATCCCACAACTAGTCAACTATTAAAATTAAATAAGGAGGAAAGCCATTCTATTATGAGATTGCATGTTGACGTAAAAAATCATAACTAATGTCACATTAAAAACTTAGATAAATTGTTCATATAAACTTACTTTTACAACTTATTATTAATTATAATATCCTTTGAAAATAGAGTTTATTCCATACATGTGCTTAAATAAATTTTCAAGGAACAGCTATTTAAATCCGACAAGAGGCATCATGCCTTCGCATCAGATTGTATTCCGATTCTTTGTTGGCTATGTTATGGTTTATGTAGATTATAATATTATAATAGGAGCTTGGTTGGGGAAGACCAATAAGAAGAGAGACGTGACTTTAGAGATAACAATAAGACAAGACGCCTTTCAAATAAAATCCACCAACATTTTAAAGGTAAATTAATGAATATAGAAACGGATTAGTTATAAATAGTCTTCACTTCACCTTTTGTTAAGGCTTATTACCTATTTTTGTGCTTTTCTTCACTAAAAGCTTGCAAAATATTATGCTTTAAGATCTCAATGAAGCAGAGCATTATTCTATCCGTGTTTCGAATATCTATTTTACAAACAAAATTCACTCAATGTTTATCTATAAATAGTTTAAAAGATCACTTGTAAATATCAATAATAAGTTCACTTAATAGTGACTTTTAACTAATTTAAAGAATTAATTATGAATACCAATGGTGAACCTCATCAAATGTGGAGGATGAACCATTATTTTGAATGTAATAATCGGAAGTTAATGAGTGGAGTTAATGCCACTCATTAACTTAACAAGACTTAAAAGATACAATATATCAAGATTCACTTCACCAATCTTTAGTAGTGGTTAACTCAACTTAAACTTGAACACTTTGAACATACTTATAAATCAAGAGTGGGTACTTGATAATCCTAGATCCATCCATATTCTCGCAGCCATTAATTTGTTTAAAAAGCTTTATGAAAACGCAAGGGCTTACTCTTACATTCCTCATTATTGAAATATATTTGATATGGATTTCATACATAACCAACAAAACCTTAAAAATACACACAATGGCCTTGATGATTAGACTTACGTCACTCATTTACGTGCTTGAGTGGTTTACATGTTTTTCATTTGGACTCGTAGTCTCTTTTTTCGATACTCATGTATAATGTTATAGTTACGCTTTACTCTCAAGTTTAACTTGTGGGTTCCTCTTGCTTCATATAATTATCTTTCTTATTTTTCTTGTTCGTGAGGCTTCTTATAATCACCAAGACGTTTGCTTTTTTGATTACATTATTATCGCGCTCACAAACAAAGTGACATCTTACATAAGTTGGCAATTCCAATCCTCTTTAACAAAGAAATAAAAAGTTATTGAATAGAAATGTTAGAACAATTATGTGGATAAAAAAAAGTATATATTATTTTATAGAAAACAATATGGCCTTTTGACATCATGAAAAAACATGCATAATGGTTGAAATCAAATGGAGAGAGAAGCACCCATAACTTAAATAAGAACTAGTTCCCAATGACTCAAATGTGAGATAATGGCTAGCATATAACCACATCTGATCATATAATGCCATATAATGACTAGCATATAACGACGTATGATCATAATGGCTAGCATATAAAGACATCTGATCATAGACATAAAAATATTGATACTAGGTATCCCATTATAATTAATTGAGAAGTTGATATTAAAAATGTTAGGAGACATAGTGACATAAATCAATAAAAAAGAAAGAACTTTCTTAAAGAAACATTATCCCTCAATCTAAAATCATCAAACGATTGAAACAATCATAACAAATTATAATACAATAAAACCTTAAACATCATAACCATAATTAAAAACGTTTCTCTTTATTTTAATAACATTTTTTAAAAATTCAAAATACTCAAAAACATAAATATCCAATAAAAAACTTTTCAAAACCTCCATTCCCTCCAATGAAGACAACCAAACTCAATTTCAAAGTCAATATTCCAAAACCATGTCTCTTTCCAACACAATTATTCAACTTGATGACTACTCACATGACTTAGACAACTTGTTGTGGGCATAAGAAATGGACGTGATGCCTCTAACCCTAATGTTTCCTATTAAGGGTTACACGGCATAATATTTTTATCACGCTTTAGAGTTTTTCTAGGTATTGTGACTGAAATTGACTTTTATTGGAAAAGACGGGCTCCAATAAATATATAAATATATAGATGTTATTCCTCCGCTAAGTGTGCGAGTATAAGTTGGACTCCACTTCCCAGGCGGCCAAGTATGCAATCCTATCTCTTTATTCAAACACAAAATTAAGTGTGCGAGATTCTTCCGTCTTGGAATAAGTAAAGCGAGGGCCATAGAAAGAGAAAGAATGATGGCGGAGCACGACATGGCATAATCATCATTGAAATCAAAGCTAGGTAGAAAGTAGATCGAGCGATGACCAGTGACCACCGGCACCCACCATTCTTCTTATCTTCTCTATGTAGATCATCTTCTCTAACTAAATGTAGCCATACATAATTTTTAATTTTATGAACACTTATTGTGAGATAAATGTTTTATAATAGGAGTAAGAGGGGGATGTCATGTTGCATCGTAGAGTCCGGAGCTCTTTTTTCTTTGGATGTTTTTTCCACCATCATAATTTGAATATATTATCTATCTTCTCTTACTAAATTTAGTAGTATATAATTTTTCCTTTTCAGAGTAATATTCAAAATAAACATTACAATAACATTATAATTTTGATCTTTTATAACAGTTTTTAATCACTTCCTATCATCTTCGTTCACTTTTGATCTTTTCTATTTATGTAATCATTTTTTAACTTTGTAAATAAGTTCTTTATAAAGTTAGAGCAAATCATTTGAAAGATACGTTTGGATGAAATATAAAAGTTATGAGAACAATGATATATCACATCACAAGTGACTGATAATTAGTTGTCTATACAATTCAAAAATCACATTATAGGAAATATTTAGGTCCATAATAACTTGTTTCTAAGATATCGGATCTCCAAAGTTAATAGGAAGACTATTGCGAACAATAGTCCGTGTCTCTAACGAATTTGCATCTCCAAAAGATATGAATGTTAAGAGGGTTAATTACAAGATAATGTATGCTATCACTAATTTGAAACTTGTGGAAGAGACATTGCTAAGCGAAGTGGTATTAGCCATGACATTAACTTCAAACTTCCAGATAGCAACTCCTAAGGTATTGTGATTTATACACTTTGAATTCACATTTCCACTTTGAATTGGGTCTCTACGAAAGACAAACGAACCATTATGCAAAAATGATTTCTTATTTCTTATTAAATTCAATTTTTCTTCATGTAATTTTTTAATATTAAAAATGTTGAAGCAATGCAATACATAAATACAACAAAAGAGAACCGAAACAATTAGAAGTAGACCTCATATGAAAAAAGTATACACACAAAACAAAATCCAAGAATATTACAAGGCGAATCCATGAGAGACCTTACAATCCTATGTTATGAAGCTCTTTCATTTTCTTGTTCAAATTTTTGTTGTTTTCAACAATATGAGAAATCGATGTTGATTTTCACCCATTGATTGACCAAGCTTTCAATACATTAAAGAGTTCCATGCATCCGTTGATTCGAACTAGAATATTGAAAGAGGAAGTCATAATAAAGTCTCAATACATATTCCCGAATAATAATGTTGTTAACAAAGCAAACATAATATCTACTTCTCCAAAGTGGTTTGAGTATCACTTATCTAAAAGTTTCATAGTAAGAGACCAAGTCTAAGAAACATTTTTCCATTTTTTTGGTTTTTTAAAACACTAACAAATCAAATTCTATTTGATTCCAAATACTCTTGATAACATTCTAAGTCCAGATTACATGTTTAATAATTTCAAACATTCTTACCAATAAAAAAATGCCTTCATATTAACTATAAACCTTTTTTTGTACACATAAGGCGTACACAATGTTTTCTTTTGCTTAGTACTAAAAACTGAAGGGTATTCTTTCCATCAAATTTATCCTCCCAACTAAATCCCTTTTTGATATCACTTGAAATTTGTACCTTAGTGTGGCTAGACAACACGTGTTACACTTAGACCCCGCACATGACGGTCCGAAGCCCTTCTCGAGTTGTAATTATTACGCAAAAAAACCCTCTAACACGCTCTCCATACGTGCTCAGTTGCAGCCCAGACCCGTCTGAGGTCTTATCTATTTTTAACATTTTCATACTGTATGTAATGGTAAGTCATACTATTTTCTGGGTTATATTTGGTGTTGCAAATGATTTTTCCGCTTAAAAATAATAGATTAAATAATGTGGACAGTCTAAAAAGTAGAACACTAGACTGGAAATCTTATCATGTGCGCAAAACATAGAAAAAGACTAGACGAATCAACAAAATAGGACTTGGACCGAGTTCGCAATTCTATTCATGTGCGGAGCATAACTATCATCACCACCACTAAATTACAACCCACTTAATATAACCATAACCTTAATCCTATCAATAATAATTATATTAAATGCCCTTGTGGGGCAATGAAACACGGGCTCTCATCCTTATCTCTAACTAATGACTCACTAAGTTACCCATGTCCATTCCATGGGAGGATAAACAAAATTTATGAAATATATTATTAATGAATAGGCAATGAAATCCTTAGTAAAAGTGGTCGTTACTCAATAATACAAGTGTCTCAATCAGGTTTACCAACGTTTTGGCGTATGCTCCTTAGGTCTGGAAACCCTCACAAAATTACTGACCAAAGATTCTATCCAGCTGGCAAGATGTGTCCTAGCCAATTAAATTCCAAGCAATTTAGCCAAACCGAAACGGGACCGACGGAAGGTCCTCATCGTTCCACGTGGCAGCACGGAGAGGGTCATAAAAGTGCCAACTAGTAAAGTGACTAAGCGCAGAATTCGTTTCCGATTAACACGAGAGATTAAAAAAATAGTTTCGACGTAGAGGCAGTTTGCGGTGAAGGATATATATCTAACTACATTTGGAGGGCTGCCAAGTTTAGCGGGTGTGTAAAAGCGACAGTCAAATCTGGCGGAAGGGAAAAGAAATACGCGTCATCCTTCGCACGCCTCTGGGCCTTTAAATAGCGACTCTCTGAATGCATTTCTTCGTTCACAAGTATTTTCTTTTCATGTAAACAACTTGCATGCTGTTTATTTTATTTTATTCTGCGGCGAGGAGATTTTGTTTTTGCGAGGGTTGTAAGGTTTTGAGATTTTGTTTTCGTTGGTGTTCCTGAGAGTTTTTTTTGGTGTTGTGGATTGCGGCGGCGGTGCTTACGATTTTGATACTTGCAGTCTCTCAAAACTGTAAGAGATTTCATCCAATTTTCTTTCTGTGTTTTTTTTTTTTAAAGTTTATCTTTTCGTTAGGGTTATCCATTTTTGTTGTAGTTTTATATAATCACGTATCTGTGTTTTGAAATGGTTGATGTGTTAATTTTGAGGAAACATCTATTAGTTTTCTGTTTTCAGTCGATGATGTTGATACTCTTGTTTTGATTTTAGGGTTAGGTTTTTGTTATGCTTAGTTTTTGGTGTCTTCGAATTTGGATTATATCTTTTTCGAGGCACAGGCGTAAGCTATTATATATATATTTTCAAGTTTTTTTGGACGAGTTATTTTTGCGGCTATGGCATTCCTGATGTTTTAATACATTTGGATCGACTTGTTTTTTTAATGTTTCGTATCCAGTTTTTACTGTATTTTTCAGGGATGTTTGCATCTTCTAGTGGAGCATTTTATTTTTGTTTATGTTGCTTCTGTAAGGATCATATAGTTTTTCTTCAGGCCGGTGTAAATTTTTGTCGGGTTATTTTTTATGTGTGCCTATAATATGTTTATTTATTTTTGAGGATTTGGCGACTCTGATTCTCTTTGTTTTTCCGGCAGTTGTAGTTATTGTCCATTTATAGATCTTTTATTTATTTTTGTTGATCTGTTTTTGTAATATATTTCCATTTTTTTCTTTTCTGTAAAATATTAGATTTTGTAGATTTGAAGTGTTGTATGTTTGGTTCTTGTTATCGATGATTTTTGGCTGATCCTTGAGCTGTATTTTTGAGTTGTGGTTTTGAATGCCCTACATTTGTTAATTTTTTTGATATTGAATTTTTGCAGTATGTTATTTTTCGAATTAAAGGATTTTTTCTGTTGCTTGGTAAACTTTTTGAAGGGCTGTGCTGTTATTTAATGAATCGTTTTAATCAGTTTAACAGGTGTTTATTGGCGGGGTTTCTTATGTGGCTGTTCTCGCCGAGAATTTTTTATCTGTTTAATGAATATGTTAATAATCTTGCATGCGGTGGATTTGTTTCTGTTGATTCTGGTTAATTTAGGTTTTCTGCGTACCCTATCTTTGACACTGATTCTTCTGTTTGCATTGAGGAGGGTTATCATTGTCTTTCTGTGTGATCTTGTATGTGCTTCCATCAGATTAAAAGCTGTTATGATTTATAATTTTATCTTGTGTCTTTAGGTAGATCAGAGGATATAAGCTCTGTGATTATTTTCTATTTGGATTTCTCTCTCTTGAATCAGTATAAGATTTATGCCCACCCTACTTCATGATTCTGAATCTTTTGTCTACAAATTTATTCACCTCTGTTCGCAATGAGGAGGGCTATTATTTGATTGCTGTATATTCTTATATGTGCTTCCCACAATGAGGAGGGTTTATTATTTTTTGTCGTGTATTCTTATATGTGCTTCCATTAGTTTGAAAGCTGTTTTAATATGTATTCTTATCTTTTGCCTTTAGGCAGACTAGAGGATA
Organism: Taxus wallichiana var. yunnanensis; assembly: GCA_018340775.1. Taxonomy (NCBI): domain Eukaryota; kingdom Viridiplantae; phylum Streptophyta; class Pinopsida; order Cupressales; family Taxaceae; genus Taxus; species Taxus wallichiana. The sequence goes on along the minus strand of CM031235.1, from coordinate 714,035,558 downwards.
GAAGATCTAAAAGGATTTTATTTTATTTAATCTGGATTTCAGATTTCTTTCCGTATCTGGTTTAGTTTTGTGCCTACCTTAATGACCCTGAATCTTTTGTCTACAATTTTTTCCACTTCTGTTCGCATTGAGGTCGATTTATCATTTTGTTGCTGTGTATTCTTATATTTACTTTCATCACTTAAAAGCTGTTATAATGTATAATTTTATCTTGTGCCTCTAGGTAGATTAGAGGATAGAAGATCTGATTGGTGATTATTTTTGTTTTTGTCTGTTGACAAATAAATCTCTGTTTACTTCAGAGGTTATTGTGTGTCTGTGCATTTTAGTATAGATTACATTATTCATTATGTATCGAGTGATTCATTACCATTACCATTACCATTCGGCGGGTCACAGAAAAAGAGAATTGCATGGACAATATTTTAATGCATTTTTAGTGATGTCACGATGTGTGTTCTCTGTTATGCAGAAAGGCTGAATGTTGTGATGGAGTCCAAAGGTGGTAAGAAGAAGTCTAGCAGTAATTACCCCCAATACGAAACTCCTCTAGGTTACAAGATTGAAGACGTTCGACCTCACGGTGGCATTGACTTTTTCCGCTCTGCTGCTTACTCGAACGTAAGTATTTTCATTCAGTTTGCTGCATTTATTTATGGTGGTGGTTGAAAGGGATCACAGTGGGGTTATTTTACATTGTCATTATATTGTAGTTAATGAAATGTTTGAGCACAGTGTAACACATGTTTTATTGTCTGGTTTCTTCCTGCAGTGTGTGCGCAAGCCATCCTGATATACTTACTGCAGCATCTGTAGTGTAGGAGTAGTTTAGATATATTTTTTCAATAATTCTGTACGCTAGGAGCTGGTTTGCAGCTCTGCTGCACGGCTGGCAGGTTAGCTCCTCAGTTCACTGGACTGGCAATTGCTCCCCCAACTCTCTGAAAGTTTCCCGTTTCAACAGCCTGCACCCTTCTGTCATTTCTCAGCTTACTCTTCCCTGTTAAGGCATAAATATCAGTAATTGTTTCAGTAGTTCAAGATGGGTATGTCCTGTGGTGATTGTGTTAACCCTACTATGTCTGCAATTGGATTTGAGGGATTTGAAAAGAGACTCGAGATTGAATTTTTCCCAACTTCATTCTGTCCTGATCTTGAAGGGAGAGGGCTTAGAGCCCTCACACGTCCACAATTGGATGAAATTCTGAAACTGGCTGAATGCACCATTGTGTCTGAGCTGTCAAATGAGTATCTTGATTCCTATGTTCTGTCAGAATCAAGTATGTTTATCTACCCATTCAAGATTGTATTGAAGACATGTGGAACCACAAAGCTGCTTCTTTCTGTCCCTGAGATATTGAACCTGGCCACTGGTTTGTCTCTCTCTGTTAAGAATGTTAAGTATACCAGAGGGACATTTATCTTTACTGGATGCCAGTCTTTTCCTCATCGCAGCTTTTCAGAGGAAATATTGTATTTGGAGAAGTATTTTGGAAAGCTTGCTTCTGGTGGAAGAGCCTATGTAATGGGAGATTCAGAGAAGAATTATAACTGGCATGTTTATACAGCTTCTGCAATTGATGTTCCAACTGATGACCCTGTGTATACACTGGAGATGTGCATGACACAGTTGGACCGTGAGCAAGCTTCTATCTTTTACAAAGGCAACGTGAAATCAGCTGGTGAAATGACTCTTAATTCAGGGATTCGTGATATTCTACCTGGCTCAAAAATCTGTGACTTTGAGTTTGATCCCTGTGGATACTCCATGAATGCAATTGAAGGAGATGTTGTTTCCACTATTCATGTTACTCCTGAAGATGGATTTAGTTATGCAAGCTTTGAGTCGATGGGATATGGTCCTGAAGATATAGAACTTAAGGAACTGGTTGAGAGGGTTTTATTCTGTTTCAAGCCTAAGGTATTCTCCATTGCAGTTCATGTTAGCGCTCCTGTTGGGCAAACTTCATGGACCGTGTTTGATCAACCACCTCAAGGTTATGATTGTGATATGACAAGTGGACAAGAGCTTACAGGACGCAGCAATGTGGTATATCTAACATACAGGAGCAATGCTCAGGAATCTCCCATGATAAACTTACCTGCTCTTGCCTGGGAAGAGGAAAGTGAAGAAAATGACGGTTCTCTTCAGGACGAAAAGAAGCAAATCTGGGATGAATCTGGTGAATCTCCAAGGACTACCTTGACCCTGAATGCCTGGGAAGAGGATAGCGAAGGAAGTGACGGTTAAAATTTTGGGATGCGTCTGATGAAACGTTCATACCTTGGGATTTATAATCCCTTTGCTTTGCTTATTTGGGAAGTAATATGGACTATTATTCTCATGGTTTTAGAGGGAAAATAAGTAGTTTGGGCACCAAGTTGTGCCATAGTGCAGTTTATTATGATTCACTGTGTTGGGGAGGGTTGTAGCGTAGGTCTGTCTTACAATTTTTCAATTATGATTGATTTGCTTATTTTAGTTGTTACTCTCGGTTACTTCCGATGTGTCTCTGTTAGCTTTGAATAAATGCAAATTACATTTATTATTGTAGGAAAATGTGCGCTCTCAATTAGTCTCTTAAGTCTTATCCATCCTTCTATGTCAAGTAATTTACGATTGCAATGCTTTTTTAATTTGGTGCAACTTTCTTTTATTATATATTGAAAGATGTTTATGTTCCTTGAAATGTGGTTGCTTCAACCTGTGAATGCATTGTGATTGAGGTTTGTTTTTGTCTAGATTTTTAATGGATGTCATTCAATTTCCATCGAAATCCTTCTCTCCTTTCATTGATCATATGGAATGATTTTCATGGAATTTTCTTGAATAATTGAAAGTTTTGGATCGTCATTAATATGCACTTATGTTATCTGGCTTTTCTGCATGGGTTTGTAATTATTTTTAATCCATCATCCGCAGAATCCACGATTGGAAGGCAATGGTTAAATAGTTGGACTATTTATTCCTGATATTTTATGGGTTGTCTGCATGTATATTAAAATCATTTTAATCAACTGCCCTCTGCACCACATTTGCTTCCTATTTCAAGATGGGAATAGTCGTTCTATGTTTTCCTGTCACAATGGGTGATGGAGGAAAGGATAGTGGCAGGAGAAATTGGTTAATTGTGACCTTTCATTTTCTTGTTCGAGGTCTCGACCTAATTTCAAAAGAACGAAGTCTGCAAAACAGTCAATTTATTTGATAAATGAGTGCAAAACTTTTCAGCAAAATATGCATTTTTTTGATAGATGAGAAAAAATGCATTCAGCAGAGTAAATCTTTTTCTTTAATTTCATAGATGGGCGCAAAATCTTCCAGCAAAATAATCATTGTTTTTATAGATGGTTGCAACATATTTTAGCAAAACAATCATTTTTTTTTCATATTGTTTTTGATAGACGAAGGCAAAATCTTTCAGCAAAACAATCTTTTTTTCATATTGTTTTGATAGATGGCTACAATTTTTCAGCAAAATAATAATATTTTTTGTTATATGATAAATGGGAGAAAAATCTTTCAGTAAGACAATCATATATATATATTTTAAGTGAATCATTTAAAAAAGGTGATTGTAGAATCAATGGAGTCGAGATCGTTGATGATAACAGTTATGTTACAATGATTCATGTCCGTTATCACATAAAGCCCATCCATCTACAGAATTTAAGAAAGTGTCAACAATGTACTTTACGAATCAAGTATGGCAAGTATTCATATGTCCAACTATTACGATACCGATAAAATTAGAAAATTGCCTCAATTTACTTTATTGTGGCCTTGTGGCCTTGTGGCCTTGTATCGATATGTTGAATTGCTATGATATTTTGATATCTCCATCTTTATAAAAGCTGTCTTCAAATTCAAAAATAATTTTTCGCAATTGAAATACAATTTTAAGTGTCTCCAGCCTATTGGGAATACTCACAACTCTTGGCAGATTTAGGAGTGATAAAACCATCATCTTTGCTACGTCTAGGTCTTCCGACCCTATTCCCACATTCCAACGTGACCTTCTCAGCATGAGAAATGAGTGTCTTGAACCTGCAATTTACTGAAACCATTTGCAAGCAGCTTAACGCTCTGCTCTCGCACTAGGCTGTGTGGTATGGTAACTCTTTTTATTTGTATCATTCTTTTATTCAATGGCAATTCCTCGTTGTTTATCCTCATTATGAAACACATTAGGAAAGACAAGTGCATTTACCAGGACATGCGAGGAGAGAAGAAACCATCAGCTTATTAAACATAATGGATTCATTTTTTCCTTTTTCCAAGCAATTTACATATGTAGAATAATAGTCATATTTATGATAATATAGGGTTGATAATTAATGTGAATAGGGCAGGTTAATATTCACTATGGAGTCATGATAGGCCAGGGCTCATGTCAATACACTGTTATCATTTACCAATTTTAAAATATATTGGCTGAATGAATTTCCATATCTCTAAAACACATTAATTTATCCAATAAGTTGGATTATTTTTTTGCTTATAAATAAACATATGCTTTCATTTCGAAGTATGGATTTTTAAAGCCTATTTAAACCAAATCTTGGATTAAATATTCTTTAGACATTTTATTGTCAGGGTTTTTGTTACTATGATGAGTACTTAAATGAGATTTAGTCCTTCAATATTTGTCCGACCCTTTTCCCATTCATATTGGTAATTATCACAACAGGGGATGCACTGTATTCAAATCAATAGAATACAAACACCTTGAACAATGTTGAATCTTGGAAATATAGAAGATTGCTGTTTAGCCCTCAGCCAACACTATTTTTCTAAATCTCTTTTCCCATTTACATTGATAATAATCACAACAGGGGATGCATTGCATCCAGTCACATCTAATGTAAAATGTCTTGTTTGAAGATGTAATGATGTCCGACTTTTGTTCTATATTCTACCAATAACATTTATCTCTTGCTAAGATCCTTGGCAGGGAGTTGATGGATGGAGATTACAAAGCCTACATTGGTTCACTATGGATTTCGATAAAAAGCCCATTTAAAACAAATATTTAGGATTATTTATTCTTTAAATGTTTCATTGTCGGGATTATTTGTACTACGACGAGTACTGACTGAGTTTATAGTCCTCAGTCAACACTATCTTTCTATGATCCTTTTCCCATTCACATTGGTAATAATCACAAGAGGGAATGCACTGCATTCTGTCACATCTTAGCCATGTTAAATCAATAGAATACAAACACCTTGAACAATGTTGAATCTTAGAAATATAGAAGACTGCTGTTAGCCCTCAGCCAACACTATTCTTGTATGACCCTTTTCCCATTCACATTGGTAATAATCACAACAGGGGATGTACCGCATTCATTCACATCTTAATGCATCACATTCAATTACATTTAATGTAAAATGTCTTGTTTGGAGATCTAATGTTGTCCAACTTTTGTTCCATATTCTACCACTAACATTTATCTCTTGCCAGGATCCTAAGCAGGGCAATTGATGGATGGAGATGACAGAGTTTACATTGGTTCACTATTGGCCTTTTAAACTGTGTACCCATGTTGCAGATCATGTGAACATGGTGGATTGGAGGTGAGGAGGTTGTGAAATCAGCTGAGAGAAGAGCACACTTCCACTTAAATGGGAAGTGGCCACTTTGCACAAGAATGATTTTGATAGAGTAAGTTACTTTCAGAATTCAGAGACAGTGAATGGTGATAACAATTTAAAAGTTTTTGATGCTATGGATGTTTTAGTAGAGCATACTAACTTTACAATATATGAAATAGGTACAACAGCAATTGGGATAATCATTTTAATTTTTGATGGATCAATGAGTAACTCTGTGTCCTTAGTAAACCACCAGTCTACTTTTTGTTTGAAGCTTAGTTTCTTTGAAGTGCAATAATGGATAATTTCTTGGATGTGGGATATGGCTTTGGTCCACACAGAAGCAGTGTGATTTTGAGAGGTAGGTAAGAGGTGTTTAATATTGTACTGCCTATCATATGAGGAAAATTCTTCTTTCACTTTTTGATGGATCTCCATACCCTGTTTCAAATCCTACATGCAGGGGCTGTGAAAATGCTAGCTGAAATTGGTAAGTTTGGATTTTGAAAAGCTCAATGATGTTAGTTTTTCCAAAAATAATTATACAATGCAAATTTGTGAATGTAGTCCCTCACCCTTGAAAAACATAAAAACTTCATCCCTCGCTACAAAGGGTGCAATTACACACACTCAATACTGTCCAAATAATATACACAAAAAAAACCTCGGACTTACAAATCTTACTCATTTTTACACTGCGAAATATACAAATCTTAAAATTAAAATAAAATCCGTGTTATGTCCTTTTCTGTTGCAATGCTTCAAATTTGGCAGCATCCAGGACAAAATGAGCAAAGACACCTCTCTTTACACCTGTGGATTGTAAAAAACACTTAATCAACTAGGAATCAATTATTAGTCCAAGAAACACAATGCAATGAGGCATTTTGTCAAATACCAAAAGAATATTTTTCATGGTTAAATTAAAGGAAAACTATTTACATCTCTCATAACAATTTCTTTTGCTAATCCCAAAACTCTGTGACACTCACTTTTCAAATCCCAAAATTCTGAGTTAAGCAGAATTACTCAGAATTTTGCCAGCACAGCTCGTTAGGTTGAGCATTACATATATCTGCATGTGACAAATTGCATTTGCTTTAAGATTATCAATAATTTTTGAAATAGCCCATATAAAACATTGCTTTAGTGTTAGGAGTTGACTGTTGCAGGATAAGTGATTTATTGACTCATAAGAATCTTGTATATCTAAATTTTGAAATATTATTGGCTACTAACAGACCTTTTCTTTCGCTAAACCCTATTGGTGTTTCCATAGCATCTAATGAGGCTATAGCTAGTACCACATTTAAGTGGAGAGAAAAATTACCATTGTAGCGGTTAGTTTTGTTTTTAACATTATTTCTCCTTTTTCTCAAATATCCACTGGGTCACAGTCATGCACCTGCACCTGCAACTCACTCTCACCCAACTGCCAACACAAACTGCCTACTTTAGTGATGACTGTACCCTTAAAGAGCTCTGAAATGGGCATCATGCGGGCCCTGAAAAGCTGCAACCTTGTTTGAGCAGTTCACGCATTTCCAACACTTGGGTTTGGCAATTACAGGCTTAATTTGTCTCTACGGGTTTCCTTGTTTGTCATGCAGCTGCAGCTGCAACTCACGCTCACCCCACTGCCAACACAAACTGCCTACTTTAGTGATGACTGTACCCTTAAAGAGCTCTGAAATGGGCATAATGCCGGCCCTGAAAAGCTACAACCTTGTTTGAGCAGTTCATGCATCTCCAACACTTGGGTTTGGCAACTACAGGCTTAATTTCTCTCTGCTGGTTTCCTTGTTTGTCTCATTTGAAGCGCCTGATTCTTAGATACAACAGAATTTCTGGTGAGCTGAATCATTTGGTACAAGTGGAGCTGAAATCTCTGCAATATCTAGAATTATTGCACCAGAAGTGGGCCTTTTAAGATCTCATGGCTTTGTTGCAGCTTTGCCTTGTTTCGTCGGATCTTTAAGAGTGTGCTGTAAAGAGAAAGCACTAGGGATTTTGACGTTATTGAGTCATTGTGTTTTTGGACGAGGTGGATTGCGAGGGTAAAGAGAGATTGGATTCGGATGGAGTGGTGGATTCTGAAGATGAGGATGAAGAGAATGTTGATAATTTTAATAGTGAAGAGAAGGGTAATGGGTCTGGGGTTTTGAATCAAGATAAAGTGGTTTTAAGAATGATGAAGAAGATTTTGAGCTGGATGTGGAGGAGGAATATCAGGATGGGTTACAATTAATGGCCATGGGGCAATGACAGCTGCTGTTGGGCATGTCACTGCCAATGTGACTATGGTGATTACCTCTGATGAAGATGATATCGAGGATGTAGATGATTTACCCATTGTTGCGGAGGTTCAGGATTTGGATGTTGAGAATGAAGATGAGGATACCAGTGATGAGGTTGTAGATGGTGAGGATGTTGCAAAAGATGACAAATATGAGGAGGGTACTGAATGCACCAGAGGTGTTCCTGGAGGTTGATGATAATGCTGAGGATGCGGACAAAGTTGGAGATGAAGAAGATGATGAGCGAGTGGAGAATGATGGACAGGATGATGGTGGAGATGAGGAAAGTATGTTTTTCAGATCTATACAGATTGATGAATGCTCAATGTACAAAGGATGATCAGTTGTGCATTTTTTTAAAATGCTACTTAGCTATTGGGATATGCTTGCATGCATGAGTTTGTACTGGTTGCTATCATTCACTCTACCTCAATCTGACTTGCAGCTCTTTTTCCGTAACAAAATTGCTTTGGTTTACTGTACTCGTATTATATAAGCTGATCCCTAATAGGGTAAGGCAAAACCCTCATTCATGGTGGCCAGTATTTAACCCAAGACTCACCCACTCAAAATTGACAACCATATATCATAGAGAAATCTGCATGTTTTGTAATTAGATGACTCCATTGATTACTTGAATTTGCTTTTGCTTTGGATGCCAAGTCTGGAGAGTACCCCTCCCATGAAAGTTGCGGCAGCCAGCTTTATCCCTTTTATACATGTCATTTGAGTTGGAATGAACTGTCACTTCAGTCTTCAGTGTAACCTTGGTTTATGACTCTAAATATGCTTTGTTTCTAATTGTTAAAATGGCCCTAAATATACTTGCTTCTAATTGTGAAAATGGCTCTCAATAATTAGGCTGATATTTCAAGCAAATTTCGTGATACAGCTAGCAATGTGTTTCAATCACCTAATCTGCTTTACCACATTGTTGCGAACATAACATTTTTGCATTACTGAAATCTGTTCTCCCATGGCATTCCTTGTTATTGTTTTTTATATGATAATGATTTGCCATAGGCAGGTAGCTTACTGAAACTATTGTATAGAATGATGGGTGACACAAATGATATTTATGTTGCACTATGTGCCTTTTAACTTTCATACGTTAGTTGGATGGATCTTGCAGGATTTATGAACTCCTAGAGTAAAAATAGGTGTGCTCTTTTTACTTCGAGTCTCTAAGGGTGGGTGGTTTAGAAGGTGTTTACTACGAGGTGTCATGTTGTGGAATGCGAAGTACGTGGTTGGATTTGAACTGGATTTTACTTGAGAAGCTAATCCTCATGAGAGGTATATCTTCACCAAGGTGGAATATAAATTACAAAGATTACTGATTTTTTGTGCTGCCCTTGGTGTTCAGTTCTGGTATGGAGAAGATTCAAACCTAGGAAGAGGAGCTCAGGGCTCACTAGGATGCCTTCAAGGCGGATCTGGACATGAAGCATTTTGATGTAGCTCTTCTGTAGTTCTGTGGTTGCTTTCGTTCTAGAAGTCCTTTGGTAGTGTGATTCTTCCTTTGTTGTTACGGTTATTGTATTTATTATTATAGGATGCTTGAAAATTCGCTCCAACAACAGTGGGAGTGAAGAAGCCACACAGATATTGCCCCATAACTATTGTTCTACAATATGTTTTTATCTTTTTAAAGATATATTTATTTCAGGGGTTTGGTAGATCATAAGGTTTTGATTTTTAGGGAGGGTTTTAAAGTTAAGTGTTTGTTTGGTCGCAGGTAAACAATACTGGGTTCAAATGTATGCCTCCTAGTTAGGAGTGCATGTTGTGACATTAGGGAGCATACATTTGAGAAAAAAACAAGCTTTTAGTGTTTTGGCAGGTCTGCGTGACTTCAGTCACTATGTTAGGCTATCTCAGACCCAAACAGACTGGTTGAATTCTGTTTTTGAATTTATGTTCCCGGCATTATTGTATATTCCAAAGAGGGTAGCACTCAAATCTGGCTTTGGCAGCCCAAGGATGAACTCTTGCCTGTCCATTTGCACCTGTATACCACTCCTTTAATCTGGTGCTCACCATGCTTTTCACCTCTTCATTTCTTTGTTCAGAAGGCACCTCGATTTGAGATAAGCTGTTATATGGTTTATTTTTGTAGTGAGCTTTTGGAATAGGCTATTTGTTGTTATTGGTGTAATGTACATGACACTTTCAGACACAACTTTTGTTACATTGATTCGATAGAACATTGGAACTAAATGTTGGAAATTTCTGTCTATTGTTTTGGAGGGTGTAGTTTATGCCATATGGTGGCTGCCTTGTGAGATTCTTCAGCATAAATATTATTTGGGACATCAAATAGCCATCTGGGTTATTTTTGCAGGCTATTGAATATTCAATGGCTCTTTCAAATGAGTTTCTTTCGTACACAAAGAAGCAGGCAGTGCCCTATGTATTGGCAGTCACGTGGCTTGAAGAACCCTACGAGGCTTTTTGTAAATCTAAAATTTCAAAACATAATCTTTGCAAGTGTTCTCATCCACAACTTCTTTGTTTGTGACAGCCAATTTTTCATTCCACTTCTTTTCAAGATTTCAATTTACAGAATGCCTGTAATCAAACCTTAGTTATCTTAACATCTTTGTCTAATTCTTTGTACAAGGCAGACATGTTTAGTTAGGTTGAATTGACTTCTTTTTGCGTTGAGAATGTGCAGGTTCCAATCAATATAGATGAAACACACTTATGATATTCAAATTGAAAATAGAGCTGCAAGATGAAAGTGGGCCAGACCAAACAGGTTGTACAATTTTTCCATGATGCAAAATTAGAAGTTCCAAAAAGATGCTTGGTGGTGATTTATTGCTTTCATTAATTAATATTTCTTGAATGAATTACAAAGTAGAGTGTGGAGATAAGAAAGTTGAGAGATACAAAGATGTGTTGATTGAGTTTAGAATTTGAGCATTTGTCATAGCAAGGGAACATAGCCAAACTGTCATTGCCAGATGATAAATCACCAAATTTGAGTGTCTACATTTGCCTCGCTTTTAAGTATGTAATTGGAAATTGCATGCTTAAAGGAAAAACATACCCGAATGTGCACGCATACTTTGTCTTCGCTCGATAGTTGTCTTTCAATGTGTTAGTGTTGCATGCTCCATGGTAAAACCTGCAACACAGAGTGTAGTCAATGTCTATGATAGGAACTGAACTGTAACTTAATGTAATAATACTTGTAACTTTTGTAAAATTAAATTTGCACAATGTAAAGGAGATGTAAAGCATGAAAGGAATACACTTGTTTGCTCTGTGGAGGGAAGAGATCCCATTCTTGTTGTACTTTAGAGACTTGAAGTTGTTGAAATGTTGAAGGATCGAAGGTGATCAGTCCTCGATTGTGTCGAAGGAGAAACTAGAGTGTTAAGTGCATGCAACCCAATGCCCAAGAGGAGAGCGACAGATAAACCAAAACACCCCTTTAAGAGAGAATACTATGTATCAATTTTTTTAGTAACCCTGATATCTTCCCCCATAAATGTGAAAGAGGAAAGGAAGGATAACCTATGAAGAACTTAGCCGCTTTGATACCTTCCACTATTCCATGGACCACACCAATGCAGATGGATTTAGGTACAATTTTGCAAATAAACCACACAATTGAAAAGTAATGGACGCACCATTCTACAAATTGTGAGTCTGAGTATGTAAATTCTGAAATAATGTAGAGGAGAAGAAGGTCCATGGTGTCACAAGACAATTGAGACACTCGTGCCATAGACAATAAGCGGTCAAACAATCAACATACGCAAGTAAGAAAACAATCTAACAAGTATGTAAACAATGATAGTGAAAGGCACATAGAACAAGATAGGTTAGCGCCGTATAAGACACATGTTAGTTCTCATAGCTCAAAAGATAACATGTACACGATATACGTAATCAAGCGTAATGAGGAAGTGTAAAGTAACTATAATGAAACAAAAACACTCGTATAGTGTAGTGGATGCCCTCAAAGATTAGTCCCATTAGGAAGGGACCAAGCCGACACTTGTCATCGTGTATTAACTTGTGTGTGTCATGCATCAAGCTTAATAGACCTATAATGTATAAATGCGATGTACAAAATAATTTATAGAATGTAAGGGTTCGTTACATAGGGGTTATTATGAATTAATAAATTTACAATTAACCATACATTTGAATTAATACTTGCAACAATGATAAACAATATAATGATAGCTCAAAAACACAAGAGGAGATGAAGACTTAGTTGTACAAAGTGGAACAAAGGATATCTAGATGTGCAAACTTGGATAAACAAGTTGATCTAAACTTGAAGATGCTTTGTTTTTGATACTATAGTTGGAAACTGTCTTTGTTCAAGATCAGTAGGGTCCTACCTTCATTTTGTACGGTCTTGGACCTATTTGTAATACGGTTTTTCAACTTTATGTGCCCTTCACTTTTCCGAGAATTTTCGTTGTTGTATGTTGCTCTAGTCACACAACCTCGGACAACCCGTAATGACCTGCAATAAGTGGATACCCTAGATACTTGCAATACCCTTCATCAAAGCATTAGACAACAAATAGAGAAATCAATTTGTGGGTGAGGTTGAACTATCCTTGGTGGTCAACCTCTATCGAACCAATCCAAGTGATGCACTACTCCCTCAAGTGGGATCAAGCCTCATGTAGTTCTTTGACGTGTAAGTACAAGTGTGAATGTGATCTAGGCCAATCTCCTATGTGTGCTCTCGTGTCTCTTGACACAAAGATAACAGCTAACTATAGAGTAGAAAATGTACCCAACATGGTAGTAGTGTGATATGAAGTGCTTTAGGCTGCTGCAGACCAAACCCTTTTGTCTCTTGAAGGCCTTTGTTAATGCTTGGAGTGACTTTTGCTCTTGCTCAGAAATGGCTTTAGGACCTTTGAATGCTTGGAAATGGAGGAAGCTAGACTCTTTGACCCAGTTTGAGTGCTTTAGATTTGTAGTAGTAGACTGCTCTAAATGATGTGCCATTGATTTAGATTTGAGAGCCTTGAGTGCTTTTGTATTGATATTTGCAATAGGAATTTATGAAAGTGCCATGTGAGTTTGCATGTTTGGACCTTTGCATGCTTGGAAATGGAGGAAGCTAGACACTTTGACCCAATTGAGTGCTTCAGATTTGTAGTAGTGACTGCTCTAAATGATGTGCAATTGATTTATGGGAGCCTTGAGTGCTTTTGTATTGATATTTGCAATAGGAATTTATGAAAGTGCCATGTGAGTTATGAAGTAATATTGATTTGCTTGTATAGTCTTTTGTAGGTGAAATGTCATACTAAGACCGACCCTAGGAAGATGAAACGACACTTCAGATATTCAAATTGAAAACAAAGTCGTAAGATGAAAGGGGATGAAACGATACAGGGGCAGCCGAGACCATATGGTCCACTATGGACCAAATTGTACAGCTTTTTCCAGGACATGTAGTGATGCAAAATCATAAGTTTTGGAAATATGCATGGAGGTGATTTATTGCTTTGGTTAATTAATATTTACCAAATGAACGACAAAGCAAAGAGTGGAGATGAGTAATCCAGAGAGAAAAAGATGTGCCAATTGAGCTTACAATGTGAGCATTTGTCTTAGCAAGGGAACATAGCCAAACTTGTCATTGCCAAAGGATAAGTTGCCAAATTTGAGTATCTATAGGACTCTTGGGGAAGCCCAAAATTTTGTGGTTGATCAGTATGGTGTGTTAGAAAAACAACCCCTATCTATTGTTTTAGCCAAACGTGGGAAGAGGTTTCCATCGGTTTCATAACAAGGTTGCCTAGGTTGAAGGGAAAAATGCCATCATGGTGATTGTGGATAAGCTCATCAAATATGCACATTTTTGTGCATTGTCACATCCATTTGTAGTAAGCCTTTTAGCATCCTCTTTTTGTACACAATTTAGAAGTTGTGGGACTGCTAAGATCATAGTAAGTGACCGTGATCCTATCTTTACCAACAATTTTTGTTCTGATTTGTTCTTATGTTTATGTACTTAGTTGGCTTAGAGCTCGTCATATCATCCTCAACTGGATGGGCATATTGAGATGGTGAACAAATGCCTAGAAGGTATTTCCATAGCTTTGTTTTAGACAAACAAGAAAGATGGGTTCATTGGTTGCCTCAATCGAATGGCAATATAACTCTTTCTTCCACACCTTATCCAAATGCCTCCATTTGTAGCTTTGTATGGGTACTAACTTTCTTCACTTCTTCATTGAGGGTAGAACCAAAGAGTCGAGCTATTTAAGATCATATTTAACACTAGTAGGAGGTATTAATGAGTCTACGGGAGAACTTGGGTCTCACGGGAGAACTTGGCAATGACATAGAACCGAATGAAGTAGCAAGCTGATCAACACCCCAATGAAAGGAATTTTGAAGTAGGTGATTGGATCTTTGTGTTCCTACAACCATACAAGCAAACACCCTTGAAATAGTAGAAGAAAAATAACAATTTTTCTCCTAAATATTACGATCCTTATCAAGTCTTGTAGAGAATTAGCAGTGTAGCATACTAGTCAAAGATACCTCAGTCTACATGCATACATTTGATATTCCATGTGTCCTACTTGAAGGTCATTAGATGGAAAGCATTTGTCTAGAAAAATTTACTAAAGATAGATGAGGAAGGTGGTTGTTCGGAACTTGAGGAGATCCTTCCAACACACACTAAGAGACTGCAAACCATGGTGATTAAGGAGTAATTTGATCAAGTGGAAGAATTTAATCAGCAAGGATGCAACATGGGAGGATGAAGCATTCTTGTAGAAGTATCTTTGTAGAAGCATCCGAGTTGGTCAACATCGAGGACAATGCTGGTTTGAAAGGGAAGGGCATGCTACGCCCTTTACCTATAATGTGTATTGGGATGTGTGGCCAACTTGCGGCTAACACAACCTTTTACCTTGTCATATCATAATTCTCAATGCCTTTATATTGTTAGTAGGGTTGGCTATGGAGTAACCATTGCCTAAGTAGGGTAAATATACAAGGTCGTGGTTAGAACTTGATTATCATATTGTGTATTCTGTTCTTATTGAAAGGTTATGGAGCTTTCCCCCTTGAAGTGGCTCAGTCATATAATTCCAGCATTTTGTTTGGTCCACCAACTTTTTGTGTGAATCTTGCTCTACTCTCGTCTCATTATTGCTATCTACTATTATTATTTTGTTCTTAATAGTCATATTGCAATTTTTGCCTGAATATATCTAAGTAATTGATTTATGTCAATTTCATCTTGCTTGCAAAGTAAGCATAGATGTTGTTCTTGCTCTAATTTTCTATCTGAATGTTCCAATTTCTAAATGAGGAGAGCTTAGTTTGAATTATCAATAATGAGAAAATTAACAATTAATAGTTTATGCAAACTGTTCAGAACTTCATGCAGCGTTGACTGCTTTTGCTTTATTTGCTGATAAAAGGGATGGTATGGCATCGCTTGCAAAGAAGCAATCATAGAATTTGTTCTTTTCCTTTCGATCCGTTTCAATTTTATATGGTAAGAGCTTAGTTCACATAAACTAACAACATTGAAGATTCAACAAGATCCAAAATTATTTATGCTATTCTTGTCGTACAACCTTTTGTTTGATTTGTTATTGTTCTTGTTTTTCTTTTCTTGGAGATTGATCCACATTTCGAAAGTATTTCCACCCCCATTCCGGGGTGCGTGTGATTTCTCCTTCCAATTGGCCACCTCTTCGGCTTTTGTACTTTTCTTTCTCGGGAACTCTTTGGGTTTCCGCTTTGTATTGGTGGTCGCTGTTATCTACAATCCATTTGACCTACTTTTGTGGCCATTTGTTGGACATCTAATCTATTTATTTAGTCTTAGCCTTGGTCAAATTTTAGTCTTAGCCTTGGTCATACCAGGGGCTAAAATACTCTAGAGTTGTATTTGTGGGTATAGATGACTTATTACCACATTGTTTTTATTTCCCCTTCCTATATTTTGTCGTCATGACATTAAATTGGGTCTACTTGGTGGTAATATTATTGTTATATTTTGTCATCGGGGGACTCATGGTACTTTATTATTCTATTTTTCATTGGGGAGGGGACTCATATAGTACTTTATTATTCTATTTCTTCGTTGGGGTCACTTAAGTCACTTTTAGTCCCACATGGAGCTCCCAACTTGGAAAAAGGTAATGAAAAGTTATAAAAGGAGGTTTGGGGGAGTGATAGAGGGATTCTTGCATACATAATTATTTTCCTTCATGTGCAATTGCTTTTGCAAATTTACAGCTTGTGGAGTGAAATCCCACAGAACCCTAGCTTCGGTGGTGAGAGATCCATCCCTAGCTAGCAGGGCATTCTTCGGTAGTGAGAGATCTACCCTAGCTTGTCATTTTGGGGCTGTTTTCAGGGCTGATTTACAGAGATATTTTCAGAGGTTTCAGAGGAAGGGTTTTGAGGGTTTTGGAGACATTTTGTGGAGGAAATCAAAGGGTTTTCAGATCAGATTTACGACAGCGATAAGAATAGGGTTTGACATCATTTCTAGAGGATTTCCAAAGGGTTTTGACCATCTTCCAAAGGGGGTGACTTGTTTTGGAGATTGCAGCCCTTATTTGGAGGGTTTCCGGGTTGCCATTTTCAGATCTGAAGGTTGGGGTTTCATTCTCCATATTAGTATATGTAATTTCCAGAATTTCATAATTTTATATTGCTTATTGGAGAAGTTACGAATTTTTGAAGTTTTACCCCTGTTTAGGGCTTTCTGTAATTTTCTGGCTGCATTATATTATTCCAAAAATTCCAAAAATAGTTTTCTTATGTTCTTTATAATATTAGCAAGCTCTCCTAAAAATTTCAAGTGATTTGAGTGGGTATTTTGAGAGATATTAATTTTCTTTAGTTCGTTGCCCTAGCTGTTAAAAATCTGCAAAAATCAGAATTTGTGTTTGCTGCAATTTTATATTTTGGTGCATTTTTAAGTGGTATCCCACAAGGGATATTTTAGTGGTATCAGAGTAGTTTCTCCAGCCTGTTGGGGTTGAAAGATGGGAGACAAAGACAGTGAGGATATGGGTGTGGATCTTGATGAAACAATTGTTCACCAACATGGTAAAGCAGCAGAGACTACTACAATCTCTATTTGAGCCAGCTCACTGAGAGATTAGCACAGGGCAGGATTGATGCTCATACGGAGAGAGGAGAAAATAGCAATATGGGACAATATGGTCAAAGAGGTGAGGGTGGACATTCAGGGCAGCGGTCTCCCCATTCTTCTACCAGACCTTTGGGGCTTCACGAACCTTCTTTCGTGAAGGATCCAAAAGTTTCACAGTATGGCAGCCAGTGGATATTTTAGATGAGGAGTCTTGTTGGGAAAGGTACCAGACCTTGAGTGAGGGCTTTCGTGACAACATGCCATTCTAGGAATATTGCAAAATGAAGATTGACAACAGGCCTAGGAGAGATCATCAGATACAGGTACCAGAGTTACAAAGGAGATTGGGACAGATTTCTATTCCACACTTCGATGGTTCTAAGAAGTGTATTGCACAATCTTGGGTTCAGAAGTTGAAGACATACTTCGACTTGAATCTTATGCGTGAGGAAGATGCAATAAAGTTTGCAATCTTACATCTTGAGGGAGACACTCATGATTGGTGGCATCATGGATTGATTACACATGGACACATACACATTACTACTTATGCAGAGTTCACACAGAGGCTAGTGAGAAGATTTGATAGGAGGGACCCTGACATGTATTTTAGAGAGTTGACTCATTTGAGACAGACGGTTCCTGGATTAGTATATCGTAGATTTTCAGAGATTATCAGTCATGGTACCTGATGTTACAGAGATGAGGTTGATTTCACTGTTCACAGCAGGTTTGACAGATGCTCTCGCTTGGGTTTGTGAAGGCATTTGAGCCTTCTTCTTTGCATGAGGCTATTAGGAGAGCTCGTGATTTGGAGTTATCCATTCGTAAGTCGAGGTTTCCACTCGAGTGCAGCCTAAGGTTTTCCCTTCTAGATCGAGGTTCACAAACCGAAGGTACCTCCACCTAGGCAAGATGCAGCCAGAAAACCATTCGTATCTAGAGAGGATAGAGATGAGTTGAGGCGAAAGAAACTATGTTTCGATTGCTCGCACACCTTGGGTTCCAAGACATGATTGCAAGGGTAGAGGGAAGGCCCAATTCATAGAGGTCTTTGAGGAGAGTGATGGTGACGAGGAGTTGGACACATAGGGATTAGAGGATGATGACGATGAGGCATTGGATAGTGCAGGTGTTGAGCAGGAGAGCGAGACTTTCCCCCAGGAGACTATCGCCACGTTGTCTAGTACCCCGAGGTACAAGGCATTCAGAGTTAGGGGAGTTTTACAAGGACAACGAGTAGTGGTACTCATTGATAGTGGGGCAACCCACAACTTTATTGATGCCTCATTGGTTGAGAGGCGAGGATTACAGACAGAGGATTTTGAGGGCTTCAACGTGGTTGTAGCCAATGGAGAATCTATGAGGTGCACACGGCGGGTACCCCAATTGAGCATCACGATGGGTAACTATACAGTTACCGATGATTTCTATATTGTTGGTATTGGAGAGACCAACATAGTGCTTGGAGTACAATGGCTCCATTCCCTTGGCGAGTTTCAGACTAACTTTCAGACGATGGAGCTGAAGTTTAAGTCCGAAGGGAGGAATGTGATTTTGAGGGGCTTATCTTCAAAGGCACCCCGGTTGTTACAACTAAGAGGATTGAGAGGATTTATAGGCACAATGGGGTGGATTGGGTTGTACATTGTTTGGTTTTGACCAAGAAATCAGAGGATGGACAATAGGAGTATCATGTGGACATACAGGCTTATTGGATAGGCATAGTATGGTTTTTGGTGACATACCTCCAGATAGGGGATTTGAGCATGTGATTGAGCTCGAGGATGCTAGACCTGTGGTTACTTCTCCTTACCATCACCCCAAATGGTTTAAGGATGAGATCGAGAAGACTATCCATGAGCTCATTGATATGGGGCATATAAGACCGAGTTCCAGTCCTTTTGCTTCTTCGGTGGTATTGGTGAAGAAGAAGGATGGGACCATGCGGATGTGTATAGACTATCGTGCCTTGATTAAGAAGACGATAAAGAACAAGTATCCAATACCATGTATTGATGAGTTGCTTGATGAGCTACATGGTGCAATCTATTTTTCAAAAATAGATTTGTGATCTGGATATCATCATATCAAAGTCAGGGAGCAGGATGTGCATAAGACAACTTTAAATGCCATTACGGTCACTTTGAGTTCTTGGTGATGCCCTTTAGATTGTCTAATGCTCCAGCTACATTCCAGTCTTGCATGAACCATGTGTTCAACCGCCACCTACGGAAGTTTGTATTGGTTTTCTTTGATGATATTTTGGTCTACAACAGGACTTGGGAGGACCATATCAGGCACCTTGGTGAGATATTGGGGATATTAGAAGCTAATTCGCTATATGCGAAAGCTTCTAAGTGTGAGTTTGGCATGACCAAACTTCTATATTTGGGATATGTGATTGGTGGGGGTGTAGTGAAGGTGGATAGAGAGAAGATACAGCAATTCTGGATTGGCCGCCACCTAGGACGTTGACACATTTGAGAGGATTCGTGGGGTTATGCACATACTACAGAGGTTCGTGAAGAATTTCTCTTGGTTGACTGCTCCATTGACCGATTTGACCAAGAAGGGGGCTTTTGCTTGGTCAGAGGCAACACAACAGGTTTTTGATCACCTCAAGGAGGTGATGAGTTCGTGTCCCATTCTCACATTACCATATTTCTCTCGCCCATTCATTCTAGAGTGTGATGCATCAGGAGAGGGTGTTGGGCAGTTCTCATGCAGGATAGGCATCCCATTGCCTATGAGAGTCGGAAATTGAAACCGATGGAGAGGGTATTCAATTTATGACAAAGAGATGTTGGCCATTATGCATGCTTTGGCCAAATTCATACACAGACCTTGTGGGCAACAAATTCGTGGTTCGTATGGATCACAACAGTTTGAGGTTCTTCTTGGGACAGAAGGAGCTCAACGATCACCAGCAGAGATGGGTGAACAAGGTACAAACCTATGACTTCGACATAGAGTACACTAGAGGTAAGAATAATATTGTTGTTGATGCTTTATCTAGGAGGCCTTACCTTACTTCTATGTTTAGTTCTATGTTTGAGATTTCAGTGGATTGGAAGGCTCATATACTTGTTGAGTATTCCAAAAATCAGTTTGCATGTGAGATCATGGATGGTATTATACAGGATGACCGATACAGAGTAGTGGATGATCTCATTTTCTACAAGGATAGGATTTTCCTTTTACTAGGGTCTAAGATGAGGAGAAGATCCTTCGAGCAACACATGATACACCATTAGCTGGGCATCCTGGTATTTCAAAACATACAGGTTTATCAGGGAGAGATTTGCATGGAAAGGGATGAAGGATGATGTCCTTAATCATGTCAGAGAGTGTATGGTTTGCCAACAAACCAAATCCGAGCATTCTTTTCCAACAAGATTACTTCAGCCTCTTCCCATTCCCGAACAGAAATGGGAAAGCATATCTATGGACTTTATCACAAGGCTTCCCTTGGTGCATGGGCATAGCTGCATTTATGTTGTAGTTGATTGGTTAACTAAGTATGCTCATTTCTTTTCCCTACCCAAGGGGCATGAGGTGACAGATGTGGCCCAAATTTTCTATACAGGTATCTTTAGGCTACATGGGTTGCCTAAAAATATTGTCAGTGACCGGGATAAGATCTTCATGAGCACCTTTTGGCAGGAGATCTTCAAAGCTAGCAGTACGGAGTTGACTCCTAGCACTAGCTATCACCCACAGACGGATGGGCAGACAGAGATAGTCAATAAGTGGATAGAGGGCTATTTGCGGAGTTATGTGTCAGGTCATCAACGGGCATGGATTAGATGGTTACACATGGGTGAGTATTGCTACAATACCACCTATTAGATGAGCATAGGCATGACTCCTTTCCGAGCCTTGTATGGGTACGATGCTATGACATTTGTGGATTTGGTATTACCGGATAGCCGAGCTCCCAAAGCTCGAGATTGGTTACAGGAGAACCAGGATATTCTGAAGGCTCTCAAGGAGAACCTTCAGAAGGCACAAAATCAACAGAAGGTATATGCAGATCGACACAGAATAGAGAGATCTTTTGAGGTTGGGGATCTGGTATTCCTACATTTGCAGCCCTATAGGCAGTCCTCACTGAAGCAAAAGGGTGCAGAGAAATTGAAACCACGGTTTTATGGTCCGTACTGGGTAGTTCGACGAGTTGGGGCAGTTGCATATGAGCTAGAGCTACTAGAGCATAGTAAGATACATAACGTCTTCCATGTTTCGTGCCTTAAGAAGGCACTTGGGCAACATATTGTACCATCTACGGAGTTTCCACCACTTGGATGAGGAGGGGAAGTTGGTGTTAGAGCCAGAATCCATTATTGAGGTGAGACAGAGGAGGCTGAGGAACAAAGTGATCACAGAGTATTTGGTGCGGTGGAAGGGATTGCCACTTGAGGATGCCACTTGGGAGGGAGAACAAATTTTGCAGCATCCTAGTTTGCATTTGCTTGAGGACAAGCAAAATTTGGGAAGGGAGGACTGTAATGTCCCCTTTCCTACGCCAAAGGCCTAAGGGCCAAATTTTAGTCTTAGCCTTGGTCATACCCAAGGGGCTAAAGACTCTAGAGGCTATTGGGTATAGATGACTTATTACCACATTGTTTTTTTTGTTATATTTTGTCGTTGACATTAAGTTGGGCGACTTGGTGGTAATAATTGTTATATTTTGTCATTGGGGGGGACTCATAGTACTTTATTATTCTATTTCTTCGTTGGGGTGACTTATGGTACTTTATTATTCTATTTCTTTGTTGGGGTCACTTAAGTCACTTTTAGTCCCACATGGAGCTCCCAACTTGGAAAAAGGTAATGAAAAGTTATAAAAGGAGGTTTGGGGGAGTGATAGAGGGATTCTTGCATACATAATTATTTTCCTTCATGTGCAACTGCTGCTTGCAAATTTACAGCTTGTGGAGTGAAATCCCACAAGAACCCTAGCTTGTGGAGTGAAATCCCACAGGAACCCTAGCTTTCGGTGGTGAG
Source organism: Taxus wallichiana var. yunnanensis (assembly GCA_018340775.1). Taxonomy (NCBI): domain Eukaryota; kingdom Viridiplantae; phylum Streptophyta; class Pinopsida; order Cupressales; family Taxaceae; genus Taxus; species Taxus wallichiana. The sequence goes on along the minus strand of CM031235.1, from coordinate 714,013,526 downwards.
AGATCCATCCTTAGCTAGCAGGACATTCTTCGGTAGTGAGAGATCTACCCTAGCTTGTCATTTTGGGGCTGTTTTCAGGGTTGATTTACAAGGATATTTTCAGAGGTTTCAGAGGAAGGGTTTTGAGACATTTTGTGGAGGAAATCAAAGGGTTTTTAGATCAGATTTACGACAACGATAAGAACAGGGTTTGACATCATTTCTAGACCATTTCCAAAGGGTTTTGACCATCTTCCAAAGGGGGTGACTTGTTTTGGAGATTGCAACCCTTATTTGGAGGGTTTTGGGTTGCCATTTTCAGATTTGAAGGTTGGGGTTTCATTCTCCATATTAGTATATGTAATTTCCAGAATTTCATAATTTTATATTGCTTATTGGAGAAGTTATGAATTTTTGAAGTTTTACCCCTATTTAGGGCTTTCTGTAATTTTCTGGCTGCATTATATTATTCCAAAAAATCCAAAAATAGTTTTCTTATGTTCTTTATAATATTAGCAAGCTCTCCTAAAAATTTCAAGTGATTTGAGTGGGTATTTTGAGAGATTAATTTTCTTCAATTCGTTGCCCTAGCTGTTAAAAATCTGCAAAATCAGAATTTGTGTTTGCTGCAATTTTATATTTTTTTGGTGCATTTTTAAGTGGTATACCACAAGGGATATTTCAAAATAAAATTAGCAAATTAAGAGTTGACATTGTTAGAAAATGAGCACAAAGAAGAAATGAAGAGAAACCAGAATGCACACATTATATATTGTGTGTTTGTCATTTTATTATGTGAGAGATGGTTACAAAATGGTTGACATGGTTACACCTATTTTTAGTTAACACATAATAATATGAATAAGTCAGTATATTTTAATACCCCCTTAAGGCTTACACCATTAACTTTTATTATGAATAACAGCTTCTTGGACCAGTTGAACTCCATCAAGTTGCCTCCCTAACCCTCGTAAAGGTGTAGTTCCCGAGCTGAATTCTTAAGTTCCTAGATTCCACCTCCCCGAACTCCCAAATTACAAAATCTCCCGAATTGTTGGACAACCCTCCATGTTGAGCTACTCCCATAGTACTCCATTAGATTGTCTCGTGACCCTTATAAGGGTAAATTCCCGAGATCCATGGACTCTCGAACTATTTGAACAACCATCCATGCCGAGTTTTATCTACATTAGATCCCTTCTTGTCATCAAAATACTGACTTCTTAGGGTATGTATTCATCATCTTCTTCATCAATAAAATCTTTAGCATTTGGTGGATTGTCAACAAAGGCCACATTTGTTTCTTTGATTATCTTTGAGTTTTCCTTTGAGAACATCATTAGCTCGAATGTGACAATTCCAGTGTATGACCTCTTTTCTTGCAATAATAACATTCAACTTGCTTGGTGTCTTTATCTGATTTTCTGTGATTATTTCTCATGCAAGAGTATAGTGCACTTTCATGTGAAGAATTACCTTTTGTATTGTTTGCAATTGTTCTCTTTTCTTCAGCCAAGAGAGCTGAAATCATATCTTCTAGGCTTTGTGAAGGCATTTGACTGAGAGTAAAAATGACATTGCTATACAAAGAAGAAAAACTATTTAACATAATGGATTTAGAATCTTCATCATCTACTGGAGCTTTAACCTTTGTTAATTGTCTAAAAAGAGATCTCAAATTATTTATATGATTGGACATAGTAACATCATTAGCCATCTTGAATCGAAAGAGTTGAAGTTTTAAAGAAAATTAAGCATTCATTGTTTTTGCCCCAAACAATCTATTCAAGTTATCCTAGATATTTTTGGTGATTTGTCTAAATCTATATGATGAAGTTCAGAATTAGAAAGAGCAAGCCCAATTATAGCTTTTTCTTTATCAACACAACTTTCCAACTCTAATAATTTGGCAACACCAGTGGGTTTTGTTTCTTTTCCATTAACAATTTACCACAAACTGTTGTTCATTAATTGCATATTTATTTTAACTTTCCAAGTGTGAAAGTTAAAGCCAAAATATTTCTCCTTTGGGATTTCCATTATGAAATATTTGTTTGGACACAAAATTAAGCGAATGATAGAAGTATTAATACTTGGATAATGTTTCATCAAATTTCATCTCGTGCCCTAATAGAGTTGTGGAAACACTTTGAAATCCCTCTTGTGCCCTAGAAGAGAATCACATCTAGGATATTTGACATTTTCTACATTTGTGATTTTCATGCCCTTTTTCGATTGAGTTTTTGCCCTTCACATGCTTTAAAAAGGCGTTTAATAATGGCGGATTTTCTCTTTTCAACGATTGTATTTTTGCTCTTTTTGAACCTTCATGACAAGATATTTGTTTGCGAAACCTTCACATGATTGTTTGTGATTGTATATTATTCCTTTTTGAGCGTCTAAAGCCCTTCGAAAATTGCCAAATTTGTGATTTTCTTCAATCTTCTACTCGCTTTGCGATTTTCTTTAGTCTTCCACTTGTGATTTCGACTGTCAATATTCTTGTGCCCTTCGATATTATACGATGTTCTCCCATCAGTTTGTAGATCCCTTCAAGCACCAAGGGCTTTGAAACAAATGTTAGAAAACGTGCACAAAGAAGAAATGAAGAGATACTTGAATGCACACCTTATTCATTGCGTGTCTGTCATTTTATTATGTGAGATAAGATAAAGACAATTATATTATTGTCAAACGAATGACCACAAAAGTAGGTCAAAGGGACTGCAAAGTACAAATGTGTCCATACAAAGTGGGAAACCAAAAGGTTTCAAATAAGTACAAAATAAGAGAAGAGGTCAAGGACCAAAAGCAAAACGAAGTGTGGAAACCCAAAGGTTTCCAAAGAAGTACAAAACATGAGAAGGGAAGAAGAAGAGAAGGAAGAAGACCCAGATGAAGCAATTGGGAATGTCTATCCGGAATGGTAAATCCATCTCTCTTAACATCCGAGCCCGACCGCGTAAACTCGAATAGTGTGATCATCTAAAGAAGAGGAAGAGGAGGTGAGATAACAAGACCTCCCCCATGCGCTACTGTCTGTTGAAAGTAGTATGCCTCAAGGACTTGGTGGATCTAGTCCGCCTCTGGTACTGGGATTGGTATAATAGTGTCTGGGAGATATCGCAGGGTTAAATATGGACCCCCTAAACCGTACTGATCTGGAGTGTGACGCTGGGATGGTATTGATCTGATCCTTAGTGCCTCTCTTTGAGGGTAAAGCTGAAAAGAAGGAAGTGATTCTCTGGGAGAGTCTGCTCTGTTACGTGTTTGAATAGTGTGATCCCGAAGCCTAAGAGTCTCCTACATGTATAAAGCTAGGCACTTCTGATCGACATATCTAAAAAAGTCAGTAAGTGCACAGGTCCCTCTGAAAAGACAATGGAACCTCCCCCTAATCTTGTAGTAAATGGGACAACAAAAGATGAAGTGGGCTTTTGTCTCGACCTCCTAAAGACTGCATACTGCAAGTCTGTCTGACCGATCGATCTGGTGGTCCGTCTCAATCCGAAGCCTATGAGAACCCACTTTGAACTGACCCGGGGGATGCGAAGAGCATGCATCCAATGGTGAAGGGTATACTGAGGACGGATAATAAGCCCGTCCCTCAACTCCAAGAAGTGCTCCACATAAAAGCCATCTTTGGGCGTAACCCACCATGAGGGTTCACCCAAGTGGTGTGGATGAACTGTCTGTAAATATCCTCTTTGATGATCCTGTTCAGCTCCTGTCTGGAAGGTAGAAGATGAGCCGGTGTGTCCACGGAGTATCGAAAAGGAGGAAGACGATCCATCCTAATACTCACTGACTCTAAGAGAGCGATTCCCATACGTACCAACAAGCGTGACTTGGAGAATCAGAATGGGCAATGCTCTCCGAGGAACAATATGCCAAATACAGGTACCTGTCCCTCCCCTCCATTGAGTCAACAAAGCTCTAGATACGGTGCAAAAAGGAAACCAGGTCAAAAATGGTCTCTAGCTTGAAAGGACGGGCCCCAAACTCTGCAAGAATGATGTGATGAGGAACAAATTGCTTGCACTGATGAAGCGACGAAGGAGAAGTGTCTCGATGAACTATTTGGAAATATCCTCTCTACTGATCCTGTTCAACTCCTATCTGGAAGGTAGAAGATGAGCCGGTGTGTCCACAGAGTATCGAAAAGGAGGAAGACAATCCATCCTAATACTCACTGACTCTAAGAGAGCAGAAGCCCCAATGTACCAACAACGAGCGCGACTCGGAGAATTAGAAAGGGCAATGCTCTCCGAGGAACAATATGCCAAATACGGGTACTTGTCCCTCCCTCCATCGAGTCAACAAAGCTCCAAATACAGTGCAAAAGGAAACTAGGTCAAAAATGGTCTCTAGCTTGAAAGGATGGGCCCCAAACTCTGCAAGAATGATGTGATGAAGAACAGATTGCTTGCACTTGATGAAGCGACGAAGGAGAAGTGTCTGGACTCTCTCGGCTGAAGCCCAATCCGACTCGAGCAAAGAGGCCCCCACACCACAGAGCCATAAAGAACAATGGGTTTGATAAGGGAATCCATGAGGGACATCTTGGAGGAGATGTCCTGAAAATGGTGCCGAAGCATTGTCGCTTGAGGAGAGCTAAGGAACCGTAACCCTTATTGACACGTGGTTGGAGGGCTTGTCTCAAATGAAACACACGCACTGCAGAACTGGACATCTAAGTAAGTGTAGGTACCGATAATCTCAATCTCCTCCCCCGAAGAAGAAATGGAGGTGTGAGGTCTTCAACCCGTTGAAGACCATAACCTTGGTTTTACCTAGGTTGACCGTCAACTGCCGGAGATCACAAAACAACTCTAAGGCATCCAACTGTCTTTGTAGTCCCTCAAGAGATGAGGCTAGAAGGACCACGTCATCAGCAAACAAAAGGATAAATATCTTAACCTGGTGGAGGCACCCATCACCGTAGATCCCAAACAAAGTGGGGGACAGGGGGCAACCCTGTTTAACCCTAACAAGTACTCCTGATGAAATCTGATATCTCATGAATAATACGGAGACGACCAAGAACAGTCTCATATAAACGCATGATGGTAGTCAAAAGGATCTTGGAAATGCCAATGTCTCTGAGCCTTTGGAAAAGAGCTTCGCAGGAACATAATCAAAAGCTTTCCGAAAGTCTACAAAGCAACAGTAAACTTTCGATGAGCGATGACGTGCCTCCTCAATGATGGCCTGGAGAGTGAAGATATGGTCAATGGTCTGGTAAGCGGGCCGGAACCCCACCGCCCCCTAGCTCTGAGATGTCTCTACTCCAACTCCCTGGAAAGCAGCATGTGGAGAACAGTAGCATAAAGCTTCGAGAATGTATGGCCAACCATGATAGTCCTGTAATTATTGGGATCAGAATGGGGCCCAATTTGTGTATTGGGTGAATGGAGTGATGGGACCAAGCCGACAGAAAACCAGAACGTACCACGTGGTTGAAAAGATCAACCAAGAAACTACCCAACTCTCTAAAGCCAAACTTGAAGAATTCAGCCTGGAAGCCCTCCTCATCAACGGTCCTACTACTGTTCATCACTCTGACCGCCTCTCTGATATTCCAGTAAGTGAACAAGTAACATGAGGAGGGAGGAGGATCAACTTGGATATGAGGCTGCCTAGGGATATCATATAGAGTGGAGGTGTGAGAGAACATGGACTCGGGGTTAAGATCGAGAGGAAGGGGAGAGTGGCGAGGGAGGATGGTGCGCCAGAAATGTTTGGGAGAGTGTTGGAGAGAAGAACACAAGATCTGTCTCCTTAGGGAAATAAAGAGACGTTTCTTACGTCGAAGAAGACAATGGTAAGAGGCTTTGAGGGAGAGATAGGAGGGAAGGTAGTGGATGAAGGCATGATGAAGCTGGTAGTGAAGGAATTTGCACTCATCATCATACCACTTGTTCATAGGGAAAGATCTAGAGTTATTGGGTTGATGGGAAGCGGTGAAGAGCTGGTGGAATTGGGGAAAGATTTGAGGGCTGCCTCCCAAATGATGGAAGAGAGGCGGGTGTATTTGGTAACAACACAATCCAATGAGAAGAAATGGGTCT